>OX465290.1:11892500-12605000 GCA_949987695.1 Merzomyia westermanni | reverse complement strand
ACAAACCCTAGTCGATGGACGAAGGAGGGTTTCAAGACCGGATCAAATTCCTGCAGGGACAATAATAGCGACCTGGTAGTTGACGTATGTACCCGAATCCCTGACAATGGAAAAAACGTCTATATTGAAGTGAGAATGGCTATATCCTGGCTCAAAAATAACAAAGCGCCTGGAAAGGACGGACTACCCGCCGAGCTGTTCAAACACGTATGCGAAGAGCTATTGAAAAGCATAAATCTACTCGTAGGCAGAATATGGTACGACGAGTCCATGCCTCCAGATTGGAACTTAATGGTGCTCTGCCCAATCCACAAGAAGGGCGATCCCAACAACCGCACCAACTAACGCAGACTCAGTCCCCTCAGTATTGCATATAAGATTCTATCCAGCGTATTGTGCGAAAGAATGAGGCCCATCGTAGACAAGCTGTATGGACCTTATCAGACCTTCCTTACCAGATCTTCACGATACACTAAATCCTGGCGGAGAAAAAGATGACAAAAGAATCGATACGCGCCATCTATTTGTCGATTTCAAAGCCGCTTTTGTTAGTGCCAAAAAGAGTTGCCTTGCATGCTGCCATGAATTTGACTTCCCTGCAAGGGTTATACGACTATGCCAAATGACGTTGAGCAATACCAACAGCTTCGGGAAGGACCTCTCTGCGGCATTCGAAACCAAGTTAGGCTTCAGAAAAAGCGACTCCTTCTCGTGCTATTTCTTTAACTTGACGCTTGAGAATATAATTCGAGCGGATTAGCTGAACCGCAATGGTACAATCTATTACAAGATCATTTGTTTTAAAAAACCGCGCAGTAAGCTCTTCCTTCTCTGACCTGGATAAACAAGCAAAGAAAGTGTGTCTTGCGTTGAACGAGGACAAGTCGAAGTAATTGCTGTCATCAAAGGGAGAATCGGCATACCTGCGGCTTGGCGGCCACATCACTGTTGTCAGTTACAAATTTGAAACCGTGAGGGACTTCGTCTATTTGCGTAGACAACTGAAAAGTAAATTCCTCTCTCGACGGAAGCTCTATAATCTGTCATTATACCTGTCCTAATGATCATCAAGAAGCTCCAGACCAGACGGGTTTCCATCGACACCCGATTTCGGCAACAAAGAAAGCCTCGAGTGAGTTTGAAAAAACAAGTGGAGGATGACTTGAACTCTCCTGGGTTTTTCAATTAGCGTCAGTTTTCGATGAAAAGGGATGACGGGCGTGCTTTGATACGCAACGGTCGGAATCGTGTAATTTCGCGATACCGCGATGAATGGTTCGATTGACTATTTTTGGTTGTTTTGTGATTTGTGCCTTTGTGTTCCTAAAGTTTTCTTAGCGATCACTTTTTGTTCATCATCAATTGGGTCTTTTTCTATAACTTGTGTGGAGCATATTGGGCCTTCTCAAAAACCGCGAGCCGGAAGGATTCCTTCCTTTTCCTGGTTGACTGGTTTCGACTTCAAGTTAGGATGGAAGACTAACCTTATATATCTTTCCTATGTGGAAAATCTTTCAAATAGTGTTCTTATGGGCCGTTATAGTTCAATATAAAACTGTAGTATATCTTTATGTTGGGGGAAATTTGCTATTAATATTCCTATAATTATATACATATGTATGTAAACGTTTAAACAGATATGTATGTGTGTATGTAATAAATATGAGAACGCAAACTAAATGGATAAATACACATTTATACATATAAAACACACTTCTTAAGGGCAACATTGGCCGGCATCCGGTGGGTTATATAGCTCTGTATTCCGCTTAATTCTCACGGCATCACTCTGGATCATTAGCAGACTGCTCATTTCAAGCACACCACAATATTTTAAAAAATATCCCAAATATTTTTGTTAAGTACTAAAAATTATTAAATTCTTTTTAAGGCTAAGATAGTAATTTAAAATTTTAAAAATATATATATTCCAGTAATAATATGTATACAAATAAAAGAAATCAATAATATAACTGATGTTCATGGGAACGAAACAACTTTACAAAATATTAATGCGTTTAGCACGAAATCCAAAAAAAATAGCTACAATCTGAACAGTCCTCGTATAAACATGTAAATCATGGCGCAGCAGCGACATCTGAAGATAAGCAACAAGCAAAAATTATCTGACTCACAAATGAAATCAGACATCTATATGGATCTATCTGGCTCAATCACATTCAGTTGTACAATTTTTCATCTGTCTCCGGAACACGACCACCGGATGAAGGCTATTGGCAGTCCGATTGTAGTGGAACTTTCGCAAATTATCGTACATTAAATATTTCCCTGGGCTCATAAAACAAAAGCTAAGCGTTTCGTCAGAAAATTAAAGTGTTTGCGTGTTACTTTGCAGTGACCGTTCATATCAGTCGAAAGGTATCACGCTGCTAATGAGTTTAAGGATGATCATCACCATTGACTGACTACAGTGTTCCCTACAAGTTTAATATTTGGTTAGAAGGTCAGCAGCTGAGCTACGCGAGTAGTACCAACAAACATCTCATTCCAATGGAACAAATTAAACGAAAATAAAAACCACAATCGGTTTTTGGCTGAACAGACTTCGTTCAGTGTTCCAGGCGCCATCCTCTTCCAAATACAACGCGTTTGCCAAATGCATTTACTCGAAGTTCAGTACAACAATTTATGAATTTTTATGAAATTACATAAGTATATATGTACATATGTGCAGCTGCTAGTACATACTCGAAAACTCCCTCTAATTGCAAATTGTATATTATTTGAGTTGCAGTATTTACTTGTGCTCTTAACTGCAATTTTGGGCTCCATATTTGGGTGTTGAGCTTTCTTAGATTCACGCTTTGATAGTACTAAAGCGATTACGTTCAATAATAGTTCATTTAGATAGGAAAATTTATATGGAAAGTGTTTTATAGTCACGCAATCCGATCTGCCTGTAAAATTTGAAAATATAATTTGCTTATCGGAGCCAATTGGTCTAGCTATGGACTCATTTGATATCAAACATTCATGGATTTCCTGGCGCTTTAATATTTTCGAGACGGGATATTACCAGCCTTACTTCATCATCTTCCGGTGTAGGTACGCATTATTTACCCAGTTGAAAAAGGAAGGTAGAAAGAACCACTCACGCAAGCTCTTCTCTGGAGCCTACGAAGTGCAAAGCCTAGCCTTTTCGTTTCCGAAGGAATGCCTTTTATGCTTGACAGCTTACCACCTCGCTTCTCAAGAAGGAGCACAGGAAGTGCCTTGCTGTTGCTAAGAAGCTGTTTTGTAATGCCTTCTACCGGGTATCCATAGCTTTCTTGACGTCGTTTACCAGGCTGCCAATATTATTCCTGCGATTCGCCTGCGTTGAAACTTTCTGTCATCCGTCGGATCTTTTTTTTTTTTTGCTAAACATTTAGCTTATTAAAAGTTGTTCTTATTGTTATTAACAGTGCCTCGTCCTGCCTAATGGGCACGATTACTCTGAGAATCGTCAGCAGGCTCTGCTAACGTAAGTCCAAGGAAATAAGAAGTCTCCACAGGGTTGGACAATAATGAAATTGGTGTTAGAAGAGTGGGTATAATCGAACAGGTAAGGAGTTGAGTCTAAATAAGTATGAGTTTAACCTTCTACAATATCCAGAACGAAGTAGTGCTAATATGACTCTAGTCTCACTCGGGAGGACGCTCTCTTCTTTAGCCATTTCAGCTGGTTGGAAGTCAATAACGTGATTCACAGTCCGAGATTTGAGGGAACTGTCTACCGACTCGGTATGGACGCCATTCAGAACCCGCAGAGCAGGGGAATGTTGTGCCTGAGCTTATCATAGTGCTCCCGAAAATGCTTACTAAAGTTCCTTAGGTGGCTGATATTTATACAATAGATGTCAGTTTGGGTGACAAGGTTTATAGTAGTTCAGTAGAAACTGTATGCTTAAGAGTTTTGCGTGCTCTCTAAGACTGAGCATTTTTGTCTCTTGATGGAGATGAGATTTAAATGATATAAGGAGACATCCATTGGCAGTTCTAGAAGCGGTGCTTTGGCAGACTTGCAACTTCCTCCAGGTGCTATTAGCAAGATTGAGCGAACATATCGGCGCAGCGTTAACAGTAACCGGTGAGCCGATAGCCTTATATGTAGCAAGCAAGATTTCTTAATCTTTCCCCAAGTGCTGCCGGCAATGAGGATTTTGTTGCGGCTTTGTATCATTGTGGCTATTGCGATGTCATGATTAGCGAAACTGAGGCCGTTGTAGAACATTGCAGACAAGACTATAGGGTGGTTGACGGTAGGTAAAGTAACTTCATCTACGTGAAAGTCTAACTCTTGCATTAGATTTCGCTGTAGTTTCGAATTAGTGAAATATTCCACAATTAGATGTAGATCGTTAATAGGTGCTAAATTAGGCATGTGACTATTTGAATAAAAAATTCAGTTATTCGATATAAAAAATTCGAATAATATTTATCCGAATAATTTACACTTTTATTCGCTCATTTCGATCAGAAGGGGAGTTAAACTTCCTTAGTGTAGTGCGCGGTAGTGTTAGAGCGTTTGGATGCCCTTGCTGATGACAGTTCAAATCCGTTGTGTAGGCATGAAATCCGTTTTGAAGCCACTGCAGACTACTGCTGATGAGTGAGAACAGTTTGATAGTCACTTAATAGTGTCACGTAAGCAGCTGAGTACAAAAAAATTTTTCAGAACTATATTAAAAAACTGGACGTGGACATTAACCGATTTCGCCCATTTTTACCACAAACAGTTACCTTTATATATTGAACATAATTACCAAATTTTGTTGCGACAAACCAGTTTTTGGCGGAGTTGTGGCATTAAAAGTTTGTGGAATAATCCACTATAAAAAGGGCGGGGCCACGCCCATTTTCGAAAATTTTAAGTTTTTGGATTTCTTTGTTTACGAAAACTTCAAAAGTGAAATATAAATGATGTAAAGCTATTTTACGCAAAGTTATTGCCTATTTAATATATCTATCCTCGTCAAAATATTTTATATAAAAGTGGGCGTAGACCTTAACCGATCCCGCCCATGTTTTCTTAAAACATTCCTTGCATACCTGGAAACCTGCGTGCTGAACTTTGTTTCGATATCTTAAAGGGTTTTTGATTTATGATTAATATTATTTCTAAATTTGACTTCATCAAAAGTGGGCGGTGCCACGCCCATTTTTTTTAAATTTCTTGAAAAATGTATTTTATGCCTCAATCTAAATGTATTCACCAAATTTTATCCTTATAGGTGTATTACGTACTGAGTAATCACTTTTTTTGTGTTTTCGAAAATATTCTATATATAAAAAGTGGGCGTGGCTTTCATCCGATTTCGCCCATTTTAAATAGCGCTCGGAGATGAGTGCCAAAGAACCCACATACCAAATTTCATTAAGATATCTCAAAATTTACTTAAGTTATCGTGTTCACAAACGGACGGACGTACGGACGGACGGACGGACATGGCTTAATCAATTTCTCTTTTCGTCTTGAACATTTTGATATACATAAGTCAATATCTATCTCGATCCGTTTATGCCGTTACATACCGCCGTTAGGCGACTAAAGTTAATATACCTTGTTTGCGTAGCACTACTAGGTATAAAAAGGAAAAATGATAGACCACCAAAAATGAATATTAAGGTCTGAAACTTTTGCAGTATTTTTCACCGTTTTAAAATAATAAAAAAATAATTTAAAAAGAAAAATATGTAATATAATAAGTAATTACGAGTTCAATATATTGTAGTATCATACGTAAATACGCTTACGGTTTATGTTCTAAGTCTGTGTATATATTCTACGTGAATGCGGTTGAATGTATCAAGTCGGTATTTTGAACAAGCTGGCAGCGCAATGTAAAGACGAGAAAGAGAAAGCGAAAAAGAATAAATGAGTTGAGTTGTATTTGAGACGGAAAAGGCTGAGGTTGTTTTAATATTACAAATATTTTTTTTTTCAGCCCAGTCTAATAAATACACTGCTCCTAATCTGTCTATGTAGCTAAAGTTGACAGCAATTTAACACAACCCGTGATTTGTTGGCTCCTTTTTCTACGACACCTTTTCGACAAGCCAACCCCTATCTTCACGTGCGCCGGTCGGTATTTCAATAGTGACAGGATACTTTACACTTATAAACATACTAGCATATGTTCGTTTGTAAGTAAGTATGTATTTTGAAAAGCTTATTTGCTGGAGTCGCACTTGGCACAGGCGTATAACATTCCCATGGGTGGTGGTGGTGGCGTGTGTATGCTCCAGGATATATTGCTCATTTATTGAGTTGTGCGTGCGGTTGATTTACGAAACATTCATAATGTATTTTGTTGGTGTTTGAAAAGGTCTTCTTGTGAGCTTCCTCATACCTTCTATCATTCTATGAAATTACATTAATAGATAGACGTGTAAACGCCATATTGCCTGATGAGTGATGTGTGATATATTCATATAACATAAAAGGGGCTGTAAAAGGGATTGGTAAATTTTGTTGTAGGGTTGTGTCAAACCACTGGATGTGTCAAAAGCGTTGTGTATTCATTACATGGCCATATGCACACATGCATACAAGATTTATGTAGATATTTGAAGATACCTGCGTACGAATGAATATGTGATGCGTTGTAATTTTCATGCAAATTGAAGTTTCTACGCTATATTGGCTTTTCGCTACTAAATTATGCTCGAATGCTCATTGCTGCTTGTTGCTATTACATTCATCGGTTTATAGCCAGAGGTGTTGTTGTCATCGCCGTCAACATAATTGACAAATATTTCCGTAGTCTATTTCTATTAATAGCAATTTGAGAAATGTAATTTTGTGAAATAGCAGACAAATGAATGCATACATATCTACTAGACGGGGCCCAAAAAAAAATTGTATGCTAATTATTAAATATTATTTTTTAAAATGGCTTTAAACAAGTTTTTGTAAAAGTTTGACTGGCAACAATAAAATAAAAACAAGTAAGGAAAGCGTTGTTTCGACTGTGCTATATACCTTTCATGAATCCACATCACGGTTTTAAGTGTTCGATCCTTACTCACAATAGGTAAAAACTCTGCAAAACTGATAATTTAAAGATACATAGCCCGAACCCCATTTATCAGAACAATCGACTGTATGGAAGCTATATGTTATGTAGGGCCGCTCTGGCTGATTTTCACTACACACATTACATTATTAATCTCATGCAAAATGGCGGCTCCATACCAAATTTCATCAAGATATCTCAAAAACTGAGGGACTAGTTTGCGTACAAACAGACAGACGGACAGACGGACATGGCTAAATCAACTCAGCTCATCGCCATGATCATTTCGGTATACTTATTGGTGGGTCTATCTCTTCTTCTTCTCATACTTACAAACATGGGACCAAAGTTATAATACCATTTCATGTTCTTCACTAAATAAGCCATGTTTGGCGACTTCCAATAAACCACAACCTCTTAGAAGAGATTTGGTTGACCGCGTCTTACAGCCAATGCACTGTCCAAAGAGAGATACCCAAGCGTTTTCCAATAGCTTTCTTAGCTCTTTTCTCAACATCAAGTTTCCATGATAGCTTGCTATCAGGTATAATACTGCAGTACCCGACCCTATCACCACGCCCAGGTAGCCCTGTAAAATGTCCCACAAGGTGACCAGAAATTTCCCCTCTGCAATAATGGCTAAGTCACCACTGGGAAGCCTCTTTCTTCAAGATCGTGAATCAATTCTCTCGCTACCAAGACCGAGAGGAGTGGCGAGGGCACATCCCCCTGCTGTGTAATCCTAGCCACGCTTCTCCGGGCGACAGCCCCTCCCCGCACTCAGCTATGATAATTCTTTCACTCAGCATTCTGCTTATAACTAGCGGCACTTCAACCCCTAACGCAATTAGGGCCCTTCGAAAGTCGCTGTCAGGACATTGTTAAAAGCGCATTCGATGTCTAGGAAAGCGTAAATATTTTTTGTTGAAATACAACTTGAGAAACCTTTCATTTTATACCTATATTGTTATATCTCAATTCACAAAAAAAAACATTTTAGATAGGTGGCAACCATGTGAAAGCATTTTAAGTAGCATAACTTAAACAGGAGACCTTAAAAAGTAGCACATAAACAACTTAAACACAAAAGTACATCGAAGTGGCTCAAGAAGCTTTCGGTATAATGCTTATACGCAAAAGATATATATAATAAGATAACGTGGCAACCCTATGCGATAGCCCTAAGTAGAAACATTTTTGTTGTTTTGCTTTTCCTTTCGTTTGGTACCCATATGTGTCTTACACAATTTTTGAAAATTTCGTATGGGTGGCAACCCTGCAAAAATTTCGTGTTGGCAACAATTAAGTAAAATATTTGGAAATACGAGGTGTGTTCAAAATGTATCGCGAATTTTGAATTTTCGATGGTTACGTATATTCGAATTTCGAATTTTTTGTGGCGTTATGTTGGTACTCATGTCTCTCACTTATGCCGACAAGGTCGGCCATTTTGAATGTTCAGTTAATTGTTGACAGCTGCTTTGCTTGCACGTGTTTTGGATCGTCTTCGATTTTTACCTATTTTTTTACCAAAATTGCTCAATTGTGACCAAAAACAGCATCGCATGAACATTACTAATGAGATGTTAAACTCTGTCCGCGACGACCAAAATTTGCTCCAGAGGGTCATAACTGGTGACGAATCGTGGGTTTATGGTTATGACGTGAAACCCAAAGCTCAATCATCTCAATGGAAGCTGCCGCACGAACCAAGACCGAAAAAAGCGCGCCAAGTTCGGTCGAATGTGAAAGTTTTGCTGACAGGTTTCTTCGATTGCAGGGGCGTGGTGCATCATGAGTTCTTGCCACAGGGAAGAACGGTCAATAAGGAATATTACCTGCAAGTTATGCGCAATTTGCGCGAAGCAATCCGCCAGAAACGCCCGGATTTGTGGAAGAACAAAAATTGGCTTTTGCACCACGATAACGCCCCTGCTCACGCATCGTTGCTTGTGCGCGACTTTTTGGCCAAAAACAACACACTAATGATGCCGCAGCCACCGTATTCCCCAGATCTGGCCCCCTGTGACTTTTTCTTGTTCCCTAAACTGAAGAGGCCCATGAAAGGACGACGTTACGCTTCTCTTGACGAGATAAAGACGGCATCGAAGGAGGAGCTGAACAAGATACAAAAAAATGATTTTTTGAGGTGCTTCGAAGATTGGAAAAACAGTTGGCACAAGTGTATAATATCTCATGGGAATTACTTTGAAGGGGACAAAATAGATATTCATGAATAAATACATAATTTTTAAAAAAACACAAAATTCGCGATACTTTTTGAACACACCTCGTATAGCATATTAACTATATACAAAAATGTATCCAAGTGCATATGTCAAATCGGTTTCGAGATAATAGGAGTTAGTAAGATATAAACGCATTCATTTTTTTCATTTCATAAAATTACCCATATGTATCTTACTAAATTTTTTTAAATTTCATATGGGTGGGCACCCTGTAAAAAGTTCGTGGTGGCCACACTTAAGTAAGATATCTGGAAATATTGCATATTAACTATATACAAAAATGTATCCAAGTACATATGTCAAATTGGTTTCGAGATAATAGGAGTTAGTAAGAAATATACGCATTCATTTTTTTAATTTCATATGGGTGGCAACCCTGTAAAAATTTCATGGTGGCCACACTTAAGTAAGATATCTGGAAATATAGCATATTAACTATATACAAAAGTTTATCGAAGTATGTCAAGTCGTTTTCGAGATAATAGGAGTTAGTGAAAAATATTTGTGCTCCATTTTTTCATTTCATTTCATAACATTAGGTGGCAACCCTTTGTGTTAAACCTATCTAGAAATATTTTTGCTGAAATATTATGTGCACTACCTTTCGTTTAATATATATATACTGGAATATCTCAATTAAATACAAAAATTTCAAATAATTGGCAACCTTGTAAAAGACCCTCAGTGGCAACACTTAAACTTAAAGTCCGAGTATAGCCTACTATACACAAAGCGAATTTCATTCAAATAGGTTGACCCGTTTCCGAAATAGTTATGGACATATAGAAAGCTGGTTTTTAGTTAAAAGATTAATATAAAGGTTCCTAAAAGTAGGCAATATAAAATATTATTTTAGATTCACTTTGCAACAATTTGCTATTTCCGCTGCAGCACTAAAAAAGTGTCGATCTACTACAAACGAGTTTCAAATTTCACTCGGGAACAACTTTTACAACGCCGCCTAAGAAGTTAACTTAAAAACGTTTTCTTTAAGCTTTTTAAATCTAGATAATTTACTTAATATAACGTAGTTTCAAATATAAAAACACTTCAATTTGCCATAGCACTTCCAAGTAAGCACACTCGATTAAGTCCTAAATGCGCCACTGCAAATACACGCATTTATATATACATACAATTTAATGTCAAATTGGAAATGGAAAGGCTTGGGGCAATCAAGGAAACGTTTGTCAATTTGCGGTAATTTTAGTATTAAATTTACACAACTTAATTTCCGACAGTTTCCTTCTGCTTGGCAAATTAATTCACTATGAATTCTATGCTCACATTAAACACACACAAACATGTGTATTTGTGTGTAATCCCTGTAGTGAAAACTCGAGTTCTGAGGTGATGTGCTACTAGCGCATTCGGTACCAGTACTAGTTAGTCGTCTAACGAGGCGATGTGCTAGGCGTTGGAAACTGTCCCCGCTGTATTAACTTTGCTGTAGTTCGGAATTAGTGAAATATTCCACAATTGCAACCACTTCGTTAATAAATACTTACTGAACTGCCGGTTTCTAACTATTGAAAATCTAGTAACTGCTGAAGTAGTTCTTATATGGCACTTTAGATCTAGTTCTGTAATAGAAACTTGTCTCACAGGTTACTGATTTTCCTGCAGGGTATGTTTCACTCAGTAAAAAATGGTTTATGTCCTTCGATGAATTTTTGCTGAGAAGTTTTCCATGTCAGAAATAAAGTTGGAGAGTAGACGGGCTATTTTAAAAAAAAATTTTTTATAAAGTATTACAAAATAACAGAGACTTGTAACGAAGCCTCATATAATTAGAAATGAAAATTCGTTTCTCCTTTTAACATAAAAATATTGAAACATAATTAGAAACGGAATGATTGGAACAGTGTAGTAACGAAACTCTGGGTAACAAAACTATTGGGACCTCAAGTTGCTACGAAGCACTGGGCACTGAAACGAAATCTGTAACGCTACCTGAGTAACGAAATCGTAACGAAATGTTACTGTGCAACAATGAAGCTAGTAACGCAACTCGTGCGCGCATAGTGTACATATATAAACCTCAGGTGCAGAAACTATACCAGAAACGTTCCTTGTGCACCGAAAGTGTAACAAAAATGTAACGTAAGCGTATGCGGTTCATGCTGATAAGTTTTTATTCATCACTAGTAAACCCGGCCAAGCTTCGCTGCGTCTTGGAACTTATAATAGACTGAGTCCGATTTTAATCATTATATCCCATACCAGATAAGATATGAAACTAGTTACATCACTTATTTCAGCACTCATTATCAGCTTTCGGTCGATGCCTATATTGTACTAACACATTTTGGGGCATCTTGGTTCACATATCGGTCGATATCTTCGAAACTGGTAGAGTTATCGCATCAATAAGTAAGTTAAACGCCTAGCAATGCAATGGTAAAAGTTCCATTCCATCCCATTTCGCCGTTTTTGAGTGATGCGCGCCCAAACATACAGACAGACAGACAAAAATTCTAAAAAAGTTGATTTGGCTTCTATTGGCTTAATAATGACACCTTCTCTCGGTTTTTTTTAAATATCTGCAATATACAGACTTAGACCTGTTACAATTTAATTTTATGTAGAGATTATATGCAATCTTTATTTTTGCAGAAACTCTTATCACTTTGTAAATTATTAAGCAGATTAAATTTTTTAAGCCTGTAAAGTTTTGTGAGACCTTTTCACACAAAAGCGCGCTTCAAATATTTTTGTACAAAATCAAGTGCGAAAATTTGAACATAAAATTCCAATTTGTTAAAATTTATTTCGGAATAAATTGCTTATTTTATTAAAATATATCAGGAGAGGTTTTCGTCCCAAAATGGATCCAAGAGCTTAAAGGAAGATGTATATTGGAACGATTTTTCGTCATCCCTTGTCAATTTTTGTTTTGTTACAAACCGGTTTCGGCGATCCACCATCTTCATTGTATGTTTTCGTTCCCATAAAGGAACCCATCAGAAATCAATTTTTTGAACTATTTCTCCAAAAATTCCACGTAATTTTTTGATTTTTCATATAAAATCAAGTGCGTACGACTTTGCAAATAATGCTCAAATACTCCTGCGATTTCGTTACGAGTTCTGTTTCTACAAACGAAATTTTCGTTACAGTTTCGTTACTGATGCAGCCTTACTACTTCTTTTTTTTCGATATCCCGCGTTTCGGTTACAGTTCCGTTCTTTTGATCATCATTATGGGCAGATTCTGTGGAGGTTTAGTTACGACTCAAACTCTTTCCAGAAAATTTTTAGAAGAGAGTATCGTTTCCCACAGTTTCGTTACCTCTTGCGGTATAGCATATATCAATACAATTCTGTTTCGTTACTTACCTCTAGAGCAATAATATGCGCTTAGTGTAGAATGCGTTCATGTTTTCATCGCGAATCACTCACTTTAGACATTAGTCACACGATCTTTTGCAGGATATGCACACAAATTTGATTTAAGTGATTCCTCCTGTCATTAACAACGAGTTGGTTACAAACATAAATATGATTATCAAAGTATGAATTACGAATTAATCGACTGACAGTGGTCTTACATACATATTTACACATGTGTATGTACATACATACATACGAGTACACACAAGAATAAGGACTTTGTGTATCCACATTTAAGGCTTTAACTTACATTTTAGAACCGTTGAGAATCATAGACCCAGTCAAGAAAGCCGAGACAGCATGAGCATGCCACCAAGCAAGACCGATAGTATTGTTGCTCATGTTGGATGTTAAAAATGCCTTTAATTTCACCAGGTCTATATTTTAAACTTTTTGGGCTAATAAGAAGGATTTTTAAACAAAAAAAAATAAAATTTTTAATTGTATCAGTTGGTAGGAGGTTTGGAATTTACCACCAAAAAGTTTAAAAATATGCTTAAACCAATGAATGGTTTGAAATTTGGGCTCAAATTATTAATCATGTTAAAATAAATCAAGTGATACGCAGCGTGAAGTGATGGATATCCTATCATGGCCTCCAGCAGGCTATAGAAAAGACGGAGATTGTGGTCCTCACGAAGAGGCGAATTCTTGTTCTTCTTTAAATGGCGCTTAAAATAAATGTTGGGTATCAACAAATAGAAACGCATAGCTCCACGAAATATGGGGGGATGAGGCTAGATAAATAATTCAGCTTCTCAGAACACTTTCGAAGTTCGTGGGAGAAGGCGCACACTACAGCGAGTCTGAGTCGCCGAATGGCAAACAAAGGTGGACTAAAGCATCTATCTCAGCTTCTATACTATCGTGCAGCAATCGGGGCAGGTGCAATGAAATTTCGGAAGAACCCAGCCGCTATCACCATGGTCTAATGCAGAGGGGCTCTTCGAATTACCTCAGCAAACCGGACGGTCTTCGCAGATACTGTCCTGGTCAATTTCAAGGAATTCACTCCCGCACTAGAGCCTTGGTTGAAGGGGCCTCATTAATTGGTCGACTTCTACTGAACCCAATTATTAACCGCACATGGTTACTCCATAAGGTTGAATACCCCGAACTGCCTCTACTGAAGAGCCATAGACGATGTACTCCACACAACAAATGGGATATGGTCAGCAGATATACGAGGAAAGGACTCCTCGCGAAACGTAAAGACGGTAAGGTAGCGACAAAAACACTCTCCGCATGTTCTGGGGAGTGTTGCCGATGTTGACAGTCCTTTTGCCAGACATGAAACCGGTACGTCCGGTACTCCCTTGTGGTCCTAGCCCGACTTTCGCAGGAGCTATTAGATATAATCTGTGCAATTTTTTAGCGCATGTCCCTCTGTAAGGAAGGAAACGTTTGGTAATGAGAGGCAACATATCCATAGATCAACCATAAAGTTAGAGTTCATTACCTTTCTTGAAACTTAGTCGCCTCTGAAGACAGGCATAGTTCATCATAATCATTTATTGGAGTCTTACCTCCTAGTCGATTCTTGCCGTTGCGTATCAAAGCATGCCAGTCATCCCTTTCTATCGATAACTGACCCCAATTGGAAACAGAAAAAGAGTTTAAATCAACCTCCACCTGTTTTTTCCAACTCAGTCGAAGCCGCTCACTTCGCGGTTCAGATCTGCTGCTCGTATTATCTTCTCAAGCATCAAATTGAAGAAATCATCTCTGTTCGCAGTTTATTTGAGGATTTAAAAAATGTTTTTAAAGCCGAGTGAAATTTGGAATGCGGAAAAAGGGAATTTTTGCATTAAAAAATAAATTGGCCAACCTTCGTTATCTTCGTGGAAAGATAGTAAGTCTATGTAGGTATGTACGAATGTGTATGCCTGTGATAAGAAGGATATGAATTTATGCTTCACACTGACAACGCAAAACTGTCACTGAATACATAAATGATGCCATCGCCGACAACTAACAGCATTTTAGCAAGTTTTCCCAACGGACGTCCGGCTTAAAAGTTGAGAAAAATGAAACTTTTATGAGCGTTTTTAAAAAATTTTATTTTTTATTTTATTCTACCTAGTAAAGCATTAGATAAACTCGGTGATAAAGTATGTGCGCGCGACGGTCGTTTGAATGCGTTGAAAGGCAATTTTCCAACATATTTTTTCGATTAAACGCTTGAATTCATCGTAAAAGTAACCAGTGGAATAAAATGCGTCGGCAGCGCTTTGAAGTAGAATTGCGCCACATTACACATACATACATAAATATATAGAATCAAGAATTATTATGCATCTATATAAATTTTTACATTTCGGGGCATATATCTGTATGTGTTTTCTATGTTTAAATGTATAGATGCATATATACATATATGCATGTGTTGAAAAAAAATGTTGCTAGAAATATTGGTTTTAATTCCTTCTCTTTATAAGGAACGAAAATATAGCCTTAAATATGTTTTTTTCAATTTCACTAGGGCTCTTGTTTACAATTGATTATCCGACTAATCGATTAGTCGAATAATCGATTAGCAACTATTAAGCTGTTTAAAAATCGAATAGCAAATTTTCGATTTCGATTAATCGAATACTGCCGGTTGATAAATAAAATTTTTAAAATAAAAACTAAAAATTCAACATTTTCTACAGTTCCATGGGAATAGAGCATCCATTGTCAATAAAAAACACAACTATTCGTATGCAAACAACTAGTCGACTAGTCGATTAGTGATGATCGATTACTTTTTCGAACAACTACTTCAAATCAATTAATCGACTATTCGATTAGTCGATTATCAAGAACTCCCTATTTAATAATTTGGTTTGAAGAACCCCCCATCTCAGCATGAGTTTCAAAAACGCTCTATCCCAATGAAAACTCAATATATTTTCAGCTGGTTTTGGAAAGCATTCTGAAATAGGTCGTATTTGAACAAAATTCTGAAATAGTGCGTTATTGAAACAAATTCTGAAAAATATTTTGATATAGGATGGTCTTCCACTCAGCCGTCAATATATTCAAGAAAACTTGATAGGAGGGATCATCAATGAGCCGGTAGAATCCAAAGCAGACCTGATTAGTAATTAGAATCAATTAATTAGACAGTTTTTTTAATTGGTAATGATTATTTTAATTGTTTTTCAAGAAAAGGCAATTAGTAATTGTTTACGATTGGGAAAAACCAAAAAAAGATTATTAAAATCAAAAAACATTAAAAATCAACAAAAAAAAGTTGTTTTGATTACTTTTGCTTGTTTTTGATAATTTTTTTTTTTGAGTATTGTTGATGTGAATATTTATGTGCTTCTACAACAATACTGAAAAAAATCAAAAATAATCAAAAAAACCATACAAAATCATGATTACTTTTTTAATTAATTGGAAAATAATCATTAAGAATTGAAAGTAATTGGTAATCAATCATTAAATGGATTCTCAAGATAATAATTAATCAAACCGGTAATCATTACGATTAGTAATCTTTATTCAACTGGTCTGATCCAAAGCAACAGTTTGTAGAATTCTTGTCTGTCTGTATGTATGTTTGAACGCGCATTACTCAAAAACTGCTTAAAATAAATTAATGCAACTTTCATTGTTGTATTACTAGACGTCTAACTTAAAGCCTTAGATATCCGTTATTTCGATAACTCAACCGGTTTTGGATTTATCGACCAATATGTGGACCAGGGTGACAAAAAATGTGTTATTACAATATGGGTATCAAACAAAAGGTGCTAATGAGTGCTGGAACAGGCAACTTGATTATGTTAAGAATCTCAACTGGTTTCGGAGATATAATGATTAAAATGTGACTCAGTCTATTATAAGTTCTGAGGAGCAGCGAAGCTAGGCCGGGTTTTCTAGTCTGAACTAAAATTCAATTCATATTCATCTAAGATAGGGCGGTTTTGAATCAAATGCCGAGTTAGAAAAAATTCTTAATTTATGAAAATTTGAGCAGACACGTTTTCTTAGACCTGTAACTACCGGTACTACAGTGCTCCTAAAAAATAAGTATAAATAAAAGTACTGAGTTTGGCCTTTTAGCCCCTCAAACAAGAGAGAGCCGTATTCACTACAAGGAGCGCTGTATTTGTCAAGAAAGGAAAGGATTTTGTTGGAAACGTGCTCGCATGTTTATCAGTTGGTGTGAGTTGTGTATACGAAACCCGATTGCTTAATAGTATAGGTGACAGAGACTGCAGCTTGAGGAATTATGATTTATAACGTGGTGACCGTGTGAAGAAAAGGGGTGGAGGTGTAGCAATTTATTATTTTTTATTATTAAAAAAACTCATACCTGGTAGTTCCATTGCGATAAACTCGAATTTTAAGTCATATATCGAAAAGGCTGCATAATTTTGTTTTCGGAGTTGAAACCCCCCAACTACTTCGTACGTCCGTACACTATAAAAATTTTCTATAATATGAAATCCGATTTATGCATTTCATTTTTAGATAGTTAAAAGAGTACAGAAAGTTTCATTCGATTTGTTCTTCAGTCGCTTCGTTTCACTGATCCATTGCCATCCTACACTGCCCGTTCTGACCTCTTAAGCACGAAGTCGCTGGCGTCTATGCGTTCTATTCAAACTTTGGTAACAAATAACCTACAATGTTCCATACCCATCCGTTTCATGTCAAGCTAATCCCTGCTGCTAATCGCAATAATTATGACTAGAGGGCTTTCGCAGAATTTCATAAAATTTGTTGTTGTCTTGATCTGAGCCCTTACTCTGTAGTTCTATTCGAAAGCAATTTTGTTCAGTTTCGAGTGAATCGTACGCTGTAAGGAATTTAAGAGTAGAACCCATTCGTTGTTTGACTTCCATTTTGTTTCCATCGGATTTGATCTATCCGCCTTTCGGTTATAGAAATTTTGGTACTCCCTTTTCCGAAAGCATATGCTGAAATTGTCGAAAGTTAAAAATTTCTATTCGACGACAATTTAGCAAAACGGAAGTAGACAAAAATGTAATTTACTATTACTATAATAAAAAACAAGTAGTGTCTTTTTCTTTGTAAAAATTTTTTTTTTATCGCAGAAAGAATAAGCAATTGCTGTTGACAGAAAGAATGTTAGGTAACAAATTGGAAACATGTTTTAAAATTAAATTGGAAGAGATTAGAAGGATTTAAAAAAAAATTTATTTTATTTAATAAAATTTAAAAAAATGTACATCCGAGGAACCTACGTTCGAACCTGCGTCCGCACGCGAGATGCTTATTACCTGCGCTACGACATGTCTATCGGCTCGGTCTAATAATGTACTTGAGATTTATGCGATTTGCTTTTGTATTTTGCCTTGAAATTTGTAAAACAGTGATGCCTACTTATATCGAATATCTTCTAAAGTAAATTCGAATGAACTACAGAGTACCGACGTGTATTAGAATCGGTTTTGCTTTCGAGTAGAACAGGCTTTCGAATAGAAGTTTGTTTTGGTTCTAAACTTACATCTTATTATGTTTAACTGCATATACTTGGAATTTACCTTAGCTTAAGATTTGGATTTGTTTTTTTAGTCATAGACTTAATAAAGTGAGTCGAATTGAATACTCCACGTTTCCACGTGCTTTAGAACATACCGAACTCGGTTCATAGTGCAAAAATTCGATCGCTTAATAAAATTTAAATAAGAGTACATATTTCCATATGTATACATAAGCATTTTATCACATTGTATATTTGGTTAAAAAGTAACATTTATAAGTAATAACTTTCTGACACAATATTTTCTTAGCTTTAGTAATTGCGTATGCCCTACTGAGTTACTCATACTAATTAATTAATAACAATTAAGGATTAGCGCTAATATCGGCATATACAAATCTACATATGTCTTCTTATAATAAAACTATAGTTAGACTTTTTGGTGATTTGCTTAAATACTAAAATTATACCTGAAGTAAATATTTAAAATGTGATGTAAAAAAATTACAAAAAATTAATACAATTGCATACATTCACACAGTTACTTCCAAATCTCAATAACTTTAATTAACAAGACGCTCATATTCTCTAAATATATAATCGTAATTCTCGATTAGTAGCTTAGTTAAAGTATTCATGCGTCCAATGTCAACAAATGGCAATTGGTTAGCGGAGAAAATACAGGGACCCCATACTATCGCCAGATTTGAAGCAGGCATGCGATTATTCGCACTAAAAGCAGCAACACTGTAAGATAAAAAACAAAAACAAAGTTAGTGATTTAGACACAAAAAAAAATATTTTAATTTAGTATTCACTTCTTCAAATGACGTATAAGAAATTTGAGCGTTGAACGATTGGGATCGGCTATCTCTTCAAGCACATCGCGCAGCAAGGCAATACCAGCAGTGTCCAAACTACCACGACTAATGCGATCATATATATCTTGTGGAATAAGTGGTGTAGCCAGTTCTCGAAAAAACTGTTTCAGTAAACTAGTCACTGTGTGTATGTCATCTGCCACCAATAATTTGGAATCGTAAATATAACTTTCTGACAATTTTTGCTTTAATTCATCAATGGCCAATTTATTTCCGGATGCACGATATAATCCGTCTTGTAATATACATTCCTTACGTTCGATGTATGAAACGCAATCGGCAACAAATCGTGGTACCTGTTGATGCAGTGACTCATTCATTTCTAGTTGATCAAGTGGTGCGCCGAATATTGGAAACTTTGGTCGCATGCCATCCTCCAAGTACAGACTACCAGTTTTGAAGGAACGGAAGATGCCTCCTTTCTTTTCACTTTTTGGCGAACGCATATTCCTACAGAGGTTTAAAGGATGAAGTATTGAGTAGAAGCATAAATAAATCATCAACATGAAATGGTATTATAACTTTGGTACGATGTTTGTAAGTATGAGAAGAAGAAGAGAAAGAGCCATGAGGAAGTAACCCGAAATCATCAGTCCTTCATTTTTAGATATATTTCTATGGGGCAAGACTTTTATCATATGTTAATAATTTATCACAACGACTTCTGAGGGCCGACGCTGTTTAGAGAAGCTGTTTCTGAAGCATTTTTACTGTTACTTGTCTCGTTACTTAGACCTATCACCTTTGGCATGATAGTCCAGCACACTACCCTATATACCATGCCGTCCCCCAAGACAAAATTAATTGTGTTTTTCTTATAAAGGTTTCAACATTTACGGTCCCTTGCATCGTTTTACATTTATTTCAACATTTTACTTACAGTTTGAAAACTCCACGTTGCACTGTAGGAAAATTAAAAAAAAAAAATGATTATGTTTTTTCAAATGTTAACTTTTTGATTGATATATTTGACTCACATTTATTCCGCATCCGTTCTGTTATCGATTTTTTATCATCTTCCCTTGGTATATCCAAAAGATTATCGAACGATGCGCTCTTAAAACGTTGTAAAGTAGCCGCTTTAGGTGGTTCGGCATTATTACTCTCGGATTCTTCCTTAAACAATTGCGAACGCAGTATCTCACTTTCAGAAACGATCTAAAAAAAAAAACACAAAGTGTATTAAAAAAATAAAAAACATATAAAATAATAAAATAGAATAGAATAGAATAAAATAAAATAAAATTAAAAAAAAATAAAATAGAATGAAATAAAATAAAATAGAATAAAATAAAATTTAAAAAAAAAAAAAATAGAATGAAATGAAATGAAATGAAATAAAATAAAATAAAATAAAATAAAATGAAATGAAATAAAATGAAATGAAATGAAAATGAAATGAAATGAAATGAAATGAAATGAAATGAAATGAAAATGAAATGAAATGAAATGAAATAAAATAAAATGAAATAAAATAAAACAAAATAAAATGAAATGAAATAAAATGTAAATGAAATGAAATGAAATGAAATAAAATAAAATGAAATTAAAATAAATTAAACTAAATAAAATAAAACAAGATAAAATAATTTTAAATAAAATGAAATATATAGTAAAAAAAAATTAATTAAATATATAATAAAATAAAAAACATAAAATTTAAAAAAAAACACAAATAAAATAAAACAAAATAAAATAGAACAAAGCAAAATAAAATAAAGTAAAGTAAAGAAAAAAATAAAATAACGTTAAATAAAATAAAATAAAATGAAATAAAATGAAATTAAACTAAATTAAATTAAATACATAATAAAGTAAAATAAAATCAAATAAAATATAATAAAATAAAATTACCCTGAATCAAATCCAATCGAATCAAACGAAATGAAATAAAATAAAATAAAACAAAAGAAAGAAGAGCAAATGAATTAGAGTAAAGTTAATTCCCAACAGGGTAACAGAGTAACGTTAAGTCCCAACAGGGTACGGAAATGAAGGTGAAGGAAAGGAAAACAAAATAAAAAGAAGTAAATTAAAAATAGAAAGCAAAGGCAAAGAAAGGACAGAAAAGTAAACGGAAAAGAGGAAGGGAACGAAAAGGAAAGTTAAGAAGGTCAACCGGAAAGAAAAGTAGGGAAAAGAATTCGAAAGAAAGGAAAAGCACGATGGGGAGGCGATAAAATAAAATCAATCAAATTAAAAATAGAAAGGAAAATAAAATAGATGGAAGTAAGGGAAAGAAAAAGAAAATTAAAAAGATGGAAAAAAGAAAGAAGGAAAGAAACAAAGCAAACAGAAAAAAAGAAAAAATAAGTGCAAAGGAAAAAAGAGTAAATGAAGGCACCAAAGATAGGAAGAGAAAGAAATGCCAAAGAAGATTCAGGTGAACGAAATGAAAATATACTGAAGGGAAAAACCCCCAAAGAAAGTAAGGGAAGAAAGGCGAAGGAAAGAAAAAGCAAATAATTAAAACTTATTAATTTCAATTTTTATACCTTTCAAATTTTATACGTTTTTATTGAATATTTATATTGGATATTTAACTAAACTTTTTATTGAAAAATTTTATTTACAAATTTTCCATTACACTTACCAAATCTTCCTCATCTTCTGCGTAAGACGGATTTAAAATGTTTAGCTTCCATGCATTCACTGGCTTCAAATTGAAGTTTGATGAAACATTACCACTCTCGGATTTCAACAAGTCCGCTGATGAACTAGCTAAGTTCTTGGGACGCGTTGCATGTGAACTCATTGAAACTGATGAATTATTTAATAAACTATCCGTTGGCTTATTTAATGATACCGAAGGTGGATTTTTCCTAAAATACTGTTGAGCATTAACACGATTATAATCGTAGACGATGGCACGAATTTTGGGCTCATTTAGACTATAATAAATGCACACTGTACGAAATAATGGATCTTGTAAATTTGACGCAGTCGATGTACCGAGTTCTGTCGTACTGTTGTCAAAGCTTGTTATTGTGCTGCTACTTTTGTGTGTTGAAATTGTTTCGCCGCTGGTGTATTTTTTTGTGAACATAAACTCATCATCTGTCTCCCACGCGCCATGATCTTCCACATTATCATCAAATATAAACGATGGTACTGACGTGGCATCTTTTATTAAGGGCTTCTCTTCCATAAAACATTTATTTTTTGAACTGCGGCTACACGCGCCATAGGATTCAGGCTCACTCTCGTAGCCCTCGGCAACTTTGCCAACAGTTTGAAATTCCCAAATCGGTTGATATATATCTTCCTCTTTCTCCTGCTCCTCCGCTTGTATGCATTGTGTTTTATGATTGTGGCTATTAAGCGGTATCTCTGTACTAGTGATTTCGTGTAGGGGAACACAATTTGGTATTAATACTATGTCGGGTTCTTCATTGGTTTGATCCAAATTGATTGCTACGTTCTCGACACTTGCTTCTTTGCTTGATTTTGTGCGCTGTTTATCTAATTCGGCTACGTTTTCAGCATGCTCCAAAAACTTGCCTTGAGCTTTTATGCTCCGCTCTAAAGTGTCTTTGCTCTTTGGACGTAAAACAACTTCGTCGTTGGTTTTCATTTGTTTATTTGCTTTATTGCTTATTACTACATTTAGTTTTTCTTTTTTTGTTTTATTCCAAACAAGTTCGTGTGCTTGTTCACATTGCAATGTCACACTTTGGTATTTTTTAAAATTTTGTGCGTTCAATATTTCACCTATACAAACTCTCTCTCCTTGTTTATCATACTTCCAAATACGTTTATAATGACGTCGCTGCACTGAGTCATGCAGCAGTGCCCATATTTTACACGTAATAACGCAGCTATTGTGGTTAGCGAGCAACTTTAGCACACGTTTCGCTTGAAAACTCCACGGATTGTAGTGAGAAAGTAACCAATCCTGAAACCAGTCAATATATTGCGTGCTATTGGAACAGTTGCTTAAAATGATTTTATTGAGACTACAAGATAATAATAAATTATTTCTTAAGCATGCTAAATTCCATTTGTATGATGACTTTGCAAATGGTATTTCAATGAATTTAGCAAACGCAGCCACCTGTTGTATTGAGTTAAAAGCACGCACGCCGTTTGTTTCCTTTATATGATATATATTATTACCTATATCATCTATAACATTGTATAAATTGTTGCTTTTTTCTATATGTCTTTGTGCCTCTTTTTCACTTAACTCCGCAGCACTACGCTCGTCAACAATTTCCGTTTTTGTTATTACTTTTATTGCTGTTTGTTTAGTTTGTATTTTTTCGTTTTGAGTTTTTTTAACTGCGTACACTCTTTGGTGCTTGTTTTCAAGTATGGGGGCACGTGTAGGAGCTATACAATCCGCTACATACAAATAGGCGCAACGATCACTCTGCAATTCATTCACATAGCCAGCTGAACAACAACTAGTTAAGCACTCTTCCATTGCAGGCGTTGTGAGTGCTGCTTTGGAATTTATGATTGAAATTTTACTCTGCTCGGGCGCATAATCAAAAGTTGTGTTGTTTTCATTATACACATGGTAGATCGTTGGGTATTTTGTAGATTTGTGCGTTGATCGTATGGAGCGAACTGCTAATGCTATGCTCTTGAGAGCACTGGAATGTTCAACAGTTGGTTCAAGCGTTCTCTTTTGTTGACAGAGCATATGTGTTGTCATTATATTCTGTTTAAATAGAGCTACCATATCAGCGTAGCGTTGTTCCATATTCTCATAAAGAATCTTACAATTGGAAGTAGCATGTGTGTTGTTATTGTTTGTATGCTTGTTTTGAATTTCAAAATCACCTTTTTTATCAGCGTTTGGAATATTAGTCATTGTTTCAGCTAAATTATTAGTAGGGAGCACCTTTAAATTGCAATTAATTAAATTCTCGCTCCAATACATATTTATTAGACTGTTTTTAGCTGGTATACTTTTTGGTATACACAAATCGCATGCTTCATTATCAAATGTGGCACCATAGCTATGATAGTTGTAGACTTGTTTACGTAATAGCTTCATCCAATAACAAACGCTATCAGACAATGGCAGCGCAAGTGTCGTATTGTTTTGTTGTTTATTTAAATGGTTTGACGTGCATTTTGTTCTGGAACCGCCTAGAAGACATGGTCTGGAAATACGTGGACGCTTTCGAGCACAGGTTAAGGACTGCTCAACTGACGCTGTAGATGCACTCAATTTTGTTGCTGATATTGTTAAAGAATCTAAGTTAGTTACTTGCAGCTGCTCGTACGATTTAGACAAGTAATTTTGTGATACTTCATCTTGATTGGTCGCGTCACTTTCAAGCGTCTCGTTGAGTTTTAGGCGTCCATAAATATGTTGTTCACTTGTAGATACCTTAAGTTTGAGTAACTCAGCTTGTTTCAATTCGCATATTCTTTGTAAATCAAATGTTTCATTTGTACGAAATATATTATCATAACCTTCGACATGATGTATAATATCTATTGTCCTTTCTTTCTTATTGTTACCCTCATCACGTCGATTTGTTACATTTTTTCTTGTTAATACACCACGCTTAAGTGAACCAAACAGTCCATTGATTAAGTTGTGTTTATCGAATTTGTGTAATGATTTAGATTTTTTTATTTTAATTGTTGTTCGATCTTTTATTTCGTTAGGTTTTTCTTCCAACCTTTCCTTACTCTCCACAATGTTCTCATGCGCCACACAACATTGACATTCTTCTGTGTTATACAAGGCGTTACATTTAAAGCAAATGTTTTCATATATATTTTCATTTCCATATATATGCAGACTCCTTTCCGTGTCTTCTTGCAATCGATTATTCTTTAACCCTTTTACGACGCATGAGCAAAAATTACATAAATTGCTATTTGATTCAAATACACCGTAACCGCAGCCATGACATAAGTTTTCATAGATAGCCTCTGGTTTTCCAGCATTTCTAAATAATTTTCGCAGCAAATGGTTTTGGTCTAATAATGTATTAGCATTCAAGTTATCATATAGTGGCTCGTTATTTTTATTGATTTCTGATTTGGGCGCTGAAATGATGTACATATTGCCTATACCCGAATTATTCTTATTTACATGGTTATAGTTTTTGTTCATTTTGTAATATTTGCTCGGGACTGTATTTATGTTTTTTGCTTTTTTCAGCACTGTCGTTTTTCTCAGTCTAAGAATTAGTAAAGCCACAGCTTCAGATTTCTCTTATTATTTCTGTAAATTAGTTAAAAATGTTTATAAACAGTGCTGCTCAAACTTTTTTTGTATTAAATTGCAAAGCACAATGCAAATAAAAAAATTGTGTGTACACGGAAATGTTTTTCTTTATAGTTGAGGAAATAAGTAAAAATTATTTTGGCGCACAGAACACAACTTACGTTCAGAGACTTTTAACAAAACCTCGTATAGAAACGTAACTTTGTTTCTGCTGTTATTGTTTCGAGTAACATAGAAATATTGATACATAATTAAAAATGGAATGATTGAAGCCGTTCCCAATGAGTAACACAAGAGTAACGAAACTCTGAGTAACAAAAGTAATGGGACCTTAAGTAGTTGCGAAACACTGGACAAGGAAACGAAACCTTTAACGCTACCTGACTAACGAAATCGTAACGAAATTTGTTTGTACAGCAACGAAACTAGTAAGGCTTATCGTTAATATAAACTATATAAAAACCTCAAGCATAAAACAGTGCTGGTAACGTTCATTGCGTGCCAAGACTGTAACGTAATGTATGCGCTTTCTGCTAATAATTGATATTTATATGTAGTTTTTATTTTACAACAAATTCTTCTCATTGTAAAATATTAAGTAGATACAAATTTTTAATACTGCCAAGTTTTGAGAGACATTCTTGAAGGGTTGTAAGACATTTTGATTGAAAGAGTTTTTCGCCATAAAAAAGTGTTAAAAATTTTTAAATTAACATACTTTTTCGATTTGTTTAATTTTTTTCTGAATAAATAGTGTAATATATCAAAAGAACTTTTCGTTCCAAAATGTATATAAAAACTTAAAAGAACTCATCTCAAATTAACTTTTTAAGCTTTTGCAAAAATTCCATGTAATTTTGTAATTTTTCATAACAAAATCAATGCCTTCGATGTTGCATTGCACCTATAATGTTCAATTATTCCAGTGGTTTCGTTACGAGTTCTGTTTCTACAAGCGAACGTTTCGTTACAGTTTCGTTACTGAGGTAGCGTTTTATTTTGATATCACGGGTTTCGGTTCCTATGAACATCGTTGTGGGCAGTTTCTGTATAGTCTTGTTTCCACTTAAACCGTTTCAAGGAACTCGTTCTAATACAAAAGAGTATCGTTTCTCATAGTTTCGTTACACCTTTCAGTATAGCTTATGTCAATTCAATGCTGTTTTGTCACTAACCTGTAAAACAATAACGAAACCAACAAACCCTGTCGAAAATTTACGATACGGACTTTTTTTGACAGCAAATCATCTACGTAAAATTATGTTTGAAAAATAATTTTCAAACAGAATTTTTAAATATGTGGTCTGACAAGTACGGTCCAACCGAAGTGCGCTCAAGCAAGAACAGGTTAGGAGGAGACCTGTTAAATTTTATTAGTAATTAGTAATCAATTAGTAAGACGGTTTTGTTAATTGGTAATGATTATTTTAATTGTTTTTCAAGAAAAGACAATTATTATTGGAAAAAATCAAAAAAAGTTGTATGATGACTTTTGTTTTTTTTATATTATTTTTGATTTTTTCAGTATTTTTGATGTTTGTATTTATGCGCTACTGAAAATAATGAAGAATAATAAGAAAAATCGAAAAATTAAAAATTATCAAAAGTTATCCAAACCACTTTTTTGATTTTTTTTTAATAATCGTAAAAAAGCATGATTTTTTTGATGGATGGCTGTCTCTGTTTTTGGGATAAAGCTTTTATGTTTATTGCAAAGTTTGGAGTGATTTTATTGATCATATTTTTCGAACTTTTCAGACTCACTCTTTTAAGCCAATCTGTGATTCCTTTAAATAGTTTTTTGAGCCAAATAAATATTTATTTAAACCCGTTCGTATTACTTGTAAGACCTGGAACGCGATTCCATACATCACTGTCTTCTACAAAATAAAGCTCACATATTTTTCCTTTTTCGTTCATGGAATGATGAATCAATTCTTAATTAAAATTTTTTCCAATGTTCTAAATGTTTTTTAATTTTTCCCATTGTCAATTTCTTTTGTTTATTGCTAGATTACACTGAAGTGCCTGAACATCGTACTTAAGAGCTTTTGCTTTGTATTTTCACATGAAATCAGGCACTTTCATATGAATTTATTATGTGAGAGCAGATCGACAGCTGAATGAAAGTTTACTCTATTTAAAATTTATTTTCAAAAACACCCTTTCTCAGAACTTATTTCAATAACGCATTATTTCAGAATTTGTTCAAGAACTCCCTATCCCAGAATGATTTTCTATCTGAACGAAAATTCAATACCTTTTCAGCTTAGATAGAGCTTTTTTGAACTAAGTTCTGAAATGGGGTGTACCTAAAAAAAATCTGAGGTGGGGTCTTTTTAAAAAATATTTTAAAACAGTCGTCGATATCAGAGAGCTATGGAAATTTTTTTTTGTTTTAAGTGTAAATTTTTGTATTTGCCTACACTTTCTGACAAAACAGCAGGAAAAGTGCTACAAGTGTATATGGTTTGCGCAGCACTGCTCATAAAAACTTTCATTTCGTTGAGTTTTTTATTGTTAACCGAAAAAAAACTCTGGAGTGTGCCTAAATTCGCTTAGTCAATTTTCGGTACTCGACTAATTTTAAAAAATTGTATTCAAAAAGTTCGTATACGAGTATCTAGTATGTTAGCGGAGTTTTATGTGAAAAATATAGAACGAACCCAGTCGGGACTTTCGTAGGCCTTATTGAAGCATATAATTTTGTTCAGGCCATTGGGAAAACCCTAAGCAATAAGCTTTTCTGTTTCATACCCGTTAAGTTTGATTAATTAGACGACTTTTTTATTTGGTAAAGATTATTTTAATTGGTTTTCAAGAAATGGCAATTATTAATTAATTACGATTAGAAAAAATAAAAAAAAATAATAAAGTTGTTTTGATCATTTCTTATTTTTTTCTGATTTTAAAATTTTTTTTTTATTATTTTTTTTTTTTTTTTAGTATTGTTGAAGTGTATATTAATTTGCTTGTACAATAATACTGAAAAAAAAATGTAAAGTATTAAAACCACTTTTTTCGATTGTTTTTAATTATTTTTGATTATTTTTAATAATGGTAAAAAATCATGACTTTTTTGATAATTTTTTTAATTAATTGGAAAATAATCATTAAAAATTTTAAATAATGGTAATCAATCATTAAATGGATTTTCGAGAAAATAATTAATCAAACCAGTAATCATTACGTTTAGTAATCATTATTTAACAGGTCTGGTACTTAAATACATATGTCCTTATACACAGCTTAGAGCTCGAAAATGACAAATTGAAAATGTGATTAAACAAAACATAAGCAAGACCGTGTCAAGAAGGATGACCGTTTCAAAAAATTGTTGCAGCAATTTGTATCCAATTCAAAGTTCGGTTTTGAGCTCGGCAAACTTACAAAAATAGTTTAATAAAAACTTGAGTTGTGCCAATTAACCCCAGTTTGACCCAGAGCTGAATCATTTTATATGCATATAAGTTTTCTCTTCATCAAAAAGCGCACAACACAAAATTTTTAATTTTTCAGCAAACAACTTCTAGTTTAAATACGAGTATATACACTTTTATTGCCTCTTTTTAGCTGCAAATCATACAAAATAAAGGGTGTTTTTTTTAGGGGTATAGAACTTCGAATTGAAATAAAACACAAGAAAATCGTTTTAAGGTCCATCAATTTGGCTTTATTGGAAGGATAATTTTATGCCATTAATGCTTAAATATGATTTCGGGCATGTGGCCGCCGCGGCTGGCTCGAATAAAGCCAATTCTTCAGGTCCAATTTTCAACCACTTTTTCGAGCATATGGGGCCGTATGTCGGCAATAACGCCACGAATGTTGGCTTCCAATTCCCCTAACGTTTCTGGTTTGTTGGTGTAGACGAGCGACTTCACATATCCCCAAAGAAAATAATCCAATGGTGTCAAATCACACGACCTTGGTGGCCAATTGACAGGTCCATTCCGCGAAATTATGCGCTCATCGAATGTTTCCTTCAATAAATCGATTGTGACGTGCGCTGTGTGGCATGTAGCGCCGTCTTGTTGGAACCACAACTCATCCACATTCATGCCATCCAATTCGGGAACAAAATAGTCGGTTATCATGGCTCTATACCGGTCTCCATTAACGGTAGCTGCCTCTCCAGCATTATTGCGGAAGAAGTATGGCCCAATGACTCCACCAGCCCATAGAGCACACCAAACAGTCAGTTTTTGTGGATGTAATGGCGTTTCAAGGGTCTCATGTGGATTCTCTTCACTCCAAATGCGGCAATTTTGCTTGTTGACGTAGCCATTCAACCAAAAATGAGCCTCATCACTGAACAAAATTTTGCGATGAAAATCAGCATCGAAATCAATCTCATTTTCGGCCCATACACCAAAATCACGACGCATTGCATGGTCTCGCGGCTTTAATTCTTGCACAAGCTGGATCTTGTAAGGTCGCAAGCCAAGATCTTTGCGCAAAATCTTCCATAAAGTTGATGGACAAAGCTCCAATTGCTGTGCACTGTGGCGAATCGATTCATTCGGGTCCTCTTCAACACTTTGCTCTACAGCGGCAATTGTTTCTTCGGTGCGCACTGTTCGACGTCTCTGCGGATGCGTATTATCACATAGAGTAAACGTAGTGCGAAAACGATCCATGGTTAACCGAATTAATTGCTCTGATGGACGATTATGTCGACCATAAAATGGACGGAGCTCACGGTAAACTTCGCGAACTGAACCATTATTTTCGAAATAAATTTGCACGATTTGCAAGCGTTGTTCTTTTGTCAACCTGTTTATGATGAAATGGCAAACCAACCTGAACATAAATGACATTAGAGTTGCCAGATTTGACCACAAAATGCCAGTTTTATCTCTATTCGAAAAAAAACCTGTAAAAAAAACACCCTGTATATATCAAAGGGGCATGTATATTAGGGTGATTCAAAAAAAAAAATATATTTTTTTTAGGTCTTACCCCTCAAATCTAAGTAATTGATAAGAAAATAAACCTTGCAAAAAATACTCGCTATAACTTAACCCTAAGATGTCGCTATTTTTTTTAATTTCCATATTAATTTTTAAGTGCAAAAAAAATTTTTTTTTTGCAGTCAATTTTCCTATAGTAAAAATTTTTTTTTTTTTTTAAACCTTTACGTATTCCTAAAGCTGAACTTTTGAACTTTCCAAAACTTTATTAGGATTTTTTTTTAATGACCCTAATGTACATACTTTACATACAGCTATGAGTCTCTTAAGCTTATGAAATCGATTTTAACAACTTTGTAGTTATGTCTCCTTACTTTACTGTGTGTGGTATGAAAATAAATATGCAGATGTGCGTACTTTACTAGTATCTGACATGTATGTACTAGCGATGTCAATCCCGAAATGTCAGTGCGAGTATGCCGTGCTTTTTAGGGCGCCGAAAATCCGGGAATTTTTTTTCTTACAATTCTGGGATTTTCATAACTCGAAAAATGTGTGATTTGTCTAGGAAATTTTTTTTCTTGTCCCATATTATTTAATATTTTAGTTTTCCTGTGTTAAATAAAGAAGCATCAGCCTTTCTAGCAACTAACAAGACACTGGGAGCTACCGCACAAACTACCGAAAAATTCATCCTAATTTTTTTTTATTTAAATGTGGCATCTTCTATAGCAAAAATAATTAGTGCAATTATTATACCAAGGAAAATTGATCAATTGTGCGACCTTGGGTTTTTGTGCTCATTTTTTTAAAGCTAAAACATCAGTTTTTCTTTTTCGGCTCGGACGCGTTTCTTGGGTAAAATAACTTACTTAGTTAGACATTTTTATATCAATACGATGTTTTTGCTTTATAAAAAATGACCAGAAAAGCTCTAAGTATGTCAAGAAATAGTTACTTTTAAACTTTACCAAAGTGCCGTCTTCTCCTGCTGATAAACACAAATTTTTTCAAGTTGATTTATCTAAAGATTCCTTGAAAATTCGATAAAATTACTTCAAAATATCAAAACTTTTGAAAAAAATATTTGGGCGACCATTTCGTTGTGTTATATAATAAATGAAATAAAATTCGTTTTAAACAAACTAAAAGAATTAAGAATATAAATATATGTTGTATATTTTAAAGCTAGACACTTCTCGACAAAATATCTTCACTTTTTCTAACTTGTTGGAGAAAGCGAGTCTCCCAATCCCGGGAGTGATACTGATATCCCGAGATTGTAAAATCAGATACAGGAAATCCCGGGATTGTAAAAATTCCAAAAAAAAAATTCACAGCCCTAGTACCATACCAGTGAACTGCATGAGTCAGATCATTTTAGCGTTCAAGCTAATAACTGAAATAAAAGCTAAAGTGTGGCTCACATTTCCAAGTCGGTTTAACTTAAATTTAGGGATGTGACCTCGACTTGAAAAATTCGATTACTCAATAATCGATTTTTTTATTTAGAGATAAATCGATGTTTCAAATTTTAGAAGAGAATAATCGACTTTTAATGAGAATAATCGAGTTTTTATACGAAAAATTCCTCTTCTATGTTGAAGAAACCAAATGGACGATTTTAAATTTAAAAATTTTAGTTTTCAAAATACTTTTAGGTATTTTATTACAGTAAAAATAATACAAAACAATAACGCTCATCTTTATAAAAAAAAAAAGGGTGGATCCAGCGGCTCTTCTATTTATTACAAAAACTTCTTCAGCTAAAATTCGTTTCTTAATTTCTAAAAAAAATTTAGATTGTTCTTTCATTGAAATCTTTTAAATTAGTATTTTTAAATTAGTGCAAAAATTTCAAAAATGCTGGAAATTTTTAAAAAACAGCGTGAGATTTGGAAAATTTGAGGCAAGAATTTTAGAATTATTTCCAAATATGCAGTTTTGCCGCTAATTAAGTGGTATCACAAAGTACAGATCTGAGACTCTAAAAAATGTCGTTAATTTTTGGAAAAGTTTCTTCTTTCGCGTTTTTAAGGTTTTTTTTTTTGTATTTTCTTCCATGAGAGCTTGTCATAGCTATTCAATTTTGTAAGCCAGAAAATACAAAATGCCATGTTGAAGAAAATTTCCAAAATTCACGAGAAATGTCAAGGGTCTTGAGACTTGCACTTTGTGAGACTTAAATTAAATAAGCATAAGCCTTCGTAATCAGAAATAATTTTTAAGTTATTTCCGAAAATTTAAGAACTCTCACCCATTTAAGTTTGGGACACTGAATTAAAAAATGTTTTTGTAATAATGACCGATATTTTTATATGAAATTAAAATTAAGAAATTTTAAAAATTGAGTAGAAATTTATAAGAAAACCAAACTGTATCATTTTCACGATGACACCTGTATATCCCAAGTAATTTTTAACTTCAGGGTACTCTGAAAATTAATATTGACTTCATTTAATTCTTAAGACATCCTTCAAAAACAGATTTTTTATACCTTTCATGAACATGAAATGGTATTATAACTTTGGTCGGATATTTGTAAGTATGAGAAGAAGAAGAGATAGACCCACCAAAAAGTATACCGAAATGATCAGGGCGATGAGCTGAGTTGATTTAGCCATGTCCGTCTGTCCGTCTGTCTGTTTGTACGCAAAACTAGTCCCTCAGTTTTTGAGATATCTTAGTGAAATTTGGTATGGAGGTCATTTTGAATGAAATTAATCCTTCGCAAGATCGGAGCAATGCAACGCATAGCTCCCATACAATCGATTGTTCCGATAAATGGGGCTTGGGCTATGTATCTTTAAATGATCAGTTTTGCAGAGTTTTTACTAATTGTGTAAAACCGTGATACGTATTCATGAAAGGTATAAAGTCTTCGGCACAGTCGAAGACAGCCCTTTCCTTACTTGTTTTTTTTTAATATTGGGTTTCAAACCGACCTGTTAAATAATGATTCCTAATCGTAATGACTACCGGTTTGATTAATTATTTTCTTGTCAATCTATTTAACGATTGATTACCATTACTTTCAAATTTTAATGATTATTTTCCAATTAATTAAAAAAATAATCAATAAAAATCATGATTTCTTAGAAGAATATAAAAAATCAAAAAAAAAGTTGTTTTGATTACTTTTGATTATCATTGATAATTTTTGAGCTTTTTTGATTTTTTGTTTATTGTTTTTAATTTTTTCAGTATTGCTTATGTGCTTCTACAAAAATCAATAATAAACAAAATTAATCAAAACAACTTTTTTTTGATAATTTTTTATTGTTTTCGACCTTTTTTTAGGTTTTTTCTATTAGTAATCAATTAATAAATGCTCTTTCTTGAAAAACAATTCAAATAATCATTACCAATTAAAAAAGCCGTCTAATTAATTGATTACTAATCAAATTTAACAGGTCTGGTTTCAAGTATGCTTTATAATTTCCATGACAAAATTTTTCAAAAAAATTATTTTTTTCACACTGATAAAATCACAAAAAAACGCATAGTCAACTTCAAGGCATGAGACCGTCCCTTAATTTCTTTTTGAGTATTTTAACCAAGTCTTTGACCATGTCATTGCATTTTGCCTATTTTTAAGAGAATTAAGACCGAGCATTTAAATACTTTGAAATAGTAGGGCCACCTTAATGTACAAAAGAGTAAATAGTGGAGCAAGCGGAGGGTTAAGTTGTATGCTCTTAACCGTCGAGTGCAATAGGCGTTGGGGATGTTATTGAAGTTAATTAATAAAAAAATTATTGAAGAACATTTAGACTACATTTTCAGCCAAGCTTGAGAAATGCACTTGAAACCACACCCAGAGCTCATATTAAATATGTGTACATATAATATTTTAGTATAAATCTTGAAGCCCTTTGTATGTACATATGTGTATGATAACATTAATATAATTCAACTCAGTACTAACTGCACTTCATGGCGTCCAAGTAAAATCTTTGTTCTGAAGGCGGGTTTCTTATAAGGACGTCAGTAAACGTTTTAATAGTTCGTAAGAGCACATACATACAAACAGATTTACTTATTTAATAACATATTTTAAATTTATTTCTTGATGTTATATGAAGCAAAAATTCTTTTTTTTCTTTTTTTTTTTTTTGAAATTGAGTATTAATTTAAATAAAGTTGTTTCACTCTATTTTTCCCTTGCACTCGGCAGCGCTCATATGGAAATGCCCATCAATATGTAAGTATATATCACATATTAATCATATTTTCTTATTAACATTTTTATTTTAAAAATTAAGTCGCGCTTCACTATGAATGGGATGTGTATAATTTGAACGCGAGAACTCGACTGAATGACTGGGACTGGCGCCAAGCTTTGCGATTCGCGGGCTTATTAGTTTAGTATCTTACATACTAGAATGCATTCATATTCACATATAGTCATACATACATACATTTCAATATATGCACATATGGACAATAAAAATAAAAATATTTGTAAATAAGTATATACATTGCGCATTCATAAACGCCCAAGTAAGCTCTTCACTTTCAATTCAATTCGAATAATAAAAGCAACAGTAATCAACTGCAATGAGAACAATAATATGGGATCATACCAAGCCAGGCAGGCAGTCTGCGCGCCTTTCCCCTGCGCTCATTTCACTTTTACTCGTTGACTGTTTTAAATAAGAGCTGCAGATCATAAGCGGGCCCCTGCTTAATTTTGGCGTGGAGTTTAATCTAAGATGTATTCTCATTGTACATATCGTCGATACGTTTGCAAAACCGTCTGTCTGACGCCATCCAAGTTCTATAGGGGGCGGGAAAACGTTGTGGCCTTATTTTCACCAATGTGTTCTGTATTGAAATGATTGAATTGTAAAAATGAAATCGGTAAATAAATGATAAGATTACTTACTCTCAAGAATGATTCTGCATTTATACTGTTACTTGGCTTAACGGTCAGTACCAAAGAGAAGAACTTGTTTTAAATTTTTTATAGAAATACTAAAAAGTTTTCGAAACCCAGCAGTATGAAGTATTCTCTAATCGGATTTTGCTATGACTACTTTTATACCTCAAACAATAAAAAAGCCGGTACCTGGGCAACAAACCTTTGCGTGGGCATTTTTCGAGGTTGCCATATAATTTAATTTGTTGTAGATAATCATAAAGACATTTTGGTTGTTTTTATATGTAATTTTACTTACCGTGTGTATTAATTAATTCGTCCAATTATTTCCGAGATAATGTCGGATACTGAGAAAATATATATACATAAGCCTAGGTGATAGCCGTAGCTAGACATATTTTTTATACAGTTGAAAAATATTTGTTTTTAATTCCGGATTTGTGGCAACTTGCTTAAAACCACCTAAGTGGCAACACTTGTAAAAGAGTTTTAAGATTATTGGATATAACTTATTTATGTATGTACATTGTACATATATGCAAAATTTCATAGAAATATTTCAGGAATTTTTCGAGATAATAGCGAATATTGAATGATTGCAAATCATCAGTACACTTTTTAATATTTTACTAAATTAGAAATGAAATTCGCTGGTGAATATAAAAATAAATAAAGCGGAAATCGTTTGGTCTTTAAGCTAAAAATTACAATAAGTTTTTTCTTTATATTTGAGTTTAAATTATAAATATTAAAAAATAAGATTGTTACTTAAAATTTGACTAGCTCGAAGATTGACTAGAACTGGTGCAAAACTAAGTGTTTTCAGCAGTAGTGTGAACATAGTTGTACCGATTATTTCATCCGTCGCACAGATAGAATTCACAAATAATAGACTTAAAATGTTTTATTCTTGTAATCGATGTATTAAAAATCGTTGTATACCAGTAATAAAATCGATTCAAAAAAATCTGTAGTTGAAAAAATAATCGGTTACACTAAAAAATCGATAGCTAAAAAAATAACCCAAAAATAAAATTCGGTTGCTTATTCTTGAAATCGATGTATTAAAAATCGTTGTATCCCATTAATACAATAAATTTAAAAAATCGATAACTGAAAAATAGTCGGTAAAAGTAAAATCGATAGATAGAAAAATAATCGATTAAAACAAAAACCAATTATTTAGTCTTGGAATCGTTTTATTAAAAATCGTTGTAATGTTGAAAAAATAATAATTGTTTAAATCTAAATAACTAATAAAAACCATACTTAAAAATAATCGGTTCAGTGAAAAATAGATTGTTAAAAATGAATCGATTAAATTATAAATCGATTATTTATTCTTATAATCGATGCATTAAAAATCGTTTTAAAAAAATGATCGATTCAATTAAAAATGTATTGCTAAGGAAATAATCGATCAAAAGTATTCATAAAACAAGCTCAAGGCCAAGAATATAATTTTTCACTTTTTGAATTTTTATGAAGATTATTATTGTTTTTATTTTTAATAATCATTTTAATTTATTATTAAAAGTTTTTTTTTAATTGAATAGAGTAGGGAAAATGTTTAAAAATCGATAGTTAAATAAATAGGTGGTTCAACTAATTAAATCGTTTCCAAAAAACGGTAATTAAAAAAATAATCGGTTTAGTTAAAATCGATAGTTAAAAAAATAATCGATTATTTATTCAGAACCCTACTATTTTGTTGGTCCCAATGGAGATTAAATATTTACATAGACATTATGGCATGATTTCATGATAGTTCTGAATTTGAAGTATATTCCTGTGAGTACTTCATCATTTCACCATAGTTTAAAGGTCAAACTGAGTTCTAATAATCCGCTATCACAAGTCGCTAATCTATACATTGCAGATAGTAAATAAATTCACAAGAACACTTGGTCCACCAAATCTCTGACCGAGAAACAGTAGGCTTCCCTCAGTCACAGCTGTTTAGTTTAAGTAAACTGGGGTTACTGAGCTTACTTTAAGTGCGCCTTTATATGTCTCCTCAATTTACGAATTTGTGCATATAAAAATTCAAAGAAATACTGTGCCAGCAGTAGTTAATTGAAAATAATTGAAAACAGTCCTAAGCACACATAAATTGAATGCACGGTCAATGTGCGAATCGAAAGGCTGGAATAGTGATAGAACAATCCAATTGTGTATGGTTCGGTATCGGATACTCGTTGATGATGATCAAAGAACATTGAAACAATAAGAAGGTCCAACGCCAACTCAACGTTCTTTGTGATGATGTCGTGTGTCGTAGCGACATCTAACGCCAAGAGAGGCCAAGTCATACTACACCTGTTTTTTTTTCAACTCCGTGAGGCCCTTCTTTTTCTCTGCTGCAAAAATTCGCGTGTCGAAACTATCTGTTAACTTGAGCTAAATTCCCTTGTGCTGTTGCCAATGCCAGTTCCTTGTTCTATCGACTTAATGCTTTAATTTAAATAAAAAGCACTATTTTATGTTTTACATTAGATTAAATATTTATTACTTAAGACATAAGGAACAGAATTATTAAATATTTACATCTAAATTTTATTTATATACGCATTGTGCATTTTATTCAGCAAAGCATCTCGAAAAAGCTGGAAAATAGAGATCAAAATAGGTTAAATTGTTGTTTATTAGTTCGTTTATAAGAATTTATAAAATATTTATATTGAAAAGAGATATTGAGTTCAACTTTAGCTATCCCAGTCAGGATGAAAGACCCACCCCATATAAAACAGGTTGTTATAATTTTTTCGTTATTGAGCCTGTCAATTTAGTTTTTTTGTTTGGTCTGACTATTTGAAACTTTATATTTTTAAATTTTTCCCTAAGCTTTTTAGGTATGAGAAATATTTTATTAGTTCATTACCATCACCAGAGAACGACCGAGCATACATAGATTTTTAAAGCCGAACCGGCCAATTGCTTACTTCGGCCAATTGCTTACAAAAATTTACGATATTGTTCTCTACCCTGCAAAAAAATCGTTTAACTATCTCTAAAGAGATTGAGCCGCGATTAATCACTTTAGCCTGCAGTGGGTTATAATTCAATACAAGTCAATTTTTATTTTGCGTAGTATACTCATCGGCGCCCTCCAAGAAATACCGCCGTAGTGTGGCTGTAGAGTTTCTGTGTGTTTTTCAAAACGTGGTCGCTTCTCGGCAGTAGTTTGGTAAACTCTCCGAGTGTATATCTGCCATATAAGGCTTCTCAGCAAAAATTCATTTGCTCTGCAGATGCCTTTCGGAGTCGGCAAAACACTGTAGGTCCCGCCATTATGGGAAAAATTATAAGCAGCACACCAAAAATTGGTAGAAATTTTTTTAATATTTTTTTTTATAACTCTAAGTACCTACCCCCTTTGAATGTGCCAAAGTTTATTATTTAATCAGTAGATTCCGAAATATTGAAAAAATTTACTTTACAAAATAGGAAAGTAAAAAAAAAAGGTTTAATAATTAATTAAAAAATAATTATCAAAAATAAAAGCAATAATAATTTTCATAAAAAAATGTTAATTTATGATCTGGGATACTTTAAAAATGCACAGCCGTAAAAATTTAGTTGTTATAAAAAAAATTTAATTAATTACTTTTGAAAAAAATTAAAGAATTTTTTTTTGGCAGAACTTCGTTTTATAATAAAAATTTAATTAAAGTCTGAAGGTGTCGATTCCAACTATCTGCCGATTTGTCGTGGCAATATCCCCAAGACTTTTTAAATTTTTGTTGATATTTGACAATTGCTTTGCTACAATGTGTTTGGCATTTTGTTCCATATGAGCTTGTCATAGTTATTCAATTTGTATGGAAAAAAATACCCAACACCATGTGGAAAAAAATTTGTCAAAAATCAACAACATTTTTAAGAGCCTTGAGACTTACACTTGGTGAGGGTAAAATTTAATTGGCTACAAAACTGCATACCCGGAAATTATTTGGAAACTCTTGCCATTTTTTAATTTGCATGAATTTTTGCCTCATCTTGAAAACACTAATTAAAAAGATTTATAATTCTTTATAAAATTAACTAACGATTTTTTCCTTTTTTTCTTATTATATTAGAAGAACCAGCTGGATCATTTTAACTGTGAACCACCGTATATTTCATCAGAGTAACTACTAGCCGATTCAATAAATATACACCAGCGATAAAAAGTGAATGCATAGCTGACTAATTTCATTGATGTTGCGTATATTTTGAATAACGAATATTCTTAGAGACTTATAGCTTGCAAGTTGAAAGCATAGAATCTTCAGAAAACTACATAAAATCTGAAATTGAGACTAAATTTTAATTATCTTTTAAAAGGGTGATGCACTAACTTTTCATCGCCAGTGATCGCCATGAGATAGATTTCGACTGGGCACGCCATTACTTCTTACATCACTTATTCTGTTAGATTCGGTATTCCATTATTATAACTGAAGTTAACTTATGAAAATTCTTTCTCTTTTTATCAATCTACATAACCTTATGAATTCCAAAAAAAATATGTATTCTTCTAAAGATCTAAAATGAGAAAAAAATAACATAAAGTGGATACCATTGTTTACCTACAAATATACGTAAAATGCATAAAACTTATTGTGTATGTCATAATATAGTTATATGGCTCGTATTCGATGAGCGTGTGTTATCTTTCGAACATCTACCAACTACTCGATTGCTAATTTTGTTGAGATATTTGGTGAGAAAATACTTTTTTATTTTATTTATTTGCTTTGATTTACTTCCGCATTGAAGTATTACCAATGAAATTAAAAAAATGATAACTACCGGTTTGTGGCGAATTTTGACCTTAACCCTCGTTTAACACACTTATTTATACATATGTATAAACATTAGAGTATCCCTATTTTCCGAAAATGTTTTTTGTTGCTGAAGTGTTTGCTCATTACAGCGTAACACCAAAAAAGGTTTGAAATGTTCTACTGTGTGTTTACTTGTTGGAGATTTTAAAATTGAAAAAAAAAAATGCCAGCACCCTGTAAAAGTACAGAAATTTTTTTTTATAACTCTTCTATTTGACATTTGGTTTCAATGAGCAATATATTGTTGTACAGGTGTTAATACATGTCGCCTTTCGTCTATATACGCCATTAACCTAGCATATCAACTTCAGGTTTAATTAAAATTTTTTTAAAACCCACACCCTATTTAAAAAAAACGTTTTATTAGCTAAGTAAAAAAACGGGAGCTGAGTAATATTATTGCTAAAATAAGTAGTTTGAAAGTCGAACTTAGAACAGCGAAATTATAGAGGAAGTACGAGTTTCTCTGTTATCACAGGGTGGCAAAAAAAATTATTTTTTATCTTAAGCGTCATAGGGTAAGTATTCAAACTGGGAGGAACAGTTTCAACTTTTTTCTCCCATGCACCGTGATACGTTATATTGCTCATACAAATTCTTTTGGGAATTTTTAACTTTTAATCAGAAATGTTAAATTCCGATTAGAATTGATAAATCAATTGATCGGATGATTCTTTCAATCAATATTGATTATTTTAATTATATTCAGAAATCCGTAATTACTAATTGATAACCACAAAAAAAAAATTTTTTTTAAAATAACCAAAAGTAATTAAAAATAATCAAAAACTTATGATTATTTTTTTTATTATTATTATGATTACTTTTAATTATTTTGAGTATTTTTGATTGGTTTTTTTTTTGTTTTTTTTTTCATAATTTTGATTTTTTTTTAATTTTTTTGATTATTTTTGACTTTTCTTGACTGTTTTTTATTAGTTTTGATTACTTTAAATTTTTTAACTTTTTACTTTATCTGATTGATTTTGATTATTTTTAAATATTTTTGATTTTTTTTAATAATCATAAAAATTCATTATTCGTTTTTTGATTATTTGTTAAAATAAAACCCCAAAACAATGAGCTATCTTTCATTAGTAGTATTTTCCAAAAAAGAATCAACCAAACTGGTAATCATAACGATTAGTAATCATTACTTAACAGGTCTGTTTATAATGCTTTCTCTAAAAAATTTAGCAGATAAATCAGAAATAAGAACCACTTTTGGCATCAAGAAGTTACTGAAACTGAGTAAGCATGAGGAAGTAAAGTCCGCTCTCCATGGAAAAAGATCTGTAGCTAAAAGTCTTGCATCATAACTGCGGTGTTGTGTGGTACGTAATCATTTTCCCTGTTTGCAAAAAGATGGGGCGGGTTTTAAAGTATTCCGCAGAAAATTTCATGGAAGATTTATATTTTTGCCATAATGTAAACCGCTTTTAAAGAAATTAATTTTACGAGAAAAGCACATTCGCATTACTTCACTACGTATTTTTATGTCAAAAACAATTTCTAGTTTGGCGGCAGCAAAAAAATTTATTTCAAATAACTGACACCCTAATATACATTACATGCATAGTGTAAATTGTACACACCCACCCAACATGCATGAATCTAATTCCTTTTTAAATGTTCGATAAATGTTCCAATTCTTCAGGTAATTTTCAGCACTAAAGTTTGACGTTGGAAAATATAAATGGGATTTAAGTCGGATCCAATAATTTTTGAGTAATATTTTCATAAGAAATATGTTCTCTTTTACTGAAAAATGGGCTGTTTGTCTAATTGAGCCCAAGCTAAAAACCAATCAGGGAAATTTGAAAACGGATTTGAACTCAAATGAAATTCAAAAGTGATCCAGTTGGTTCTTCTAATAAAACACGAAGAATTCTTGAGCTAAAAATAGGCTCGCATTGGTTATTAAGTTTGTATCGAAGAAAATCCTTAACACCATGTAGATAAAAAATTTGCCAAAAAACAACGAAATTTTTAACAGCCTTGAGACTTGCACTTTGTAAGATTAGAATTTAATGGACTACAAAACTGCATACTCAGAAATTATTTCGAAATTCTTGCCTCACATTTTAAATTCTCACCCCGTTTTTTTAAATTTGCAGCAGTTTTTCCAAATTTTGCAAAGACTTGAAAACACTAATTCAAAAGATGTCTATGAAAGAATTGTCTATATTTTTATATGAAATTTACAATTTTAGCTAACAAAAATTTCGTAATTTATTAGAAGCACAAACTATATCACTTTCACTGTGAGCCAATGTATATCGACAAATGAGTGGATCACCCTATCTCAGCATGCGAATAAAGAATGCAATACCTCTGAATGGGTAATTATTCTTCATATTTATGTATATGTACCCCATAGTTATACACATATGTACTCGATTGGATTGCATATTCACAAATTGTGCTTTACTTTATATATAATCTCACCCCAAAATTAGTTTAAAATGTGGCACATTTATGCCAGACCTTTTCCAAGTTGTTTCATTGAAAATGCTTATCAAATTTGGTTATATTTTTCGTTTTTAAATCAATTACAAATCAGTATAATTTGTACGATGATACCATATACAGTCATTGCTTCATAGAAAATTTTCTAAAAAAATCTCAACTCCATAGATTTGTTTTAAATGCTTTTAATGGCGTTTTTTAGTTTTTCACCGGTTCGCGAGCGCCTTAACTGACGTTGAAATCAAGACTAAGTATTCAAGTTAACAAGTTCAATGTGGCTAAAACCAACAGAGCCCAACTGTAGATATGTATATGTGTAGCAAAAAGTACTCAACTTGAACTCTTGCTAAGTATGAATATGTTTGTATGTGTGTAGATCAGCAAATTAAAAACATATGTACAGCTGTGTTCAATATAATAATAAGTTAAATTAGAAAAAGCGAATTCTGTAACAGGATCCGCATAAAAACAAATTTCAAAGTTTACACAAAGTTCAGGAAAGTTAATTAGACTTTAAAAAATAGCCTGAATATCTTAAAATTTTCTGAGCACACGGTTTTGTAGCCAAAGCAATTTAAGTACAATAATGTGCAAGTTAGAAATTGTTAAAAAATGTCACTCAATTTTCAGAATTTTTTTCGTCGTGATTTCTTCCATACAACGCATGAACAAAATTTAATTTTGTATGGAAAAAAAGTTTTGAACAGCCTGTAAAATAAAAATTCTGGAAATTCAGTGAAATTTTTGAGCCAGTTCTGACTTGCAGATTATTATACTAAAATTTATTGGTCTACAAAACCGTGTACACAAAAATTTTCTAAAAATTCTGCCAAAAAATGTGCAGATTTTTATGGCCATTTTTTAAGGCTTAATTAACTTTCCTGAACTTTGTGTAAACTATGAAATTTCTTTTTATGTGGATTCTATTACAGAATTCGCTATATTTTAAATGAAAATTATTAAAAACACAGCTTCTTCTCATTTCATTTAATGATATCAAAATTAATTTCACTACTATTATATTGAACACAAGTGTATGTTGTCGTGATTTTATAAAACATGCTATTAACTTAATTGCAAATATACATTTTGACATTTTTTATTCTATTTTAGCAAATTAGACAAACTGGTTTAAAACTTTACTTGCTAGAAAATTTGTTTTAGTTCTCGATCCTTATTTTAAGGTAATAATTGAGCTACCATTTCAGAAAATACACCACTTAAGTAATTTTCTTTCTAACAGAAATATACACATTCACAAGATCCAACGTTCTTGCCGGCTTATAAACCAAATCTCAAGGTATCTCGGTACTATACCCCTTATTATTTACTATTTTGAAAAAGTATGCATTTTTTAATTTGTATATACATAGTGATTTATAATTCTGTATAAAGCTAGAGCTAGAAATTTTCTCAGAAATGCGAGAATTATTCGTGGATTTTCTGATATGATTTACGGCTTGATTCTGACCATGACCACTAACTTTGTACCTGTAGAGGAATTCATTAACTTGTAACGATGCGAATTTTCGAGATTTTAAATCACGATTTTGTCGCCTGCATTATCGACTGTGGTATTCGCTATCTTAGCTATAACGATTCAGGCTTAGGATTTCTCATCCCCCGACAATTAATACATCATGTCTAAGCTTTAAAGAAGGAGAGTAGTTTTTTTAAGTTAATGTTTATACTATGTTATTTTATTATTTGTTCAGAGAGCAGTACGGGGGTGCGGAGCATATGTTGCATAGGGGGCAACCTTTGAGTAATATTTATTTAATTATTTTATTTATTTACATTATTTGTTCTTATTGAACGGGAGGTGCGGGACACCTGTTACACCTTGTATTTATTAATTGGGGCGAGCACTAGTGGCTCTGAGGCATTGCGCGGGATTGGCTTCCTTATTTTCGGTGTGAAAACCCCCGATTTGGGATTGCAAAATATAAACAATATCTTTGGAATATTTCATAAGCTGATTGTGAATTACAATAGCATGCAATGCAAATGAAAGAAATGACTACAGCTTATGTCGCTTAAACATTACTCAAATTCCATTTATGTGGATAAAAAATGGTTAGTGAATGCCGAAATCTTTATAGTGGTTGTTAACATAAAATGTCGATTGCGAATGTCGTTATAGAAGCTAGTGAATTCCACTACCGGGGGAAGTGAAAAATATCGACGTCGTCGGTAATACAGTTTTACTAAAAACTTCGTTGGGATTCGACAGTTGATTTTAAGCATAGCCAGTAATCTTATATATGTAGTGGAATTCACTAACTTCCTTAACGACATTCGCAATCGACATTTTCTCGTAACGGTATTTACAACGATATCGGTATTCGCTAACTATTTTTAATCGATATTCGTTTATTCGCGATCAGCTGTGTCGTTAAGAAAACCACACACAATTTGGGGTTGTTATCTGTGTCGTTAAATAAAGAACCCATAATTTCAAGTTTTTAGCGATAATTAAAATAATATTACTATTATATCAATATTATTATCAAAAAGAATGGCATTTGAGTACTTAGCGTACGTTTTATAGCGGGATGAGAAATCTTAACCCCGAATCGTTATAGCTAAGTTAGTGAATAACACAGTCGATAATACAGGATATAAAATCGTTAATTAAAATCTCGAAAAATCGCAACGTTATAAGTTATTGAATTCCACCACTGGAAGGTTATCCAAGCGAATAACATTGATGTCGACAATACAGTGCATGTGATAACGATTCTTCCTTAGAGAATAAAACTAGAAATTGAACGAGTCAGTATTTCTTTACCGGTAAAAAACAACGTTGATGCCACACTAGAATCAGTGCGTGCACACAACCGAGGCCAGTGGGCAATGATTTTCTGTGTGACTGCTTTGATTGAAACTAGTGCCTGCATTTTTTAGACTGTTAATCAAATGTTCACATAAAGGTTTTAATATGAGGGTGGGGAAAAATTCGATCGCGAATCCTCATAACTTCTCATTTTTCGCACGGTAAACAAGCGCTCGCTAAAATCATAACTGAATTTTTCTTTGTTGATAAATTTTAAAGAACACTGGTTTGGCTTTGCACTTATCGCGAAAAGTTGCTTTCATAAAATGAGAAAATGAGTTTCATTTATCCCCCGATTCTAGTGTGTTAACAGCATTGGTGTTATTGTCCAAATTTAAAAGAGAAACCCACAAATTTTGTACACATAATAGTTAATAAGAATTAACAAGAATTAACAAACAATAGCCGACTGTTTTTTCGCAAGCACATGGCGACTTTTGACAAAACAAAAAAAATTCTTTGAAAATTGAATATTAACAACTTAATTCTAGTGTGGTAACAAAATACTTTTTACCGGCAAATAAATAATTTGGCAACATTTACACCATTTTGGTATTCTGTCGGCACAAGTTGCAGTCCAATTTCGTAACCTCCAAAATAGTTGGTAGCGTTGTGTACATGAAATAGTTTTATACACATACTAGTTAACAAGAATAAATAAACAATATTAGCACTTTTTGACGCAAACTTTCGTTGGCGTTTGCATTTTATTCTCTGTTGCGCATTTTACGTTCTTGACAGCGTTTCCATGTAAGCCAGAATCGTGGCCACGTGAGCTGCATTACCGACTGTTCCGATTACGGCCCGAAATCCTCCAAGTAAAAAATTAACCGTTATTCTCAAAATAACAGTAGCATGAACTGTAATCCTCCAGGTACAAAATTACTAGTTACGTTCGAATCAGGCCATTAATCTGTCGAAAAAAATTATAAGTAGCAAATTGCTCATACTAAACATTAATATCGATTTAGACAACTTTTTAGAGAATCTCAGCCTGAAACAAATCACTATTATTATTGCAGAACTTTCTAATGACATCAGTGTTTCTTATTTGGAGCTAGAATTTCAAAATTAAATTTAATTCTACTCCCAAAAAGTGCTAGTCTCAAGTCTCTTAAAAATTTTCTTGATTTTTGGGCATTTTTTGATGTGTAAACATCTTTGGGCGCTCGGTAGGGACTGTCCAGAAAAGTTACGCGTCGCTGCTTGTAAGCGTAAGTGTAAGCACCTTTGGGCTGGGTAGGGCAGCGAAATTATGCGTAGAATCTGCCTGCGTATCTGTCTGTGCCTTGTTGTTGATGTTGTTTCTGTGCATATCTGAGTTGTAAGTGAAATTTGGCTTAGTATGCGTGTATAGAATCTTGTTTGACTGCTTCCCTGCAAAAAATCGTGTGAATAATCTCTAAAGAGATCTATCCACGATTAATCCCTTCAGTCTGCAGTTGGCTCTAATTTTTATTTATGTAGCATACTCATAGGGGTGTCAGTCAATTTCTGTTTTTGTAGCATACTTATAGGAGTTAAAAGTACCCGTTCGGGTATAAATGGGTACAATTGGTCTCTCCATAGGACATGCTCAAACAAATGTTAACAGTTCAATCCATACAAAGTGATCAGAACTGGCAGTAGTCGCATCCATCCGGACGCCTTTTATGGAAGCCACCTAATATACTCAAGACGGTAGTTACTTTGTTTTGTTTGCGTCATCTTTGTGGTTATACTTTTGGAATGAAATGCAAAAGAATTACCTTATATAACATAAAATAAAATAAATTAAAAGAAAATAAAATAAAATAAAGTAAAATAGAACAAAATAAAATAAACTTTAATGAAATTAAACTAATTAAAAGGAGCTATGATATGGGAAGGAAAGGAAAGGAGAGGAAAGGAAAGGATACACATGTTTACACAACAAACTCCACAAGTACTTGGTACTCAAGCCTCTTTTTTCTACCTGGTATTCGGTATTTTCTTTCATACAAATTTAAAAATATGACAAGCACATATGTCAACCTCAGCTTAGCGAATCTAATGAATCAAATTCCTATTGGAAGAAAACGGTAAGGTGATTTGAGAAGTTCAAGGTAGTTATATCAATTCGTTTGCACGATTGTACTGCAATGTGCTAGCAACCAAGCGTATGTGAGTCACATTTAGAAGGGTCAGTACTCTCCAAAAAAGAAAATTGCTTCTCTTCCAAAGTGTCTAGATTAACTAGCCTAAAAAATCAGCTGATTGTAGAATTAGTGAAGAAGTAAAGAAGTTTCGTAGATATCAAGTGTGCGTACTTTTATTAATTTCAAACATAATGGTTGTATACCATTGAGCATTGGAGTTTGAAAGCTAAAAATGTGAGGAAGAAGTTCATCAAAATTGTTGATTTATACCAGCCAACGCGAGAAGTATCAATTTTTTTGCTAATTGAGGTTCATTCAAATGAAACACCTTGCTATGTGTATAAACTTGTTTTTTGTCTGTGTCCTAAGACCTCGAATTTTTATTTAAAAAGTTTGCTTGATGCATGCGTCGATTTCGGTGCTAATGGCGTCTAATTTATCAATGGCTTCTTCTGCAGAGTTATGAGTGCATACATCAGCTTCCGCGAATACAGGCGGAATACGTTGATTAACTGCCTTAATAGTTTTTATAGATTTGCGTGCATTTTTGATATATAATGTCGCTTGTATTGTCAATTTGGTATAGCAAGATTTTCTCAAAATACTATTTTTATACTTTTTACATTTCTGATAAAGCCTTAATACGTTATAACCATCAAACACCAATTGTTGCACTGCGTCATTAATATCACTAACGAGTTTCGACGATTCTTGGGCAGCCACTATGCCGCATCCATACATATTTTCATGCAATGCGTCAACAACCAACTCGACAGCTGGATCTTTGGCTGCTACACAATCGACGTTCTCTGCACGTTGATCCTCGATCTTTTGTATGGCCAAATCAACAGCAACGAAAGGTTCCACAACAATGCGTTGGTACTGGAGTTCTACGAGCTTAGCAGTTTGCATAGGAATATCTTGTAAATCCTGAATTAAAGGCTCAATAGCACCTTCATAGTTGACGGCTGGTGGTGAAGCATTGACAGAACTTGCCTGTATTTAAAATAATTTTGTATTTGTATTTAGTATAATTACTTGTCGTGCATAATTACCACGGCTATAATGCCAAGAAATAGCAATGCAATGTTAACTTTCATTATCGCAAATGGGTTAAGAAGAACTGTTCAAATAAGTTGAATTCATACTTGGCTTTATAAAGAAATCAGTTTTATTTGCTTATGGCAGCTATGTGGATTATTAAGACTTTTAAATTGGCACCATAAATCATGCAATTGATAAAATACAACTGTCGACATTTGGGAATATGGGTTTTGTTTTTGTTGCTATTATTTTTTAAGATAGTGCGCTCCAGAATAGGAACATTTTTGCGCATTCATATAGCTTGCTAGAAATCCCGAGCTCGAAATATGCTAATAAACTGGAAATCAACTTACAAATTTTCTTTAAAAAGTATTGCTTAAATTACGTTCGAGTTATTGTCTCCGAAAACATCATAGTTCTTATACTGAAAAGTGGGCGGCGCCACACCTACTTCCACGAAATGTACAAAACTTATTTGCGGTCGAGTTTTGCTTAAAAAGCTCATTGAGAATGCCAAAACTTATTTATATAACTTGCACACTTACAGAAATATCGCGTTTTTTATTTTACAACCAAATTTTTCAGAACTACACTAAAAAGTGGGCGTGACTCTCAACCGATTTTCACAATAACCAGTTACTGTTATGCAATCAAAATTTTCACAAAATTTTATATTCTTGTATGGCATTAAAACTTTTGTGGAATAATCCGACATAGTTCAGCGGCTAATCCACGTTGTGCGAATAAAGGAAGATGCTCCGGAGCAGAATGTATGCTTATCGGCACACCCGCTGGTGGAAGCAGAGGAAGAGGGAGACCACCACTCCACTGGAAGGACCAGGTGAAGACCGATTTGCTATCCTTCGGTGTCTCCAATTGGCGCCAGTCGACGCAAAGAAGAAATGACTGGCGAGCTATGTCGGACGGACCATTTAAAAAAAAAGAAAGAACAATCCACTATAAAAGGGGAGTGACCACGCCCACTTTTAGATGTTTGCACATTTCTTCGTAGACGGACACTGTAAATTGAACGGAATTGACAATTATTTTTTGCACAGATATTGTCTATCATATACGTCTATAATCCTTTTATTTAAAAGTGGGCATGGTTCTTAGGCCGGACCATATACTTTTTCCATGCTTGCCATAATGTCCTATTGAAAATGAATATTTGTGATCCTGTACGAATCAGAAGCTACAGGAAATCAATCCAGTACTCGGTTCTATGACTAATGAGAGCAGAAACAATAGAGTAAATAAGGTTCTCTCTTAGTTCAGTTCTGGTAAAACTGTCAAACGATCAGCTGTTGTGCACAATTGACTTTCGAATTTACATATGGGAAAATATTAAATACATGAAAATAAAATCATACAAGCGTTTAAAAATCAACAACGAACAATTTATTTGAATTTGCGTGTTAATCTTATTTCTATTTTGATGTGATTTAATTTCCCACCTTTTGTTGAAATTGACAGAAGTTACATTTTTAGGTGTGTTCGGTGACAAAACCTGCACCCACAGTGAAACAGTGAGCCAGGCGCTGACAACATGCTTATTTGACAACATGTATGTGAAATAATTCGTATGTGTCAGTAATTTGTTTTCATTAACCCTTCGAAGACAATTGAACGAAAAGTTCACAAAACCTCCAGTTACGTTTCGTATGCGAGTATGATTTTTTTCAGTATTGTTGTAGAAGCGGGAGAGAACGAATTTTGACATTTAATTTGGAGAGGAAGTTGCAAAGTTTCTGTTGTGAATATTTGACTAGGAAAATTTGCAAGTAAAAACAGCTGATCGTCATTAAGCAAACCAACAAACTTTGTTATAAACGAATGAAACCAGCAACATCTGTTTTGCTCACATGTTTTTACAAATTCTTCTTCCTTTTTAATTTTTGCGGTTTCGAGAGAGATTGAGGCAATTCTTTCTTTACTTAGATCTTCTGCTAATCGAAAACATTCTACTTAGAGGAAAAATGAGGTGAACAAATGTTCTATGGTGTAAAAATATTTTCCATTTTGCTGTGCCAAGCCAAATGGGCTATTGTAAATTCTGACATTCATATTCACCGCGATAAATGTCAGAATTTTCTTTCCCTCTGCCAAAATTTCCAATTTTCAACCGATTGACACAGGGCCTTAGAATTCTTGCAAGTTTTCTCGCCGAACACACCTAACGATTGCCATATACATACTGCATTTATTCTTGGATTTTCCGTAATATAGCTTCTTGTCCTCTGTTTGTCAATAAGTTCGTTGAATTCTACTGCTTATAATAACGGGAGTGTGGTAGGTAACCTGATGTAGGTACGTAATTTTCTGGGGAAAGGACTTGAAGATTGCAGATGACATGCTTTCAAAGCCGAATTATTATCTTCCCATATCTTTAGTAATAATAAAGCTACTACTGCGAAAATTTTCGATCCCTGTAACAGTTAGGAATAAAAACGTTTTAAATAGTACCGCTGGGCAAATAAAACGATTTTCGCAACATGTATTTTAATACAATGTCAATATCTTTTCTTGTTCTTAATTGAAATTAAATTCAAAGTAAAGAAATAAATTTTATACGAGTTAAAACAGACGACATTTGATAAAATTTTTTGGCTCATACATTCAAACGAATTGTCAAATAAGCATGTTTACATTGAGTTGATTTGTTTACATTTTTTATTTTGGCTACTTCGCTCACTGTTACACTGTGCTGCGCCGAACTGTCAGTAAAATGAGAAAAACGTAAAACTCTCTCAAAACATAAAAAGTTAGAAGTTTCCGCCGAACATGAATTTGTAAAAATTTCCAAGCAAAACAGCTTTTGCTTTTTTCATTGATTAATATTTCAAACTTTGAAGTTTTGGTTGTTGTTTTGCTAAATCACGATCAGCTGTTTTTGACTTGCAAGTCATTGCGAGCGGAACTTAAACCTCCCGAAATGAAAGATCAAAGGATAAAAAATCATACTGTAAAAATTAGATTTAACGCCTCACAGCTCAAAAAATCTTGTCTTACTTAGAAATCAAAGCATGCCCTAAGTAATAATATATTTTATTTGCGATAATCTAAAATAATTGTTAGTCGCCTTAAACAAAATAACCTGTAAGTTCTGCAATACAAGTACAACAACAAACATTTTAATCGGCATTCGATTTCGCTAACTCGAAAGCCTGCTACTTACTTATAAATGGCCTTGTACGCTTTTTACGCTACCTAATCACAACAACTAAATCACTTTAATTACTACTATTTGAAAAACAAAGAAAAGATATTTAAGTAGAACTTTTGGTAAGTCAATAACCATAGAAGTTTGCATTGAACTTAAAAGCACCGTTACAATTACTTTGTATTGATTATATAACAGTTAATGACTTACTGTGTTTATGTAATGCATATCTTCTTACATATGTATAAGCTATGTAATCCACTTATAATGGACTCGCTTAAGATGAAAACTCTCTTATTATGCAACTTTTTGCCAGTAAAAGCTCAAACATATTAAAAGAACTTGGTTGAAATGGACCCTACTTAAGTTTACTATGCACTTCTCAAGAAAGACCTCAAGAAAAAAAGAGCATAGATTTCTTATACTTGGTCAAGAAATTTGGACGTTTGCATTTTATTCCAGTAAAACAAGCAGCGAAGAAATAACAAATTAGCTCTGTAAGGCAAAGATTAAATTTGAAAAAATGTTATAAAATTTTACTAAGTAGTATTCGGGATACAAAATATTTAAAGCAGAGAGCGCATTTTGACATTTCAACAGCTGATCGTGACATTGGAAAACAACAACAAAAACTTCAAATTTGAGCTATTAACCAATGAAAACAGTAACAGCTGTTTCGCTTGCAAGTTTTTTTAAATTTTTGTTATGCGGAAAATTTTTACTTTTTGGGTTTCGCTAGAGTTTTACGTCATTTTCACTTTACTGACAGTTCTTTGCAAGTTTTGTCGCCGAACGCACCTACTGTAAACTGAACAAACTTGTGCAAATTAGCAAAATGGATAATAGTTTGTAATTTAATTGTAAATTACTAAGAAAAAGCTTGTGATTAATTAATTATTAAAGTTTTAGGATTGATGCCTATTTATCAGTAACAAACGCCATCATATTGGCAGGGCTAGAGCTGTCAAACTACCAGGAAAAGATTCAAAAGAGACGGCACCCAACAAGCATCCATAGAAAATTTAGCACACGTTTCTTAAGGCATTGCGTTTTCAGTTTCAATTTCTAATCTTGAAATAAATAAATAATAAAATCGAGCAAATTTTAGTATTTACTCACCTTTCAATCTGTCACTTTACTTTAAGAAATATATACGAGCTGTGTTCGCTGAGAATTAAATGTTTAAAGTTTTATAAAATTTTTACTGAAAAGTGTTCGGTGACACAAAACATTTGCAAATAGAAAGCGCATTTTGACATTTCATTGAAAGAGAGAGTTGCAAGTCTCTGCTGGGGGAATTTCATTCAGTAAAACTTGCAAGTGAGAAACAGCTGATCGTGACATAGAAAAGCAACCACAAAAATTTTAGCTATTAAACAATCAAAAAAGTAACATCTGTTTTGCTTACAAGTATTTACTGACTCCTGTTGGACGAAAACTTTATACTTTTGGCATTTCGAGAAATTTTTACGTCATTCTCACTTTCCTGACACTTCTTTGCAAGTTTTGTCACCGAACACAGCTTTTATTGCTTGGGGTAAGCCGGCGTTGCCACTTTTAGGTTTTAACATAGTATGAAATGAATAGTGTAGTGTTTTTAATTACGAACAGTATATTGGTTGAAGAAAATTTTACAGAAAAACATTCCTTGACCATTTCTTGAGCGTTTTTTTTTTATATGGAGAAGCATTTCTTGAGAGCTAACGCTCCTCTAAGCTGTATGGAGAAAATTAAAGAGAAACAAATGAGAGTACGGGAACCATTTTTTGTAAAGTTGGTATTTTTTGTGTAGCATATCTCTGGGCAATAGCAAAAATTAGTAAAGAGTTAAATGAGATTAATCTCTAACACCTTATAAAGAAAAGCGGGTAAGGGAGAAGGGGAGCTACGGCCTCCCATACAAATGGGATTTTTCTTATTGCATATCTTTACAAGTATTAAAAAAAATCAAATAATAATAATAAAAGTAAAATGCTGAAAATTTATAAGAAGTGATATAAGGCTGGTCTCTAACGCCTCCATTGACGCCGTTAGCGAGAAAGGGGCGTGGAACCTTCTATACATAAGGGATATTTTGTGCAGCATATCTCTAGAAGTATTCGAGGTAGAATTTTGAAAATTAGAAAAGAGTTGTAAGAGGGCAATCTTAGACACCTACAGAAAAATGGGCTAAGAGAGACGGGGTGTGACACCTTTTGATATAATCTTATTTAACATTACTCTACAACTATTTCGGCGAGCTATGTTTGTTATATAGATCTTTTGTAAGAAGGCATTAGAGGTTAGACCTAAGAATAGGGAGAAAAATAAGAAGACGATATAAAAAATTGAAATGAGGTAGAAGCATAGATGAAGTTTAAGAATAGGAAACGGAAGACGGGGAGGGACTGACAATTTTTTTAACGCATCCAATTAAATTTTTATACAGGATAGCATCAGCGTATGTATATAGTGCCCATCTTCTCGCATACGTATAAACGCACTCACTAGAAAGAGTTGAGTTGAAACGGATTATACACTGTAGTATTTTCAAAAACTTCTACTTCTTTACCAAGCTCTACGCAGAATGCGACATTGTCCAAACAATGAAAACCCATTGGCTATGTTAGCTTGGTCATTTAATGCGAATGGAAGAAGATTATCCGGCCGGGACTGTATTCTTGTCGGAACCCATTTATGGAAGCAGAGGAAGAGGGAGGCCCCCACTCCGTTGGAAAGACCAAGTGAAGAACGATCTGCGATCCCTCGGCGTTTCTAATTGGAATCAGCTAACAAAGAATAGAGTCGGATGGCACGCTTTGTTGCAAGGTCAGAATCGTTAAGACGATTAAACAACCAGCTATTAAGGGCTGTTGCAGAGTTGTTGTTGTTGTAGCTGAAGCAATTTCCATTTCACTTATTCATAGTCAACTAAGCTACAACATAAATAGCATCACGTAACTACAATTCTATTTAAATTTTATTCCTTAGCGTATCACTTTGGAATCGATTCACTTACAAAAGACTTAGAACACAAACTTATTTTTTAATTTCATTTCAAAATTGAAATCAAAGCCTAAACAAGCTAAGTTCCGTACATTTTTCAAAACGAAATCATGCAAGCATTGTTGTTGCATTCAAATTATGTGATTGTTTGAAATGTTGTCGTCTTTTTTACATTGAACTCAATTCGACTTACACAGAGTTTGATTGCTTCATCCCAATAACCAAATAATTACGCTTTTTGAGAAAATCCTTCTTTTTTAGTTGGAAATACTCAAAAAACAACGCGAAATTCGATATGACGGTTTTTGGATTGCATCTTTTACCAAGTGTGTACACTTTCAGTATAAAAATCTAAATATTTTAGTTGATTTCTTGGGACTAGCTAGCTCATCATTTCATTTATATTTTGCACAACAATCAAGAGCAATCAAGAGAGAAAGAGTTTACTTTTGATTATCCACACAAATACATACAAACGTGCATATATGGCTAATAAACATAAAATGACTAAAAATCAAAAAGAAATGCAGGTGAATGCACAATTACCCTGCCGGAAATTCAGTAAACATACAGCTTCCATTGTAGATATTTTTCTTAAGATTTGATGAAATATGGAGAGACAGTTTAGATGGCGTTTAAAAGTTGTATTGGCATTAAAGACAATTTGTTATTGAAGATAATTGCAGAAATAGACAGAATTAGCCATAAGTTACAGAAAGTCACTGCCGTTTTAGGTGTTCTTTACTCCCGTATTACTTTCTGACTACTTAGAGTAAATATGGTTTTTCACTCAGTCGGAAGTTGCAAATTTAAGTCAGAAGAATATTTGCTGACTACTTTTGATAAATCTGTCAAAACGATCAGTTGTTATGAGAGAAATTACAGCTGTGCTCGGTGAGGATAAAATTTTTAAAATCTTATAAAATCTTATAAAATTTTTAAAATCGTATAAAAATTTTTAAAATCTTATAAAATCTTATAAAATTTTTAAAATCGTATAAAAATTTTTAAAATCTTATAAAATTTTTACTGAAAACTGTTCGGTGACACAAAACATTTACAGGAAGAGAGCGCATTTTGACATTTCATTGGGAAAGAGAGTTGCAAGTTTCTGCTGTGGAAATTTAACTCAAAATCAGCTGATCGTGACATAGCAAAACAACAAAAATTTCAAATTTTAAATTATTAACCAATGAAAACAGTAACAACTATTTTGTTTACAAGTTTTTTACAAATTCCTGTTCGGCGAAAACGTTTGCGTTTCGGGAGAGTTTTACGTCATGCTCTTTTACTGGCAGTTATTTTGCAAGTTTTGTTGCCGAACACACCTAAAAATGTAACTTCTGTCAATTTCAACAAAAGGTGGTAAATTAAATCACATAAAAACACAACAAAATGGAAATAAAATGAACACGCAAATTCAAATAATTGGTTTGCTGTAGATTTTTAAACGCTTGTATGAATTTATTTTCATATATTTTATATTTTCCTAACATGTAAATTCGAATGTCAATTTCACTGGGCAAGTGCAAAACGATCATTTGACAATTTCACTATAAGTATTCAGGAAAAATTCTTCTGACTAAAACTTGCAACTTCTTTGTATTTGTCAATTTCCCGCCATTTGTAAATAACCTCATTTGACAGAAATTACTCACTCGCTCTGTACGAATATTTGCTTTTGACAGTTTTACTAGTTTCAGTCGGAAATGTACGTTTTTGAAAAATTCTTTTATATAGGGTGTACTTCAGCTCAGCCGTTATAAACGTTTTTGTCATGCACAACCATTAGATCCCACGCGTTAATTAACTCAATAAGAGGTTGCATGCCTTATCATATAACTAATAGCTGTCTAGTAGTGTAGATATGTATATACATATTTCTTTACTTTTCCTAGTGGGTAACTGTTAAGAAAAGTATTTATTTATAGACAGGGGCGGATCCACGGGGCGATTTTCGGGCCCGAAACTACCCTTCGGTATCCAAAAATATATATTTTTCAGAGCCATTTTTCCATACGCATTTATCTTTGGAATTTTAAAAGTTGTGGGATTGGTTATTTTTTTTCATGTTTGCACAATGTATGTATGAATTTAAAACAATTTAAATTGTGCTCCATTCATCCCATACTTAATCGTTTTTAAATTTTCGGAACTTTGGAAAAATTCCTTCAGGATTTCGTCTTTAGTCAAATCAATCCTGTTAAAGATATTCAAAGAAGCTAGACCATTAAGACCACAAGGTTGAAAATGAACGTTCTGGAGTCGCTGTAGTAACTGGCAATACTGTCAAAACTCGCAATAATGTATTTAAATTTTTGAATGCGTTCACATTTATAACCTGAAAAAAGCGAAAAAAAAAACCTTTAGCCTTTAATCTCAATCTACTTAATAGTTCAGAATGTGTAGAATTTGTGGTTAGATTAAAATTGCATATGTATACACAATTATAAACAACTAGGTTTCTATACAGTTTCGATTACATTTCCTAGTTTTGTTTCTATATAGCAATGTTTTGTTACAGAGGTAGCGTTTCAGATTTCGTTTCTGTGCCCAGAGTTTCGGGACAGCTTAGGATTCCTGCAGTTTTGTGACGTAGTTTCGTTACACTTCTGTTACCTATTGTGAACGGTTCACGTCACTCGGTTTCTAATTTTGTTTCAATATTTCTATGTTACTCGGAACAATAACAGCGAAACAAAGTTAAGTTTCTATGCGGGTTTTGTTACAAGTTTGAAAGTGATTATTGCGTTTGTTTATGATTTTTGTTACAAGATGAGAGAGTATAGGGTATACGTAATACACATTCGGTCTTTTTTTAACCGTTTTACATTCATGATACCTTGAATTTGACATTGCCAATATCAGCAAATATTTTATTTGAAAAACAACCAAAAAAGGTCACCCCGGCCTTATTTAAAAATAAGAAATTTTAAGGAACTGTGGATAAAAGATGTCCTCGAAATCTAAAAAAAAAAAGGTTGAGCCGCCACTTCCAAAAATCCTGGATCCGCCACTGTTTACAAAGTGTATTTGTATGCTTGAAATTTATGAATTTGTATATACTCGTGTGTATGTGTTTGTCATCTGTTTTTGCTTTCTTTGAAAGCTTTCGTTGGTTTATATGATCATTCCAAAGTCTCAAAATTTTTAACCAGGCGAAGAGAAGAAATAAAATAAAAGCAAAAAAAAACAACAAGTTAAAGCTCGATTATTGCTTTTATATTATATAAAATATTGTTAAGCACTGCATTGTGTTTACCTTTGCTATGTCTTTTGTTTTCTCTATTCGTGTTGGTGCACACCAAATTATCCCATTGTGCATCATACGTATATTCGTGTTAAGACATTTACTTTTGAGCTCTCGCTCCACAGACCATTCAGTTATATGCACTCATAGTGGCTTGATTGTGCTTTCTTCTTTCTCTTCGCCTACTAATGCATGCCTTAATTTACGGTATCTTACGTTCGGTTATATTTAATTGTTTGCCCTCGAATGTAGCAACGCGCTGATAAACGTTCAAACGCTCCAACTAGTCACAGCGTGTCCAATAGTTTAACATAAACAAATAAAATTCATTTTGCTTTCAATAAATATGAAAAGTGAAACTTTTGGTGTATTTAAAATTTGTTTTTGACTTCCTATTTAAAGTATATTGACTCTAGTTGTTTTAGTGATTCGTTAAAGGCGAATTTATAAAAATGAATTAAAACTTGTATTGAATCAATTAATAAATAATGTAAGTAGAATGATTTAAATTCTAAAATTTTCTATTTTAGTTTGTTGTGAATGTTGCAAAACGAATATTTATTTTCCTCTGTCTTGAGTTAGCGTTTAAGTCACGGTCTAGTAAAAATCTATATTAATATAACTGACAAGTGCTAGCACCAACAGAAAGGAAGCATTATTTTAATACCAACAAATATTAAGTAATATTGAAGCTCTTGTTAAACAATAAATATATATGCAAGGTTAAAAATTTTCCGTCTGATACTGAAACTGTTGTACATATATGTGGAACTAAAGCGAATTCGAGTTATTTTATAATTTGGTTTAAAATTCTGAGGCAGCATAGGTTCCATGATCTAAGACGTTTTTTAATTCACCATAAATATGAAACGTGGGCAGCCACGCAAAATAGGTCAGTTGGCGTTATAGCTTTTAAGAAAGGGAAACAGCGTCCACTGACAAAAGGCAATAGGGCACACTTTGATATTGGTTGTTATCACAGAACAAAATACAATTTCTTTTAATTGCCTTTCTCAACTAATATTAAGTTAGGTTGCTTTACATTCAAGTTAGTGAACAAACTAGAGCTGAAACCCTCAACCTTAGTTCATAGAGTTTCCTATGCGTGCAGCGTTGCATACTTGCAGTCATAATTCGTTTAAAAAATTGCAATACATTTATTTATAAATTTAGTAAACTTAAAGCAAATACATTGATGAATGCAATAAAACTTGTTTACAATTGTGATCCAGCATAAATAATGTAGAACAAGATATTTTTATCATACAAATATATATACCGAAATATAAATATATATTTTTTAATGTCCTCCTAGTTACAAACTAGGCTAATCAATCAAATATAAATTTATGAATGTATCTACTAAGTTCCTAAAATAAATCATATGTTATTAGAAATAATTAAAAATTGTCTTATGTTACATACACATAATGAGTAAAATAGTGGAACTTGATAATACAGAATATTTTAAATTGTATGAACAATAACATAATATTGTAAAATATCAAGATATTCATATAGTCATATCATTCGTTCCAAGTGAAAAAATTTTGCAAAGAGTATAACGCAAGAATCTTAGACCTTACAAAAAGAATGCATCTTTCAATGCTTAACGTTTTGTTATTGAGATATTGTTTCACTTGAGAATCATGATAGGGCTATATTGATATAAAATAGTGCATCTTAAGACAACTTTCGACAATGAGCGGCATCAACATTTCATTCATTTCTATCAACAATAAATTATAATTTTTTTTTTGAGACAGTCGATAGCATTTATCAGCGGCACAGCTGACAAGCCGTCAAAAATGTGCAACCCTCTTGTTTATTTTACTAATGTAAGTGTTTATCCTACTGGAATTTGAAATAATACATAACCGAACATATCAATCTAAACAATATTAATGTATATACTATTCAATGTTAATAATGTCAAGTCAACTTTATTACGTGATAGAAGCAATTGTATGGTTGGCTCCGCTAATTTTCAGAAATTTCGAAAATAAGAAATACCCTAATATATTTATAAAAAGCCAACTAAAATTTTTCCCATATTACATTTATGATGGGAAAACATTTTCCAAACTGTAGAGAAGTTTTTGTACATGATAAACCGATGTTGATGTTTGCGCCGAACCACTTTGTAAAAATATTTCAAATTGTGATTTGATCAGAGTTCGTAGCTGTAAAAGCATACTAGCATCATTGGCTGGTAATTCAAATTTAATCCAATTATCCAAAGTCATGATAGTTTTCTGGCAGTTAATCTCTGTATGTTTCTTCAAGGACATCGCCTCTACTTTTTTCGTCAATTGGTGTTGATTTTCATCATTTAGTTTTCCTCCTGAATCAACATTTTCAGGATCTGTAAAAGGTATTTCGTCGTCAGAGCTTTCGGATTCATCCAAGCTATCTTCATCCAGCACACAATGTCGACCACATTGAATAGCAATTACGACAGGTTGAACTATTGTGTTCATGTTTATTGAACATCTATTTGCTACTCGTGACTTTTCAAAGAACACTATCCAGTCATATGGCATATCATTTATAAAATCTTTTAAATTTTTCATTCCTGGTGGATTTAAAGCCGACGTTCGCTGTAATATTAGTTGTTTTTCTGCTCCGGATATAAGTGTTCCTTGATTACGATCAATTACTGCCACATTTGGATAAAACCCAGCAGCCAAACAATAACGAACAATATTCAAATCTTCGTTAAATAGAGACGTTTGCTGACTGATACGAAACTTCTGAATGGCAAGATCAGATATTTGCTTTCGAGTTGCGCAAAACATTTCCATAGCTGATTGTGACAAAAAGTATTTATTACAGAATTCACGTACACGCTTTCTATGGTTTCGAACTGAGCAATAAGATTTATATAATGAAAGTATTCCAAGTTGATCGCTAAATGTCTTTCCTGCAAATGATTTACGTTGGAAAGAAGCATGGCCCTGTGTTGAACGGTCTGTGGGCAATATAAACGGATCTTTTACTGAATGGTAGGCGACTATAGTCAATACGGAATCAAAACATTTAAAAAATATGCCATATAAAAGACATTTGCCCAATTGTACATCTAATGGAATCTCTACCAAGTGTCGGCCTAACTCAGTCACACTTTCATCATCATTAAAAACTTCCAGCATTTGTAGTTTCCTTATAGCATTCTGTACACTTAAATTTGAAGGAGGATTTAAAGCACGTGATAAATACGTTTCAACGTCACTTTGACTATCCAAAGTTTTGGCGTATAAGCAAATTTCAGTTAAAGGAATACGCATAAATTCGGGAATGCTAAATTGTGGCATATATTCATATGTTGCTGTGGAATATAAACGGTAGCAGACACCATTCTGTGTTCGGCCGGCACGTCCAGATCGTTGATTTGCATCGGCCTTTGATATCCAAACAGATTGTAATTGTGATGATTCTGTAATGGAATCGTGAGTTTTTAGCTTAACTTTTCCTGAGTCAATAATAAAAGCCAAATCAGGTATTGTTATTGATGTTTGTCCAATATTTGTTGATAGTATTATTTTTCGAACCGTATGTATTTGCAATGCCTCACATTGGTCTTGCGAATCCATTTGGCCATGTAAAATGCATATTCGATATGTATTAGCGGGAAGTGTACTTTGTATGAGATCTCTTTGCTGGATAATATCATTATAGCCAGGAAGGAAAACCATAATAGCTCCAGGGTGCGGACTTCGGTACAGTCCTTCCAATAGCGACAAAATCAGATCATGGTCCACTTCGTTTTCGTCATTAAATTGTTGTTGATAAGCAGATAAAATACGTTGTTTGTCATCCAATTCTTGCGTTACTTGGGACTGTTCCTTACAAAATGTATTGGAGCTTTGTATGATTCGTCTACAAATATCATCCGGATGCATTTTTGCGTAATCAAGAGCAGTGAATCCTTGCATATCTCGTATATGTACATTAGCTTGATGGAACATAAAGAGTTCTACATATTTTATATAGTTGCATTTGCACGCTGCCATCAGTGGGGTTATTCCTATTAAATATTCAAGAACATGTATATGAGATATATATTTTTGATATAAAATAGTAATGCTATGAATACATACCTGTTTGTGAATGTGCAGCATCTACAGGCATACCTTCGCTTTCAATGAAGTATTGAATTTGGTCAAACAATGCAAGCAACTCCTCTTCACAACGGAAATTTTCAAATGACAATTGATCTATAATAGTATCTAAAGCCTGTTGTAAGTACGCATCATTGACATCGGCTGGTAATTTAGGGCCAAATGTTTCATTGTTTGTTGGCACTGGTTTATATTGTAGTGAATTGGTATCGCTCATTGAACGTAAATATTTTTCCATCAATGCTGTTCTGTATCCCGTGCGGTAAAGAATGTCTTCAAGATGGAAAATTTTGACATTGAATGCTTGTCCAGGGACATTTATTACCGGACAATCGTCAAAATATTTTGAAAGTAAGTTGATATCCATTGTTGCAGACATTAAAATAACTCTAAGATCTTTATTTCTTTTCAACTGTTCCTTGATGGTTATAAGTGTAAAGTCTGTGTTCTTATCTCTTTCATGAATTTCATCAATTATTAAATGAGAAATTTTACGAAAAAAGTCTTTTGTGTCTGCCATTATAGAACGCAAAAGGCAACCACTTGTTGTATAAATTAAATTTGTAGTCTTCTGGACACGACCTATGCGAAGTTTTCAAGAATAATGTTTAAAAACTGTATGCATGTACACATATGTATTTATATTCAAACATACTTTCCAAACGAATTTGATATCCGACAGTATCACCAATTTGCTCACCACGTTCTTCAGCCACTCTGTGAGCTACAGAGACTGCGGCTACACGCCTAGGTTGTGTGACTACAATACGACATGGCCGTTTCCTGCGCATACTGTCATTTAAGATATATTGTGGTACCTGTGTTGTTTTTCCTGATCCAGTTTCCCCGCTAATTATAAAGATCTATAAATATCAATTATAAATTAATTAATTTTAAGAATGACTAAGTATTGCTTGCTAGATAAAAAGGCATATTATGAATAAGCTTTACTGAATGTTGGACGAGCTTCTTTTGTATATCCTCCTGGTATTGATATATCGGCAGCTCTTGCTTGTCTCTGTAGAGCTCAGAACTTATCCTGTTGCAAAGAGGAGGAACAAGCCGAGGTCCTAAACCAATTAACAATGATTCGCTACGAATACGATTTTTTCTATGTTGCTGCCTTGTATTTTGTTGTTGTTGAATATGTGCTGTTTCAAATAATGGCAAGGCTTTCTTCAAGTAGGAACGGCTAGCAGAAGATAATTCCAGCTTTCGTACATCTCCTAAAGAAGATAAACGTTTGCGATGTGTTATGTGCAGCACTCGATCATTCTGCGGACCCCGACTACGTGAAACTAATCCCAAGCGTGCAATATATTTGTGGATATATTTCCGTTGCTCATTTGATAGGCCAGGTATAATTAGTTCAGCTTCTGAGCCGGCTATAAAATCAGTAATGCGCTGCTGCAGTTCCAAGCGATCATCCTGGGATATAACGGCCTCTTTATTTTTCTTGCCTTTCGGGCCATTTTTCGTCTTCAGCATCTTCTAATTCTTATTCCCTTTTCCACCAAAATACAAATTAATATTTTCAAAGAATTTTGCCAAAAATATAAACACTTTGAGCTGTGATTGCAAAATTATACGGCCATATTTACTCAGCTTGTGTTATATTTGTAAAATTTTCTGTTTTTCACCACACCACACTAATGACAGAAACACCATAGCCTAAGAATAGCACTCGGTTCACATCGTAGATTGCATAACTAGGAGTTCACACACACAATGCGTATATTGCTGTATGCTCATGGAAACATTTGGCTCAGAGGAAAAATGAGGTGAAACAATTTCCTATTGCGAACAAATATTTTCAATTCGGCTGTAACAACAGACAAGTGTTAAATCAATGACAACTCAACTGACCCTCAGCTGTGAAGTAGAGTGGGGTCAGTTATCTGAAATGAAAAGTCACAAGTACAGTAGCCCGATTCTGTAACTTTTAACCACTCGCCGAGCGTTAAGCTTATCGCCAAATTTCAGCGTTTGTTCTTAACGCAAGTGCGATTCTGTAACTCTCCTTTAACGCCGCTAAACAGCTAACTCTTGATGGTGATGAAATATGGCAATGCTTCTCTTTTCGCCGTATTTTGCACTAAATTACATGCAAAACTAATTTTTTTACTTTTTCCAAAAGCTAAAACACTTGCAAATATATTAACGCTATTGTTAACACCTCGAAAATAATTCGCGACAGCTAACCACACAAAAAGTGTGGTTAAAAGTTAGTGAATACGGAAAAGCGTTAAAAATGGTGTTAAGCGAAGTTAACGCTAACACCTGGCGTTATAATAGTTACAGAATCGGGCTACAGGAATGTTAAGGTCAGATTTTTCAAAAGCACCATAGAATTCCTATCACAGTTCTGATGCCTCACTATACTATACCTCAGTATTAAGTGAGTGGTCACTGATCGTACAGCTCTCAGCTAGCGATATTTACTAAGAATTTCACGTATATGTAACAGGCCATATATGTACGTATGCATATTTCTAGTTACCAAATTTTTTTCCTCATTTCAAAAAATTTTAAATTTGTTCAGTCGTGACACACTTCCCTACCGGACAAACTGTAATGTACACATCCAGACTGCCGTTTGATCAGTGACAACTCATCTGGCACTCAGGTATCGTGGTGAACAGATTTTTGACAGGCACCATAGAAATCTTTTAAAACTATCATGTCTCTTAACATCAGAGCTGGGGATCAGATGAGTTGAGAAAGGACAAACAGCTGTAGGGTTGCTACTTGTTTATAGGGTCATACAACGCACAATTATTCTGACAATAGTAATAAGCTGTCGACATCTACAAGTATCCCTTGATTGATCAACATTTTTCTTTTGACAGTTGATCTCTCCGATAGTAGCTCAAAGTGTTTTACAAGCCAAGCCGCCGCGACTGACATGAAGAAGAACTGAGTGAATAAAAATAATAAATGGATTCATGCTGTATGCAATGTTATCCAATATGCAATGAATGCCTCTGAAATTAATAAACATTTATATATCTCTAGCGGTCTACTGATTGGTCAGTGGCCACTTAACTAATACTCAAATCCCAGAAGCATTGTAATTGTGATACGATTTCTATGGCGCTGGTGCAAGATCTTATTGAAACATTATTGTACGTGTGAGCCGTTTACATATGTGTGCCGCTCTACCTAAGACGTGAGTATCAGCTGTAGGGTTGCTGCATGGGGATGCTAGCATCAGGATTGTCTGGTAGGGTACACACTGTATGACCACAAATAAAATACATCCCTACAAGCACACTAACAATCATTTGTCACAACATCTGAGAGTCAGTGCTGTCATTCTAACTATCAGGGATTTCCACCATGTTCTTAAAGCGAATAGCAAAAAATTATGTCAACAAGCGTGTACGTGTGAGTACGGTATGTTCCTTTGTTATTGCCCACGTATCTTCGGCCTGTCCAATTCATGTTCTTTGCCTTGGTTCTTTGTGGGTGTTGGCAACAACGGACAACCGTGTGCTAAGAAACAAACATACTAGTATGATAGTATCAGCATTGACAAATAAATTATCACCGCTGTCAATAAAGAGTGTGAGTGGGTTAGTAACAAAATCAGCGTTTCTTGTAGGGATCACATACATCTTATTTGATTTATTCCATATGACAGTGTGGGCTGTTTCTTACCATAGCCCGTAATAGGCCTGTTTCACACGCATTTAATTAATCATCGATTATGTCTTACATCGACTAAGATCCATTATCGATAAGAATAAATCATTTCTAACTTTTTTATTTATTGGAAGGTGCATATCCTAAGTTAAACAAAAAGTAAACTATCAAAATGAGTTCTCAACGTGGTAATGCGTCACGAACGCGTCCTCAGAAGTATAAGAACAGGACTGTTTTCAAAAACGATCTTCATGACAAAACAGATCAGCAAAAGAAGTTGAACTCTCTTCATGTGTCTGAGGTTTGCCAACATTGCAAGGATGTTATAGAATGGAAAATCAAGTACAAGAAATATAAACCATTGTCTCAACCTAAAACATGTACCCGTTGCCAACAAAAGAACATAACCAAAGCTTATCATGTGCTCTGTAGACCCTGCGCCGTAGAGGCACGTGTTTGTGCCAAGTGTCTTAAAAATTCAGCACAGGTAGAAATTGAACCACCCCAACCTACAGCTGAAGAACAACTTAAATTAAAAGTAGAAATGGAACGACTAATTAAATCTCTACCAGAACGAAAACGCAGAGCCTTTATTCGTTATATGGATAAGGGCAAAGAACCTGTAGATCGCGCCGAACAAACACCGTGTGACGAAGAATGTGTAGAAAATAACGAACAAACCCAAAGGCATATGCCACACACCAGAGAGGAGCTTCTGCAAAAGATTGAGCTGCTGAAACTCAACAATTACGATCAGGAATTGAGTTCCGAGTCTGATTCAGAAGGTACTGAAGAAGGTGCTTAAAAATAGTTCATTTTGAGCATGCTAGAAACTACGCTACTTAGCTACAAAATGGTAATTAATAATACCTGCCATCGTGCCTTAATCGGCACAATAGCTTAAGCGACAAATAGTAATTTTATCAGTGTGAATTGTTTTGTGGCCGTAAACATACGATAAGAATCAACTTAAAGGTTTTTATATTGTTTTGTAAGGGTCTGAAAATGTGGAAAAGCACAAAGGGGAATGTCTATTTGCGCATGGCTTTATTGGCGAAGACTAGACAACTCCGAATTGGATGAGGCAAAGTGCTGACCTGGCCGTTAGTACTTACAACAATACATACAATTTTTATAGATATCAGTAATGCACCGGGTTTTGAAATTTTCCGAGTAAGCCTGTTGGCACTTAAGTCTGGAATGGTTCCGTTGCTGGTAATATGATCTTTTTGCAGGTTTCTGGTTGCCCAAAAGTTATGTATACATATTGCACCCCTTCTTTTATTTTGCAAATAAATGTTTAAATATAAAAATAAATATTAATTTATTTTATACATACTATGTACGTGTCTTTCGACAAAACCTGTATACTGGAAAACTACTTAATAACTAGTAAGACCAAGGTGATTGAGTCAAGGGTAAGACGAATTTTAATTCGTAAGTTACTTTTTTCAAATTTTCTTATTAGTTAAAAAAGGAAACAGTTTGACCTCTGGTAAAACCTTCCATATATCGTCGACGTTATGGAACAGTTACATTGTTTTTTACTGCTGATTATTTGTTCTCCAAAATATGATTGTGACCTAATGTGAGGGTTTTTCTAAAATAATAGCCCATGCTGTAAATGCCATAACATCGCAAATAAACCTATGCTTTTTCCGAATCAACATCCTCCAAACCATTGGTCGGTGCTCGTGGCAATTGACCTTTCGACAAGTGTTAACCACGCCACGCTCCTAAGAGACCTAGAAGAGACACCGCTCCCTGCTTGCTTAAAAAGGTGGACCGCTAATTACCTCAACGAACGGCAGGCGTCAGTCAAATATTCGAACAAGAAATCTAGAACATCGGGTGCCGCATGGTGGTGTCCTATCCCCCCTTTTTTATTTCTATATTTCGAGGCTTTTCGGCGGAGTAGGCAAATTATGGTCGACTGTCAAGGCCCTATCCACTCCGACCAAATACAATGACAAGGTCGCCAATGCATTCGGCGTCAAATCGGACGCCAGGAAATGCGCGATCTTCTTTTGCCGGTTGTTTATAATGCATCCACCTGCTGATAGGACTAAGAGAAGAGCCGTCCGACGTGCGCACAAACACAAACACTCCACTGCGCCCATTACCGTCTCAGTCTCAGAGGTCAAGAAAGCCATAATGAAGGCCAAACCCTCCAAGTTAATCGGACCTGACGGAATCGCCATAAAGATGATTAAACAATCTAGCACCTCTTTTTAACCTCTCTAACTACTTTCGGCATACCTGAGATATGGAAACAGGCGATTGTAGTTCCTTTACTAAAACCAGGGAAGCCCGCGAACCAAGGAGAATCTTATCTTCCGATATCCCTCCTTTCGCCGGTCGCGAAGTTACTAGAGAAAATTCTACTCCCATAATTTACTGCAAATCTGCAATTGGCCGATCACCAGCATGGTTTCCGCAAATCTCACAGCACTACATCCGCTTTGAACGCCATTACAATCATGGTTTGAATCAACACCCACCAAACCATAGGACGGTTCTCGTGGCACTTGACTTATCTAAAGCGTTCGATACGGTCAACCATGCCACACTTCTCCGAGATCTGGAAGAGACACCGCTCCCTGCCAGCCTGAAAAGGTGGACCGCTAATTACCTCAATGGTCGACAGGCATCAGCCAAATTCAGGAACAAGAAATCTAGGCCAATAAGAATAAAATAAGGGGTGTCGCAATGTGGTGTTCTCTCCCCTCTTTGTTTTAATTTCTATATTTCGAGACTTCCTCTCCCACCAGAGGGAGAGGGTCCCTCCATTTACGAACTCTGTACTAGAATTAACAGTTACCTTCGAGACCTTTCCAGCACCTTCACCAAGCGAAATCTGACCCTATCTCCGACTAAATCGACGGCGACCCTGCTTACGACAGGGAATGCGCAGATGGGGCAAGAGTTAAATGCCCAACCTAACTGACACCAACTGAAGGAAATTGCAAGTCTGCCAAAATGCCGCCATCAGAACCGCTACGGGATGTCTGCTTATGTCATCTGAGTCTCACCTCTATCAAGAGGCTAAATTGCTCAATGTTCAAGAGCACGCGGAACTCTTGAGTAGACAGTTTCTTCTAAACTGTCATAAGCCCAGTCATCCAAATCGAGATCTATTGGATGAAGCTCCGCCCACAGAGACATAAGGAGACAAGCACTACGATGAGATCCGGCACCACATGTCTTTGCCGTTTGATCTGCGGAACCATAGGCGGGCTTTAAATGACCTCCACACTGAGTCGGTAGACAGATCTCTCAGGTCTCGGCCTGTGAATCCCGTTATCAATATTCAACCACCTAAATTGGGGAGGAGCGTGTACTTCCGAGGGTGACTAGAGTCATGCTAGCACAACTTCGTTCTGCATATTGTAATAGGTTAAACTCTTACTTATCTAGACTGAACCCCACCATACCAAACACATGCCCTGCATGTGGTGTGTCCCCTCATGGTCCCCTCATGATAACCGGACTATAATTGACGTAAATCGTTCAGTACGCTGTCAAATTAACCGCCGATTAGCGTCTACCGGCTTTTATGTCAGCTGCCTCTAACAGTAATAATAACTGGCAACGCTGTAAAAAACCAAAAGTTGCAAATTTTGTGTAAAAAAATGGTGGCTACCAAATCAGCCGAAAACATATCAAAAACTTGCCAGATGGTTTTCTTACCAGTAAAAACAGAATGGTTGCCACACAAAAATAGGGGTGTTTTTACTTTTTGTGATTTTCATGTTAGAGCCGACCCTAAGCTTATAAAAGCCCCGTGGAGCTCATAAGCCATATAAAGTTCGTTAACTTGTATAAAAAGTGATAAAATTTTGAGGTTTACGGGACTCTTTTTATTCTTCTATTTTTGCTACTATGTTATGGATTTAGGTCTGGAATAAATAAATAATTTAAAAAAAATTTATTTTTTTTTTCAGACAAAGCTTGCCACCAAAACTTGAGCTATGCGAGACTTGAAAGAATATATAATGCACCTCCTGCGTTCGAAGGAAATTTCGACAGTAGAGCAAGTAGCACCATCTTCGAATGCTTCAAAAAAATATTTCAAAGTAAACCGCGAAAACAGAAGTGCTGCTTATAATGCAACATTTAATGGACTTGATTACAGAAATGGAAATGTTGCATCGAGATCAGTTATTCATTTTAATGAAAATCTTTCCATGGCACGAAAATTTAGTTTGCGTAATTATACACTATCGCCAAGTTATCATCAAAGTATATGTCTAGAAGACGCTTTGGGAATCGATCAAAGAAATTTATCACCAGTAGATGATTATGACGATCCAATGCCACGCCTTGGAAGGCACCTTAGTCTTAGCTCTATAAACCAAGAAAATGATGACACTGATATGAATACAAACAGCTACGGAAGTGCTACCAGTGATGATGGCACGCTACTTGATTCATTTTGCACACTTTGTACCTCTTCGTTTAGTTATACAAACTGCAACCGATATGATGACACTTCATTTGCTGACTCCAGTTCATGTTCGCGTTCAAAATTTAATATTAAACAAAAGTCAAAGTTAGTAGACAGGTAAATTTCGAGTTAAGTTATTGAAGACAGCATCTACTCTTACATAGCAGAGGCTTGACTGGAGTTCAAAACTTTGTCCATTTAAGGCGTACACGCAAAAATTATTGCTAAACCAATGTACACACTACAGCATAAAACGCCTGTTTTCGTATAAAACACTTCACATAAAACAAGTCCGTTCATACCTGCCATTCTTATTTTTATGAAACATGAACTAAGAAAATAGGTGCGTTCGGCGGCAAAACTTGCAAAGAACTGTCAGTAAATAGAGAATGATGTAAAACTCTGCCGAAATGCAAAAAGTGAACATTTCCACCGAACTGTTTTCATTGGTTAATAAATCAAAGTCTGAAGTTTTGGTTTTCCTTTGTCACGATCAGCTGTTTTTCACTTTTAAGTTTTACTGAGTGAAACTTCCCCAGCAGAAACTTGCAACTTCTTGTCCCAATGTAATTTCAAAATGCGCTCTTTGCCTCTCTCGGCGACATGAACACTTTTCAGTAAAAATTTTATCCTCGCCGAATATGAACTAAAGCTGAAGTTATTGGTGCATTTGTCGTATCGCTGTAGTCGTATCCTTAACGTAAGAGAAAAACCAACATGCAATTGGTCGGTAAGGTTACTTTACGGATAGGGAATTATGATATAGCACCATTAATCCTTTGCATTGTTTCTCATAAGATTGGTCGAATCAGCTGCTTTATAAGGTTACCGATAATGCACCAATAACTTGAGCTTAAAAAATGTAAACGTCAAAAGACAACAGACTGTAAGTGACATTTCTCAAGTTAAGGTAAGTCTCTGCTATTTAAGACTAATTGCATTCTTACCATCATATTCATTAGTTAAAAAAGGTTTGTAATTTTTTTTATAATGATATTTCCCCACAAATTCTCAATTGAAGCGATTAGATATTCTAGTTTACAGTTGATTACTAATTGTAAATTACATGAACACTTTGATAAATATTGCGGTATAATTTTGATTTCAATATTTATTGCTATTAGAGCGCCTCAGCGTAGAGTTTTTTATGCCGACATTTGGCAGTACAGCCAGCTTCACGGCGAAGCGTACTGTCTAATTAGAAAATTCCAAATACTCAGCGCTAGCGCCGCGCTATTTAGGGATGATCCAAACAAATTGTATGTGCATGAAGAGTTTTGACAGATATTTTATACTTGACGCTCCAATTTCCCGGCAGTTAGTGTGATACTAAAATTATTTATAAATAATAATAATAAAATGTTCTCTAATCTGGGCTTTATTAAAATTATAGTAACTTACTATGGTAAAATAACATGTAACTTACTTTACTAATTGTAGATTGGGAAATTTGACCGTTTGCTCCTTTATTTACATATGTATGGGTATGTATATATATATATTCTTGTAATGAATTTAGAGAATAAAAATTGTCTTTGCTTATTTATTGGGGGCGTACTATATACAAATAATTTCGATTGTAAAAATTGTAGTGTAAACTGTAAACTATTTGTTGGTTGCTTCTTACGTTGCTTTCGCTGTTAAAGCTCGAAATATTGGTTAGCCTGATTAGTGAATTTAACGTCAAGTTTAATTAAATTTATTGTTGTTTAGCAACAACACTTGAAACACTTCCCGAGAGACTAGGAAAATACAGTTGAAATGCCAGTTATTGGCTGCTTATAAAACCGGGTAATTTGCAATATTCATTTCGATATACACAGATGCATTAGTATGCTCATTTTCTTGCAGTATTACGTGTAATTGCATAGATATTCAACGACGAATACGTAAAAGTCGACGCACGAAAAATCATGGCTAAATTTTTCTCTCAGGGACCGCAAACCTTACAAGTTTTTTACATAGTAGAAAACCGCAAAGGCTATTCTTACGAATTAAATTCGATCTTCGGCCGTTGGCGAAAGGGGTAATCGAATGGATTTTTATTTAGTATTATGACGCTCATTCGAAAAAAAAAAATGGCAATACCTAACATTTGGCGCCAGCTGCTAAAAGATGTCGAAGTATACCATGTGTCAAAAGACGATTTTCTATCCCAAGAATCATAATCCGTAGGCGGAGAACTGATGTAATTTATTATTTAAAATAGCAACACAATGTCGAAAGCTACATTTTGTTTGATTTAATGTCTAATGAAAATTTGGACAGCAACGCACAACTCATAATACGAATTTGACATACGCTTTTCGATGTTCGAAATGTAATCCATGGCGTAATAGGGGCTTAAATTAGCCAAGGTTCGACGTGATCATATGAAACCATTCGTTGTCAGCAATTTTTTTGTTACGATCTCTGGTTTATCTTTGCTTGCATGATTTCTTTGATGGAGTCATGAAAAAGTCAATCTGAATAGTATTAAATGTTAAACGCACTCTAAACACAAGACGTCATACACCTACGTACATACTACAATGACATGCACATTAGATTGTGTCAAAAATTTAAATATTGTTGGTAAAACCCTTAGCAAAATATATTTAGAGTAGCGCATCCCTGCCTATTGGTTGTTGTTGTTGTTGTTTTTAACGACAAAAACACTCTCCGAAAGTGGGTAATGAGAGGTAAGAGGCACCATATCCGTAGGTCAACCATCAAGTTGCACGTCATTACCTTTGTGCATTTAAGTCGCCTTTTCCGACACGGCGACTATTAAACCTTTTGCCGGAGAAAATATTCCGAATTTAAAAGATGTGAACATGGATAATTTTTTGTGAAGTTCTGCCTGTTCTGAAAATTCTTGTCAACTAGTACAACTCTGGACAGCGTGGCAATTGAGAAGAATTTTTAAGAAATCATTCGACAAACTTAGCAATAGCTCGGAATCATGGGCTCTGTAGCGTTTTTAGAATGTGCAAAATAACAAAAATCTAAATACCATAGTTTAGGTGTGGACGTCAACAAACACAATTTTTATTTAATTAGGTTAAAACCAGACCTGTTATATAATGATTATTAATCGTAATGATTACCGGTTTGATTAATTATTTTCTTGAGAATCCATTTAATGATTGATTACCAATTACTTTCAGTTTATAATGATTATTTTCCATTAATTAAAAAAAATCAAAAAGAAATCATGATTTTTTACGATCAGTTAAAAAATCAAAAAAATCAAAAAAAAAAGTTGTTTTGATTATTTTTTAGTTTTTCTGATTTTGATTATCTTTAATTTTTTTCAGTATTGTTGTAGAAGCATATAAATATTCCCATCAACAATACTGAAAAAAATTAAAAAATATCAACAAAAAAAATTTACAATTTAAAAATAATCAAAAGTAATTAAAACTACTTTTTTTGATTATTTTTTATTTTTTTTGTTTTTTTTGTTTTTTTTTTTTTAATTTTATTTGATTCTTTTTGAATTTATTTTTTATTTTTTCTAATCGTAATCAATTAATAATTGCATTTTCTTGAAAAACAATGAAAATAATCATTATCAATTAAAAAATTCGTCTAATTAATTGATTACTAATCAAATTTAACAAGTCTGGTTAAAACTCTCCAAAGGGATATTGAGCCAACGTTGCGTATGAGCAACATATTTTTTTATTCTAACTGGTATGTACCAACTCGTTAGTTGAATAAAGGACTTATTATGAGAATGAGAAAAGGCCTATTGCGAAGCTTTGCGCTTTAAATAATGAGCACGTAAGTAGGAAGTAGATGGGTGCGTTTTGAATTAAAAATGGGGAGTTTACAAATTTTTGCTGACATTATTGTGTTGCCCTATGGTCTATGTCTTTTAGCGCACTCTGGGACATTTTGGAAAAAGTTGTCTCAAAATCAAATTTCTTAGCTAATGTTGAAGTTAGAGCGATCAACCAAAACGTGGCTGAAAACTCAACTGTTTACAGTTATGAGAAAAATCGACTGTTGGTAAAAATTTTTACGCAAAAGTTTGGAAAACGTTTTTGAAAAAAACAATTTTGCATTCTCTTTCGTCGTTTTTAATTATTCACAAAATACTATGCGTTTCATTTTTTCAAATATCATAGAGTTGGAGATGCTAGATTGGAGTATGTGTACAAAAAAATATAAGTCACAATGAACATTTTATCTCTAAACCCCACCACAGTTCTTGCCTTATGTCATCTTGCCCTATAAATATAAAGATTATTTAGAAAAGACAGTTATTATGTGTGGATTTCGACTAACACTCAGATGGCATGGTATGACTTCCGTAGTCTATACCCCGGCATATGATCCAATGAATGAGTCCCACGCCTAGCCAAGAAAAGCATGCCCAAACCAAAATGCTTCAACCTCCATGCTTAACAATTTTTATCGTATACCTTGGATGATATTCGGTGTATGATGGACGTCTTACAACGCGATCCCTTTCCGGCTTACAAAAGAATTTTCGAGGAAACGAAACAGCTGATGAGATGGACAAAAAGGGCGTCAAAATACATACACGAGGCAGACAACTCCGTGCAACCGCCGTTGGGAAATCTGCTAAGAAAAATCGATGAGCATTCTTTTAAAACAACGATTTTACGATGGGCCAACCGGGATGATTGCGAAGTCTCAAGGTCCATATGGCCATTGTTAGACAGAAAAATAACTAGCTTCCTTCTCAAACAAAACAAATCTGCGGTGACGGTACTTACAGGTGTCATCACAGGTTATTGTGCTTCGACTATGGGGTATGCCAATAAGCTCCCCATGTAAAAGCTGTCAGGATGAGGGGGCAGAGGAGTCGATTCATCAATTTTTTTTATAGATGCCAAGGACTACAGTCAAGGCATCTCAGATTTCTGGGAGAACGCTTTTTCGACAGTCCTGCAGATGTGAGGGAAGTGGATCTTTCGCTCCTTCTCAATTTCATATGGAAAAGTAAATGGTTCAAAAAGGATTAAGTGAGTAATACCTGTTTGGACGGATGTGTCCCCACCCGGCACGCAATGAGAACAATTACAATGAACATAAGTGTTTACGAGTGAAAGTTTGGGATATCCCATGCGCTCTTAACCTAACCTAACCTTATCTGAAACCTAGTTTGGACTTGAAGTGCTCTGAGAAAATAAACGCCATCCCGGCAGAACTGGTGGTATTTGCTTAACTTCACCGGCCGTAGAAGTTTTGCAAGGTAGCTGCACTAGTAAAGCGTGAAGAGTTAAAAAAAATCTTAAACACAAACTTTTAGCTAAATAAAAGCATATCTATCTATGTAAGAAAATGAAAATCGTATTAATAATTATTACGTATTCTGTTATATCCAAACTCTAGATATGAAGGGCAAAAAGAATTCAATAGCGTTATTATAAAAAAGCAGAGAACTTACTTTACATATGTAACTACTTATATAAATAAGTACATACCCATGTACTACATATACAGTGTGCGACAAAACTAAAGCACAACAAACATGATTAAATAAAATTTTATTTTAGTATTAGTTCTTTAAAATATGAAATAAAAAACTGTTTTCATGGTCCATTAAAAAAATTAATTGCACTTTCTAGGCTAACTAAAAAAATTGTGAGACAAAACTAAAGCGCCAAATCAAGGTAGGTCTTGTTTTTCCTTAAATGTGTTGTAAAAACCATAAAATCGCATTAACGTGAGCCACAATAACCACGCCGATATATTTCGAAACATTTCAAACACCGGCCCTCTTCTTTTATTTAGCCCTTTAAACGAGTTTGGATGATTTGTAGAAGTCTAAAAGATATGCTTGAAATAATTATTTCGTGGAAATCAGGAAATACTATTTCAAAATGTTTTAACATTTTTTCATGACCTTAATAAGCGTACTACAAACGTTTTTCCATTCAGTTGGCTCCCTTAGCACAGAATAGTAACGATCGGGCAATCGTTCGTGGACTCAAAAGTTTTCTTCTTGTATATTGGAAAGAGAACGAAAACATACACTGAAGATGGCGGATCGCCGAAACCGGTTTGTAACAAAACAAAAATTGACAAGGGATGCCGAAAAATCCTTCCAATATACATCTAATATCCACCCTGTCGGAAAAACAGAAAGTCAAATCAACTCAGATTTCTTCTTGCACAAGAAGTTTTATGAAAGAATTTGTGATATTCAACCCCTGTAGGACCATTTAAATACGTGCTCTTTAAGACCGTTTACTTCACTTCGGAGCTTTGAAACCTCTTTGATTTCAGATAAAAGAGAAATAAGGGGTTTTAAGATGCCACCATTATTTTCTGTCAAATAAAAGTTTTCTGAAATATTAGGACGCTCCAAAGCTAGTTCCCAGGCCTGTGCTTTGTAGACGTTTCTCCGCCTATGGAGTGGGTACAATTCATACGATTGAACTGGTATTGAATCGTTTCATGTACAAAGATATTAATAAAATCTTCATCCTATTTCTTGAGGGGGAAGGAATGCCATTAAGGTGACCCTTTTCGGATAAGTTGAGAAGGCGTGGAAAATTATTTCCTAAGATATTTTACCTAACTCATATACCTAATGCCAACACGATGTGCACCTGCCATAAAGAGCCACGGATATGCAACGAAATAAGGAAAAAAAGGCGGGTTTGTTCGATAGATATTTGATGGTGCTTAGTTTTGTCGCTCCACTTTTTGGGTTCGTCGGATTCTTTGTACAACATTTTTTTGATGGGCTAGTAAACTACTTTTATTCATTCAAATCTATAATACCTTATATGTATTCTTTCTGAATAAAACGGACTAAACATTATAGAACTTGTACTTACGATTTTTTCGAGTGAAATGTTTTCAAGGGAATTTCGCTGCTTAAGTTTTGTCGTACACTGTATATACATACGAGACGCACAAAAACATCGTTAGGTGCACTTACCCATCTTCGCTTTCTGTCTGCCATAACCACTCACTTGCAATAAACACCGATTTACGTTCATGCTCTTTCTTCACAAATTTGAAGTGCAAAGCACCACACTCAATCGGTAGTCGACTATGGAAAGGTGTGCACGCCACCTGTTACATTGTGAAAGTCATAATCAAATTTCGTTAATATGTTGTATTTGCAAAATCCCGTCAAGAAACACAAATGAAGGCATTCTTGAATTTATTAACAAGAATTTTACGTAATTGCCGCGAATTATCAAAAGTACCATAGTATGCTGATATAACAAATAAATAACAATAACAAACAAACCAATACAATAAATTTCCCTGTACAAAGGTGCGAATTGGATAGTTTTTATAAATATTTTTTAGTTTAGCGTTTTTGATATTAATTTTTATGTTTTTGAATGTGAAATTTACTCAAGTGTTTGACATCGTAGTAAGTTGTTACATACATACAACTAAATAGCGCTTGCACGTGCATTACAATTATTTCACGTTGAAACTTGTGTCTTCAAGTGTTGCATGGTGAATAGAATTCGGATCATAACGATGCATATTTATTTATTAGTATTAGTTTTGTGTTTTTAAGTTGCAAATGTGCATAATTAATTAATTGTTTGTTTAATTTTAATTAATGTTGTGTTATTAGATATTATTTACAAGTTTGTCTACACAAACATACATCTATACATAAATAAACTATGTATTTATTAAAATTGTTATACATTTAAATTATTTTTTAAACTTATTGTGTTTCTTATCTCTTAATACACATACTTGCGCCCAACCCTACTGTCAAACCAACTAGTTGCAAAGTACTTCCAAACTAGTTCGAACATTGGGGACAACTAGTCTGCCAACTGTCTTTTTTTCCATATAAGCAACTGGTATTTTTAACGTAGCGAGGTCCTACCAAATGTCAATTTTCGTATTTCGGACAATAATATACCAGTCTCAAACTGCAATATAAACCACTTATAATGGACTCGCTTAGGATGCAAACTCTCTTATTATGTACCTTATTGCCAAGTCCCAGTTCAAACATATGCAAAAAACTTGGTTAAAATGGACCATGCTTATAATGGGCTCCGCTTATAACGCACAAAAAATCTCGGGTTTACCCATTATAAACGGAGCTTTCAAGGACTAAATTAAAGAAACAAATGGTAGTGAGAGAATTCCTTGAGCTCAATCAAATTCGAATTCGTTTCTCTAACAGAAAATGTCTGCAACCAGACCTGTTAAATAATGATTACTAAACGTAATGATTATCGATTTGATTAATTATTTTCTTGAGAATCCATTTAATGATTGATTACCATTACTTTCCAATTAATTGGAAAAATAATCAAAAAAAAATCATGATTTTTTACGATTATTGAAAAATATCGAAAATAATCAAGAAAAAATTGTTTTGATTACCTGATTACCTTTGATTATTTTTGATTTTTTTTCGGATAATTATTTTATTTTTTTGATTATTTTTGATTATTTCCAATAGTAAGCAGTTAATAATTGCCTTTTCTTGCAAGCCAATTAAAATAATTATTACCGATTAAAAAACCGTCTAATTAATTGATTACTAATCAAATATAACAGGTCTGTCTATAACACATAAACAACCCGGGTAGAAAATGTGATAAATTTTCCCTAGATCATGGCAAGATTTTCCCTTCTTAAATCATGGGCCTACCAAGGAAAGCATACACAGACCCTAGCCAGTTTGTTAATGCTTTTTAAGACAGGGCCTGGGTTCTAATCTCTATCTAGGCTCCTTAATTATATGTCACAAAAATTTAACAATAATGGAAAACTAGGCAGGTCCCTTACAAAATATACCAAATTTTTCCGTAAATTTGGACGTAGGCTTTTCATACCAGCGCCCTAAGCAAAGTTTTATATTGTAGGGGAGATCTAGCCAGGGCCTAGGTTATGTATTGCTTTTTCCAGATTATTTTCTGTAGAGGAAAGCTCTTTGCTTCCACGAACTAATACCCAATAAGGTCGTACAAAGGTGGAATCCAGTCTTCCTACGAATAAGGTCCAATTGACCCAAAAGAAAATTACAAGTTTTTCCAAAATATTGATAAATCATTAAGCTTTCTCTTCGACTTTAAAACTTTGCATTATGATTAGATGAACACTCGTTTATAAGGTACACTTTGTCGCGTTGCATTGGAGTTCATTATAACCGGATTGCACTGTATTTGAAAATAGACAAAAAAAATGCAATTTAATCATGGTAAGCGAAAATAACTTAAATAAATATGGAGACAATGGATAAGTGCTCGAATCACGTGGACAAACCCTGGCACCCAAAACAAAAAATTAAAAAAAAACGTTACTAATATTTTTCAACCCTGCACACTACTGCAGCCTGCTTAATTTTGAATTTTTACTGTTACAAGTTTAGTCCTTTTCAGACTAGTTTCATACCAGGCAAAATATTCTAGTTGTAGACTGGTATGTTTCCTAACTAGTTTGGCGCTTTACAGTAGAGTATTTATACTACATACATGTGTATGTATGCATATAATTGCATTTGACTTAAAGAAAGAAAACTTGTCAGATGCCAACAACATTTACAACAGATCATAGTAAAAGTGAAATTGCAAACGTCATAAACTTGCCGTTCACAGCAGCACTGCATCAAGCTAAAAACAACTTGCAGTATGACAAACATAGCCTGGAGTTAATCGTCACTACCAAATACTAATACATACACATCTACATTAGAGTGCACTCTATTTTGAAATTTTTGTTTAGGTGCAAAGTAAGACTCCTCTATAAATGTTCTTTAAAATATTTCTGAATTCCATCTAGTAAGAAGTGCTCTAAGCGCAACAAATGGGCTCTCACTGCATCTCAAGATGAAGGCGATGAAATGGCATTTTCATGGCATGCTATTTAAGCCAAAAGCCTGGTTTTAGACCAAGTGCTAGTGTATTTCCTTTGATATAGAACTCAACCTATCTGTTTACCTGCTCGATGGGGCAAACTCTTCTAACACCGACTTCACGTGCGCAAAACCTATGTCTGCTAGTTTTCTGGGACTCCCGTCAAATATATTGATGACTTTGAGCCGAAGGTGGCGACACTAGTGCTCCACTTCAGTGTAAAGCAGTGAATCGTAACTATTCTTCCAATATATAAATAATTAAAAAATATTGATGACAACGCTGATTGAGGAGCGTGTTGACAATGCAGGGCGAAACATTGCTACAACAGTAACAACAACAAACTTTGTTTTTTTCCGTTCACTAAATATCAATAAATAAACTTGCAGTTAAGGTTTACGGGTGGTATGGTCAAGTTTTAACTTAAACTCTAAAGGAATCATACATCCTGCCGTGACTTCTCAAGCATTGGCAAAATGCTGACTCTTTTGACATCTTCCTGGTTATGGGAAGTGCTTTAGCAGATATGAATCCGGCACGCTGCGGTATTAGCAGCTTGTGGTACCAGCCCGACTGCCTTGGAAAATATTTCTACGCTCCCGGAACGGTTCAGAACAATCGTCGATATGGATTTTAGTCGACTCTTATGCAGACATACCCATCAATTTGTATCCAACACTTAAAAGTCCTTAGAGAAATGTTGTTGTCTGTTTAGGGCCTGCGCGCCACTACACGTCTTTCTACTGTCCTACTTTCGAAAGATTTCTCAAAGAATGGATTTATAATATAGTAAGTCTTTGCTTTGTAGTGAAAATTTACAAAATTACGTGCACTCTAATGTACAATACACACCTCTTCGTATATAAAGCTATTGATATACAATTATGCATATTTAAGGTCGACGGCCGTTAAATCAAAGCAGACAGCGCTAAGTTAGGTTGGGTAGAGTTACAGAAGCCGCTTAACCGTAGAAGCTCATTTAATCACATTTATAGTCCGTTGTGATATCATATTAGGCAACTCTGTTGGCTTTGTCTTGCCCTCCCAAAATCTGGACAGCTAAACCTGCAGTTGCAAAACTATTACTTCCTTCCAGCTGCTAAAAAAAGAAATTTCCTGTGTCTTGTTAAACACTAAATAAAGGGAGAACATGAGAATTAGAGTAACCAAGTTGCTTATTATTTGGAATATATTTTAAATTTGCCGAATTATTTAAACACTAGCCCCATATTCATAAAAATTAAATTGGTTTATAAAGCTTTTTAAAGTGACATTTCCATACAAATTTTTAATTATTTATTTTTTATGAATATGGGGCCAGTGTTTAAATAATTCGGCAAATTTAAAATATATTCCAAATAATAAAATCGAAAAAGTTCCAAACAAACATTTACATGAAGGTATAATTTGTGAAAACAAATTGTATTTCAAATATTTTCTGAATCCTGGGTGTGACTGGGTTTACGAATGCGAAACTTGTTGGGCTTACAGTCTTAAAGCAAACTCACTATGGTCCCACCCTATGGAAATTGTCTATTCCCTCGGACTTCAGTTAGAAGAGATTGGTGGCAATTACGGTACTGCAAAACCAACAGCAAACACATTCCTTCTATGGACTTGTTGTCAGCCCTTGCATTTACAAGAAAATCGACCAGTCGGGAAGCGTCACCTTTCCACAATCAATCAAAAAACAATTATCATTCAAAGGAAATTACCCAACCACCACATCAGCTAAAATGAATAGCCATTAAAATGCAATTAGAAAAGCCAGTTAGTGAAAAAACGGACCCTTGGCCGAACATTGCCTTGCATAGATAAGAAAAACTATACTCTCCTCTCTCACTTCCTCATACTCTGACCGCCTTGTTCATATTCATACTCATACTTCTCAGGGTGAGCCAAAAAAAAACGATTTTCTTGTTTTCAATTGGCACACTGAAAATCGTATTCCTAGTTAAAAATGGAGCATACTGACCAAATATGAGTTTTCAATATTAATGAGACGGACATGCTCATCGTAGATTTTCATTTTCATACTTGCATATTGGAACGATTTTCCGTCATCACTAGTCAAATTGGTTTTTGTGACAAACCGGTTTTGACGTTCCGCCATCCTCAGTGTTTAGTTTCTCAGACCTGTTAAGTAATGATTACTAATCGTAATGATTACCGGTTTGATTAATCATTTTCTTGAGAATCCATTTAAAGATTGTCTACCATTATTTTCAATTTGTAATGAAATGTTTCCAATTAATTAAAAAAACCAACAAATAATCAGGATTTTTTACGATTATTAAAAAAATCTGAAATAATCGAAAAAAAGTTGTTGATTACTTTAAATAATTTTTTGATTTTTTTTTAATATTTTTTTTTGATTGTTTTTAATTTTTTTAGTATTGTTGTAGAAACACATAAATATACACATCAACAATACTGAAAAAACTCAAAAATATATTTATATATATATATATATTTTTTTTTCTAATCGTAATAATTAAATAATGATTTAATTTCTTAAAAACGAATTAAAATAATCATTCCCAATTAAAAAAGCCGTCTAATTAATTGATTACTAAACAAATTTAACGGGTCTGTTCTCTCCTAAAATCTGCGTTTTTAATTTATTTTTTTCACTTTTCTTGATGTGAGGATTCTAGAAAATGGCAACTCAATTCCTAAATTAAATAACTTAAAAATCAAGTTTGCGCAGCATGGCGTATGAGTAACTAACTTTATTTTTAGTTCACATGGTTTTGAACTGCTCATTAAGTTTTAAGTCTCTAGCTCAATGTGACTCAGATCTCAATCGCAAGATTCCAAATTAGTTATACGATTTCTGTGGATATTTTTTAAATGTCTGTAACGTTTCAAAGTAGTTTTTGCATGCATTGTTTTCAAGTTTCTAGCTAAGCGTGAAGTTTTTTAAAAACCTATCTCAAAATTGCAACACTTTTTCCTTGAATGCTGCATCAGCACCAAGTTTTGAACTGTTCACGAAGCTTAAAGCCACTAGTCGAAACGGGAAGTTACTCAAAACTCGATCAGAAGATTCCTTTTTTTTTTGTTTTTTAATCAATCTTACCGAGAAGGTACTGAAAATTTTATTTATAATTTCGTTGCACTAAGACTTGGTTCTAAATATGTTCTAGCTTTCAAGGCTTACTGGGAGTTGCTCAAAAATCCATGAAAACAGCCTAATTTCTGGACCCAACTTTTCATAGTTGTTGACAATTGGTAGTTTTATGGATATCCAATATTAGCATTATCTGCTGCCAAAGATTTAGTCGCTTACACTACCAAATTTTCCTTTCACCTAGGACCATGCTTACACATAAAAAATATAAATACAAAATATTCTAAAAAACCAACGAACCAATAAATATTTCTTACTTTTAGGGATAATATCCGTGTGGATTCAAATAAAATCAACAACATAGGTAACATTAACAATTATTCTGCACGGCGCGTCAATAATATGCATTCACATCAACCTAACTCATATGATTCCATGGGAAGTATTTCTTCGACCGAACGATCTAATGGAGGTGCGTTGGCCTTGCATTATGCAGCAGCACGTGGCTGTTTAGACTGTGTACAACTTCTGGTTGGAGCATCTGGAGATATTTGGTAAGTTTTAATAATTTTTTAAATGTAATATGAATACATACATACAGACAGGTATAAATATATGCATACGTTCATTTTTTTAAATGAAAAAGAAATGATCGTTAAACTGGGTGTCATTAAAGCCAATATCAATTATAGTGAAAGTTATTGGGTCAACACTAAATTCATTAGAAATAAGTGCAAAATTATCTTTAGATTATTAGCATTTATACGTATACATATATAAGCATTAAGGTGCCTCACAATAAAAGTTGCAGATTTTCACCGAAAAAAAAAATTCTTCTAAAACTTTTGTCAACTTTTCAACTAAGTATTTGATATTTACAAGAGCCGGACGTGAATATGCTCCACAAATAATATGTTCATAAGGAATCTCACTTCCTTAAGCTACTTTGTTGAAAAATTAACTCTAATGATATATAAACGTTAACAGTAACCAGGTATGATGATATCTAAATGCGCAAGTTGAAAAAGTTTGTTCCCTTTTACGGCCTAACTATACATCTAAGGCAGAGCCGCCCAAAATAATGCGCAATTTTTCATGCCTATACTCGGAGTATAGGCAAGAAAATGCAGTCGAAACATGCGAAAGTGCGAAGGGGGAGAAATATTCACGCTGGGAGTCAGGGCCGGCAGTCATCGGTTGAATTTAGAGGCGAAAGATCAAAACCACGTATAATTAAGCAGGGGGTGCCACAGGGTGGTGTCCTATCCCCGCTTCTGTTTAATTACTACATATCGAGGCTCCCTTCCCCACCAGAAGGCGTCTCGATCGTCTCCTACGCCGATGACTGCACGATCCTGGCGACTGGACCCTCCGTTGATGAGCTCTGCTCGAGACTAAATTCATACCTTCCAACCCTTTCCAGTTTCTTCGCTGCACGGAACCTGACATTGTCACCGACCAAATCCTCGGCCACCCTATTTACGACGTGGACAGCGCAGGCGAACATGGAATTAAACGTCTACGTCGACGGCATCAAGCTTCCGACTGTCACACACCCCAAAATCTTAGGGGTCACGTTTGATAACATGTTCAAATACGGTGCTCATGTAGCCGCGATTGCCACCAAAGTACAAAGCCGTAACAAAATCCTCAAGTCACTAGCTGGCAGTACTTGGGGGAAAGACAAAGAAACGTTACTGGCAACGTACAAGGCAATCGGCCAGCCGATTCTGAGCTACGCGACGCCAATATGGTCGCCGGGGTTAGCAGACACACATTGGAGGAGGTTGCAGGCCTGCCAAAACACCGCACTCAGAACCGCCACGGGGTGCCTCCTTATGTCTCCTGAGCATCACCTTCATAATGAGGCAAAAATGCTCAATGTCAAAGAGCATTGCGAGATGTTGTCCAGACAATTCCTGTTCAGCTGCCATAATCAGCAGCATCCGAACAGGAACCTGCTCAACGAAAATCCGCCTCCCAGGAGAATAAGGAGTCACCTCCGTAAGCACTATGATGAGATCCGGCATCACATCTCCTCGCCGTTTGATCCAGAGGTGCACCGGCGGGCCCTCAACCTCATCCACACGGAGTCGGTAAACTCCTTTGTCAGGTCTCGTCCAATGAATGTGGTCCTACAGGCACAAGCTCCACCTGTTGCCGTCGAGGAACGCGAACTGCCTAGGGAGACAAGAGTCACGCTGGCTCAACTTCGTTCTGGATATTGTAACAGACTAAACTCTTACTTATCCAGACTGAACCCCGACATGCCAAATGTCTGCCCGGCATGCGGCGTGTCTCCCCACGATACTAACCATCTGTTCCTCTGCTCAACCAAGCCCACTCTTCTAACTCCAATCTCACTCTGGTCCACCCCTGTTGAAGCCGCGAGGTTTCTTGGACTTCCGTTAGAAGAGCCTGATGACAATGTTGGTTGGGGGTGACACCCTGGACAGGTTAAGTAGTCGCTACAACAACAACAACAGTCGAAACATGTACGCTATGACGCTAATTCTGCCAGCGTCAAAAAAAAAGATCGTCAAAAACGACTAAGCTTAGATTTCTGACTTCGGCACATGCGAAGCAATGCTTTTGCTATTCAGCAGTTGAGCAAAGAAGAACGTGCGCACATATATAGCAATATTATTTTTTGATATACACTTGCAAAAAAACATTCGAAATGTTCAGTAAAGAATGGCTGTACAATTTCTTTTTCCTTGAAAATAGAGATGGCGAAGCGCAATGCGTTATTTGCTATAAAATAAGACAAACAAAACTGAAATTTAATTTAGAAAGACATTATATGAATTGTCACACTCGATTTCACCTTATTTCAGGTGACGAACGGACACGTATTCTGTATGAATTAAAAGCCCTGTTTTACTTAAAATTTTATTTTGATTATGTTTCCGTTGTTGATAATGTTGCTGTTGTTGATAATGTTGCTGTTGTTGATGATGTTGCTGTTGTTGATAATGTTGCTTTTGTTGATGATGATCATTATAATAAAACGGTTCAATTAAAAAAAGCTTCTTACATTGCAGCTATGTATTTAGCAAAAAAAGGGCGTCCATTTGATGATGGGGTCTTCTTTAAAGATATGGGCATTGAATTTTTTAGCTGTTTTGGCGAAACTGGGAAGGAGGTCTGTAAAATTTTAGAGGCGACTCCATTATCTCGCCAAACCATAACTCAGCGAACTGAAAAAATAAGTTCGTACATATTTGCTTGTACCCGAGAAAGACTCCAAAATTGCATTTATTTTTCTATTTCTTTAGATGAAACAACGGACATTAAAAACATAAGTCAACTAATTATTTGCGTCAAATCGGTAAACGAAAATTTAGAAATATTTGAAGAAATGCTTTCTCTTGTTCCCTTTCATGGTAATGTAACTGGAAAACTTATTTTCGATGCTGTTACAGAACATGTTCTTTCTATTGTTGATTCAAAGAAGCTGAGTTCAGTCTGCACTGATGGTGCGGGAGTCATGGTTGGGCAAAATATTGGTCTAGCAGGATTTCTTCGAAAAAATAATATTAATGTTGCCACATTTCACTGCATTATACATCAGCAGGCTCTGTTTGCAAAACAATTAAATATGGTAAATGCAATGGAGACGGCTGTCAATATTATAAATAAAATTAGAGGGGGACACCAAGCCCTTCGTCATAGAAAATTTAAAAAATTGTTGGAAGAATTGTCTGCAGGTTATGGCGATTTGCTAATGTACACAGAGGTTCGATGGCTAAGTCGTGGAAAATGCATAGAAAGACTCCTAAATTTAAAGGATGAAGTCAAGATTTTTCTTCAGGACGGCAATAACCCTGAGTTATTAGAATTGGGGAATAAAATGGGGGATAAAGATTTTTTATCAGATTTAGCCTTTCTTTGCGATGTAACGACAATTGTTAATGAGTTAAATCTCCATTTGCAAGGCAAAAATAAGAATATTTTTGACTTAATTGCATATGTTCGCCAATTTGAAAGGAAAATTAAAATAATAATAGAGCAATTAAAAAATGAAAATATGCTAAGCTTACCAAGAACCTGTGAGATAATAATGGATTATCAAAATCAAAAGAAACTACCTGAATATGTAGTAGTGTTAGAATCGATTTTAACAAATTTTAATACAAGGTTTCAAGATTTCAATAAAATTCAGCAACTCATTTCACTCCATAATGATCCTATAAATTGCATTATCGAAGAACAAGATGATAATTTTCATGAAGAAATACTTAGAATGCGAAATGATTCTAACTTACCTCTAGGCGCGGGTAAGGAATTTTGGAGGAAAATTAATTCACAGTCGTATCCAAAAATTAAAAATGAAGTATACAAGTTATACTCAATGTTTGGATCGACTTATAATTGCGAAGCTGCGTTTTCTTCGCTTAAATATCTTCACTCGAAATACAGGAATTCAGTTTCGAATAAGCATATAGAGGACTTAATGAGAATCAAAACTTACGATCTTGAAGTCGATATGGAAAAAATCATGGAAAGTAAAAAAAAATAACAAACGTATTTGCTGTTTTTGTTGTTATTATTGTTATTATTGTTGTTCTTAATTCCTTTTTTAATCAAAAACCATAATTTTTTATTTTTTTCAAAATTTTTAATAACAAAATAAACAAATAGCACGATTTCACTCAGTGTACTAAGCAAACGCGCGCACACAATCATACGCTAGCAGATATCAAATGTGTGATTGTATGCGTTGGTAAATAAATTGCGCATTATTTTGGGCGGCTCTGATCTAAGGTATAAACAATTACATATGTGTTGATAGGTCTGCTCAAGCTGCAGTGCCATCAATCAAAAAAAAAACTTTAAAAATATGTAATGACATCACTACAGATACCAAACATGTATTCACACTATAGAGCCGCTATTGTTTGAGTATACATGTCATGTATACTTGCTTCAGATCGCTGGCTGAGATGCCCAGTGTGATCGGCTCTCACTGAGAGCACGAATAGAGGCTTTGACGCCAAATACACCGCACAAAATTTACTTGTGCCAATGACTGATTTGCACAAGGATTTACGTGGTATATGCCGTGGTTGTGCTATTTGCGCAGAGAACTTTGCTAAAATCAAAAGAATGTAGATTTTCCGCATGCTTTTTCTTCGTGTTACTCAGTTCACCTGTATTTGCTGAGAATGAAACATTGCTTTCGGTACCATAAAATTGTGTAGGGGAAGCGGTCATGATTTAATGATTTATATGGTTGACGCGAACGGCCAACAACACGAAATTACCGTTTGACGTCGTTTAATTCTTGTGTCAAAATGCACATGTGAGAAGGAACGCGCAAAAACGATTCGCCTATTTTCTAAGCTTTTCACGTATAACACACACATAAATCACACATTTTCTTTAAATGTTATCACAAAGCACTCGTTTAATATCAATTCACAGCGAATTTTTATTAAAAATAAATAAAACACGAAGCGAACTCAATAGCTTTTCCAAGAACTGTAAACAAAGAATTTAAACAAAAAACAAAGATATGATAGTTTGACATAAGGTGTGGATAAGGAAGAAGAAGACGCTATGTCATTTGAAACGACCATATAAATTATTGGATCATGGAAGCGGTATCATCTCTTATTACCAAAAAGTAAAGCCGCACTTACTTTTTTAATACAATTAGAGCAGAAATAAATTTTGTGCAGTCTTTTTGTGTTGTGTATGTCAAAATTCTGATTTGCGCCAATTTATAACATGGGGACTTGTGCAAGGATTCTGTGTGGTGTATTTGGCGCTTTTGTTGGAAATATAAAGCAGGCATTGTAAGATATGAGCAAATATATAAACTGAAGATACAGTGTTCACAAAAACAGAGTAAGTGATTATTCAAGTTGAATATATTGAAGCTGGGAGTATTTAACACAGGAGTTAGTTTTGTTTTTGTTAGATCTGTACGAAATGGAAAAAAAATAAAATAAAATAAACTAAAATAAAATAAAATAAAAAAAAATGAAATGAAATAAAATAAAATAAAATAAAATAAAATAAAATAAAAAAAATGAAATGAAATAAAATAAAATAAAATAAAATAATATAAAATAAAATAAAATAAAATGAATAAAAAAAAATGATATGAAATAAAATAAATAAAAATAAAATAAAATAAAATAAAATATAATAAAATAATATAAAATAAAATAAAATAAAATAAAATAAAATAAAATCAAATAAAATAAAATAAAATAAACTAAAATAAAATAAAATAAAATAACATAAAATAAAATAAAATAAAATAAAATAAAATAAAATAAAAAAAAATTAAATGAAATAAAATAAAATAAAATAATATAAAATAAAATAAAATAAAATAAAATAAAATAAAAAAAATTAAATGACATAAAATAAAATAAAATAAAATTAAATAAAATAAAATAAACTAAAATAAAATTAAAAAAATGGAAATGAAATAAAGTAAAATAAAAAAAAATGAAATGAAATAAAATAAAATAAAATAAAATAAAATAAAATAATATAAAATAAAATAAAATAAAATAAAAAAAAAAATGAAATGAAATGAAATAAAATAAAATAATATAAAATAAAATAAAATAAAAAAAATGAAATGAAATAAAATAAAATAATATAAAATAAAATAAAGTAAAATAAAATAAAATAAAAGAAAATAAAATAAAATAAAATGAAATAAAATATGACATGAAATAAAATGAAATAAAATAAAGAAAAATTAAATTAAATAAAATTAAATATTTGTTGAATTTTTATGAGCTCAAGGCCTTTCTCAAATCAAATACAATGTTCACAAATGTTCGATGAGGCATATTCTTATGTTCCTGAGGATGGCTTCAGATTGAAGCCGAAATATCGACGAAATAAATATGAACATACATTTGTGTGACTATTGTATTTTATTTAAGGCCTTGACCCATAAAAATACAACAAAATTAATTCAAAGAAGGCTATAAATGATCATAAAAAATATAAAATAAAATAAATTAAAACAAAAAAAATAAAATAAATAAAAAACAAAACAAAATGAAATTAAAACAAAATGATATAAAATAAAATACAATAAGAATTAAGTAAATACAAAAACAAACTGGTAAAAAATCCAGGAAAGGAAAGAAGAGGAAGCTAAAACAGAAGAAAGAAGAGCCCAATAAATTATTCGAAATTAAAGTAAATGAAAGGAAAGTTAGGATGATGACTAGTAAAGAGAACAACTTAAATGAAGGAAGGAAAGGAAGCGTTAAAGTAAAAATAATAAAATGAAATGAATAAAAAATAAAGGAAAGGAAAGAGTGGGAAAAGTAAGGAAGTAAACGAATAAAAGATAGAAGAGAAAAAGATTTTGTTGGTTCCGACAAAAGATTAATGCATTACAAAATGGCGGCCGCAACCAGATTTCAGCCATATACCTTCAAAACTAATGGGCTAGTTTTATTTATTGATGGGTACATCTCTTCTTCTTCTCATACTTACAAACAATGGACCAAAGTTATTATACCATTTAATACACATGAAAGGTTCAAAAAACTTAAAAAAAAACCAAGCCTGTCATTGACCACCCGCCCTTCGATCTGTTTTTGAAAAACGTGAACGCTGGGAATAAATGGAATTGATATTGTCTTCACCAGTCGCCAGAATTTTCAAGATATTTAATAGCTCCGATCCGATATAAAAAGAGCACCATTTTTTTGTAGTTAGTGTGAGGAGCAATCCAATGTAATGTACGAGTATGTTTGTATTATCGAACTTGAGTATTTTCTAAGTAGAGTAGTGATATGATCGGAAGTGTTAAATGTTGAATGAATTATTACCGATAATTGCAATAAGCATAAATATCTAAGTAATAAATCGATAGAAAACTTGTGAGTGGTGAAAATGTTTGGCACATTCAAGTTAAGGAGCTGAAAAATTCAATAACGGTTTTATTTTTCGCTAAAAGGTCACCTAAAATCCCGTGTAGGCATATTACGATATCCTGATCAAAAACCACGATAATAAGTTCTTGGCAAATATCTTGCTTTTTATTACTTCATCGCGTTTTGCATTAAAACAAAAATATATGGAGGCCGTGTGCCAATGGGAAACATTTTACTCATAGGAAAAATGAGGTGAACAATTTTTGGTGTAAAAATATTTTCGATTTTGCTGTACCAAATGAAAAGCAAAATTTTGGCATATGAGAAACACACGTGCAAGAGTAAATAACTCGTGAATATATTTTAAATTTACATCTTTTTTCTGCCTTTATGTTTCGAATTTTTTGCGTTTTATATATATATATATTATTTTAGTGTTTAATAAAGCATTGGAATATAAACTCATTTAAATATTATTATTGTCAATATCGCATAAATGCATGCGTACTTATTTGTAGTTGTTAAAGTGTGCCCTAACCCCTGAGCTAGGGAAAGTTCTGACGTTCATGTTCACCACGATAAATATCAGAATTATCTTTCGCTGGCCATAGAAAACAATTGCCAAACTAGATAAAATTCTATAAGAGTATTGTGTATCAAAACAAGTGTGATATGGTATCCGTCAAATTGACTGACTGATGGATACATCGAGATGGAGTTTTAGAGGTGCACCAATATGGCGGCGCATCCGGTGCAAATCAAACTGTTATCTTAACCGAGAATTGAAATGAATGATAGGTGCTTTCCCCGAGCACTTTCCAACACACACAAGCCCATAGGTGGTCCTTTTAAAAATCCAATTATAGAAATTTTGTTTCCAATTTTTTATCGAATTCAGACCAGCTGATAATTTGGCAGATTTACTAGAAGTAGTCAGTAAAAATTCTACTGATTACCAGGGCAATTCCCACAACAATCTTTCAACTCAAAGCGGACTTTCGTAATACGACTCCCTATTCTTACAAATCGTCTTATAAAAGACTTTCTTAACCTTGTCCTAGCCAGAATTGCTCTGCAAAACTTCCGTTTGGTTTTTGCTATTCATATGTTTTGGTGGCAGCATTGACAGCAACGAAAAATCTACTGTCAAAATAGCTTTTCACCACGAATGGTAATTTCAGAACAATTTTTCTAAGACTGTTGTGCCTGAATAGCCAATGTCTTTCAAATCGTCTTACTAAAGGCTTTCCACTGTGTTAGCCAGAATAGCTTTGTAAAAAGTGCAACTTGCGACTCGTACGGGATCACAGCTAATAGTAATATGATGTAAAAGTTTTGCAAGTTTATATGGTTTTCCTTATATAACTACTGTAACAAAAAATAACATATTTTCAACTGAATTGTGGTTTAGGGATCATTGTCCTTTATGTAAAATTTATAAAATACCAAAAAGATATTAAATTCGTATGCATCATATTTACCCAATTTTAATGTAAATTTAATATTTAAGATGTAACTTTTATTTCACCGTGCTTGTTTTATATTATTATTGTCCTAATGTGAAATTAATTCGTAAACAAAAGAAGTTATTTTTGGAGTTGCCAATGTCGCATATAATAAGCTCTAGGCCAGACCTATTAAATAATGATAACTAATCGTAATGATTACAGGTTTCTTTAATTATTTTCTCGAGAATACATTTAATGATTGATTACTATTACCCTTAATTTTTAAAAATTATTTTCTAATTATTTAAGAAATAATATAAAAAAATCATGATTTTTTACGATTAATTAAAAAAATCTAAAATAATCAAAAAAAATATGTTTGATTAATTTAGATTTTTTTTTCGTTTATTTTTAATTTTTTTCAGTAGCAAAAAAATATCCAAAATAACCAAAAAAGTTGTTTGATTGCGAAAGAAATCAAAAATAATCGAAAAAAAGTTGTTTTGATTACTTTTGATTTTTTTTTTTCCAGTATTGTTGTAGAAGCACATAAATATGCACATCAAAAACACTGAACAAAATCAAAACAAATCAAAAAAAATTTAAAATAATCATTACCAATTAAAAAAGCCGTCTAATTAATTAATTACTAATCTTGCTAATACTTGCTCCAGGCCCAGAATAATAATTTGTATGGTGATTAATTTCTTTTTTTTTTTAATAATTTTCATTTGAATAAATTTCGGAAGCTGCTAAACTTCCTTATCATAGAAATATATTCGCCGGTTCTGTTAACCATTAGGCTATTGACATCTGTCCGCAGTATTATTGCTATTGGCGGGCTTTTTACTATGTGTACACTTTTGGCACTCTGAACGTGGTCTACATTTTGGGCTTTAGCGAACTCAATTTCATTTTTATGTTGAGTAAACAAGGGCATTTGTGGGTCAAAACAAAAGATCAAACTCCAAAATAAGGTGTTGGATCTAGCATAGATATATATAATTGAGGTGAACATAAAAAATTGTATCCATCTTTAAAAAACCAGCAATATTACACTCTTGAATCGGTGCACTTTGAGCACCGAAGTCCGGTTTGTTTTGGCGCTGTCGCACAGTGTTATCAAAGAAAAATATTTAAGTAAATTAGGACGTCTAGGGGAATCCCGTTCTCTCTCCTTATTGTTTACAGGGTGTTTAGAAACCAGTTAAACTTCAAAATTTGTATACAAAAAATTGTAAAATTCAAATTATGTATGCATCTATAGGCCGACTTGCGCCGTAACGTATAAGCCGATCGATAAACACGCACTGGATATCTTCCAGGGATTGTCATGGCCTAAAAAATATTTTGATACATATAGGGGGCGTAGCACCTCCCATACAAATGGAATTTTTCATAGTCCATATCGCTGGAAGCATTTAAGTTAGACCACTGAAATTGGGTTAGGGGTTATATGAGATTAATCCCTAACAGCTGCATGAAAACTGGGGATAACGAAAAAGGGGGCGTGGCACCTCCCATACAACTGGAATATTTTTTATAGAAATGTGGGGTGAAACCAACGGGTATAAGCTAGTTACATATATAATGTGGATGGTGAAATTCACTAAGATTGGAGCAATATAACATGTATATACGATAAAATAATTTTGAGCACTAACTCCTGGTGTAAATAGCTAGGAACGTAAAATTGTTGCAACTTTTGCACTTATTACATATATAATGTGGATAGTGAAAATCAGTCAGATTGGATCACTATAAATTATATCCCCCTTACAATAAATTTTTACGATAAACGGGGTTTGGGCTTTAACTCCTGGATTTAAAGAGCTAGGAACTTACAATTCTGCAACTTTTGCACTTCTTACATTTATCATGTGGATAGTAATAAAAACAGAAAAGAAAGAAAGCTATTGTAATATATGAAGCAACATGTTGTTAACCACTTTTTGCAGCTCAAATCTTATCTAAATTTTCTAAACACCCTGTATATCCCTGTATCTAAGATCTGTAGCATAAATAATAGAAAATTAATAGCAGAATCTCGCAAAGAGCTCGCATATATAAACGTACCAATGTATACATAACTTTAATTTGACTCTCTATCATAAGCATGCCTTCTCATTTGCTTGCTTGCATTGGCCTTTATCAAATCAAGTCTACGTTAAATTTGTGTTCGGTCGAGTTGCGTTCGTAATGGGAAAGGTGTACAACACTCTGACCGTTGGTGTGCTGCTTTTTGGTGCACAAGCACAAACCGACCAGTAACGGGTTTCTTGAGTGTTTGGCTTAATGAACGTTTAGACTTTAGTATTCGTAGTCAGTAACTTGAAGTAAGCGGTAGTTCGTTTGGATTCAGTGGTCACGCTTTATGTTTCGTCTGATGTTGGTAGAAAGGCATTCGGCCGTGGCCAGCTTTTCGCGTGTAACAGAAACAGTTTTATTTATATATTTCGATTTTGCGCATTTTCAACTGAGCTGTGCGCGCTATACGCTCAAACTCCAATAAATGGTTTTATACATTTTGCTTTTCGGTTTTTTGTTTTTCTTTGGTTAAATAAAAAAATGAGTGCAAGTTAATTTTAAATATATTAAAATATTTACAAAAAAAAAATGTTTCTCCACAACCACCACCGCACGTGAATGTGGCTAAGATTTTCAACGTTTTATTGTTGTTGAGGTAGCAAACGAATTTTCCTACTTCAAACACCTTTGGGCGCATGCGCATGCGTAGTATATTCGGTCGCGCTTTCCATCTTCCAATGCTAGCCGACAAACTACGACCAATTGAAAATTTTGAGCATATTGTTGTTATTATTTCTAGAATCAGCGAATCGAATCGGATTTTAATTGTCTGTTAAAAGTTGAAAACAATGCAATACACTCACAAATATTGAAGTTGCCAATATGAGAAAAACTCGTATGGTGCGATAAAACTTGCAATAAAAAGCCCACTAAAATGAAAAGGTAGAAAAATGTTTACAACTCAAATAGTTTTCCAACAAAATTATAACACATACATGCATACATATTAAACAAAAAAAATGTTCTTTAATTAATTAACTAGAAAATGTATGCTAACCAAATATAAATCTATAAATTTACTGTTATAAATGTAACAAAACAACTTGGCGCATCTTTGCTGTTGATGCATACATGCATACATACACACATAATTTTTACAAACATATATATGTAGTAAGAAGAGCTTAATAATTATATCGAATCTGCTGTTTAAATATGTCGGTCAAACAACTCTACATCTTAGACAAATCGCTTTCCAACTGGGTAACACATACGCTTACATGAGCAATATAATACGTTTTGTATATTACATACATACATACATATATACTGCATGTAAAGGGTGGCTATATAAGTGTTTTTGATCAAATGTTATATCTGCGACAACAAGCAATAAATACCAAAGTCAAGCTTGTAAAATTTGTAGTAAAAAAAAATTTGATCGAAAGTAAGACAAATACATCCTTTCGGCATGCAAACAATTGTTAGGAATTTTCATGTCTTTTCTCTTAATCGCATTTGTGATGTTTAAAAAGATTATAAGTGAGATAAAATTGAAAGAGCGGATTGACATTCGAGTTTTAGGAGAAGTTGCAAATTCTTTCTGTAAAAATTTCGGCTGGCAACAATACGCAATCACGGAAATCAGCTGGTTTTGACACTTGTCAATAAAGAAGGTACAATCCGGCGCTTTTCTGACTTAAACTGTGAAAATCTAAAAATTCGCTGAGAGCGGAAAGTAACATTAACAAGTGCGGGATTGCTTTCTAGTAAAAAATGTAACTTCTATAAAATTACGGAAAGTTGCTAAATACGACTATCAGTTTCAAATGTAAAAATGCATAATCAAATTCCAGTAAATTGTTTAATATGCAAGATATGTAGGTGGTACTTTTCAAAATTAAATTATTAGAATGTTTGTATCCAAATTTTTGCAAATGCACAACATCTGATCATTTGGTAAATTTGCAAGAAGTAGTCAGCAAAAAACCTTCTGACTAACGCTTGCAACTTTTGACTGTGAGAAAACCAAATCTACTCTTATTGTTGTGCTCTCAGTAGTCAGAGAACCGAGTACGGGAGTGATTTCTTGTAACTTCTGATTGATTCTGACCATTTCTGAATGTGTATGTATCGTACGGGAAAGCTAAGAATTTGCAATCAATCAAATCAGCTGATTTAGACACAAGGTTGCGTTTTTGACCAGCGACTGAAAATAGTTATTTCTTTTTTTTTTTTTTTTTTGAGCAAAAAGGTATTGCAAAAATAGCCTGTTACTATTTTGGGAATTTTAAACTATTATCATAAGAAATATTTTTTTTGGTCGCATAACCCATATAAATCAGAGAATAACCATTACCAAAATTTTTTTTTGTCATTTTAAATATATATCAGATATATTATATTCCAAATTTTATTATTTTATTTTTATTTTTTCAGCAAAACATTCGTTTTTAGGACAAAGTTATATAAATTGCTTAACAGAGCTACTTATAAATAGTTCATAACTAATCAAAAAAATCCTGTCCCTCTAGTCACAAATGAGCTGGCAATCAAGCATGCCACTTTCTGAACAAAAAAAAATTTGAAAATCTCCTCTGCTAAATAATTCTTGCTGGACTTTTATCCGAACACATCTAATGTCTGTTTTCTGCTTTCTCGAGTTCTTTAAAAACTGCTATTTTAGAATTTCAAAATAACCCAGAGTGGAGCAGCAATCTAATAAATAAGTTGGGAAAACTTCATTGTTGAAATATGACATAAAATCGCATTCGTCTGATAACCATATTGGCATATTATTTACTTTTTTTAATGTCAGACAGTTGGCAATTTGGTTAAAACCTCCTAAGTGGCAACTCTAATATATAAGAGATTAGATAACTTTTATATTTTAAAAATTTCTTGGAATTACTTCAAGACATTAGAGATAATAGTGGAAATGCAAAAAAAAATGTGGTGGAATAAGTTAGCAACCCTAGGTGGTATCCCTAGTCGTTGTTAAAATACGACGCAAAATACTTCGCATATGATACCCATATTAGTATGTCTCACATAATTTTTAAAAGCTGCCAAAAGGTGGCAACCCTATAAAAACCACATGGTGGCAACGCTTAAGTAGGAGAACTTGAAATGTATCAGTTCATCCAAATGGGGGAAATGTTATTATGTAAGGTGACAACCCTAGGTGGTAACCATACCTGGAAATAGTTTTTGTGAAATTACGTCGCAAAATACCTTTCGCCTGATTCCCATTTTTGCATATTTCACTAAAATTTTTTAAAATTTCAAATAGGTGGCAACCCTATAACAACATCGTGGTGGCAACGCTTAAGTAGAAGAGCTTAAAATGTAGCAATTTGTCCAAATGGGGCAAGTCGTTTTCGAGTTAATAGCGGATGTTCAAAAAAACACGAATATAGTTGAATTAGGTGGCAACCCTAGGTGGTAACCATTCCAGGAAATATTTTTTGTTAAAATAGGGATTTTCGTTTGATACACATTTTTGCATATCTCAGTGAATGTTTTAAAAAATGTAAAATAGGTGGCAACCCTGTAAAAACTTCCTACCGACAACATTTCCGTAGGCGATCAGAAATGTAGCATATGACCTACATTCAAAGTTCACCGAAATGGGTGAAGTCGTTTGTAAGGTGTAGGTGTCAACTCCATAAAATCGCCCTGAGTGGCAACGTCTGAGTAGAAAATTCTTAGAATGTGGTACACAATATACGTACCAAATTTTATCCAAATCGGTTAAACTGTTTGTGAGATAGGGTTGATATACAAATATACAAGAAGTTAAAGTTATAAGATACTCCAATTACTTATTTTTAATTAATTAAAAAAAAACACTTTATAGAACACCCTTTTGCGAACATACACAGGCACATATATACACACCTGTAAATGAGTTCGAATTGCTTCAAGAATGAAATCTAGTGCAAAACCATACCAATAAAACTAACACGAACCGCACAATTTAGGAAAAACGAGAAATATATATATATATAAACACGTATTCGTACATATCTACATACGCTTTCCATGAAGAATTGCATTAGACGATGGTAGAGTCTATATCAACTTGCGAATAAGCCGAACCAAGCAAAGCGTCTGTCTATGGAAACGGGCTGAGCTGCTTTTCTTAATTCAGATCTACTTTAATAACATTCATTGTGGAAAATTCGAGCAGTAATGTTGCTCCTAACGATTTCATAGCTCACCATAGCATACGCATACATACATACAACGTTATACATATACTCGCGATAAGAAGGCGGTAAATTTCTGAAAACTAAATTTTTTTAATTAAACCAACTCGAATGCAGCCAAATTTGTCAGAGCGCACACTAAAATATCTAAATAGTGAATTACATACAAATATATTTATGAAATCACACAAACATATGTACAAATGACACCTAGTGCAAAAGGTTAATCGATATATCTATGTACATATGTATGTATGTATCATAACAATGAAACGCCAAGTTGTGATTGTGTGAAAGTTGCCAATAATGAAAAGTGAAAACATCAAAATCTTAATCAAACATTCAAAATGCATAAAAAAAATATCAACGAAAATTTGTCCAAAAATAATTTTTTTTTTTAATTTAAAGCAGTGCATACTTTTAGTAAATTTAAAGAAACTGAATTAATTACTCAATACACTGTATACACTAATTAAGTATTTTAATGTTTTATTTATGTAACACAAGCATTTTTCTTGAAAAAAAAATCTGTCTCTTTCTTAATCTTAAACCGGCTCTTACTCTACTTCACTCATGTTTCACACATATTTCACTCGCTAGTGGTTTGACAATAGCCTCAACATTTAACACAACGCACCTCTCAATTTTCTCTTCTCTCCCCTTATCAAACAACTGTTTTGCAAAAAATGTTTGCAACGATCCAGTTACTTCTCTACAATCAGTGCTAGAAAGGGCATTTTTGGTAGGATGACCACCAGCCTCACCTCCTATCGTCGTAGCAAAATAAAAAGTAAATCAAACAACGATGTATCGTCTGTGGTGGCTGAGGTTAACGGTGTTAGTGGTGACCTACATCAACATGTTTCTAATGATGATCTCTCAAATTTAGCTGAAATGATGAACGCAACTTTGGATAATGAGAAAAAAATGTCCAATGAAGATGTAACTGTTGTCCGTAAAGAGCACAACAATCGTCGCAGTATTGTAAGGTAAGCAACCAGATTTTGGGTTTTTTTTTATTTAAAAACAATACTGAATGCGTTTGACAGAATGTATAGTACGTAGAGAATGTTGGCAAGGTCTTTGTAGATATTGCGTGTAGGTTTAAAAATGTATTTTTATATACTTTTTAGGCCCGGTTTTTCTTAGTAGTAGCTTAGTATAAATAAGGTTTGCTTAAACTCGGCATAAATTTAAACTCCAGTTAAACTGCAGAGCGGGTTTTCAGTGAGAGTTTAAGGCCGCTTTTAAGATTTGCTTTTTATATGGCAACATTGGTTTTTTTTTATCTAGATACGGCAACAGATGACGTTTGTTTACATATTCAACGCCATTGCTAAATGAAAACCCGCTGTGAACAAAGAAAAAAAGTACGCCGTGATCAAGTTAAATAAAATATCTAAATATAAATAAATTAAAAATCACCAGAAGCAAGAATTTCAGTTTAATGTTTCACAACCAAAACAATCAAATATGCAAACAGCTGACAGGTTAACTAGAGTTTACCCCTGCCAGATTGGCCGCTTAAACTACGTTTAAACTTCGTTGACTGAAAAACTGCGTAACAAGTTTAAGCTTAGTTTAACTGACAAATTGAGTTAAACTTGTACTGAAAAACCGAGCCTTAATGTCTCGTTTTAGTGATAGAAAGAATCTTGAGAAAGTGGGCGCTCAAGTTGGCATATTGTCATTTACTTAAATTCATTTTGTGCTGTTTAAAGCCAAATTTTATTAATCTCGCTGGGCTGCTGCCCAGTCACTGTTTTAACAGTAACAAGCGTTTGAATATCTGGCAGGATTTTATAGGTATAAACAAAGGAAATCATGCCATGTCAACTACTTTGATTTATTTTGTTTTGTTGATTTTACTTAGTGTTACTTTTAGCTTCACGGCTAAAAGTTTGAATCTAAATTTTAAAATTTTCTGGGCTACATACATATATAACCAAACGAAATTTGGTTTAGAATTTAAATTGTGGCAGTTTACGGGAAAATGAGCGTGCAGAAAAGAGTTTCATTTTAAACCAATAATGTCTTTACAATTAAAAAACAACAACAAAAAAACAAAAAAACATTTTATGGATGGCTGTATGGCGGTATGGCTGGATTCGAACCCACGCTACCCGCATCATAGTCATCTGCTCTACATACAAAGGTTACGGCGCACACAAAGCTGTAATAAGAAAAATTCATTCACTGAAAAAACCTTCAGAAATAAAAAAAGTAATTAAAAACATTTTAGACGTGTTTCTCAGTTAAGTTTTTAATCTAAACCGTAATAAATTGAAAATTGCTGCAGATAATTGTAAGGTTTGGAGCTCAAATTTTTAGCCGTGTTGGTATTTTTAAATAATTTTTTTTCGTATTTTCTATTAAACATTTTGAAAAAGTAAAACTGTGCCACATTCCCATCATACCTAGAAGATTGACCAATCGAGTTTCTTTCTTAAGTCTTTCGTTTTCATAGGCAGGGCTACTCATATAAAGACCTACATGCATCGAGGTGTTATGATTAAAGTCTTAGATTGCGAACTAAACACGTATACCAGGGTTTCTCAACCTTTTCTTTTTTTTGTGAGGCTCCACGGACTATTAATAATATTTCCATGCCTCCCCTCCCCCATCTCCCCCTTATTTCCCAATAAATACAAATATCAACTTATTTTGTTTAGTTTCAATTAAAATTAGAGCAGCCTGTCTGGCACAAATTAATTTAAAAAAAAACAAGTACTTGTTAAGAAAGAGAACCACATATCAATCTTCTCATTCAAAACTTTTCCAATATTAAAAGATGAAAGTGTTCTCTCCCGGAGAATCAGCTTGCTTGTTGAATGAATCGGTTATTCGATAGTAACGACAAAGCTCGTCTTCCAGCGCTTTCAAATTAGTTTTCATGTCAGCTTTCAAATTTTCTTTCAGTTTGTTATTTTTTCTTCGAGCAATGGAGAAAAGTACATTTTCAGGCAACCATTTTCGAATCCGAAGTTAAAGCTTTTCTATAAATCCCCACGTATAATAATAATTGCCGTTTCTGCGCTGAAGTTTGAAGCTGAACTCTTTTAAGTCACCAAATTGTCAGATAAATATGACAACTTCTATTAAAAGCATGTGTTCTTTGAACTCAAGAAAAAGAAACTTTTAGTTTAGAAATAACTGACTTTTCAAAGTATTGCGCTTGATGTAGTCCCTGTGCCAATGTTTTGGAATCCAAAATTTTCTTATAAATAAAATGTGTACTAACCTGTTTTTTAGCTAAACCCCATATCACGAATTTTAATGAGCTTATTCTAATCGAAATTATTTTTTAGCGAAATTCGAAATTGAGTTGAATATATATTCAGATGTCAAAGATTGGGCATACATGAATATTGGATCTAACAACATAACGTGCAAAGTATGCGCTACATACCTTTTCCATTATATTTTCAACATTTCATTTGTACTATTAATAGACTTCGATAAACAAAGGAAAATGATGGTCCAAAAAGCTTACACAAAAATCTCGACTGGACTATTTGTTTATTTTTTCTAAGTGGTTGCCTAAAAGTGGCATAAAAAAAAATTTTAGGAAAGTGGAAACGCTTTAAGCCCCCTTTTACATCTCACTATGCCCCTTGTGCGAGGCGTGCCACACTGGTTGGGAACTCCCGACGTATACAAAGGCCTTCTTAGCAGGTGGCTAAAAGTTAGCGCCGCTTAAAATTGTTTAGTTCCAAGTTAGGTTTTTTATAGAGAAATTCTCTTCAAGTTCGATCTTCTTCTTAGGATAGAATATGCACCAATCATGATGGCTGAAGCTTCAGAAGTTTTACGGCCAAATAACAGTCGTACGGCTTTGCAGAGTATTTAACTTAATCAGCTACAAACAAGTAAGCAAAGCCCTGTAGTCGGCTGCGCGGAAGGCTTTATACCTTTTACGAATACCCATCACGATCTTCACTGCCGGATCGCTATTTACAATAAGTACAACTGTGCAACATTGGACGTCTTAGTTTGTTAATTGACAGATATATAGCCCAACATCCGTTTATCGATTGTATGGGCACTATATTCCATGTTGGTCCAACCTTACTACTTTTCACTATCTAGCCAAAGTTATTGTACCATTTCATGCTCATGAAATGTATAAAAAGTGCTACAGCAATTATTGATTCATCCAACGATACAAAAGTTATGTAAAAGCAAGCTTGACTGGTGACGAAAATCACTTTAGCCACATAATTTCTGCATGTTAGTTTATTTTTTTGTTTAGTAAATTGAATAGACCCTTTGAAAGTTCAAACTATTTTGCTGAAAATGATGTCTTTGTTATTGTTTGGAGAAATATAACAAAACTTTACACAATTAACATAAAATACTTCAGAGATTTTATTTATTTGGAGATAGGCTGTTGAGCTTGTTTTTTATATGAAATAGCCACAAAAGTAGTGCACACCAGGTTTAGGTCAACCAATATCTTATATTGAAAATTACAATGGCCGTTTTTTATTCCGAACCACTTAGCAACATGTGAATAAAATAACAATCTTAGTTTATTATTTTTTTTTGTTTTACAAAATTTTAAATTTCTTTTGAAAATCAAATGTGAACTTGTCGCTTGTGAGATAGCAATCAAAATTAAGAGCGCTTATAATTATTCCTGCTTGCTTGTTTTGCTATTGGTTACAATGCAAATAATTTTTTAGGCGAGTGAAAAAATTGTATCATCAAAGTGACCAATATAAAGCGACCAACATATTACGCCACGAAAAAGATAACAGCATACATTACAAATCAAGTAAAATACATAAAATAACAAATGCTAAAAAGTGACTCGCATTTAAAATTATAAGGACCTTGGTAAATTTACTGTCGCTATAACACAGTAGGATCCCTTTACTATAGAAGAGTTGTTGACAGTCTTCTAAAATATTCCATAATGCAAAAAAGCTACTTCAACGAAAACATCACCATACTGAGTGAAGTATCTTCCTGTGAGGCAAAATGCTAACTAGTGCTTGCGTGCGTGACAGTCTAGACAGCGTCTGGAAGTAGCGCTCGACTAGCCTAGGTTCCAGGCCCTACGGGGGTAAAGATCAACGAGCAAGCTTATGATCCAGGCGGAGAAGTTGCAGCTAAAGAGCCCATTGAATCCAATCCCATACTTTTCTGACTAAAACTAATAAAACTGTCAAAAATTAAAATGTTTTGAAAGCGTAGAGTAACACTAAGATGTAGGGGAGTGACTTTTAGTATTTCTGGCAACTTTTAGTCCTTCTTTCTTTAAATGGTCATCTAACCGCCTGGGCGATTTTGACCGTCCAACATAGCTCGCCAGTCGTTTCTTCGTTGCGTCAACTGGCGCCAATTGGAAACACTGCGGGATCGCAAATCGGTTTCCACTTGGTCCTTCCATCGGAGTGGTGGTCTCCCTCTTCCTCTTCTTCCACCGCCTGGTGCCGATAAGAATACCTTCTGGGCTGGAGCATCTTCGCTCATTCGCACTACGTGGCCTAGCCAGCGAAGCCGCTGTGTTTTAATTCGCTGAACTATGTTGGCGTCTGCGTAAAGTTCATACAGCTCATCATTAAATCTTCTTCGGTACTCGCCGTCGCCAACGCGTAGAGGTCCACAAATCTTTCGAAGAACCTTTCTCTCGAATACTCCCAGAGCCGCCTCATCAGATGTTGTTAGTGTCCACGCTTCTGCACCATATAGCAGGACGGGTGCGATGAGTGACTTGTAGAGTGTTATTTTCGTTCGTCGAGAGAGGACTTTACTTTTCAATTGCCTACTCAGTCCGAAGTAGCATTTGTTTGCAAGAGTAATTCTTCGTCGGATTTCTAGGCTAACATTATTGTTGGTGTTAATGCTGGTTCCCAGGTAAACGAAGTCCTTTACTATTTCGAAATTATTGCTGCCAACAAGGCGCGAATGCGCTGACTCTTTGCATGATGACAGAAGGTACTTCGTTTTGCCCTCGTTCACCACCAATCCCAATATAATTTTTAGTTCTTACGTAATCTTAATTAAATCGGCAGCTGGCAGTGCTATCCTAGCGACCAGATAATGTAATATCGACCTTCCGCCTGATATTTCTACTTTAATCTAGCGGCTCTCAGCTGTTAACGCTTAGCGGCTACAACTTGTACATTCCTGACCGGGGATCTATGGTGGGGAATTATTATTATTTATTATTATTATAAGGCGTCATTCTTACTAAATCAGGCGAAGTACTATTACATACAACTTTTAATTTGACTTGATTTTATTTATTAACGGCCATTTTCTCAAGTAAATTTTAAAATTTATGTAACCTTTAAAAATAGTTTTGGTATAGAAAGTGTTTGTTTACCGGCCAGATAAATTTTAAAGTTTACTTGAGAAAACGGCCCTAAATATTGTACTTCTTTGAAGGGGAGTTGGATACTCTTCGCCCTTAACTACTTCGTTCATCCAATCATCTCTCATTCGCACCTCTTCACAAAAATCTGTTGGTCTAATAGCTTATCGTGGCTTCTAAATACTTATGGTGTTAGTTCAGTAGGTGTTTGTGGGACCTCTACTTGATCTTCGTTTCAGTAAGCGCTACCCATCTCATAAACTATTATCTTAGAGCATTAGAGTGTATTACCATAAATAGTTTAAAATGTTTCCCTCTGGTTCGAATGTTGATTTGTAGGAGATTTCAAAAATGGAAGATGTTTCTTTTTAGCAGCCTGTAAAACCATAGAAATTGGCTTATTTATTATAACTTTCCCATACCCTTGATTTCAATGAGCGATAATATTGCTCTAAAGGTGATTAATCTATGATGTCTACTTTAGCTTTTATTTAAATCTTCACATTTAAAAACAACAGTCTGTTTTAAAAAAATTAAGAAAAAAATAAATCTAGCCTTAATATCACTTATGCATCATTATCTGAGTAAAAAATAAAAATTAATATTTTTACTAAAGCATTTCGTTTAAAAATCGAACATAATAGAATAAGAATAGAAGGAATTTTTGTTTTTACAGGATGAAAAAAATTTCTTTTTTTGAAAACCTCATAAGGTGCGTGTTCAAACTGTGGGGGAACATTTTCAACTTTGCTTTTTCCATACGCTCTACTGTACATTAAACCAACAGCAGACACGCAGCCGATTAATGAATGTACAAATATTGAACATGGAAAAAAAAAAACCCAAGATTGAGTAAAGAAGATTTGCGAATACAGCTCTAAACTATGTTGTAGACTTTAAACAAAACATTGGCAATATCAATGACGACAATAACAAAGCACACAGGTTGACATTTTGAAAAGTTTTTAAATGTTTGCCAAATAATGTTTCTATAATACATACTATCCCAGTAGAACTTGAAGCGAGATCTCCCCAAGCGATGAATAAGAGAGTGCTCCCTCTGACATCCCTTTAGAACAATAGAAGATAATTTTTGCGTTTTCTACTCTTATGCGACTCTTTGTGGAGGATAAGCAGAGATATCCCCAAGCGATGGACAAGAGAGTACTCCCCTTAACATCCATTCGAAACGATAACAGAGATTTCTACACTCTGTGCTCCGAGTTTACTATGCTTGGAGCAATAGGGGAGACCTTCTTAAGTTAATAATTAAAGATTACTCCCTTCTATATATTTTTGCGGCGAAAGTAGTGAATCCGCCAACTTTGTCAACAAAACAAAAAAAAAAAAAAAATTGTTTCAGTCGTAGAAAATATAATATTTAATTCAGATTCGATACCATTTGTGGTTGTTGAATTTTTTTATATGATGTTCTTTGTGCCATTTGCCATAATTTTTCCATTTATGCTGGTATGTGAGGCATTTCCATTCCTTTATTTTGCTTCTATAGAAGGATTGAGGCATGATTCTACAAAGAACTTTCGTTTGTCTTTTAGGAGAATATGCAATGTCTCCCTAGTTACTCCCCTGGGAGGTCTTCTGAAATTCTCCAAAACTCTCCCATTACTCGAATGCGATTCATAAAAGAGTAATAACTAAAACTCTATTATTGTTTTTTGTGAGGTGAAAGGGAGTTTTTCTATTACTCGTCCTCCTAGGACATGCAATGTGAAAGAGAGTACAAATTATATGGTAATACACCGAAGTATAGAGAGTAATACAATACTCTCAAGGGAGTAGTCCGGTTTTAATAAAACCATGATCCCTGGTTCTACTGGGATGTGTTGGCATCACTCGTAGGCAGATGCAACTTTTATCAAATTGCACTCTTTTCCCTCCCCACTTGGCGCTTCTTCCTCATTTATTCTTATGTGTTCCTTTTTCTTTCTACTTTTGCTTTTCCCCACCCCATACCCCTTTAATACGTTTTCTCTATCTCTATGGCGCGATATACAACAGGTATATCATCATAAACCTCCTAAGAGATTTTTGCGCCAAGCTTCTCTTCCAATTTGTGGTGTGCCGATTTGAATTTTCCCTACAAATTGGTGGGACCTACAGTTTTTTGCCGACTCCGAACGGCATCTACAAAGGAGACGAATTTTTGCTGAGAAGCCTGTCATGGCAGAAATACACTCGGAGAGTTTGCCAAACCACTGCCGAGGGGCGAACCCGTTTTGAAAAACTTTTTTCAAATCACTTTTGATGTTACCTGTACCAGGGCTCGAACCATGGACCTTCGGTGTGGTAGGCCGGCAACACTACCTTCACACCACGGCGGCCGCCCCGTAATACGTTTTACTCTCTCTATTTTCCTTTAACACCTCTAATTGTCAAGTTTTCTATTTACACTCCCCTTCTTCTCCCCTTTCCTCTGCGGGTACTGATATGTACATAGTTTCGAAGATATAGGGGTTTAACTTTTTTTTGGTCTTCGTACCGCTTACTTCTTCCCAGGTTTCTTTGATATATAAAACACATATCTACATATAATATATCTTTAATTTGAATCAAATAAATTCCTAACTATACCGAATTTCAGGTTTATACAACCTGGGGGCTTTTCCAAAAACTATATACAGCCTGTGTCCTGCCCAACGAACTCCTGAACCTGCCGTGAGAGTTTCAGAGGCATCGACAATAAACTGTGGATATTAACTAAGCTCAAACAAAACACAAAATATGTGGGCGTGGCACCGCCCATTTTCAAAAATTATTAAAATCTTGACTAAAGGATACATATTCCAAATATCGTTAATTAAGACCAAATACGTTCAGATTGAAATTTTATATGGCCTAGGGGCGTGGCACCGCCCACTTTTTCCAAACTATATATAGTCTTTGCTGTAACCTGTGGACCCAAAAAATACTGTGAAAATTTCATGAAGATCATTCAACCGATTCTTCTTCTTTAAATGGTCATCTAACCGCCCGGGCGATTTTGACCGTCCAACACAGCTCGCCAGTCGTTTCTTCTTCAACTGGCGCCAATTGGAAACACCGCGGGATCGCAAATCGGTCTCCACTTGGTCCTTCCACCGGAGTGGTGGTCTCCCTCTTCATCTGCTTCCACCGGCGGGTGCCGATAAGAATATCTTCTGGGCTGGAGCATCTTCGCTCATTCCCACTACGTGGCCTAGCCAGTGAAGCCGCTGTGTTTTAATTAGCTGAACTATGTCGGCGTCTGCGTAAAGTTCATACAGCTCATCATTAAATCTTCTTGGGTACTCGCCGTCGCCAATGCGTAGAGGTCCACAAATCTTTCGAAGAACCTTTCTCTCGAATACTCCCAGCGCCGCCTCATCAGATGTTGTTAGTGTCCACGCTTCTGCACCATTGAGTAGGTTAGGCACACACAAATGGATAAATTCAAAAAAATAAAATTGGTTAATTTTTTGGTATGCCACTGTTTCTATACTCGAAACTTATTTACAATTTAGGTGAAATCAGACCTGTTAAATTTGATTAGTAATCAGTAATCAATTAATTAGACGGCTTTTTAAATTAGTAATGATTATTTTAATTGTTTTTTAAGAAAAGGCAATTATTAATTGGTTACGATTAGAAAAAAAAAATCCAAAACAATCAAAAAAAGTTGTTTTGATTACTTTTGATTATGTTTTTTTTTTGTTTTTTTTTCCAATTTTTTTCAGTTTGTAGATGTGTATATGCTTCAATAATTAAAAAAATCAAAATATATCAAAAATAAGCAAAAAAAAAATATTTAAAATAATCAATAGTAATCACAACTACTTTTTTAAATAATTTTTGGTTTTTTTGATTTTTTTTTAACATTCGTAAAACATCAGGATTTTTTGGATTATTTTTTTAATTGGACAATAATAATTAAAAATTAAAAGTAATGGCAATCAATTATTAAATGGATTTCCAAGAAAATAATTTATCAAACTGGTAATCATTACGATTAGTAATCATTATTTAACAGGCCTGGGTGAAATTGACAAATATGTAAACAAAAATTTCACAAAGCATGGAATTTTTCCTCTGGTACCTCACTTTAAATATCTATATCTTTTTGGCTTATCTTCCGATTTTGATAAAAGCAAAGTTTTGCACATGTCCTAAGTTACAGGCTGTCCGGCAGTGAAAGCTTCATAAAAATTAATTTCTTAGTTGCCGAGATCCTTGAGTTCAAACAGACAAACAGACAAACACAAATTCTAAAAGTGATTCAGATGAACTCTACAACATTCCATTCGTCACCTTCAGTCATTTTATCAAAGAAATACTCAATGTACAGACACGACTTTTCCAAAGCTTTATTGCATTTTCAGCTGAAAATATAGTTTAATTAACGTGTTAAATCGGCTAGAACCCGTCCAGCGATTACAATTATGGTATAGAATTTTGGTGATGGGGGCGTTGGTTTGGTTTTTTATCCGGACTGACTGTCAATCCCTCAAAATCTCATATGCTGAAGAGTATTTATCCATATTATTTTCTTACATCTAATAGCACTTATTTATCATTATACTATTGCTTATTTTTTTATTCGCTGCTTTAACTATCTTTTTGTTTGCTTTTTTTTTTATTCAAAAACTAGTGCAAACACTCAAATGGACAACGATGTTACACCAGTCTATTTGGCAGCGCAAGAAGGTCACTTGGAAGTGCTAAAATTTTTAGTGCTTGAAGCAGGCGGTTCTCTCTACGTACGTGCACGCGACGGAATGGCGCCAATTCATGCAGCTTCGCAGATGGGATGTTTGGACTGTCTTAAGTGGATGGTAAGTAAGGAATGCCAATAATCTTACAAGCACTACAGAAAGAATAATTATCAATTTTTAAAAACAACAAATCTACTTAATAATTTACATTTTACGCTATTCCGAATATTGACTGGGGACATCGCATAATGCCAAGTGTCATAATCCCAAGTAAAAAAAAACAGCTCCCAAGCCACGAAACATACTAATAACCCTTAATAACCCCATCCACAGTTTTCTGCACATAATCCCCTAATGGGTGGGGTAGGGACTTGTTAAATTTTCTGCGATTTTTAAGATAAAATATGTCACAACTCTCAATTGGGATTATAGCACTGCAGGGGGATAACTAAAGTGAATTAGAAACAGTAAGTAAAGGCCAAGTCTGACCTTGCCAGTGTAGACTTTGGTGTCTGCGTAAAGCTTAAAACACTGGCTCCGTTGGCGTATCCCTATATTCGGCGTATCGCTATATTCAGAAACAGCTTCCTGAATATTGAAAAATCTGGCAGCAAAAAAATCGAAAAAATAAATCAGTCGGTGAACTCCTTTGTCAGCTCTCGCCCAGTGAATGCCGTCGTTCAGGCACAAGCTCCAACTGTTCCCGGAGAGGAACGCGAGCTGCCTAGGGAGACAAGAGTCGTGCTGGCCCAATTTCGTTCTAGATACTGTAACAGGTTAAACTCTTACCTATCCAGACTGAACCCCGACATGCCAAATGTCTGCCCAGCATGAGGCGTGTCTCCCCATGATACGAACCATCTATTCATTTGCTCAAGTGAGCCGACTCTTCAAACAGCAATTTAATTATGGTCCAACCGTATTGAAGCAGCGAGGTTTCTAGGACTTCCGTTAGAAGAGCTTGATGACAATGCTAGGTAAGGGTAGGCAACATATCGCTAATACAACAACAACAACAAGTAAAGCAAAATAAACAAATGCGAAATAATTGTTGCCAAATGTAGTAAACGAAAAAGCTGATCAGCTGTTTATTGTCGGTCGGTTAGTTTATAATACGGATAGGGAATTGCGATATAGCGCCAGGAATCGCCAGTAATCGATTGCATTGTTTCTCAAAAAGTCGGTTGAATCAGCTGTTTTATAAGGTTACCGCTAACGCACCAACCATTTGGCTTTAAAGCTCTTACAGGTCATCGTTAAATGTTTACTTCTTACACACTTGAAAAATGGAATTTATTTTTTCGGCACCCTGTAGCTGCTTTTTTCCTTATAACTATTTTATTTGACCTTTGCTTTCCATGAGCGATATATTGTTGTATAAGCGTTAACTCATGTCACGTGCCGTCTATATATGCGTTCACCTATGATGCCAGCTTTAGCTTTTATTCAAATTTATTTAAAACCAGCACCCTGTGTTAGGAAATTATTGAGAATCAAGTAAATAAAGCCTTAAATATCATTTGTGCATCATTAGCTGAGTAAAAAAAATTGTCAATTATTAACACTATTACTAAAGTATGGTGTTTGAAAATCGAACATAAAACAAACATTACTAAGAAACATGAATTTCACTGTTTTCACAGGGTGCCACAAATTTTTAATTTTTTTTTTTTGACAACCTTATAAGGTGAATGTTCAAATTAGTGGGAAACATTTTCAACTGTTTTTTCCACATACACCGTGATGCGCTCTAGTATTTATGTACGTTTTTAATATATTTCTATTTTTAGGTGCAAGATCAAGGCGTTGATCCCAATTTGCGTGATGGCGACGGCGCTACACCACTACATTTTGCTGCCTCGCGAGGTCATCTGTCTGTAGTACGATGGTTGCTCAACCATGGTGCAAAACTGTCATTGGACAAATACGGCAAATCGCCTATTAATGATGCTGCGGAAAACCAACAAGTTGAGGTAGGATTTTCTGCTTTTATAGTAATATGGCAAATGTTTGTTTGTCAGGTATGAAAACTCGATATTTCAAATGCTCTCCTTTTTTTTGTGTTTTCCTTTTTATTTTCATCAAGCACAGTGTTTGAATGTATTGGTGCAACATGGCAGTTCATTGGAGTTTGGTTGTAGCGATACCAACCCCTTGCAACGCCAGAAAACTTGTTCCTCATCTAGTAAACAATTGCAGGAGAAGCAAAACTGCAATTTCAACTGTAGTGGCGGCAGTAACTGTATCAGCAATTGTTCACATGGTAGCTGTAATTCAAATAGCAGTAAACAGACTAGTCGCAGCAATACTATTAAATCGAAGACATCGTCAACCATGAGCTCTGATGTTGAACCATTTTACTTGCATCCACCATCCAGTGTTATGGCCCACAAACGCGTTGATGCCATTTATGCACATTCACAACAGTCACGGTCATCATCTGAAAAATTGTACAATGGGCAAATAGTGCCAAGCGATGGTCTATATTTCAATCCAATGCGAAATAGTTTTTTTATACCACCATCACCTAGTGAGAGCGTATCGGGAGAATCGTTCTTTCTACACGATCCACAAGAATTAATTTATAATCGTGTACGAGAGTTATTTGATTCGGATTGTAGTAGCGTTAGACATTCGAAACCCAAAACAAATCGTCATAAAGTTCATACACAAAATAAGAATATGAAAACAAATTTATCAAAGAATGCTGTGACGGTACAAGCAGATGTGCATTCGAGCTCAAGTGGCACTGGTAGCGGATCAGAAGAATCCATTTCTGCTTCCATTCAATCATCGAGTATGAATTCATCAAAAGCGAATAATATGCGTAGTCACAGTTTCAATCTTCATACTAAATGCAATAATCAAATTAACAGTCGTGAGCAAAATTTCGGTACCAATTCAAATGTTAGTGTCAGAATGAATACCAACAAAAACTATGCTAAAACTAATGACAGTACAATGTCTGGACTAAGCTATAATAAAAATAATATTGGTACTAACAACAATAATAGTAATAATAACAACAAGAAAGATAACCAAAATCAATCTGGGAATCAAGCAAATTCAAATTATTTCAATAATGAAAATCAAAGAAATGATAATTCACACGACCACGATTACGAAGATATATATTTGGTACGTGAAGAAGCACGAAAGAATCAACACAAATGTGGTACTGGACGATCACGTTCTCGCGACAGTGGCTCACATTCACGCTCAGCTAGCACGTCCTCTACGCGTAGTACGGATGTTATACTGCAGTATAGTAACCATGTAAGTGAGCCTATTATACTAAGTTACTAACCGCTAGTAATGGACACAAAAAATTCCAAAAAAAAAAAATCTTAATTAGTGACCGTTTTTTATTCGTCATTTCGCTGCTAGATGCAAATTTTTCTGCTTGCCTAAAACCATGTTTGAATTGAAAGCAAAAAAAATAAGGGAGCAGAAATTATTAAAAGCGCTCACAATTTTGGTTTCTATCTTCCAAGCGACAAGCTTACATTTGATTTTTAATTTTGAAAAAAAAAAAATCGTTTCGTTTTTTAGTCATAAGTCGCTAAGTGCTTACGAAAAAACGGCTACTAAAATAGTCATTATTTAGCAGATAACTATTTTAAGAACTTTAATTCAAAAATGAGGGCCTCCAAAGCTGGCAGTGGATATTCTGAGGAAACGCGGAATGCCCCTAACTGTCTTAAGAACGTTTTTGTTCTTGTTTTTTAGTATATATAAGCGACTTTTAGTTGATGTTTTAATACAAATCGCCTTTTAAGCATTGGAAATGCGGATAATTTAATGTGTCCCTAATTTGAAAGTCATTATATTAGATTTCTATTTTCAAAGAATGACATTACTTCGTAAAAATTCTTGAATGAAAAAGTACAAAATTGCAAATGGGCGTGTCAAATCATTTATGATTGTAGGACATTTTTTTATTTGGTATGACATGGCGTATGATGAAAATACAAATGCTCGGCTTTTTCGAGGTTGCCATATAATTTAGTTTGTTGTAGATACTCATCAGTAACGAGACTCTGCTCGTGTTTACATAAAGATTGACTTAGCTTTAGGTGGTAACCCTATCTTAAATTTTTGTGTTAAAAAACGGCGGAAAATACCTTCCGTCTGATACCCATATTGGGCATATTTCACTAAATTTTTTAAAATGTCAAATAGGTGGCAACCCTGTAAGAACTTTAAAGCTGCAGAAGAGTTTCAAATGTAGCATATTATCTATAATGAAAATTTTACGCTAACACGTTAAGTCGTTTTGAGATACACATTTATATTTTTATTTCTTTGTTTCCTATTTTAGCTCTAATTTCTTTTAGTATACTCCTCGACAAATTTAGTTAATTTTTGCTAAGAGCTCACTTCATTCAGCCCTTTATTAATTATGCTCAAATTGTTTGAATATTTTCAGAATATGAATAATAAACAAAAGAATGATGCACTCAATCGAAATAAATCCCAATCAGCCATAGGATTACATAGCAAATACAAATATGACCAGACGCACAAGGAAAGTTATACCGTTAAAAACGTGAATCTTAAAAACCAGCTCAATACAAATAACAATACCAATACCAATAATAACAAAAACAACAGTGGCATTAAAAGCGATACATATGAAAGTGTATGCCCGATAGAGGATGTAGCAGAACGTACCAAGCAATCGAATAAAAACTCAATTATACGAAATAATCTTGATGGCAGTAACAGCAGTAGCTCTGGCAACTTACCCCTCCATTCAACATGCAACACCGATAACAACTCTGGCGATCGCCATTTGAAGCGAGTTTCTTCTGCACCGCCAATACAACATCTTGCAATCGGTATAAGCCACAGATACATGTTATATACACATACATATATAAAAAACATACCTACATTTGTTAGTGCTTTTATTTATGTACCCAGTAGTCAGACTAAGTATAGATTCCAAACAGAACTAGTCTTCTAACTTTTTTTTTTGTCTAATCGTTAAGTACATGGGGATGTCCAATGTGACTTTATTTGGACAGAAATATACCAGTTACATACTAGTTCCAGCTGTACATCCAAATTCAATAATTCTAAATTTTGAGTGGATCTGTGTCATCGAGACACTTCATTATTCTGCACTATTATTACTTGATATTTCATTCAACGTTCTTCTCATTACTAGAGTTCGGATTGATATGCAAAATGATGCGCCTGAAAGTATGCAATTTTGTGGGATATTCAAGCTTTTCATAAAACGAGCTCAAGGCCAAGAATAATAGTTTTTCACTTTTTTAATTTTTATGAAAATTATTATTGTTTTTATTTTTTAATAATCATTTTTTAATTAATTATTAAAAGTTTTATCCAGTCCAAATTTAAGAAAATGTATATTTATGTTTTAAAAAATCAGCGATTGTTCATAGTTTCAGTACAAATCTTAAACTTGTATCAATTGAAAAATATTTATTGAATTTGATTTAAATATTTCTTGTTTAATATAAATACATATATATGCAATTGAAACTAACCAGCATGCCATGTGAGGAGGGGACAAGCCGGCATAAGGCCCGGAAACATCCTACTCATAAGCTCTCAAATAGAGCTCTGAAATATATCACACTCCTTCATTCGTTTTGCCGAAAGTGAACATTAAAAATAAAATTGCATAAGAATATTGGTTTTTCTGTCTATGGCTGTTGAATATAAACAAGCGTTAGGACCTTTTAAGGTAGCGGTATGTAGTGAAAAATGTTTACGCAAAATTGCATTCGATAAAATTTTCCATGAAATTATTAACGTTACTAAAGGACAAAGTAAATGGTCTCAAAAAGTCACTAAATTATCTAGAAAATGTCCCGAAATTATCCGAAAACAATCCCGAAAACATTTTGAAATAACCCCCAAATAGTCCCGAAAAGATCCGAAAGCAATCCCGAAATTATCCTCAAAAAGTTTCAAAATGATCCCGAAAAGTTAACAAATGATCCCGAAAAAGTTCCCAAATGGTCTCGAAAAAGACCTGAAATTATCCCCAAAAAGTACGAGAGTGATTCCAAAAATAGTCCCGAAAATAGTCCCAGAACAATTCCGAAATGGTTCCGAAGTAGTCCCGAACGGATCGCAAAGAGGTCCCTATATAACGCCCAATAAATGCAAGAAGTTCCAGCAAAAGACCTTTTGGGTTCATAGCATTTCTTAAGTTTACTACCCCAACCTTCTGCGAATGATTCCATGCAACATATGCATTAGTTTCTGAAGATGCACGACAAGAACGTTCTTCCTTTGATTCGCAAATGATTCTCCAATGTCCATTTCTTTAACGTTCTTATTCGCGAATGTGGATTCAGATTTTTTTTTTAATGGTCATGTTCGCATATAAACTCGTAAAAGAACGGTCTTCAGAATTCATGAATGAAGAATTCCGAAAACTTCTCTTTTTTTATTTTACCGTTTCGGGCACCATTTGGAACTAGTTTGGGACTAGTTTATTTCTGTCGGAAATAAGACAATTGACAAAGCCTTGGACATTGTCATGTTAAAAAATACAACTTGCTTATTAGAGATTTACTTAAAAGCGAATTGACTGACCAGTTGGGATTGGTGCTAATACTAGCTTTGGCCTAGTTTTGGGTAACTTTGCAACTAATTGGTTTAACTACAGGGTACGAATTGCATTCTAGTTAACCGTGACACATAAATACAAACACACTAACATACACATACATATGTATGCTATACTCCTTTGCAGAAAATGGGCCACCACCTCCTCCATTGCCACCACCGGTCAATGTACCGTTACACAAACGAAGCCAGTCAAATATAGCAGAATCGTCAAACTACGGCCTTAACAACTCAAATATAAGTCTGGATAATATAGATTCCGATTCTGGTCTCGAGGTTATAGAGGAGCCAAGCTTACGCCCATCGGAGCTAGTCAGAGGCAAACATAATCGGACGATGTCAACAATCTCAGGTAAGATGTACTAATAGTATGGAAGAAGAAATTATTGGTATAATTTTTAGTCTGCTTATTGAATGGGCCGAGCTGGTTATGAGCCACGCCCAGTTTTAAATAAACATTTTTAAAAAAAGATCCCTGTGAAAAGCTATTCCATGTTATTTTACTTCTGGTGCCACGACATAATCCCAAGTAAAAAACTTGCATAGGGAGCTATAATAAAAACGTAATTTGCGCTCCATAAGAAAATTTGCTAGGCATATGTATCTCTTTTATAACGAAAAGTATTTTAAAATCGGTCCAAAACGATACCCGCTTTCTTACCTTTACATATAATAAAATTGTAATAGGCCGATATCTGTGCAATATAGATGTACATTAGAGCGTATCACGGTGTAAGGAGGAAAAAAAATTTAAAATGTTCCCCCCCAGTTTGAACACTTACCTTATGAGGTTTTAAAAAAAAAAATTTTTTATTTTTTTCGTCACCCTGTAAAAACAGCGAAATTTGTTTTTTCTATAATTTCTATATTTTACGTTCGATTTTCAAAAGTGATACATTTTTAGAAAGGTATTCACCAAGGCAATATTTCATCCATAGAAACTTTTAGCCCATCGTGCCAAGTTCAGCTTTTATTCTATTTTAACTAAAACCAACACCCTGTATTTGAAAAAAATTTGGTTTTAAATAAATTTGAATAAGAGCTAAAGTTGGTGTCGCAGGTTAATGACTTATATGGACGAAATACGACACGGGCTAAAACCTTTACAACAATATATTGCTGGTTGAAATCAAAGGCCAAGTAGAAAAGTTATAAGCAAAAAACGAATTTCGCTGTTTTTACAGGGTGCCGCAAAATTTTTTTTTTCCATTTTTAAAATTTCCAACAAGTAAACATTCGAACCAGGGGGGAACATTTTAAACCTTTTTTGGCGATACGCTCTAATGTCCATACATTGTAGATATTAATACGTGGGGCCTTTATTAGCGTAAGAGAGTCCAAAAAACGGTTATTCAAAATTTTTTATTACTGTCTATATGCTTGAACTAGAGCTGATGATACCCGAAGATCCGATATTGCCCTTTTACCAGGGTACCCGGGCACACTATTACCCGGGCATCGTTAAATGTATTGTGACAAATTTCCACTGTACGTACGCATGCTTTGATTTATTTCAAATATTCAATACAATATACCAGGAGCACAGAGTTTCCATGTAAGCAATTATAAAACAACTGAAATGAAAATTCAGGGACATTGTATATTGCTCCTGGTATATTGTATTGCCCGGGTACCCGGTTAGAATCATCAGCCCTAGTTTGAACGCGCATTACTCAACAACTGCTTCGAGGAATTGAAAGGAACTTTCAGCGTTTCATTTCTTAATATCTAGCTTACATTTTTGGATCTACTTTATTTTACTAACTCGACGGGTTTCGGAGTTATCGACCAATATGTGGACCGGAGTGACCCAAAATATTTTATTGCAATATGGGTATCAAACGAAAGGTGCTAATCAGTGCTGCAATAAATGATGTGACTATGTTCCATATTTCAATTGATTTCGGACATATAATGAATTATTCCTAACCTCCAAAAACGAAAACAAAGAACTGAAATTTTTTTTGGGGAAGGTTAAAGTTGAACCAGGATTCCTATAACGGATTTGTATTAAGAAGTATATTCGCTTAAAGAATTTTTATTTGTGTATCCATATTGATTTCATTCACAATTTCAGTCCTACAAAATCAAGAATAGCAATAATAGACCTCTGGAAATCATTATTAATATTTGTAACTTTTATATCATTTTCTCTTCCATACTAAAAAATAATATCAATGTAATTTAAACAAATTTTTTTTAAATATTTGTGTGACCCAGTGTAGACAAAATTCTACATATTTTCGGATTTTTTTTTTTATCAATTTTCGTGAACACCCTGTATTTATGTGTCTACTCTATTTATGTAATGCAATCTGCTTGCGAAATAAATTGCAAATCAAAGTCAATTTAAAAACTAAACTGATCAAAAATCTTAAACTGGATCAGCTGGTCAGGTGGCTTTCCTTATGTTTTACTTACCAACTCCTTATAGAGGGTATGTACCATGCACAAAGTGTAATTGTATACATGTTTGTATTTACAAGTTCCAAATGCAATCAATGCCTCGTAATGTGGTTTGGTGACCTCAAGTTAATTTTTTTGTTTCGTTGTCATTATACTTTGAAATCTTCGATCATATAGAAGAAGTCAAAAAAAATAAAATAGTAATCAGAGATTGCCAAAATTGTTAGATAATGGTGCACTAGCCAAACGCCTTTCCAACTATAACAGTCCCACATTAAGAGACTGGAAGACTCTGCAATGTCATTGAGAAGTTTGGCGTATACCAAGAAGCCTCTAAAGAATCTCTCAGGATGCGGAAGAAGATGAATCGATTTTTCACTTCCTTTTTCGATGGCAACTACTGCAAACAGTTACAAAAACAAAATACATGCAAAATTTAAGTATGTATTTCGGCTCCTATAAAAATTCGCCTTGGTTTAACTCAATTAAAATTTCATTGTTATTCATTAACTTTAAGAATTAAACCCCAATCCTATCCCCGCAAGAAAATCGTCAAGTCAATGGCTAGCAGTACCTGGAGAAAAGGCAAAGAAACCTGTTGGTAACAGCGAGTACTCCCTTGCGGTATATGCCCGACTGTCGCGGGAGCTATTTGGTGTGACCAGTGCAACCTTCTTGGCAACGTTAGATGGGTAATGAGAGGTGAGAGGCATCATATCCGGAGATCAATCATCGAGTTGCACGTCAATACATTTGTGCATTTTAATCGCCTCTTACGACGAGTATGCCCCAACCCGGTCTGCAGGGCGAGTGTCAAAATTAAAAGTTGTTTAATTCGGCCTATGATCCTTGGGATTAACTCATGTCACAAAAAAATGTTCATCCTGCAAAGAACGAATATGGCATGATTGACTTCGCCGCGGCCCGAAATATGTTCATCTGTGGTACCAGGGACTACCATAAAAAATCCATCAAGCTAACAGGATGTCGCCTGATCGCAACTAAGGCAAGGCAGTCGCAGACAGTAATTAATATCTTGCGAAAGCCTAAAGGCGTGCGAGGAGCTCGATTTCGAAAGGCATCTGCAGATGAATTTTTGCTAAGAAACTTTCCATGACAGAAATATGCTCGGAGAGTTTGCCAAACCACTGCCGAGGGGCGACCCCGTTTTGAAAAAACTGTTTCAAACCACTTTTGATGTTACCTGTCCCAGGGCTTGAACCTTAAGCCTTCGATGTGGTAGGCCAGCAACACTACCGGCACACCACGGCGGCCACCGAACTGGTAGGAATAATGCCACAAAGTTATACCTAAAAATCGCGCGGGTAGCGAAAGGTTTAAGAAGTAGGCGAATTCTCGCAGGAGCAAAAATGGCGGCTATGAAAGCAAAACATGTTCCTCATAACTAACTAACGAGTGAGATAAATAACCCGATAATGCAACCCCTGACTATATCTTATGACTTAAAACCAACTGTTATTGTAACCGATTTGGTTGAAATTTTTCGATAGTGATTCTATCTAGATATTGCCAATCAGAATGATTTTCTAGGGCTGCCACCCTGTTTTTTTTTTAATGAAATGAGATTTGCTAATATGGGTATCAAACGAGAGGTATTTTATGTTGTTTTTTTCAACAGGAGTATTATATCAATTTAGGGTTACCACCTAGGGTGGTGCCACCTAATCCCATTGTATTTATTTTTTGGCATATCCGCTATTAACTCGAAAACGGCTTGCCCATTTGAATGAACTTTCGGACAAGGCTAATATGCTACACTTTAAGCTCTACTACCTAAGCGTTGCTACTATATATGAAAACGTGCAGAGTGTTTTTACTGATGAGTATCTACAACAAACTAAATTATATGGCAACATCGAAAAATGCCAATGAAAGCTCGGCCGCCTAGGCACTACTAATTTGATTCCGTTATTTTAGGAATTCGGACCTTTTTGTTTTAACGGAACCAATTAAATTTATGTTTTCTTCTCTTTTTTCGTTTGTGCAGGCCGTAGACAAACTGGTTTCTATAGTTATGTCTCCATGTTAATATATTTGCTATAATGAGTCCGGATATTTTCACGATTCAAACCACTCACAGAAAGGAAAAAATTTTTCTGTAATAAAAAAAGATGCTTTTATGCACAATCAATGTAAATATACTTAAACATAAACAATGCATACATACATACATATCTGCCATACATATGTACATTGTATTTAGTACATACTACACAGCTGAGTATAGTGCAATCGAAAGTGAAAATGCACAGATTTATCTGGTTATAGACAGGTTATTTATTTATCCACATACTCCAACAAAAAAAATTACCACCATCACTGTTAGATGTACGCACATACCTTCAAACATACCTCATTTGTCCAAGCACAAAATTTGCTACTCGAATGTTTTAGGTTACACAGAACAGTCGAAAAGATGATATGGGCGGTGGGAAGACGCTCGAATTGCGAGGCACACATTAGGTATGTTTGTGTTTAGTCAGTTAACATATTGCAATATACAGCCATGATTCGAACCAGATGGACTCCAGTGTTCCCAGCAGCGATACCATTATTCTATAGCTATGGGTGTTGATTGAATTTTAATTACGGTTCTTTGGGTCAGAGTTGACGAAAGGACTTACCGACTCTTCGTGGATGCTGCTGATGGTCTGCCGATATATCGCCATATCAATTATAATGAATTGCTTAGACCTGTAGATATAAGCGAAAAAAACTCATCAGGCATAAGGTGTAAGTTATAATAGCATACTCACCTTTCTCGGCGGTCGTATTCCATATGTACATTAGACTGGGCAAAAAAAAATTATTTAAATTATATTGATATTTTTTAGAATGGCGAAAAAAATACTGCTTAAGTTTCAGTCCTCAATATTAATTTTAAGAAGTCTGTCATTGCTAGTGTTTTTCCGATACCGCCTTGTACTCGATACCTGTGCTGATTTAAATTTGCGGGAGAAGGAATCGATTCCGAAAAATTATCGAGGCGTGTGAAAAGGAGTTCTAAGGCTATGGTAAACTCATTTATTTCTAAAAAAAAGAATAATCGAAAATACGAGCAGAGATATACGAGTAGATAGCATAAAATTTGATTTTTTTTTTAATTTTATGAGCGAAACGCTATATTCATGAACATTTGCCAATAAGGGGAACACAAAATGGTTAAATTTAGGGTATCTTACAAAAATTTGTCTGGAATCAAAAAAAAAGTCTAAAGCCACTTTATAAGCAGGACAAATTTTTATACGGGAACCTAAAATGGGTAAATTTTGGCAAATCTTACAAAAAATTTTACAATAATGATAATTTCAATTATTTTTTAAAATTTAAATAAATCAAAAGTGACCAAACAATCAAAAACAAGCAAGAACAATTTTTTTTTTGATTGTTTAAGATTATTTTTATTTTTATTTTAATTTTTTTGTTTGATTGTTTTTTCCGTTTGTGCTTTTGTGTATCCAACAATACCAAAACATAAACAAATATAATCAAAAATAATCAAAAGTAGTCAAACAATGAAAAACAATCAAAAGTAAAATAGAAAATATTTTTAATTTTTTTGATAATCGTAGAAACCGAAAAAAAAGGATATTCCAAAAAAATAATCAATCAAACCTGTAAGCAATACGATTAGTAATCATTACTTAGCAGGTCTGATTTTAAGACAGTAAAACTTCGTTTTAGCATAGTGGGCAGGGATTGAGCAAGACTGAAAGTGTGCGTTCAAACTATGCTATTTATACAAGGTGGCGCAAAAGTAAGCTTCCGATGTTCAGCATATCGGTTGTGGCACGTGCAGTGTGTGCTGTTGCACCGTCTTGTTGGAACCACATGTTTTCCAATCCCAATTCATCAAGTTGCGGCAAAAAGAACTCGTTGATCATTGCTCTGTAGCGCTCACCATTCACAGTAACCGTTTGGCCCCGACCGATTATTGGTCAAATAAATAGTCAGCAATATTCCGCGTTCTGGAGCAGTGTAGCGTAACATTGTTTATTAACGTGTATTTCGCATGTGTTTACTACACAAATGTCAAAACAGAACTGACTTTAGGGGCCAATCGCAAAATTTATAGCATTTTCTGATAGGAGGATTACTTTTGCGCCACCTTGTACTTTGATGTACAACAAACAGAAGAAATTTAATTTTTCAATAGTAAATAAATTTTGTAAAAAGGAATAAAAAATAAAAAGCTTTTTGACACCCGTTTTTAGACTATCCAATTTCGTTTAAGAACTTTTATTTATTTTCTCTATTCTTATAAATTTCATGAACATGAAATGTTATTATAACTTTGGTCCGCTGTTTGTAAGTATGAGAAGAAGAAGAGATAGACCCACCAATAAGTATACCGAAATGATCAGGGCGATGAGCGGAGTCGATTTAGCCATGTCCGTCTATCTGTTTGTCGCAAACTAGTCCCTCAGTTTTTGAGATATCTTGATGAATTTTGGATTAAACATTCGTCGGAATCACCCAGATCGGACCAACATAACATATAGCTCTCATATAATCGATAGTTTCGATAAATGGGTTTTGGGCTATACTCGTATATCTTTAAATTATCAGTTTTACAGAGTTATTACTAATTGTGAGTAAGGATCGGAGACTTAAAACAGTGATGCGTGTTCATGAAAAGTATAAAGTCTTCGGCACAGTCGAAGACAGCCCTTTCCTTACTTGTTTCTTTTATATTTCATTTTTGACAAACTTCCAAAGTATTTTTTTCGCCATTCTAAAAAATTATATCAATTTAAAAAAAATGTATTTCACCCAGTCTAATGTACATACATAAACACATACATATTAACTTGATCACCTATGTATGGATGTGTGGAATATTTACATAAACAAGTGTCTCAAAGCTTTCGCATGGTACCGAACTCAAAATGTTTAGCCACATACATGGGCACACAAATGGAGATAAGTTCAAATGAAATGCTGCGGTTATGTGTGGGGCACAAGTAGAAATGGCATTGACAACTACAACACACCGCCAATATGTGCGCCTGCTGCAATCTCTATTGCTATTGGACAATTTAGTTGCATTGATGGCATCCTCTGAACCGTTACTCGTTATACTTGACCAACGCAGAGTTGGTTGTTTAAACCAGCGATAAGTCAAATTAAAAAGTTAATTCTATTATTTTGTGCATTTTAATTGATTTATAAAGCGTTATTAGTTGTGCGTGTGCTTTCGGTTTTATTTTTTATTTCCTGCATTAATGTTAGGCCAAAAGAAATTTTCACGTCGAAATTATTTTACTTTAAGATTGTCCCATTTTGATATATTTCATATACGTTGTAAGTACTTAAATGTGTATGTGTAAATACTTAGTTTATGAAAATGGTATTGCTAAAAAATATTTAATAAAAATTGTTTTGAAAGTGTTAAAGGTCTCTTGCACATTGTGTAGGGTCAATGAACTTGTAGTGGGATCGAGCTTAACAAGCTTTGATGTGCAACTTAACATGTTTGTACAATGTACATACGGACATAAATATAAATTTGTGTGCACTTAAGTATGTGGGTGTACTTATGTATATGCACTGTTAACAACAACAACAACAACAACTTATGTATATATGTACATAGTAAACATATAAACTATATATGTATATATGTAGGTACCTGTCGTATGTACAGTGGCTCACAGTGTAAATGATTCAGTTGGTTCTTCCAATATTTTACGAAAACTTCTTCAGTTTGTTATTTTTTTACAAAAATAAAGATATTTGTTTCATAGAACTCTTATAAATCATTGCCACCAAGTTAATTAAAATTCCAAAAATTTCTGGAAATTTCAAAAAACGCTGTGAGAATTTACAAATTTTAATTTCCAGGAATTTTAAAGTTATATCTGAGTATGCAGTTTTATAGCCTATTAAATTCTAGTCTCATAAAGTGCAAGTGTCGAGACTCTAAAAAATGTCGTTGATTTTTTAAATTTTGTTTACGTGGTGTTTGGTATTTCATCTAGTATATGGACTCATCATAGTTATTCAATTTGTGTGCCGGAATTTTTGGAAATTTTTGCATAAGCTTGGAAACAATGACTTGAAAGGTTTCTTTGAAAAAAACTATCTATGTACATATATTTTTATTTGAAATAAGAAAACGAATTTTAGCTGCAGCAGTTTTCTTAATGTATTAGAAGAACCAAGTGGTTCATTTGCACGGTGAGCCACTGTATGTACGTATTATGTACTATTACTAAAATAGCTTTGAATCTGTGGTTATAAAATTGTGAAAGTACAACAAGGAGTCGTTATGAATGCAAAAGCTACATCAAGTTAAGCGAAATCGGGTTCGCAATTAACAAAAGTTTCAGAGAAGAGACTGAAAGTAGTTTTTATATTTCAAACGATTATTTAGTAAAGTTGATATTAATTGAAAATTTGATTCTTTCCGAATGTTGCCGTAATCCATGGGTTAATGGTGTAGGAGAGCATGACTCAAAATGAGCAACCATTTAGACATTTCTCGAAAAGTTAAATTACATTTTTGGCCAGGATAAAGATAGCGCTATAATTTATGCAAGCAGTGTAATAATTGAAAATGGGCATAAACGCTACTCAAATCAGTACGAAATTTACAAGCCACCTTGTCTCATTAACTCGTAGTATTTCTGACAAAAATGAACGAAATCGGTTCCTCAGCACTCCCATAATATATTAGTTAGATTAAAATTGTTGAAATCTTCCATTTAATCGTGATACCACAAGTAAACTTACACCATTTATTCTCAAATTTTCAGCAAACAAAAAGGCTAAACTTCTTAATGGCGCCAGCGGCACCAATTCTCAACAACCTGTTTCACATGCAGCCAATGGAGAAATCGGCAATTATCATAGCAACAACAATGCGTGTGGCAGCTATCAAATATGCAATGATCAAAATGATGTTAGAAATTCGACACATCATCAACATTTGCATCACTCGGATAATCAACAACAATATTCACAACAAAACTCACAAATGTATGGATCGTCGTCAGAAGATCATTACGAGCTACAACAGGCACAGTACGGCTACAATAATTCGAATAATGGTGCGCATTGCTCACGTCCAGGCGGTCCTAATTTAGTTAATAAACAATTAGTACTGCCCTTCGTGCCACCCAGTTTTCCAAATCATTCTCAAGATGGTATCACTCACCTTATAAAACCATCTGAATACTTAAAGAGTATAAGCGATAAAAGGTCATGTCCATCATCTGCAAGGTTAGTAATTATTTTTAAACTTTATATTTGCATGCCTGATCGCCGTTGAAATTGTATGGCCTTGCCAGAATTGTCCAATGTAGCCCCATTTTGGATAGAAACAGGACGCAATTTTCACGGTGGCTAGTTAACTTTCAATTTTTATGTCGAATTAACCTCAATTTAACTAATATTGGCAAGTTTGACTCTAGTAAACAACTAAAATCGATAGTTAACTGTGGTGTTTGAGTTACCTCGCCACTGTGAAAATGGGCCTAAAGTGTAATTAAAGGTGAAGTTGTTTAAGGACAATTGGTTACTTAGGCAGCAGATAAACTTCCTTATCCATAAATCCATAGTCGTAACTATACCATATACTTAACCATATCTATTGTTATCGATTATTGGTTCCATAACCAATTCGGTCAGCTGTTGTATATGAGTATGGCTATGGCACCATTGAACGAACTCTTAAGCATCGGCTTCATGAAGAGCCTCCTTCAAGAGAAATTTAAACATAAGATCGCTGCATCTGCCGTAAATGTCACCACTTTAAGGATGGCGGGCTTCCTTTCTCCGTTTTTCTTAACAAGCGCTGACAGCTAACTCTGCTGCTCTAAGACACATCGTTACGATCATCTGACCATGCTGAAATGTCCCTATCCGAGGCTCGGGCAGCGTCTTGTACACTATCAGCATCATCCTGCACTCTCCCTTATTCCACTTGTACAAGTTTCCAATCTCGTTAAGGCCGAAAAAATCTTCTAAAGTGGTCATATACGAGTATATTGCAAACGACATTGTCCCCCATCGGTGCCTTTGAATTGGCAGATAGCTTGCGTTTGATATTTACCCGACCTGTTAAATAATGATTACTAATCGTAATGATTACCGGTTTGATTAATTATTTTATTGAGAAGCCATTTAATGATTGATTACTTACTTACTTTCAATTTTAAATGATTATTTTCCAATTAAAATAAAACATAATCAAAAAAAAAAAAAGTTGTTTTAATCACTTTTGATTATTTTAGATTTTTTTGGATTTAAAAAAAAATCAAAGCAACTTTTTTGATTATTTTTGGATTTTTTTTTTATATTATTTAATCAATTAATAATTGCCTTTTCTTTAAAATCAATTAAAATAATCATTACCATTTAAAAAATCCGTCTGATTAATTGATTACTAATTACTAATCAAATTTAACAGGTCCGTATTTTACTTGGAGTCAACAAATTGTTAACAAATATTAAATTCTAAAAGTTAATTTTAAGTAATACCTACCTTTCTTTTTTCCATCTGGTAGCGTCTTCTGATCATAACCAACGCCAACTTTTTATATTGCTCAGTCTTTGTTGTTTTTGACCTACAAACAAATCGAAAACATCATTGAAGCATAAAAATCAAAAATGTAATCCCTTTTACAACTTTCGTTATGAGAAAAAGTTTTACTTACATTTTGACAAAATTATATAACTAACCGCGAAAATAAATTTAACTTTCATCAGAGAAAATTTTGATATAAGTCGAAATACAACATATGGCTGATAGAAAACTATACGCAAGAAACTGTCGGTGTACACGTCCAAATGACTGGCAGTGAAATTTAAGTTTTCTATGGGGTGTACAAAATTCGGAAACATTTGGGTGAAAATATTATTTTTTTTTGAAGGAGAATTATGCTAATGGTATACCTGAATGGGATAATTTTTAAAATATAGCCCATCGATGCGTCGTCTAATTTCAAATTACTTGTTCGTTTTTTATTCTTCATTTTGATGCTCGATATAATTGTTTCTGCTTGCCTAACATTTTTTGAATCGAAAGCAACAAAAATATAAGCAAGCAGAAAAAACTATGAGCGACAAGTTCCCATTTAATTAGCCGAGGAAATTTCAAATTTTGTAAAATATTAAATTTTGTTACTTTATTCATAAATCGACAACTGCTTACAAAAAAACGGCTTTTGCTAGACTCCAAGCTTGGTGTTTAGATAGCCGAATATTTAATTCTAATAGGCCTACTTCTGTGATAGTTTTATAACTTTTCTTAATTATCGCTGTAGCCCCCCAAAAACGCTTAACGTTGTCTATAATGTGCTGTTATTTATGCATGCATTTACTAATACATCCATACATACATAAGTATATAAATATAAATGCATTTGCAAGAGTATCCATTCGCATTTAAGTATAAAACAAATACCGTAAAATAATTGGTGCATTCAATTTGTAGGTGAACAATATTCATTTTTCCTTTGCTATTCGCGTGCCACATGACTGCGTGCAAGGTGCATCATGCATACATTCATACATATGTATGTAGTTACACCAGATTCAGTGGTCCACTTCACCACATCTTTAGTTTTATTTTTTCTGCGTGTTTATCTATAATTTATGAGAAATTTCACCAAAAAAAAATTTGTATTCATGTTCAAATGAAGCTAACAATTATTTTCAGTTTAGTAGCAAAAATGATGATATTACGAACGCATCCAACTTGGCAAAGGTTCGTTGGCTAATTTCTGAGAATTCGTCGTTTAAAAAACAATTTACTTAATAATTTTAACAGAAACAAACAATTCAAATAAGCAGCAAACTTTATCGTTCGTTAAGTGCATGTTTTCGTTAAGGCTGCAAAAACTTTTATTTGTTTTGTATTTGTTGTGATTGAGCTTAAACGACATCCCTACAAGACAGCTGACCATCATATGAGGCGTCGTCTCAAAGGAACCGCTGAACGGTTTTCAGAACGTAGAACAAAGTGGCCATCAGATTTGTAGCAGCAATATAAACAACATGATGCATCCATCAGCAGCGTCTTGTAGCGATGGCATGTAACACGTGTAGCGTTTTTGTTTTTTATTTAACCTCGCCTTAGAGAACTATGCTATTTTTTGCGTTACATCACAAAACTATATTATCAAAATGCAACCGTTAACGTTTAATACGAAATAAATCAACGAAAAGATATCTTTTGAACTGTGCTGGCAATGCCTTTTTCCATTTCGTTACCGTTAATTAGCGAAAATAAATTATTTTGGTAATTACCTAAACGATAAAATACTGAATTCCTGCAACAGAAACGTTTGCTTTTTTCGGTAAACGATAATATTAAAGTTGCGATGCATCCTTGGTATTTTTCTACTTTGATGTAAGGTGTTAAACTAGTGAAAGCGATGGGCGAATGAACGCAAAATTGGGCATAGAGCAATAATTACATAGATATATATGTACTTGTACATAGGGTAATCCATAGCTTTCTCTTTACTCCTAGATCCACTGATAGCGAGGATTATATGCATATCCAGGTGTCAAGTCAACACGCAATAGGTTTCGAACCGCCTAAGCCGCCACCACCACCTCCATTACCGATTCAACCGCAAATGCAACACAATGAAAAGCTAAATAATATGAAAACAATCAATTCTCATCAGGACACAGCTACACGTAAACAACACCAGCCACTCTCCGCAATTTCCATTCAAGATCTTAATAGCGTGCAGGTAAACTCGAAATTGATCATATTCAACTTGTAACAAGTTGCATACTAACACAATTCTGTACATTTCACTTGCAAATATTAAGCTTCGACGCACTGACACCCAGAAAATGCCAAAACCATATCAAATGCCAGCACGCAGTTTAAGTATGCAATGTTTGACAACATCATCTGAGGCATATCTGAAAACAGATCTTATCGCCGAATTGAAGATATCAAAAGACATACCAGGCATTAAGAAAATGAAAGTTGAAAAGCAAATGGCTGGCCAATTCGATACAGAACATTATACGGAAATTTCCAAACAATTCACGGCAAACAATTATATAGATCAGGTAAGCACATAAAGTTATCATATCTAAACAAAACGGATGTGTCATTCGGTATCAAAGCTTTATTCACAGATTCCAGAAAAAGATCAGGCGGGCAATATCATCCCCGATTGGAAACGGCAAATGATGGCGAAAAAAGCTGCAGAACGTGCTAAGAAAGAGTTCGAGGAACGTATGGCAAAAGAAGCAGAAAATAGACGATTATCACAAATACCGCAATGGAAACGAGACCTATTAGCACGGCGCGAAGAAACGGAAAATAAATTAAAGTACACACTTTGCTATGATATAAATAGGACAAAATTTTGATTTTAAATTTTAAACATCCATATTCCAGAGCTTCAATTTATACACCTAAAGTTGAGGAAAATAATCGCATTGCCGAGACGTGGCAGATTAAAAATCGTGCCTTTTCAACTGATAACATTAATTTGATGTCATCTGGCTTTGACACAACTGTCACAGCCGGCCTAGGTGTCTGCGAGAATAACAGCAACAAAGAAAATAGAGAACACAATGAACACAATTCGACTGGTAACAAAACAACAACAACTGAAGATGCCATCAGCCATAACTTGTCCAATAATAACCAATACAACAAAGCGGAGGATGCAGATAACATAATACCATGGCGGGCCCAGTTACGAAAAACAAATAGCAGACTTAGCTTGATTTAAGATCCTAACATATGTACATACACTTTTAGAGAAATGCGTTTCGACTTGTAATGAGTCAATGCAAAGAAATAGGAATGGTACTCATTATTGCTCACTGATATTATTGTCAAATATAGCATTAACTCAGTAAGCTTTTATGTTAATAACACAAAATTAATGTTACATAATTTTGTATACAAATTTATTTTTAGACTTTGTTGAAGGCATATCGACGCATAATAACGTTGCGATCCTGTCCATACACACATTCATAACCGACATATACATACATACATGTTTACATGAAGAATTTTTTAATTCTAATGCACTTGAACATAAACTATTATATATAACCTACACTAGAGAATAGTTAGGTCGTGTAACAGTTCATTCGATAATATCCTGCGTGTAGTTCCGCATACATTTCGAACTAATCTTGTTACTTTGGAGAGTTCATCCGTTCATAAATGTAAGGAGAAATTGTAGCGCTATAATGAAATCGCTATAAGGATATAAAATTTTTTTTTTTTGACCTAAGAGACTTGTAAACTAGTCTAACCTCATACTTATTGGTGCAAATAAAAACTCTTGCTTCACCTTCTTACCCAACGTTTCGCTGCATATACCAGCATCTTCAGGAGCCACACTATTTATTTTTTGAAAAAAGAAAAAACAAACGAACCAAAATTTTACTCACCAAAATGAGCAAGTGATCCCGATAACTGTATAGCAATAGTGCTGTGTTAATTAACACATTTTAGAATTCCCGGAGAACTTCATTTTGTAAGAAATATATGTGCAATAACTCAATTTGGTGAATATCATGCTGTATATTTGGCCATAACTGTGACTTAGGTACAGTTTCACAAAAAAAATTTAGTAAAAAAAATTTTTCCTATCAGCTTTCATATAAAATTCGAGAAAAAAATTGTTCATTTAAATTTCTTTCGTGAAACCGGTTATTAATCGCCTAGATCATGGCCCAATAATAAAGTCGTGTCAAGTCGAATTCATTACTGTATACACACACAAACTTAATGTTTTTTGTTTTTGCTTGGCGGGTTCTTCTTTCAGATTGCATAGAAATTTTTTGACACCAGACGCCGCTGCTCAGCTGTTCTAATAACACGACCTATTTATTGGGTCATAGCCTAGATGAAAATTGTTTTAATATTAAATATACCTACACACTTAAATATATCAAGTCAAATTATGACAAATCCATGGGAAAATCTCTCTAACATTAAATATTTATTTACCTACACAAAAATTATATCTTTAGTCCAGGCGAAAGAGATTTTCATGTGGAGCTAAGCTATTATTTTAGTCGTCGAATTTCATTACTAATAACATGAAATGTGAAAATAGTTATATAAAAATAAAGCATCGTTCGAATAAAATGTGTACACAGTTTAGAGTTATATTTTTCAGCTATCTATCTCTATGGCGCGGTATACAACAGGTATATCATCATAAACCTCCTAAGAGATTTTTGCGCCAAGCTTCTCTTCCAATTTGTGGTGTGCCGATTTGAATTTTTCCCTACAAATTGGTGGGACCTACAGTTTTTTGCCGACTCCGAACGGCATCTACAAAGGAGACGAATTTTTGCTGAGAAGCCTGTCATGGCAGAAATACACTCGGAGAGTTTGCCAAACCACTGCCGAGGGGCGACCCCGTTTTGAAAAACTTTTTTTTTTTTCAAATCACTTTTGATGTTACCTGTACCAGGGCTCGAACCATGGACCTTCGGTGTGGTAGGCCGGCAACACTACCTTCACACCACGGCGGCCGCCATGTCATTTATCTGCAAAACGATGATCCAATACATCGAAAGGAAATATATTGAAGCCACCTCATAAGCATCGTACTATTTGAGATTAAGAGTTATCGCTAGCCTTCTTCAACCTGTGCGGCATTTAAGATGCAGTGGAGAAGTCAATGACAATGATTTCTGAACCCGGAGACCATGTTGGAAATAGCTTCTCTAAAACGTCAAAACAGCACAGCACATTTTAAAATGTAAACAAACCTATTGAAAGTAAGTTTGACAGTTTAGAGAAAATTAAAATAAAATAAAACTCTAATCAGCTGTTGAGATTATATTACCTGTGTATTTATGCCATGGCTCATGATCCAATAATACAGGTCGTGGTAATAGACCAGCTGATTTTACTTTGGTCTCGAATTTTGAAATTACACTCATTTCTCAGTACGATTTTGACGTTAAACTCACAAATTACAAAAACAAAATACATGTCGAGCTGCTACGACCTGTTGTAGTTGGATCATGCCATGGCTACTAGCCTATCTACGCAATGTGTCTGGCACACAATATTATACGGACTCGTGACGGTACTGCAGGTTTGACTGAGAATTTTCGAGGGTTAGTGCAATCGACGATCCTCGTACTTGCATTCGACTGTCGTGTTGTCTCTGCTGGCGTTGATTGGTTAAACTCTAAAATTTTGGAGTTTCCAAGATGACGCATGGTAAATTTGATCGTCTCGGGGCATGATTGTCAAGCAGGGTACTAATGTAATGCTGCGCTAGGCAATAGCTTCCAATTATTCCTTCCACAATATTACCACCCTCAAAAATTAAGATGCAAGTAGGTGTGACACGAGGACCGCCGAGTACACTAACCCTTAAAAATTGTCAGTCAAGCTTGCAGTATCGTCACGGCTCCCTATAAAAGACAAGAGCGTTCATTCCCTCTAGTGAGTGACAACACATGGGAGTTGCCAATGTGAATCTATTTGGTATTCTGAAAAAATTCGATGACTCCTGGATTACTGATTAATGGGTTCGTTTACTATAAAGTCAAATAAATACGCGCTTATACCATTTACTAAAAGTTTGCAAACTACCTTATTCAAATGTTTCCAACCTCGTTCAGTGAATGTAGTAATGAAATTGTTCCTGTGGCAACAAGCAAAACAACGAAGGGTGAGCTAAAATTGCTATAGCAACCAAACTCAGTAAGTACAGTACCCAGCATCAACTGATCGCACTCCTTATCGCCTTTTATGGCCGAGAAGGTTGAGTGTAATCCCACAGTCACCAGAGCTCAAAACCAGACTAAGGGCTTAGAATATACCCTCATTAGGCAGGCCTGCCCTGAAAGGCTACTAAAATCCACAACCCAAAAGTTCATCGCGGACAAACGAATCGCTCCAGCAGCAGTTGAGCTAGTACGAGAAGGTGAAAGTACAGAATACATATAAGGCAAAGGACTTGGTTCAATTAGGAGTCAACTGCTAAACCACGTCCAAAAATGTCGGGAGAGGTATCAAAAAATGCCTTTTGACATCAGTAATAATAATCCAAAATCGGAAATTCTATTATACATTTCTGTCATGAGATATTTACAATTAAAGTTGAAAATTTTCTGCCATTTTCATGTGGTTGTTGTAGACACAGATATAGGGTGTACCAAAAAGTGCAGTAGTGTGTTCTGCGCAGAACTACTGGGGATCGCGTAGTCGGTGCTGAACCGGCTAGGGGTTCTTTTTTTGAAGGGCGGCTACACATTCTAACACATTCTAAACCACATTCCTCTGTGCTAAATTGATTCGGTATAACTTTTTTGGGTCGAGTGTAAACGCATTGTAAGTGCGGCCTCTTTGCATTTTATAGGAAATATGGCAGCATTCAGGGAAAGCATCCCTGGCATTTGTTGAGTGCTAAAAAGCAAAAATTCATCCAACGTTCATTGTTAAATCAAACCTTGCTTAAGTAAGACGTGTGTTAGTATAAAAAGTGTTTTAATTAAAAAAAGTTGAAAGAAATATCAACAAAATATCCTAAATAATTGAGTAAGTAAATTTTTTACTGATTTCTTGCTTTAATTTTGGTAAAAGAAGTATTGTTTGGTTAAGAGAACATTGTGGGGTATAATATTGGCCAATAGAGATTTTGCTAGATACATAAAAATGTCTTGTACGAAAAGTGAATAGTTGGTTTTGTGTGCTGGTTTCAAAATGGCGGCCGAGTGGCTCAAAGTTGTCTCAGAAAAAATCACCATATTAACAGTGGTTTATGGGGTATTTATGCGACTGTTTAGTGCATATTTGTACAACCCTCAGTGTATTTTGATACTTTCGCCACCTATATATCGTTGGTCTTTCATTGTGAAATACATATTTAAATTGCTGTTTTTATAGTCTGGACTTTTACTTTAGAATTAGATATATATACTATATTCTTCGCATGTATATATATATATATATACAATTTTACTTTGCACGATGTAATCGGCTTGTTCACGCGTATGAGTGAAATAGCTATATTGAACATGACAAGAGCAGAGCGCGCTTGAGCCATTTTAGCTTGTTTTCTTTACAAAAGCAGTGTTGCCGTTTTGGTTATTTTTAACCAAAATTGGTAATTTTTCTCACTAAAACGGTTTTTGTAATATTATTCCCGCTTGATCGAAGATATTTATGTTCAGAACACTTTTCTACGTAAACGGCCTTCGGCCGGGCTTCAAAAAAAAATAACCCTTAGCCGGTCCAACACCGGCTACGCGAACCCCAGTATTTCTGCGCAGAACACTATTTTTGTCTGCAACAACAACATGCAAACTACTAAAAATATTGGGTCTCCCCCCACCGGAGTAGGGTTCCTGGAACCGAAACGTATGTCGGTACCAATATCGAGATTTTTAGTGCAGTTTGTACAGTTGACGTTGGATAATAAAGTATTACCATATTTTTCGTCTTGAGGCCAATATATGGTTTTAGGTAAAATATCCTGCAAATGTCATTCCAGAAAAAGCAGCTTAATACTAAATTTAGAGTGCACCGCATTTGAAAAATTCAAATGAGTCACTTCAAACCCATTTACATTACCTCATTTGCATTTTGTTTGATATTTCCCTATCCGAAACATGCGTTAAAAAAAAATGTCATGTAGCTGGTCAAATGTGAGCAAATGCGATGAAATCAGTCATTTATGAAATGCGATTTGTATGGGGAAATGCGACGCATTTGGATTATTTCGCCCAAAATTACTTATTTGGGTGTAAATGTAGTATAAGTTATGACAGAAAAATTAATAGTTTTTTGTTAAAAAATGTACAGTGTTTAAGAAAAGGTATACCTTTTGCATTATATTTAGTTAAAGAGGTTTTGTTAATTTTTCTTTTCATAATTCCATCTAAGACGCCAAATACACCGTTCACATTTACTTGCGCCAATGCCCGAGGTAGGCACACCGATCGTAAGAAGCGACTAATATGCACTAAGGTAATGACGTGAAACTCGATGGTTGATCTACGGATATGATGCCTCCCCTCTCTCATTACCCATCTTATCCTTCCTGACGGTAGGAGAGATGGCATGACCTACAAGGTTTTACTGGTCATAAATCGCTACCATTACAGTCGGGCAGTACTGCAAGGGAGTACCGGGTTCAAATGGGGCTAAGGACTGTTAATTCGACAACACCCCAAAACCTTCGGGGAGTGTTTTTGTCGTTACCATAACAACAACAACTGATTTGCACAAGGATTTGCGTGGTTGTGCTATTTGCTCAGAGAACTGTGCTGAAATCAAAGAATTTAGATTTTTACGCATGTCCGCAAACATTGCGAATGCTTTTTCTTCGTGTGTGGTGATTATTACTCAGTTCACCTGTATTCGCTGAGAATGAAACACTGCTTTCGGTACCATAAATTTGTGTAGGGGAAGCGGTATCATCTCTTATTTAATAAAGCAAAAAGGAAGGCCGCACTTACTTTTTAATACAATTAGAGAACATGCTTCTTTTCCTGCGTTAGCTCAGAAATAAATTTTGTGCAGTGCTCTTGTGTTGTGTATGTCAAAAATTTTATTTGGGCCAATTTATAAATTGTGGACTTGTGCAAGGATTTTGTGTGGTGTATTTGTCGCTTAAGATGCAATATTTTTATACTATTTGTTTTACGTATGTTCGTACCTGTGATTTCAAATAAACCTGCATTAGTTTGTTTTTATAAAATGGTAGTTTTTTGGTAATTTTAAAATTTTTGGCTACTTATTTTTATTGCTGTGGCAACACTGTACAAAAGCAGTGAAAATAGATGTAGTTTCGGTAAAAGGCGCCCGCCATAGCATTCCTATATATAAAAAAAAAACATTGCCAGCTGGTAGTTAATAATATTTTGGCGGGACTATGTAAACAAAAATGGCGCGAATTCCTATTTGCTGGAGGAAGGCACGTTTTATCATTTAGACTGATATTTTAGAATTGGAAGAAATCCCTATATCAATATTTGTGTAGAGTTAAAGCGTTGCAGGGCATTCTCAAAAATGTGTGATAGATTTTAGTCGTTTTCCAAAGGGGTGATTTTTCACTCAGCCTTGAATTTACTTTAGAATTGAATTTAGTAAAATAAGGAATTTAAATTATTTTTATTTTCATATTTTTAGATAACCAGATTTTACAATGGCTCGTACTAAACAAACTGCACGTAAATCAACTGGTGGAAAAGCTCCACGTAAACAACTTGCAACCAAGGCAGCTCGTAAATCAGCTCCCTCAACCGGTGGTGTAAAGAAACCCCATCGTTATCGCCCTGGTACAGTAGCTTTGCGTGAAATTCGCCGTTATCAGAAGTCAACTGAATTGCTGATCCGTAAGTTGCCGTTCCAGCGTTTAGTACGTGAAATCGCCCAAGATTTTAAAACTGATTTACGTTTCCAATCTGCTGCTATCGGTGCTTTGCAAGTAAGTTTTGTACCTAAATGAATTCTAATAGTATCTGAAAAACTAAATTGTGTATTACTTATTGTGATTCTAGGAAGCTTCTGAGGCATATTTAGTAGGTCTTTTCGAAGATACCAATTTGTGCGCTATCCATGCAAAACGTGTAACAATTATGCCAAAAGATATTCAATTGGCTCGCCGAATCCGAGGAGAACGCGCTTAAGTTAAAATTATTTTATCAATAATCATAAAAACATATATACCATATTTTAATTATAATAAAATTAATAAACATGTAATACACTATAATCTTTTACAAAATCTATGTACTGAGTTCTTGGTTTAATTGTATTTATTAGATTAACCTAAAAGGGGAGATATTTGAAACAAAAACTTTTGATGGTAGCTTTTCAAATCATAATACAGATATTTTTTTTATATTACCAATATCTATTCCATGCACATTCATATGTTTAATCAGTACTTCATATAATAAGTTCAATTTTCGTATCCGAACATTTATGTATAAGGTAGATATAGATTGATTATATCCTGAACCATGACTAATGTAATCAAACTGACATGATGTGTATTAATATGCAGTTTGTCGCTCTATTATATTTCAAACAGCCGGTTATTTCTTATGCATCATATTAAAATCAGATAAATATGCTTTCACATCTATGTATTTTACATATTATAAGCACTTAAAAAAATCATTTTACCTTTGTTTTCTATAAAGCGAACATGGATTCATATTAACTGTAGTTTATAAAAAATTTAAAATAAAATTTGGTTTTCGTTTGAAAGCCGAAAAAAATCATGTATTCATATTTTGAAAGAAGTCTAGGGGCTGGTTAATTTCCACTTATTTCAATCTGCTCTATAATGATTTATTTTAACTTAGTATCTTGAGGGAGAATCAGTATTAAGTATTGAAATTTATAGCAGGAGTATAGCTGTACAAAAAAAATGTAGAAGATTTTACGAACTATTCTTCTGGTGTTAAACGATGTGAATAAGGAAGCGTCAAATAGCAGAGGTATTTATTTTCAAACAGTAGGCTTACCTCTATACTGGTCTCCCTCGGAAGTTCGCCTTTTTCTACGCCAACAGGTGGTGATTGTGCCTGAATTGCCAGCACTGCTTTGATCCTCTAGGCGTGTAATTTCCGCGTTGAGATCCCACACTTAAAGGTGGTGATTCCCAATCTCATACATCACACATAGTAGGTTTATGCTGAGACGAGTTAGAAAAGATGGTTGTCTCTAAATTAAAGCAGTGAAAAATATTTCAAATAAACTGAATTCAAAATTGTTTATAAAAATAAAAAACCATTGTTTTTAAAGTTTTGGGGACGCAGCGTCCTTCCGCCCTTTCTGTTTATTTAAAGTCCCACCCACTAGATGCTTAGTAAACAGTATTTCGTAAGCTTAAAGAATGCAAAGTCTAAAGTATCAAAATTAGGCTCTTATCAGGATGAACATCATCTGATTTCTAATTCAGGGGCCTTTTCGGAAATACGTCATTGTAAATTTGACGAATAATACTGAGGTTAGAATTGTTGACACAGAACTTTGTTTGTATTTTTGAAAGCGCTCAATACTTGAATGAAAATCTTATTGAATTTAAAAATGCATAATGTTCCTGAGCAAAGAGCTGTCCGATTTTAATTTAGGAAAAAAAGACTTGAAGTTGAAAAGAAACATTTTTCTTACATTAGTTCTGTTCGGTGAGGATAAAATTTGGAAAGTGTTCGGCAAAAGCAACTGCTTTTTTGCTTGCAGTTTTTACTGACTCCTGTTCGGCGAAACCTTTTTACTTTTGGCGTTTCGAGAGAGTTTTACGTCGCTCTAACTTTACTGACGGTTTTACGTCGCTCTTACTTTACTGACAAATTTATGCAAGTTTTGTTGTTGTTGTAACGACAAAAACACTCCTTGAAGGTTTTGGGTAGTGTTGTCGAATTAACAGACCTTGGCCGGATTTGAACCCGATACGCTCCGGTATTCCCTTGCGGTACTGCCCGACTGTCGTGGTAGCGATTTATGACCAGTGAAACCTTCTAGGTCATGTCATCTCTCCTTCTTTAAGGAAGGATAAGATGGGTAATGAGAGGTGAGAGGCATCATATCCTTAGATCAACCATCGAGTTTCACGTCATTACCTTTGTGCATATTAGTCGCCTCTTACGACCGGTATGCCTACCTCGGGAATATTCTAAACCCCTAACCCGCAGAGTTGGTTTTGTCGCCGAACACAGCTTTTACAAATTCCACTTCGGGGAGAAACTTTTTGCGGTTTCGAGAGAGTTTCACGGGATTCTCGCTTTACTTACATATAATTTTAGCAAGTTTTCTCGCCGCACATACCAATTTTCAAACTGTCACGTTTGCATTTTGAAAAGTTATGTTTGTCATCCAAGTGCAGTTTGCTCAACATGATGCATTGCCGAATAGACCCTTTCACTAAGTTTCAGGCATTCAAAAAAATCTACGTAAATTAGTACCCGAAGTAGTTCACCTATTTGAGCTGAAAAATAAAAGTGGAACTTCCGCTAATTAGTTGGTAACTCATAAAACTCGACCATAATAGTTTTTGGAAATCTGCGGTCATCTGGAATGTAAGTGGAAAGTAAAGATTTTTCATCTACTTATTTTAAATTTGTTGTCTATTGTTTTTGTTGTTTATGCACCAGCTGTCTAGTGGTTATCAGTGTATGTACTACATACGGGTGTCGTAGTTGGGCACAATGCAATAAATTTTTACTGCTATGAGCATGAAAAGTTGACACTATCACTACATATTTTAATGATCATTTAAAATGTTTTCACTGCCGCTAAATTTGTAATTTTACAGAAGACTGCCCAAGCCTCAAAAAAAAAAAAATAGAATCAAAGCAAATAAAATCGGCTTTGTCCAAACCTCCGAGTTGTTATTGTTGTTTTTAACGACAAAAATACTCCCCTCCGGGTCTTCGGGCTTTGTGCAGAACCACGAACCCTATTTTCAAATGCAAAAACCGAGAATACAATTTTTTCGGAATGAGATTCCGCTGCAGGATTTCAAGAGCTTATTTGACCGATTTAAACCTTGATGGACCAAATTTGTATTCGTGAAGACCACGCACTACAAGTCTCTGATCACACCTGTCCTGGTATACATGTCGCTTGCCTAAAGAAGTTAAATAATTTTTGAATTGAAAGCAACAAAAAATTAACCAAATAGAAAAAATTACAAACGCGTAAATTTTGGTTGCATTTTTAGAGCAAACTTTAAATTTAAAACAAATTTTAATTCACTACCTTTTGTATTTGTATTTATTGAACGATTTTCCTAGTACAACAATTTGACTAAAATTACTTTATAGTGCTAGTCAGGAATAACATTAAATAAGACTTATATTTTAAGCATATATAGTTAATTTTATGACATGAAATTTTATTTATTTTAAATCAGTGAAAGAAAAGAAAAATGGAGGGTAGGAGGATTGTATTCACAATGGAAAAGAGAAAAGAAGAACGGAATTAGAATGCATTTTCAGTAGGAAGAAAAATATAATATTAAAACTAATCTTAAGTCATAAAAACTAGTTAGCTCTTTTTGAAGGGCAGTGCATTACTTATCAGCCTTAGTCTAGAGGGAAGTGAGTTCCAACGACGTATCGAAGTAATAAAGAACTGGCGATCAGACGTTAGCATTAGAGATCTGAAGTGCGTAAGGAGTACGGATCTTGATGATGGAAGGAAATTTAACCTTCGATATACATATGTAAGTAATATGATAAATTAATTTGTGTATGACAATAAGCGTTTTAACTTTTAAAAGGTTATTAAAAGAAATGCCAAGCAACCGTTCCGCATGATAAGATATGTGGTCAAGTCTTTTCATATCTGGAAATGTTGTTATACATTTTGCATACAAAGTCACAATTAGAGTAAATCTCACAACCATAAAGGAGCGTAGGTATTAAGTACGCTTTTGCTATAAGTAGTCGAATGTTTAACGGAGTGAAATACTGTATTAACCAGAGTGTACGGATCATCCCATATACTTTTCCTACCGCGCTAAAGATAATTTCTTTCCAAGTCAATGTTTTGTTAAAAACTACGCCTAGATTTTTGGCAGTGTCAACGTATTCTATAATAGTATTGTCAAAAATGAAATTATACAGGCCATTTGTATCAAGTGACTTCCTATTAATAACTATGCATTTAGACTTCTTTGGGTTAAGACATAAGCCGTTCATTGAAGCCCACGCACCAATTTGATTCAAATCATATTCCAAATTATTTATACACGAACGGATACGATCATTGGACAAGACATATACAATTGGACGTCATCAGCATAGATATGGACATTAGAATATATAAGGGCATCTGGTAAGAATTTTATGTAAAAAACACACAACAGGGGACCAAGGATTGAGCCCTGTCGGTTCCTTGTTTCTCAGCTCATTTCTTTACGATATATGCATCCTTTTTAAGTAACTTCCCATTGAGCTAGAAACATGAAACTTGGAAGTGTTCAGAACCCCCTGACAATGCAATGCAAGTAAACAAATCCGCTAGATGGCGCACGAATCAAGTTACTTAGAAAATTCGGTTGAAATTGGGAATATTGTGATCGAATTTTAGTTAATTTCTCGGCGATTTAGTTGCACATAGTTCAGGACACGATAACAATACAATTTGTGGAAAGCGAAATTCCGCTAGGTGGCACGCTGGTCAAGATAACTGGAAAACGGAGGGAATCTTACGATAGATTTGGAGTAACTTCTCGATGAGCTAGAGACTTCAAACTTAGTCATATTGACCGTGCAATATTTCATTTAAAAAATCCACCAGGTGGAACACAGATCTAGCTATTTACAAATTCGTTTCAAATTGGAAATCTTATTGAATTTTAGCTAACTTCCCCGCAACCTGGACTTCAAGGAGTGCAATTAATGGACTTTAATGTTTGGTCATTTGCCAAACTTCCGTTTGGACTTTAAGAAATTGATTGCCTTAGCTTGGTAACGTGCACTACACCTTTATATTTCCAAATCTCCATAATTGTATACAAACGGCATGATTAAAATTCCGAAATCAAAGCTCACAGACACAGATTTTTAAAAACTGATTTATTTTTTAACAATAGAAAAGCTCGATTAATTGAGGTTGGCCCATCTCTCGTACATCTTAATATTTTTTACTAAATTTAAGAATTCCTACGAAAAATATTCAAAAACATTTTTTTTCGCGATACACCCTAAAGTACATACAATATGTAAATATCGTTTTTGCCTTAACGCCATATCTACAGTGGAGGAAATTTTCAGAAATCGAGAAAAACCAACTAAACTATCTTACTAAAAATAAAGACAGGGCGTAAATGAAGAAACTAAAAACCATGATAGACCTTTTAACTTGACAAAGTTTCTGTTTCCATGTGGCGATGTCTTTCAATTGTTTCCATTTAAAATATCAATTTCTCAAAAAGTGTAGTTACGTGGTTAACACAGAAACTGACCGACATACAACAAATCATTTGAGACTGTTCTATGCGATTAACAAGCAAGAATGATGCAGTGTATTATAAAGAAGTGAACGATACGGTAGTCCATTAGAAATATAAAAACAAAATGTCTAATGAATTTGCAAATAAGGTGATTGTTATCACAGGAGCTGGACAGGGTAGGTATTACTGCAAATAGAAATATATATATTCCTACCATCTAGTATAAAAATGCTTTCCAACATTAGGTATTGGCAGAGAACTGTGCATACAATTGTCAAGAGCTGGGGCAAATGTTATCGCTCTTTCGAAATCAGTTGACAAGTTAGCGGAACTTAAGAAAAGTTACCCTACTATAGAGATCATTCCAATAGACCTGAAAAATTGGCAAAATACAAGGGAAATTCTCTTGAAACTACCGGCAATTGATGGATTGGTAAACAATGCTGGAGTTGCTATTATTAAGCCCTTTGCTGAATTGACCGAACAGGATTTTGATAAGTAATTTGATTATAACATGTGTATGTGTGTACTAGGGATGCCAATCCCTAGCAGACGGGTTTCGGTACTTTTTTAAGTGAAGAATTTACCAGGATATTTGGATTGAAAATGTATATATACTCGTATGTGCGATTTATTTATAAATATTAAATTATTTATTCTAGTCTTAAATCAATTTTTAAATAAGAACTTCGAGCAACAAACGCACCTTTCTTAAAAAATAAACACAAGTTTCGCAGTGCACAAAAATTGTATTTCTCAAGATGATACATTTTCGAAATTGCATAAAAACATCCCTTAACAATTCATAAAAGTTTGCTTAAAAATTCAAAACATTTGAAAAAAATTTTGGCACCTATTTGATTTTCTTTTATTTATAAATAACTTTCGTTTTAAAGTCATATTTAAGGCTTATGTCCAAAAATTTCGTCACCCGAATTGCATGAACCCGCAAATCGCGGGATGATAAAAATCCAAAATCTTGGCATCCTTAGTATGCCCATAGCACATCTGTATGTATATATGTGTTATATATATTCATGTATGCTTATCTCCATATAATCAAAAGCACATTTGACGTCAATATCAAAGCTGTTTTCAACGTAACACAAACGCTTTTGCCAAAACTTAAAAGGGGCTCGAGTGTAGTGATGGTATCTTCGCTAGCTGCTGCTCGTTCGTTTGATGGCCATACTATATATAGCGCTACTAAGGCTGCTGTAGATTCGTTAACACGTTCGTTAGCATTGGAATTGGGACCCAAACAAATTCGTGTTAACTCTGTTAATCCGACAGTTGTACTTACACAAATGGGACGTGAAAATTGGAGTGATACAAAAAAATCTGGTCCACTATTAGCACATATACCCTTGAATCGTTTTTGTGAGGTGCAAGAAGTGATCGACGGAATAGTTTATTTGCTAAGCAGCAAATCAAGTTTTGTAAATGGTCATCACTTAAATTTGGAGGGTGGTTATTCGGTGTCATAATATACATACATATGTACATATAAGCATACACTTACATACCTGTGCAATAATGCGAATTAGATGTTGTCACATTTTATTTTTACTAATAATAAACATACATATGTTTTGCACAAATTTATTTGTTATCTTAATTGTGAAAATCTCTTTTTTTCTACATTAATTCTTTCTAATTGATAAAGTATGTATGTACTACATATTAATGTTTATATTCATATATCTAACTACGCAATCTTTACTTGGTGTTGATTTTGAACGAGCTGTTTTTTCTCTCTTTCGCGTCTTCGCAATTTTTTACGCCTCCGATCGATGCTCGCCAGATCACCTTTGATTGTGTTATAGGTTTTACGTAATTCTTGTATTTGTTTTAAGATAATTGCAATGCACTGCTCAGAGCCCATACTTGGATCTATTTAAATAAGATAAGAATATTTAAAGTTATATTCAAGTATGTATGTATTTATTTTTGATTTTAAGCAGTTTATGTAAAACAATCTAAATGTGGGTACCTAATACCAAATGTAATCAGCCTTATCGCAACAGAGAATACTTTATTTAATATACAATTATGTAGGTATACTTTGGCTGTAAGTTTTTTGTTCGTTTGAGTATCGGCAAAATCACCCCGAAGGTTTAGAGGAGTATTGCTGCTGTGACAGATATGGATCCTGTACGCTCTGGTACTAGCCCGACTGCCACGGGACCGACGAACCTTCGTGTCGTGGATTTTGGTCTTCTTTTATGAAAGGCATACCTGCGGCGGTTATGTTCTAAGCTTCTAATCTGCTGGGGTTCTTTCTCGGTACTCGCCGTGGCCAAAGCGTAGAGGTCCAAAAATCTTTCATGTACTATATAATCAAAAATTTTACTTACCTAATTGTACCAAGAAATTGTAAGGGCAAGGTCGCATCCCAGCTGATGTCTGAGGCTGTTGGAGCTGCTGTATGTGTTGTTGGAATTGTTGACGAGATGTAACATTACTACGCTGCGATACACCATCCGAGTTTTCATCGCTCTCCGAACCAGCTAAAAGTAGACACAAAAAGTAATAAAACAAATATTTCGTAATTTGGTTTAATACAAAATCTAACCTGGTATTTTCTTCGAGCAACTCATCTGCTTTCGTCTTTTAGTTGAGTGCTCAGTTATTATAGTCATTTCTGACTGTTTTCTTGTTCGTCGCCGTTTCCTTGGTGAAATCTCATTTTCAATATCTAACGTTTTTTTAATATCTTCACTGCTTTCATCTTGACTCGCAGAATCGTTTGGTGAACTGTTAATGTTAGTTAAAGAAACGCCTGTTCTTGGAATATTTGGAGTATTTCCATAATCTTTTCTTTCATTTCCTATTATTAAAGGATGTTCGACGGTTAAAGGAGTCGGTAAAGATTCTTCTTTGCCCCCAAAAATAGGTGCCGGACTGCCGGGTATTGTCTCTTCACAAAGTAAATTGATCGATTCGGAATTCGCATCAACGCCTAAATTAGATGTAAATTCTTCTGTACACAGGCCGACCTGTATTCCACCTTCTCCTACTCCATCCCTAATATTACTTTTGATCTCAAACCGTTCAACATCATGACTTAATCGGTGTTGATTTTCTAAAATGGGTTTTACGCCATCTTCAGGACGTAGCTCAGTGCGAGCGTCCAAATAAAATCCCGAATTCGAACTAATGCCATGCATTTGTGAGAATGAAGTAATTTCTGAAGATGAGTTTAAAGTCATATCATTGACTGACAAACTAGTATTAGCTGTTATATTCTTATTAATATTCTCTTCCATAGTTTTTCCTGTTGATGTCGAAGAAGTAGTTGCTCTGCAACTCACAACCGACGAGGTTGATGGTAATGGCATTACAGACGTAGTAGTGGTAGTGGTGACACAAAATTCAAGATCTGCCTGTATAGTTGGCTTGCTTATTGATGATTGGTTTTTGGAGACTGCTGCTGCGGCTGCAGCTTGAGCAGCAGCTTTCACTGATGGCACCGCACTTGAAGCTACAACAACTGAAACTGGAATATCTGGAACAACAATTGGTACAACATTAGCTGAGTTTTGAATTTGTTGTTTCGACATATTCGTGCTCGTTGTGGGAACTTCATTACTTTCGAATAACTTCGTATTGACTTTATCTTTAGACGAAATAATGGCGCCATAACAAAATTCGATATCTGTATTTCTTTCTGTGCTAATAGCTTTATGATCACCATCTATTTTGGGTTTGAAGTCATTTTGAGATTCTCGTTTTTCAAATGTTTGAACTTCCTGTTTGCCAGTTTTTGTTTGTGGTGCAATATTCAAAATGTTGTGTGGCATAGAATGTGTGGTTGTAGGTTTTTCTGCTATTTTATTTGATAGGGACATAGTTGTGGTTGATGTTGTTTTTGTTGTGAAGGTTTGTGATCGATTGGGTTGTAACAATTTAACCGGTATTGGAGTTTGAACTGAGTCTGATGGTGATACAAGATTGCCTGACATTACTTTCGTGATAACATTATCTATCTTTTGTGATATTGTGCCCTTTGAAAAAGTTTTCAGCTCTCCAATTTGTTGAGATCCAGCACTGGGACTTTTAAGCATATCGCACATATCTTCCGCAACGTCTTCTATGACAAGGCGACGTTCTGAGTCCGTACTGTCCATTGAATCTTCAGAAAATGTGTTCGGTGCCAAACTTGATGTTGGTGTTGTTGTAACTGATAGACCTGAAACTGGTGTTCTACGTTGAATAGCGCATTCAAGTTTTTGTATGGTTTCTGTTAGATCATGATTTTTGGCTGTAATCGATTCTAATATTCCTAATTTCGGTTCAGGGCTAGTAAGAGGTGTCGGTTTATTTATTGCAGATATAGGTGGTAACTTTTCCATTCTCAAATTATTTCCACTATTTAAGTAATTTAAATTGGAACCACCTAAATCGGTATTAATGTTTAACGGTTCAATTGGAATGCTACCAAGTTGTTGTGATAAACAATCTGATAAATTTGTTGCAATTACTGTTCCTACATCAGTTGTAGCCTTGGTAGTTTCATCCGGTTTATCGGATTTATCACTCTTGGGTTCTACTTTTTGTTTATCTTCTTCTTTTTTTTGACTAATAGCTTTTAAAAGTTTATCTGCAATTGAGGTTGGTTTGTTCTCATATTTTGATGGATCCAAATCAAATGCACCAGCAGTTGCGGAGAGCATTTTCTTAGCATTTTCGAATTCAAATTTATTATCCTTTGACTCGCTAGTTGATGCAGATCCTTCGCTTGTACTCAACTCAAAAACGTTACTTAGATCTTTTCTAGTTTCTACAAATGGACTACCAATTATTTTCTTTGGTGTTGTAGTTGCCACAGAACCAGTTGAAGTTGAAGCAATTGGTTGTGCACTCTTACGTGGAGGGGTAATTAAGCCGTCTACATCCTTTTCTTTTTTCTTTAACTCCAGTTTTAGTGAAGTGTCTGAAACATCTGGCGGTGATGATACAGTTGGAGCTTGAAAAGCATCCGTTAATGCCCTGGTTGTTTCCTGGACAGTCTGTGCTAACTCTTCATTTAATGCATTTATATTTACATTAAAATTAGGTGATTTTCGTAATGTATCAAATGATGTAGGTTTTGATATATCACAGACTTTCTGTGTTGTTGCAGTACTACTACATTGACTCTGATTAGACGTGATTGTATTTAAACTCAATAATTTAGTTTGATTTGTTAAACTGCTTTTTGTTACAGTTGAGATTGTGGGGTTCATTGGTATTAATTTTCCATCAGAAACGATAGAAGATTTTTCATCAGTTTTGATAATCTTGGTTTTATCAACAGTTGCTTCTTTCATTGGTGAACCCCTTTTTTTACGATTTACCAGGGCAGCGATTGGGCTTTGATTAGGTTGTTGTTTGTCGCTAGTAACGTTGTGTAATCCAATTTTTTGGGTAGGCTTTCTAGGGCTGGTCGATGTACTTGCGCTTATGGCAATTGAACTTAATGCAGAATTTGTGCTTGTAGTCGGCATTTTACGAATTTCAAATTCAAATGGTTCGGGATCTTTGAATTCATAAATATCGGGTGATGTGGCTTTCGGTGTAGCCGTTAATATTTTGGATTCCTTATTAGAAATTGTGTACGATGATGATGATGACGATGTGGATGATGATCCACCACTTATATCCAATTTACTCATGTCTGGTAATGATCGCGATGACACTGATGTTGATGAAGAGGACGATGAAGACGATGAGGATGGTGAACAAGCGGCTGATGGCTCGGTCTTACATATTTCTTTGAGCACAACTTTTGAATGTGATTCGGGATTATCTGTAGTGGCCTTTTTAGTAACATCGGTTCTTTTGTTTACAGTAGCATCAGTTCTTTTAGTAGAAGTCGTTGTCTTGTCCACGATAACAGATGAAAATTTACTATTATTTGAGGTATTACCAAAACGTGTTTGACTGTTTGCAGTTGCCTTTTGTGGAGTTTCATTGCTTTGTGTGGAACTTTTTTTAATATCTTCCTTTTTATCGTTAAAAGTTTTACAAATAACAGTGTCATTAGGGTTTCTTTCTAAAACTTCATCTGGCTTAGTCTTAAGACTCTCTTGTAGTTTTTCTGCAAGGGAATCCTGTATAATTTTTTCTACTACTCGTGGTACACGTTCAACAGTAGACTTTCCGGATGTAAGTTTTTCTAAGGCTTGCTGTTTCCCTGCTTTTATTTTCTGTTGAAACTTTTTTGTCATATTTTCTAGGGTTGTGGTTTTTCCCGAAGATTGTGAATCGTCATCGCAAAAGGATTCAGTCTCTGAAGACATATCTGTGGAAGATTTCACGTTTTCGTCTTTAATATCTGTTTTTAGTTCGATTTTGACAGCAAGGGAATCAGTATTTGTATCAGGTATTTCTTTATTTCCAGAAATACCCGATTTTGCATCAAAAATACTTTCAACTTTAGTCGATGTTTCGCCTTGTATTTCCTTTTTATCAATGTCGACATCACCTTCCAAAGAAGGCGAGGGTGACTTCAAACCTTGGAAACCTCTCAATTCAGAACGTATTTGACTTAAATCATAATTACGGCCCTTAGAATTCATACTATTTGTGGAACTACTTTTGGCACGTGAAATTATCGATGGCTCACCATCTTCATCATCTCCATCAGTATCCGATTGACTATTTCCAGCAGATACAGATAGTTTATTTTTGATTGTTAATTTACCACTCAGGGATCCTGATTTGGTACCACGAGTTGGGCGACGAACTGGTTCATCAGAGTCTGTTTCAGATTCACTTTGTAATGAAACATCAGAAGCATTTGCTGATGTACGCCGTGTACTGCTAACCATCGAACGAACTGGCCTTCTTTTAGCACCAGCTGTTGCCGGTGACTTTGTGCGACTAGAATTTGATGCTACCGATGATGGTGTTGTTGAACGTGGTGGCAACGAATCACTGCGACCACGACCACGTTTTGTTGATATTGTATTTTTTGATGAATTCGGTGTGCTACTCAACATATTTAGCATGGAATTAGGAGGGCCCGAAGAATTCAAGGAAGAAGCACTAGGTGGCTTTGAGGGATTCTCTTTTTGCTTATCTGTGGAGCTAAGATTCGACATACGACCTTTTTGCTTTGATCCTTTTGTTATATTTTCCGCAATACGTTCTCTTGGTACCCACTCATCATAACGATTGTTCCAACCGGTATAATGCACAAGGTACATGGGTGTGCCACGTTGTACAGAAATTTCGATTACTTTTGCTTCATAAGTTACTTTCTTTTCATGGTAATAAACCTTTAACTTATCACCGACCTCAACAACAAAATCTCCGGCATCGACTTTTTCAATAGTATCATCTTTCTTTCGCTTGTTTCGTTTGTCATCGCTTTGAGGAGTTTGCTTTTTTTGTGAATTTTTTTCTTTTTTGTTACCAGAACTTGTGCCTGAGAAAAAAATTAATATACAAATATTTAGTAAATAACTTTGATAGCTATGTAATCTTTAGTCTTCCTACTCCCTCTACCTATGTATATTATAAATAATAGTATTTTACTTCAGAAAACTGAGAAAGTACAAATATGGTATATTCCATGATATGTGGTAGGAAGGGGTAACCCTGGAAAATTTTGATAAAATGTTAGGTCCGAATATCCATTATTCCTTTTTAATCGCAATGCTCTCTAATGTCTCTATGTGATTTATGTATTATTGGGGAATATTGACATCAAACGAAAATTTTCCAGTCTTCTCGTTGTGGAATTAGATAGATAGATAGATAGATAGATATTCTTGAGGATAGCACTGCGACCAGGTGGTCTATTGTGCCCTCATCTAATTACAACACCTCTTCCAAGCCAACTTCCCTCAAAAAGGTGAGGATTTCAGTTGGCCTGAGGGCTTGTAATTCCGTCTGCTCTGGCCATGGTGATCCCAGGACTTGTGCTCTTTTCCTGGCTATTGCGTCGCATGCCATAAGGATGTGCTCTGCAGTCTCCGACGTCGTATGACAGAACCGGCAGTTGTCATTCGCCTTTATGCCCATTTTGTGTAGGTGGCTGTTGAGTCTGCAATGACCTGTAAGAATAGCAGTTAGAATTCTTAAATTAGCTTTGGAGAGGCTTACTATTGCTCTATAGCGAGAGGTATTATAACCCCCCAAGAGCAACTTTGACTGCCGCAAGCCCGACGCATTGCGCCAGTATTCCTCTCGTTCCTTTTTTTCGTCTTTCCTCAAGCATTCTTTAAGCGTTTGAGGACCCACTGGCAACATTGGCTCAGGCCCGATAGGGCTTGTGCTTGCTGCGTGTCGTGCTAGGCTATCCGCCTGCTCGTTACCCTCGATTCCTGTATGACCTGGAACCCATGCTAGAAGCACCCTATTGTTGGTTCCTAGGTCATTTAGCTTCTCAATGCACTCGCGGATGAGCGCTGATTTTACCTCATACGATGAGATTGCCTTGAGTGCAGCTTGGCTGTCGCTAAGTATAGCGATGCGCTCATTACTATATCCACGCTGCAGGTTTAACTCTGCACAGTGGTGTATGGCGTATGCTTCCGCTTGGAAGATGTTCGGGTATGTCCCCAGAGGCGCTGATATCCGCGCTCTTGGGCTGAATATTCCGGCTCCGATTCCCTCTGGGGTCCTCGAGCCATCCGTGTACCACACGATTGTGTGGGAGCGGTGTATGGTGTCTACTCTGGATTGTTCCCAGGTTGTCTTGGTTCCCAGTTCAACTCTAAATCTCCGTTCAAAGATTATTTGCCTGAGAATGTCGTCCCTCGGTAATTGAGAAATTGGGATAGTTTCTTTTAACTTTGCCATATTGTTGGTTGACATTACTTTTCCTCTGCCCGAACCCTCTTTAGCAATGTTAAGGAGAGTTCTTTTGGCCGCCTGCTCTATCGCTAAGTGTAGGGGGGGTAGATCGAGAATAGCCTCCAGCGCAGCAGTGGGGCAAGTGCGCATTGCCCCTGTGATGCAGACGCATGCCATACGCTGGATCTTGGAGAGTGCTTGTCTCACCGTTGAATAGACTGTTCTCGATGCCCATGCTACTGAGCCATAGGTGATAGTGGGTTTTACTATCATGGTGTACATCCATCTCAGGATGTGCGGGCTGCTTCCCCATGTTTTGCCCGCGATGCGTCTGCATACCATGATGGATCTTGTCGCCCTACTAGACATGTTCACAAACTGTTGCCTTCATAGAAGCTTGCTGTCAAAGATGACCCCCAAGTATTTTACTTCAGCAACAAATTCTATCAACGTGCCATCGAGGGTTATCGCTCTGAGTCCCGGGAGGGATCTTTTCCTGGTAAAGGGGATTATGGCCGTTTTTGTGGGGTTTAGATTTAGCCCCACACTGGCACACCATCTCCTTGTGAGGTTAAGTGCTCTTTGTATGATGTCACAAAGGGTGTTCTCAAATTTGCCCCGTGCAATTATGACGATGTCATCCGCATAGCCTTGGCATCGGATTCCACTGTCAGTAAGGATTTGCAGGAGCTCGTCTACTACTAGGCTCCACAAAAGGGGCATCCCTTAGTGGTGTTGACCTGTATTATGCTGTTGCCTGTCCAGGTTTCAGCGGTTCTGGTGCGGAGTAAGGCGTCTATCCACCTTTGGATGGGCAGTTCGACTCCTTTGTTCTGCAGTGCTCTATTTACACTGTCATGAGACGTGTTATCGAATGCACCCTCAATGTCAAGGAAGGCGCATAGCACTGTTTCCTCACAGGTAAACGCACTCTGGATTTCAGTCGACAGTTGATAGAGGGCTGTGTCCGTAGATCTGTCTGCTCTATATGCGTGCTGACTGTGATGCAGAGGCCTGCTGTTCAGGATGTTTACTCTGATGTTGTTATCTATTATTTTCTCCATTGCTTTTAGCATAAAGGAGGTTAGACTTATTGGCCTGAAGGACTTTGCTAGTGAGTAGTCCTTTCGTCCTACTTTGGGTATAAAAACCACTATTGCCCTCCTCCACACTGTAGGTATGTATGCCAGCGCTAGGCTGTCTCTCATAATCCTGGCTATGTGTGGGATCAGTTGGGTGCCCTGCTGTAACAGCACTGGGTATATACCGTCTGCCCCTGGTGATTTGTATTTGTCAAAGGTGTTCACTGACCATTTGACAGCTTCCTCTGAGAAGAGTTTTTTCGCCGTTTGCCAGTCAGACTGGCTTGGCCTCGATTCTCGAAGAGGGGGAGGGTTTAGTGTGCATTGGGTCGTTGTGGAATTGGGTACAATAAGTATTCCAAAAAATATCAGAATAATTTAAAATAAACATTTTTTTTTTTTGCTTAGTCTAATAAATAGCATCGAATAAGAAGAGGAACCAACTCGAAGTAATATATGCTGTCGCCGGTAAGAAATTCACCATGCAGCGCCAAAATTGGACTTCATAAGAATTAAATTAAATCCACTTTTCTTGTAGCGCGGAGGTTTCCTTATCCGTGAATTGATAGCATGTTCCGCATTGATTCCTCTTCTTATTCGATGCTCTTTGGTATATATAACTGTGCACATTTAAGCAATAAACGAAATATATAAATGTCCCAGCATTTTGTTAAATTTGATTACATTAATTTTTAAATATTTTAGTTAACTGGACGACATGCTCAGTGCACGCTTTCAATGTTTAACAAGACGTTTTATCGATGTAGTGAGGACATCTAATCACAAATTCGGTCTGAGGTGCACAATTTATCTACAAACACCATTTTTAACTAAACATAGCCATTCCTACAATCAGTCTCAACCGTTAAGTAAGCCAAAAACTAAGCGCCTTTATGTTTTGTTGGCATTGACAGGAGTTATGGGAGGTTTTGCTTGGTACGAACACAAATACAAACTATTAAATGTGAAATTACAAGAAATTAAAACTAAAGCAGACGCAAACGATAAAATTAATAATGAGAAACCAGATTGGCACACAAAAATACGTAACGATTTGCCTACTTATAATATGAATGAAGTCCAAAAGCATTGTAGTCTTGAAAAGCGTGTTTGGATAACCTACGGCATTGGAGTTTATGATGTTACCGAATTCATAGCAGAGCATCCAGGTGGTGAAAATATTATGTTGGGAGCCGGCAGTGCGATCGATCCATTTTGGGATATTTATCAGCAACATAACACTAAACAAATATTAACACTTTTGGAATTTTATAGAATTGGCAATTTATTCCCTGGAGATAAGATTATTTCAAACGATGCGGATTCACCATGGGCCAACGAACCAAAACGTCATCCTCTACTTAAACCAACAGCAGATAGGCCATTTAATGCAGAGCTACCAATAAATCTTTTGATTGAAAATTTTTTTACCCCAAATGATTTTTTTTATGTACGAAACCATTTACCAGTTCCTGTTATCGACGAAAACGAATACGAATTAGAAATTCAAATAGAAACCAAAAAATCAGGAGCTCATGAAAAAATGAAAATTTTAACATTAGATGACATTAAAAGGATGCCTAAGCACACAGTTACTGCAGCCGTAATGTGTGGTGGTAACCGACGTTCTGAAATGACGAAAGTAAAACCTGTAAAAGGTATGTGTATAATTTTTAGCTAAAATTACATCTTTAATACGTACGCATATCTGCGTATAAATGTTTGTATGTATGCAGGTCTTTCATGGAATGCAGGTGCTGTGGGCAATGCAACTTGGTCTGGCGCAAGTTTGCGAGATGTCCTACGGACAATGGGCGTTACTCCAAATGAAAATCTTCACGTTATATTAGAAGGTTCTGATCTTGACCCAACCTCGCATCCTTATGGTGCATCTATTCCACTAATCAAGGCAATGGATGAAAGAGGTGATGTTATACTTGCTTATGAAATGAATGGCAAGCCATTAAGCCGAGATCATGGATATCCTTTAAGGTGCATTGTTCCCGGCACTGTTGGTGCACGCAATGTTAAATGGTTATCCCGTATTGCTGTTTCAGAAAACGAATCAAATTCACATTGGCAACAAAATGATTATAAAGGGTTTAGCCCAAGTACTGATTGGGATACTGTTGATTTTTCAAAATCACCGGCAATACAGGCGATGCCTGTTACATCAGCTATTTGTAAACCTATGGAAGGCGAGGAAGTAAAGATTTCAGATGACGGAAAAATAATCATTAGGGGATATGCATGGTCGGGAGGTGGTAGTCGCATTGTACGAGTTGATTTAACCATTGATCAGGGTAAGACGTGGCATGTTGCTGAGTTAGAACAGGAGGATCAGCCTGATGGACGTCATTATGGTTGGACATTGTGGACAGGGCGAATTCCAGTCGATAAGACTACTAAACATGAAATTGAAATATGGGCTAAAGCGGTCGATTCTTCTTATAATGTACAACCAGAAACATTTTCTAATATTTGGAACTTGCGTGGAGTACTCTCAAACGCTTATCACAGAGTGAAAGTTAAGATAATATAAATATAACTAGTAAATATGAAATTTAGCAACTCCAAAGATAATAAATTGGCATTATGAATCCCATTCGTGCCATAAACCAGGCACACAAATTTTCCATTTCTTACCTTCTTATTTTTCGAGCACAATAAACGTATGTATGTGCATGGTTCTGGCATTAGGGTGACGAGTGTATATAGAAATAATAGATGGCGAAACTTGTAACAAAATATTTTAAAATTTTAAATACCTGGTGGAGACGATTCATGTGGATCAGAGCTAACAGAAGGTGATATGTCTTTTAATTCTTTTATATCCTTTTCTTTATCTTCTGTGCGTGATAAATCTGCAGCAGCTTGCTTTATTTTTGATAATGGCACATCACCATCATCTTTAGATTTCTCTTCATATTTCTCAACCAGTCCTTTAACTTTGCCAACTATAATTTTTCGCTTATTTTTTGCGTTATCTAAACTTGATTCACTGGTATTTTCGGATTCTTCTTGTATCAGAGGTGTGTTTACCGTTGCATTGACTGCAGCAGCAGTTGTAATCGATACAACTGGTGATGCAGCGATATTTTGACAGCTGGTTACAGATGATATTGATGACGATGATGATGATGCTGTAGCTAGGTTTGTATTTGTAGTAGTTGGAGTTGATGTTGGCGTAACCGTAACCAAAGTTGGTGCATTTGTCGATTTATTTGAAGCATCCTTATTAACTTCAACAGGTTTTGGTGAAGCAACCGAGTTTGCGCGTACCAAACTACGACCTTTGCTTCGATTGGAATTCCGTGGTGTCATTAACATAGAACAACCAAGTTTGCGATGGAATTCGCCATAAGGTTGAAGAAATTTTTTAAATGCTTGTTTCACTAGATTTGTTACACTAACAGTTACAGGTGTAAAACCCAAACGTATAGCTATTGATTTCCATTGATTTTTTGCAGTTACCCGATTATATCCACCACATTTTTGTACAGCTCGGAAAAGGCGATATAAATCAACGTCACGATTTTGAATTGACGGAACTTTATTTAAAGGGGTTCCACGATCATCCATATATTTATATAATTGTGCTACAAAACGATCCTTTTCTTCACGAGGTTCATCATCTGATGAATCTGATTCCAATTCACCATCGCCCTCACTGGAAGAGTTATTAAGTCCAAATAAGGATTCACGATCCCAATGTGGAGGTAAAACACCACTGTCTAAATATTCAAGTGCTGCTTGTACTGCTTGCCCATCTTGTTTTGATGCTGCTTCACGTGTAAATTCGGTTGTTTCTTTTTTTGGAACAGTATAATATCGTCCATCCTTAAATGATCGAACTAAATATTCATCTTTTACTCGTATCCGTACATTTGCCTGGATTGATAAAATTAATTATATTATTTATATATTAATTAATTATATTAATATTATATACATATATGTAATTATATACATTCCCGCAACAGCCGGTTCTATCGCACCGGAATGACCCGGGTTTTTTCACCCGGCCAAGGGCTGTTATTTCAGTGTAACCCTGTCCAATCTGGGGCAGGGCGAAGCACTGTTAACAACAACAACAACAACAACATGTAATTATATACAACGTATGTACATTACACATAATTTCTATATACAAGGATATGTACTTACCTGTGCTGTGGGTGCTAAAATAAGTCCGGGGAACCACTTATCCTTATCTTTTTTCTTTGTTTCCATTTCCACACAAACAACTTTGCCAATATGTTCTTCCTTTTCATTAACAATTTCCTTCGTATCACTTTCATCTTCATCATCGGAGCTATCATCATTTAATTGACCACGCCTACGTCCACGACGCCCTCCTACAACTGGATTACCAAAGTGTTCGGGATGTGTTAATGGTAATTGATCCAAAGTTTCACTTTCATTGAAATGTCGACCACTTTTTAAACATAAAGCAGTACGACGTAATGTTGTTATATCGCCATCATCAAATACGACTGTATATTGCGAACAATCTTGAATTTTAGTTACTGTCCCTTCGACAAAATCTTTACGATCAGGATGACGTACTTCCACAGCCGCACCAACTCGAAGCTGCCCAGTGGCTATTTTTATCAAATCATCTGACACAATTCCAGACCCAAGACCTTGCTTGTAGGCAACTTTCACTTTTATATTACGAACAACTTTGCTGACTTTTGCTTCGCAGAATGCTCCTTTGTATTTCGCACTTACCTCCGTACCAACCGGTAAGGATGGTGGATCTGTGTCCACTTGCTGCAATAAAAACCTTGAATTAAAATATATATTTCCAATACTTGCCCTGTAGGTATGTATGTATATGCATACAGATAAATTTTACATAGCCATACAGATGCATGTTTTGCTACAAACTTACTTGCATTTTCTGAAGAAAATAACGTTCAAAACTTAAGTTATCGCTTACAAACGCCACTTTTGCGAACAATTTTTAAGCATTTCTAAAACAAACCAAAAATGCTCCAAATCCACTGCAGTTTTTTATGTCCCAACAATCTAGAAGTAGTCACAATTAGATCCAACTGAAAGGTTTATTTAACAAACTTTTCTTTACTAAATCACATTAATCAAGCAAACCTTACATACTAAATGACTTTATAAAAGTTATAATTGAACTTTTATTGTAGATTATTCGTTGAAGAACTTGCAGATATTTTGTATGATTTTGTTGCGAACTAAATGAAAATATAGAAAAATTAGGTCTGTTCGTTTATTAACACACGGGCTTGAATTATTGAAATCGATACAATGAATATCGATAAATCGATGTTTTTGCTTTCGTTACGATCATCGATGTTAGATGTTTTTGTGTTTCAACAAATATGAGATGATAAGTAAATTTAAATTTTATTTATTAAATGCTGATGCCACTAACACGACTAGTGCGACAATGTAAAGACAGTTCTAGGTGACGAAACTAGAGTTTGGCTAGTATATAACGTGTTGAATAGTGAATTATTATTTTACTAGTAAGTATAAAGAGCTGTTCACATAGGTCAACTTTCGAATCAATTTCAGTTGCAAATGTTGCACGACCTGTTTACAGCATGCAGCTTGCATGAATCAACAGTAAGTTGACTGTGAAATTGACTAATGTAAACGGCTTTTAACCTTATTTCGTCCTTCACCTCCACCCCGTGGTATAGCGGTTTAGAATATGCCCGAGGTAACTATGCCTGTCGTAAGAGGCGAGTGATCCATATCGAACCGCGGTTATGGTGCAAACGAAATCGCTCCCACTGCGGTGAAACTGGTACCACAAGGTTTGTCCACCGGAGCATACCGGATTCATATCCGGCAAAGGACTTCCAACATCAGTATAACCCTGTTTGGTCCGTAAAGTCTCCTTCCATGAATGGATGCGCCAACTAAGCTGGACGAAGTACTGCTTGTTCGACTATGACTAAGTACTGCTACAATAATAATAAAAAATATCCGAAGGCACACATCGCATCTCAGATGGAAGAGCAAGAAAAGTGTTGCAGATCATAGTTCATGCTAGTCTTATATTAACTCGCGAAAGTTGTAATTTTTCAACACCACCATAGAGCTTGCAGGATCGTAGGAGCTCCCCCACGACCAGTCGTCTAATTTCCACATTGATGTCCATATCTTGAGTGTCGAAATGTCGCACATGATAACACTCGTTAGACTGGACCTCTAGTAATCCGACCCAATCAGCTTTGCTTAAGTTTATATTAACCGCCTGCGCTCTGGGTCTTGAACAGCAAAGGAACACAACTTGTGAAAAAACTGATGGCATTTTGTGTATCGAGATTCAATCCGGAATAACTTGCCCTGTGCAGCCATCTTTTACATCAGGCATAATGCATATAATGTTATCCAGTCTCTAGGTCAGGGTTTGGGCATGGAGCAGCCCAGCTTTAAGGTGACACTCTGAGGAGGACAATTTTTGGACGGGACAGGAGGAATTAGACAGGGATCGATCCGGCTGTGATGGGAATATGCTAGAAACTTGTTGTCTGTTGTTGTTGTTGTAACGACAAACACTCCCTGAAGGTTTTGGGGGGTGCTGTCGAACTGACAGTCCTTGGCCGGATATGAATCCGGTACGCTCCGGTACTCCCTTGCGGTACTGCCCGACTGTCGTGCGATTTGGTATGACCAGCGGAACCTTCTAGGTAATGTCACCCCTCCAGCCGTAAGTCAGGAGAGATGGGTAATGAGAGTTGAGAGTCATCATGAGAACTGGAAGAGACACCGCTCCCTGCCGGCTTTAAAAGGTGGACCGCTAATTACCTCAATGGTCGACAGGCATCAGTCAAATTTAGGAACAAGAAATCTAGGCCACGAATAATAAAACAAGGGGTGCCGCAAGGTGGGTGGTCTCTCTCCCCTTTTGTTTAATTTCTATATTTCGAGACTTCCCCCCATGGCTGGTCATGCCACCGCAATAGCTTCAAAGGGGAAAAGACAAAGAAACATTGCTTGCTCTTCTAACACCTACATCACTCTGGTCCAACCCAGTGGAAACTGCGCGTTTCCTCGGACTTCCGTTAGAAGAGCCTGATGACAATTTAGAGTGATCGAGCGCATTGGGCAGGGCGAAGCACTGTTAACAACAACAACAACAAACATTGCTTGCTACATATAAGGATATTGGCCGACCGGTTATTGGCTACGCTGCGCCCATATGGTCGCCCAACCTTGCTGACATCAATTGGAGGAAATTGCAAGTCTGCCAAAACACCGCCAGCATAAATGCTACGGGATGTCTGCTTATGTCATCTGAGTCTCACCTCCATCAAGAGGCAATATCGCTCAATGTTCAAGAGCACGCGGAACTCTTGAGTAGACAGTACCTTCTTTGCTGTCATACACCCAGTCATCCAAATCGACATATATTGGGTGTAGCCCCGCCTTCCAGAAACATAAGGCGACATCTTCGTAAGCACTACGATGAGATCCGGCACCACATCTCTTTGCCGTTTGATCTGCGGAACCATAGGCGGGCTCTTAATGACCTCCACACTGAGTCGGTAGATAGATCCCTCAGATCTCGGCCTGTGAATCCCGTTATCAGTACTCAGCCACCTGAATTGGCTGAAGAGGAGCGTGTACTTCCGAGGGAGACTAGTCATGCTAGCACAACTTCGCTCTGGATATTGTAATAGGTTAAACTCTTACTTATCCAGACTGAACCCCAGCATACCAAACACATGCCCTGCATGTGGTATGTCCCCTCATGATACCAAACATTTATTCTCCTGTTCAATAGAACCTACTCTTCTAACACCTACTTCACTCTGGTCCAACCCTGTGGAAACTGCGACTTTCCACGGACTTCCGTTAGAAGAGCCTGAGTGATCGAGCCCATTGGACAGGGCGAAGCACCATTAACAACAATAACAACCTTAGTGCATATTAGTCGCCTCTTACAACCGGTATGCCTACCTCGGGCTTATTCTAAACCCCTAACCCGCAGAGGTTGTCTGTCGCAAGTGGCCGTCCCTTGCCAGATATGAACCCGGCAACCTTCTAGGTCATGCCACCATCAGCCATCGAGTTGCACTTAATTCCAGTTGTACATTTTAGTCGCCTCTTACGACCGGTATGCCTACCTCAGGCATATTCTAAAACCTTTACCCGAAGGGGATTAATAAGCACGGCTAGGAGCTTATTGCCTCGTCGACTTTTATCTTTCACAGAAGGAAATGTTTACCTTTTTACATTTTCCCATGCCTTAGCCCTACTTTTTTGATGGGAGCTGTTTTAATTTTTTTATGAATTCTTGGAAATCTAATGATTTTACTATTTGAAAACTCCCAAATTTTTGTTGGAAAGATAATGAAAATCATATTTATTTCTGGATGGTTGCCATTATTTGATTTTGAGAAGCATTAATCGATTTTTCGCTGAAACTCAGGTAACGTGGTCCATATAAATCCTCTAGTCTTGCCATCGATGTCCATTGCATCTGGTAACGGAAAAGGTGTAGTCCGATCATAATAATAATTGCTTGGAGCGTGCATTATGAATTGAAGGGCGGAAAGTTTTCTAGACAGCTCCTCATCGGGTCCTGAAATTCATTATAGACTTACTCATTGTATGCGGTTGTACATATATATCTACCTTATCACAGTTTCCGAGTGTCAACCAATAAATCTTTCGACCTCATAACGTCTAGTTATCTATCTAGTCCCAAAGCTTTTTATGACAGTCACTTTGGTCGAACATCGGAAAACGTGAGAGGACCGATTGTAAGAAAGATTAAACTTCGAATGTTAGGGATGCAATATGTTTCACATTCGGGAAAGCGAATTTGGAACATAACCATTTTCTCTCGAATACCCAAAAAGTCATTCCATCTTCTTTAGACACCGTTCACGATTCCATACATGTAAATAAAGGACTCTTGAGCTTACCTATAAGATATGAAGCGGGGTCAAATCCTTCCCGAGGGTCTGGACTAGCTTGAGTTGGGATTAGCCAGGTTAGAAATGCAGATTTCTCACAATAGTTATCAACTAGTAGGCCTCGTATTTGGGCATAGTAAATGTTGTGCTGGTCATCCATTAGAGACACAATGTCGCCAACTTGCAGATATGACCCCTAAAATAGTTAAATTTTTAGAACACATTTCATTAAGAATTTTTTTATCATAATCAACTGCAATACTTTGTAAAATACGCTGTCTACGATATGAGTAGTGGCTTGAGTTATTGGAGTTTTAAAAGGTAATTTCTTGAAAATGTTGCGCCTGTTTCGACCCTTGCTCTGTGCTTTACTGGTGTTCATAGTGCCAGGAATATTAGAACTTGTTGAAGTGTTGCTGATAGACAAGTTGGAAGCCTTGGCTTTAAACCGTGTAGATCTAGTACTCTTCCGTAGTTTTTTTTCCTCCGATGCAGTACCCATTTTAGCTTCACTTAACTCTTTAACGTCTTTCGGATGTTTAGTTTTCAGCTCGTCATTTATTTTATCACCAACAACAGCATTGCTTTCAAACAAATATTTTGTTTCTTTTTGTTCATAGCAGGCCTGACAAATTTCGCCTTCGCCATTCTCTGACTGTCTCCAAAGAAGAGTTTCTGTTTTTTGGCACTCAATACAACGTGGGTCCATTATGTTGGACATCGTTATTTTTTTTAATGGCTACAATTGATTAAACTACAAAAACTATAAGACAACTCGCTCAGATGATATAAACAAATGAGTATTAGGAATGAAAGTTGCTAATATAATCTTATATCGATGATTTTGTCGCTGTGATTGACAAATCACTAGCAGTGATTCCTACTCCTAATTCATATAGTCAAAACCGTTATCCAGTGGCCACCACAGATCCGTATCACACTCAATTCTCACTTGAAATCGCCTTCTCATTAGAAGACTTAACCATTCTTTTTTTTTTTTTTTTTTGGTATTTAATTCAGCTGAATTATAATTCAGCTGCTTATGGCTTTGGTCACAGACCACATTGCCAGGCACAAAAACACATGGTCTATCTCTCAGTCAATACACATCACATTTATCGTTCCGTTATTCGATATGTTCCGTTATATCACATTTATCGTTCCGTTATTCGATATGTTCCGTTATCTTCACAGTTCCGTTATTTTCATATATTTTCAATATTGTTTTTTCGTTTTTTCACAAAGTTAGATCACACATTTTTAATGTTCCGTTATTAAATTTATTTTATGGTTGGGATTGCAAAAACGATCCTTAAGACAGGCTCAAGGAGGCTCTGCAAATCCCAAATCCACTAATATTGGAAAGGTGTGCTCGAGCTATTCTTCAAGTCCATTTCTTTGCATCTTAACCACACACAAGCCTGTTTATAAGTTGGCTAAGCTGCCAGATAGCTTCGCACAACCTTCCGGTTGGACGACACAAACACGTATGGACTTAATCATTCGCTAAGCGTTAAGGTTCTCTTATACTACATTCACACTGCACCGCAGTTCAAATGAGTCATTTCAAACCCATTTAAATTAGCTCATTTGCATTTTGTTTGACATTTCCTGGAAACGAATGTTGTAGCGTCCCAAATGCGAGCGAATGTGATAAAATCGGTCATTTAGATTTTTTCGCCCAAAATCACTCATTTGATAGTGTTAATGTAGTATTAAACTTTTGGTATATGTTCTTAACGAAAGTGTGATTCTCTAACTCTCCTCAACAAGGCCAAACAAACAAAATTTAACACATTGCGATTTGGGAATGTTTAAACAATTAAATTGGATGCAAAATTCTTGGTGTACAACCTAGTTTTTGAGGTGTTAAGATCCTACCTATATATCAACACCCAAAAAAAAAAAAAAATTTTACAAAATAAGATAAAGGTAATATCTTCTTCTTTAAATGGTCATCTCACCGCCTGGGCGATTTTGACCGTCCAACATAGCTCGCCAGTCGTTTCTTCGTTGCGCCAATTGGAAACACCGCGGGATCGCAAATCGGTCTCCACTTGGTCCTTCCATCGGAGTGGTGGTCTCCCTCTTCCTCTGCTTCCACCGGCGGGTGCCGATAAGAATACCTTCTGGGCTGGAGCATCTTCGCTCATTCGCACTACGTGGCCTAGCCAGCGAAGCCGCTGTGTTTTAATTCGCTGAACTATGTCGGCGTCTGCGTAAAGTTCATCTTCGGTACTCGCCGTCGCCAACGCGTAGAGGTCCACAAATCTTTCGAAGAACCTTTCTCTCGAATACTCCCAAAGCCGCCTCGTCAGATGTCGTTAATGTCCACGCTTCTGCACCATATAGCAGGACGGGTGCGATGAGTGACTTGTAGAGTGTTATTTTCGTTCGTCGAGAGAGGACTTTACTTTTCAATTGCCTACTCAGTCCGAAGCCGCATTTGTTTGCAAGAGTAATTCTTCGTCGGATTTCTAGGCTAACATTATTGTTGGTGTTAATGCTGGTTCCCAGGTAAACGAAGTCCTTTACTATTTCGAAATTATTTCTGCCAACAGTTGCTTGGTTGCCAAGGCGCGAATGCGCTGACTCTTTGCATGATGACAGAAGGTACTTCGTTTTGCCCTCGTTCACCACCAATCCCATTTTCTCCGCTTCTTTTTCTAATTTGGAGTAAGCAGAAGTTACGGCGCGGTTGTTAAGGCCAATGATATCTATATCGTCAGCATATGCCAACAGTTGCACGCTTTTATAAAATATTGTTCCAGCGCGGTTAAGTTCTGCAGCTTGTATTATTTTCTCCAGCATTAAATTAAAGAAATCGCACGATAGGGGGTCACCCTGTCTGAAACCTCGTTTAGTTTCGAACGGCTCGGAGAGGTACTTCCCAATTCTGACCGAGCTGGCGGTGTTGCTCATGGTCATTTTGCATAGCCGTATAAGTTTTGCGGGGAAACCAAATTCAGACATAGCGGCATATAGGCAGCTCCTTTTCGTGCTATCGAAAGCGGCTTTAAAATCAACAAAGAGATGATGTGTGTCGATTCTCTTTTCACGGGTTTTTTCCAAGATTTGGCGTATTGTAAAATTTTGGTCGATGGTAGATTTAAAGGTAATATATCTGTGGCAAAAGGTAATATATCTGTGGCAAAAAAAACTACCAAAATAATTTTTTTTTAAATTTTTTAGCAGAGCGTTTTGCTTAATTTATTTCGCATAGTTCATTTACAGTGTTCCGCAAAAATGTTGGCTCAATAAGCATACCATTTCCGTGTGTACTAAAAGTGATTCTTCTTCATAAGTAGTACCACAATTTTTAACTGCCGTGGTTTCGTGTTTGCTTGCTTAACTCTTTCTGTGATAAAAATTATTTTTTAATGTAAAAAATAATGCTAATTACCTTATCACAACTGTAAGAACATAAATTTTTGCGGACCTCCGTTTGCTAATGCCAATTAACATTCGACCATCCTGACATTTGTTTTCGGCGAAGAGTGCACTAAATTTTCTACAATCGAAAGGGAATAAATCAAATCTGGAGGGAACAGAATGAAATTCGAACATCGAATGGGTTCTACTTGAAAATGTCTTATAGAGTACCAAACACTCGAAAGTGAACAAATTTTTTTCGAATAAAAATACAGAGTATCAGTAGCCCGATTCTGTAACTATTTTAACGCGAAGTGTTAGCGTTAACTTCGCTTAACACCATTTTTAACGCTTTTCGCTATTCATTAACTTTTAACCACACGAAAAGTGTTAGCTAACACTTTTTGTGTGGTTAGCTGTCGCGAATTATTTTCGAGGTGTTAACAATAGCGTTAATATATTTGCAAGTGTTTTAGCGTTTGGAAAAAGTAAAAAAATTAGTTTTGAGTTTTTTGCATGTAATTTAGTGCAAAATACGGCGAAAAGAGAAGTATTGCAATATTTTATCACCATCAAGAGTCAGCTGTTTAGCGGCGTTAAAGGAGAATCGTAATTACAGAATCGCACTTTCGTTAAGAACAAACGCCGAAATTTGGCGATAAGCTTAACGCTTGGAGAGTGGTTAAAAGTTACAGAATTGGTCTACAGCTCAACCATACATAAACGCAGAGCGTTTGCCGGCGCACAGAAGTCTATACGCAATTATTTGATTGGTTTTATTGTATATAGAAGTTGAAATTTATATTTACACCATAAATATATTTGTGTAAAACAAGTCATTAAAATAACAAAAATCATCAAACATCAATTCGTAAAATTAACATAACCTCAATTGAAAATGCCACCCACCTAAATTTTGTATTTTGAGTTGGCTTTTAACGCACGTAATTCAATTTCGGTTGCTCTCATACGAGTTATATGGACCTGAGAAATTTGTGACATTAAATTCACGCTGTGCGTTTATATATGGTTGAGCTGTATGGGCTTAGTATTTGACAGCACCGATAGCCATGGCACAGCTACAGCAGGGGTCAAGCGTATGGATTACAAAATTTTAGTTAAGTTAATTGAGTCAACTGTTTTATACGGCTCCCGTAACGCACCAATAACTTGGATCTAAGAGTCACACTACTGACCAAACTGATTTATACTACATTTAAACTGCACCAAATGCGTAATTTTGGGGGGAAAAAAACAAATGCGTCGCATTTCCCCATACAAAGCGCATTTCCCAAATGACTGATTTCATCGCATTTGCTCACATTTGGGCCGCTACAACATGACTTTGTTTTCGAACGCATGTTTCGGATAGGTAAATGTCAAACAAAATTCAAATGAGCTAATGCAAATGGGTTTGAAGTGACTCATTTGAATTTTGCGGTGCAGTGTAAATGTAGTATTAGTCGGCGGTACGGACGAGTTTTAGCAGTTGACGTTGAAAGAATAACCCTATTTTTCTCAGGTCACTGTAATTCGACTGTTTTCATGATTTGGAGTACTGGGTGCTCCAGTGTAATGCTGGATTTGGCATGTGCTTTTTTCATGTGAAAGGCCAGGCCAGGTTCAGAAGTCCACTGAGGTTAGGAAAGATCGATTCATTTTCATGAAGTTCCTACAACTGACTACTTCAATTGATGAGTTAATATGAGTAGGCCCCGGACCTAACAAATTTGTATTTAACCTTTTCCGACCATATAAACATTTAATTTAAAATTATAGCCCACTGTGGATTGAGAAGTCGTTCGTTCGCCAGTCGTTCGTTATTCCCTTTTGCATCGCAGTTCTTGCCTTTTCGAGCTTTTCGGGTGCACTCTCGTGCATGATCCAATAATTTATATGGCCGTCGTCGATGGCATAGCGTCTTCTTCTTCCTCAACCACACCTTATGTCAACCTATCATATCTTTGTTTTTTGTTTACATTCTTTGTTTACAGTTCTTGGAAGAGCTATTGAGTTCGCTTCGTGTTTTATTTATTTTTAATAAAAACTCGCTGTGAATTGATATTTAACGAGTACTTTGTGATAACATTTTAAGAAAATGTGTGATTTATGTGTGTGTTATACGTGAAAAGCTTAGAAAATAGGCGAATCGTTTTTGCGCGTTCCCTCTCACATGTGCATTTTGACATAAGAATTAAACGACGTCAAACGGTAATTTCGTGTTGTTGGCCGATTGGGACGACCACATGATTTAATGATTTATATGGTTCACGCGAACGGCCAACAACACGAAATTACCGTTTGACGTCGGTGAATTCTTATGTCAAAACGCACATGTGAGAGGGAACGCGCAAAAACGATTCGCCTATTTTCTAAGCTTTTCACGTATAACACACACATAAATCACACATTTTCTTAAAATGTTATCACAAAGCACTCGTTAAATATCAATTCACAGCAAATTTTTATTAAAAATAAATAAAACACGAAGCGAACTCAATAGCTTTTCCAAGAACTGTAAACAAAGAATGTAAGCAAAAAACAAAGATATGATAGTTTGACATAAGGTGTGGATGAGGAAGAAGAAGACGCTATGTCAGTTGAACCGACCATATAAATTATTTGATCATGGACGACCATATAAATTATTGGATCATGCTCTCGTGCAGAGGCAAAGAGGTGTAGAGAAGTCATTCAGTAAAGTAGTATGTGCTTGCAAACTTGTAGTAAAAAAACATCCGTGTAAAATAAACGCCTGTTACTTGCATTTCCATGCATAGATGATTAATAAATTCTCTACATAATTCATACATACACACGTACGCATGAATTCAGAAAATTCACGATTAATTTGCAGTGCAATAAACAAGACTTACCTTTAAAAGAGTGATTATATAAATGGAAAAAGAATTAAGTAAAACTTGCAAAAACAACCTGCCCGATAAACGTAAATTTACATGTGATGCATACATCCATACAAAAGAAAAATATATATTTTCTATATAACTATAGTTGATGCATATGTAAACTCAGCTCCTCTACATAAAACACCAGGGAAAATTATCCCTACATATCGAAGGTGCAGCAAAGGGCCGGGTAGAGGCGTTCCTGGTACATCTTTTATATTATCTTTGTGCTGAAGAGTTTGAGACCTCACAATTAATTTTACGGATTAAGAGAGGTGATAAAAAGTTATAAGTGCATATATATGTACATATTTGACAAATATTAATGCATAAGGATTTGCAAATGCACATGCATGTGTGCATGTTTTGATATTCAAACTTGTGTACATATGTACATACATAAGTATGCACATGCGTATTCCAATAAGCATGGGTGTTTGAATAGGTACCGTAGTTGCCTTATTTTGAAAATAATAAATTAAAATAAATGTAAGGTGGTGTATTTGCTCTAAACTTTATCATTCCATTACACATTTTGTGTTAAAAAATAACAAACATACAAGTGAAACTAAGGTAAAACTTTCCATCCAACTTCAACTGCTAAAACGCGTCCAAAAATGTCGGGACGGGTATCAAAAGTCGCGTTTTGACCCCGGTATCAGTAATCCGAAAGCAGGAAATGGTAATTGGGTAATGCTATACGACAGCACGTAACTGCTAATATACGTCCAAAAATCTCGGGAAAGATCTCAAACGACGCGTTTTGATCTCTGTATCAATAATCCGCAAGCGGAAATTAAATAATTTGTTTCAGTGAAAAGTTATTAGCAAAAAACCCACAAATTGCCTAGGTCCGATCCCAAATAGGGGGCTTGATCCAAGGTATTTATGTGCACAACACCTTTCTGCGTAGGCGGCCTTTGGCCGCGCTTCAAAAAAATAACCCTTAGCCGGTCCAACACCGGCTACGCGGTCCACAGTATTTCTGCGCAGAACACACTTTTTGCAATTTTCGGTCCACCCTAATCGGTGATTACAACAACCACATGAAAATGACAGAAATTTTTCAACTTTGATAGAAAAAACCAAAAAATGACCCAGGTCCGATCCCAAAGGGGGGACCAGAGCCATGGTATTTATGGGAAGAACACCTTTCTGCCTACACCTACCCTTAGCTGGTCCAACACCGGCTACGCGATCCCCAGTATTTCTGCGCAAAACACACTTTTGAAAACGCCCTATATCTTTGTCTACAACAACCACATGCAAATGACAGAAAATTGTTAACTTAAATTTGAGCTTAAATTTTAAACCATTCGTCGGTTTAAGCAATTTTTTAAACTTTTTTTGTAGTACATTCCAAACCTTTCAATTACCTACACCAATTTTCAATTTCTTGCGGTTTAGATTTAAAACTGAACTGAAAAAAAACGTCTAAAACTTTTTAAATTTTTTTTTTCAAAAGTTTTTTTAATTCATTGAATTTTTCTCTAAACAGTTTTGTGGGCGCCGTAGCTCAGTGGGTAGAGAAAACGACTCTGATGCGGGGAGCGTTAGTTCGAGTCCTGGCAACAGATGCATATGTTTTTTTAACTGCTAAGACATTTCTGGTTTAAAATTTAAACTCTCTTCTTCATGCTCATTTTTTCGAAAACCTACATTATTTAAATTCTAAACCAAATTTGGTTTGGACATATATGTAGCCCAAAAAAGTTTTAAATTCAGGCTAAAATTTTTACCCGTGATAGAGTTAAAATAAAAACGAAAATACGAGTATACATAGTTATGTATCCTTTAAAATTGTATATTATAATGTTCCTTTCACTTTATTATTATTTCCTATGAGTATGAAACACATTACACTAGTTTAAATTGCTTAAGTTTGAACCATGTCTTTACTTGTATGTATTAAAATTTCAAAAATACACAAACAAATTAAAAAATAAAATAAATAAGGAAATGAGGGTAAAATAATTTTTTATAAATCATTGGTTCATATAAAAACTTATGAAAAGTTTCTGATTCGGAAAATATAAATAAAAAATTCTGTAACGGAACTTTTTTAACGACATTCACTGTTGGTAACTTACCTTAACCATAATTTAACAGACAACTTTTAAAACATTGTTTAAAAAATTGGAAACATTAAAATAAAGTTTGCTTTAAGCTTAGAAGTATTTCCATATTTTTAAAAATAAAAGTTAAAGTATTAATAATAAAATTAAAAAAATCTCCGTGATCATGAAATCGAACCTGAGACGCACACTATTATCGTTCTGAACAATCTAATTCACCACCAAAGCGAGAGAGGCAGTAGGTGTACTTTCAAGGACCACCTATTCCCTCTCTTGCTTTGTTGTTCATTACTCCGTGGAATAATCTTTTGGGAGCATTTTTCGAATATGGATATAGTGACCTATCTTTTTTTAGGGCCTGCTCATAGTATCCAGGCTGGTAACTATATTAAGGCTGACATTTTTTATTCAAAAACTTTAAAAAAAGTTCATGTTTGCTGATGTGAGCTCAACAGAATAAATTTGGAATAAATGGAATAAATTTATACTTAGGAAAATATAAATGTTTATTGAAAGAATAGATGTCTGCTTCTTGCTTTCGGAAATTTACTTGAGACCAGGGACTTGTAACTCGTTTCTGTTTCGTTATTGTTCCACATGTAGGTAACGAAGCAAAATTGTATCGTTACATGCTATACCAAAACGTGTAACGAAACTCTGAGAAACGGCACTCCCCTGTAACAAAACTAGGAACAATTTTCCTGGAAAGGTTCCAGCAGAAACAAAACCTGTACCGAAACTACCTACAGATTTGATCACAACAACTGAACTGTAACAGAAACGCTAGGTATAGAAACAAAACTTGTAATGAAACCTCAGAAACGAAATCCAAATAATAATAATGGCATGCAGTACATGTACTAAGCGGAGGGGGGATAAAAAGTACAAATTTTGTTTGATTCGTATAAAGAAACTGGCGATGGTGATAGAAAATAAAAATTTTAACACGTTGACTGCCAAGGCCATTGTACAACTCTACAAGTAAGTTATGTCGGCATCCCTTTCTCTTCCTTCTCTCTCTAGCTCATAGGCGTTTGACACTCACTCACATGTCAAACAAGCGTTTGACACTCACTCGTGGCTGGGTTGCTGGTCAGCTAACAATGAAGGGATGCAAAGGCTTAGTGCAAAAATGGACTGAATTTTACAGCTGGGCTGCTGTGTTAGTTAATTTCTTTAACTGAATTTAGTATGAAAACGTGTTTATAAATTTGGAAAAGAACTAATAATAAGCCCTAACTGAATAAAAATAAATGGTAATTCTATACGACCGTACGTAACTACTAAAACACGTCCAAAATTATCAGAAGACGCGCTGCGACCTCGGAATCAATAATAATCCGAAAGCGGAAACTCGATTATATATTTCTATCAAGAGATATTTGCAATCAAATTTGAACATTTTCTGTCAAAAATATTGGAGATCGCGTAGCCGGTGTTGGACCGGCTAAGGGCTATTTGTTTGAAGCGCGGCCTCCGCAGCAAAGTGTCCTGCATATAAATACCATCGATCAGACCCCCCGTTTGCGACCGGACCTAGGCCATTTTTTGGTTTTTTGCCAATAACTTTTCACTGAAATAACATATTTTCCGCTTTCGGATTATTGATACCGAGGTCAAAACGCGTCTTTTGATACCTTTCCCGATATTTTTGGACGTGTTTTACCAGAATTACCGTTGTTTTCGTTGTTAATAAAGTTATTTCCATCTAATTATATGATTAACTAATTAGAAATATCTGGATTATTTGCAATAACTTTTCTTATGGTAATATTACAGAGGCCGTGTGCTAATCGGAAAAATTTTACTCAGAGGAAAAATGAAGTGAACTTATTTTCTATGGTGTAAAAATATTTTCCATTTCGCTGTGCCAAATGAAATGGTAAATTTTGACAGTTGTAAATTTTGACATCTGAAAAAATCACGTGCGAAAGCAAATAGTCTGTGAATAAATTTTAAATGTACTTCTTTTTTTGCCATTATGTTTAGTATTTTTTGCGTTAAATTACATTTTATCGTTTAATAACGTGTTGGCATATAAATTCATTTGAAATAATAGGATTGGCAATACCGAATGCATATATGTGTACACATTCGTAGTTGTCAAAATTTTACCTAGCCCTACGGGCTAGAGTAAATTCTCACGTTCATACTCACCGCGATAAATGTCGGAATTTTCTTTCGCTCTGTCAAAATTACAATTTTCAACCGATTGGCACAGGGCCTGAAAAAGACATCTTTACCATAGAAAAACAGTTCAGTAACTGCGAACTTGTGAAGCCGCCTTAACTATTTTTTTAAAAGTAGTTTTGTTTAGTAATTCTTTTTTTTTTAATAAAAAGTTGAATTTATTAATTTTATTTGTAAATTATTTATATTGGGCCTAGTAACAATTTTAATAATATTTTTATTGGAACTTTTCGGCCGGGGTTAAAACAACGTTTTTATTTATTATTTTTTTTTCATCCTACGCGTTTCGACGCAATTTTTGCGTCTTCATCAGGGATTTTTTTAATCATCTGTTTATTACAAACCAAGCGTACATATTTCATCAGGGATTTTTTTAATCATCTGTTTATTACAAAGACCCAAAAATTGCGTTGAAAAATCGTAGGATGGAAAAATAAAAACCTTGTTTTAACCCCGGCCGAAAAGCTCCAATAAAAATATTATTTATTTGTAAATATTGCGTCAGTTATGTATATGGGTGATAATAGGCCTACAGGGGAACGGCACACCCAATAAAATTTAGATAGCGGGCCTACATTGCAGCCTCCTGGGTAGTGTGGGGAAGCAATGGTTAACAAAGTGTCTAAAAGGGGTCTGGTGAGAAGCGGGTGACTTCCTAACATGAAACATCAACCATCGCGTGCAAAACGTTTTAATTTTTCTCTAATATCAATTCAAATATTACTTTTATAATCTTTTCTAAAAAATAAGGCAAAGCTACGATAAGTACAGCGCTCAAGAGACGTGGAAGTTCACATAAGCGCACCCTTATATGTACGCTTGGTACACACCATGCACACACAAAAGAAAAACAAGAAATAAGCATGCGCATTTTAGGAGACACACTTTAAATAGTAGGGAACTTTATTAAGATACGATATAAATCAGAAAAATAATTCTTAAGTTGAAATATTTGAAGATAATTATCAAATTAGCACGTCCAATTTTATTGTAAACAAAGAAGAACAAGCGAATTGCCATGGCAACATCAACTACATGGTTGTTTTTATAGGTAGCACAGAAATTTTTATAAAGATTTCAAAGATATCAAAAACTGGTACTTAAATAAGTAGAACTATTGCAAAAATAGTTCTATTTGAAATTATTCGCTTTAAACAATAATTTGCTGCAACTAATTTCTCTTATTTATTTATTTACTGTATATTTTTCTAAAGCATCGCCTACTTCTTGTCTGCTGCCAATGAGTACGACTCTGCGTTTAATGGCCTCTGAATGACAAGCTCCTTACATGGTGGGCACAGCTGCGGAGGAACAGCTGATACATAACTTACTTGTAGACCTTTACAATGGCCAAGGCCATTTTCAGAAAACTGTCCAAAAATGATATTTTGATTTTTTCACATTATATTACTAAAAACTCTATTTCTAGATCATTGGTATCATCAAAAATCAAAAATGATGTTTTTTGAAGGAGAAAAAGGACCTGCGAGTTATCTCGTAGTTGGCGTCCTTTTTTTCCTAAAAAAACATAATTTTTGCTTTCTATAGTATTTTGTTTTATAGTTATTATTATTTATTATAATTATCATAATTTTATTATTATTTTCTTTCTTTTTAGTTTTATAAACATTCTCTAAAATTACTGTTATAATTATCAAGATCAATTCGTCTTGGCGTTGATTGGAGATTTTCAAAAAAAAAATAGGAGTTTTTAAAAAAAATAGATCTAAAGAGCTCCATTATTTAGAGTGTTTACCACCAACGGAAACGAAACAGCGTCCGACAAAGCCATGTCGTGTATGTACCCAAGAAAAAAAACGCCGAGAAACGCGTTACTTCTGTCCAGCCTGTCCAGAGAAGCCAGCCTTTTGTGTGGAAAATTGTTTTAAAAACTACCACAAACAATAATATATTACTTTATTTCTTGTATTTGAGTTAATTTGTCCATTATATTAAATGAATTTTTGCATTATATTGAATGAATTTTTCCATAAAATTTTTTTTTTTTTTAATAAAAAAAAAGCTCACGGAAGCCAAACCCAAACTTTTTTTCTTTTCCCAGAAGCCATTTATCGATTCTAACACTATTATAATACGGTTTTACTCGTAGCTACACAAAAAGTGGTAGTTTTAGGTAGTACGAGATAACTCGTAGTTGGCTTCCTGGAAGGAAAATCATACTACGAGTTATCTCGTAGTTGGCAGTCAACGTGTGAATTCATACATAAAGCAACGGATTGTGAAAAATTTACATAAATAATTAATTATAATTATCATTAGATATTTCATTTTCTAATATTAATTCACAAAAAGTTTGTTGTCTTGTACCTCATTTTTATGAAACGTCGAAGCATTGCACTATGCTTTCGCGGGTGTGATATCATTTCCCTGGATATTGGAATATTAGACTTATGTTTTTCACCACTTCTAGATCAATTTTTGTTGCATGTTGCCTTAAATTTGTAATTGCACCTGATAAGTAATATATCATTCAATATACTCGATTTCCTGTTTGTTCTGAGTGACGCATAAATGAAGTGCACTCCCGAGAAAAGCCGTTTCATGCTAAACTCAGTTGCAGCTGCACCATTTACAATTTTTGCCAATTGATACAGCTGTGGGTCCATATTTTTTTTGGGTTTCCCACCAAAGTAGAATATCAACCTCTGGCCGTAGTGATGTTGATCCTCGAAAGTCAATCAGTAATTGTCTTATACAGGTTTCATGCAGAGAAGCGGTGCGTTTTGCCATGGCGGCATTCAACACTTTCATGAATGCTGGGCTTTGGTATTGCGAAATTGTTCCAGAGTTCGACTCACTAGTTGGAGTAGGTGGGGTGTCGTTCATACTGTGTCTATATGACGATGCTCTGTCAGCAGTAATGAGAATCGTGGATCCAGGTACATACATGATAATAAAGTATTATTTTCCATGAGATGAGTTTCTCTGGCACACATTGTCTGATACAGTTTTGTAGCAAGAGTGCCTGGTAAATCGTTTGTTTCGTACTTGCAGCACTGCCAAATGCCAAAAAATGGTCCAAGTGGTAGCCGTTCTTCTTGGAGTTTCTTGCTGGCTATTTTAGCCGAACGCAATAATTTAAACAAATTGGAAAAGTAAGTTGCTTTTCAAATTTTAACATTTCTTTACAGCGAAGTGGCTGATTTTTTGCTTCAAAATGAGTTTTATATACAGTTTTGATTACGAGAAACATTTCCTAGTTTTTTTTCTGTACAGATATGTTTTGTTACAGTTTTGTTACGGAGGTAGCGTTTGAGGTTTCGTTTCTGTGCCCAGTGTTTCGTTACAGCTTAGGGTTCTGGCAGTTTTGTTATTTAGAGGTTTGTTACTCACTGGGAACGGTTCTAGTTTCTATATTTATGTGTTTCTGGGAATAATAACGGCAGAAACGGAGTTTCGTTTCTATCCAAGGTTTTGTGACAAGTCTCTGCTTTAGACCGCCCTTTAGCGTAGTCTTGTCAATACTATTATGTCAGCGTAGTCAATAGTGTTGGCTTCAACTTCAGTTTTATTAAGATTTCCGATCCGTCCTTCGCCTTGGCCGTCATCACCAGATCTTTCAGTATCCTCGGCATCTTTATAAATAAAATAAATCACTATCGATTGTATTCCACTTCTCAATATCATTTTCAGTGTAGGCTTAAATAATAAAAAATACATAAAAACTAAATTAACAGGAGAATGTCAAGAGGGTGGAAAATTACTTCTGGGATAACAAGTGGGAGCAGACCCTGTATATCATAGACTTCTTTATATTTTTTCTGCAATATCTTTTGACGAAGAAAGCTCAAAGGAACATCATCTTCTTCATCCTCGCTTTCATTTGGTTCTGTGGCATTGATGCATTCTAATAAAGGATTTCAACATTTCGCTATTACACTCGCCTACAGCTGATTCCAAGCAAGTATTAAAAATTGTGTGATGTCATCCTTTCCTACAGCTAATAGCAGAAGATGTTTGTTGTTGTTGTTCTAGCGACAAAGACACTCACCGAAGGTTTTTTGTAGTACTTCCTAGTTAAGCGAATTACATTTTGATCCTGAATAAAAGACGGTACATTTGGAGGCATATAAATCACGAATATTGATCCATCAGCAGTTTTAATTCCATCTTCCGTCAATGGCTAGGAGCGTTATCAAGCAAAAGGATAGCTTTAGTTGCTAATCCCTTTTGTACCAAATACTTTTGAACCTAATAACAATTAAAAAGGAGTAAATACTCCATAAACTGTTGGATGTTTTAAGTTCTCTGAAAATGTTTGCAGTCAATCATTCACTCTTAGGCCAGGTTTTTCAGTCCTTGGTTAAGTTCAGTTTAAACTAAGTTTGCTTAAGCTCGGCATAAATTTAAACTCCAGTTAAACTGCAGAGCGATTTTTCAGTGAGAGTTTAAGGCCGCTTTTAAGATTTTCTTTTTATACGACAACATTGGTTTTTTTTATTTAGATACGGCAACAGATGACGTTTGTTTACATATTCAACGCCATTGCTTCTCAGTATTGTAATAGTTAGGATTTCGCTAATTTCTGCATCACTATAATCACTTTCGTCAGATGATATATCCAGTATTTAATTAAATATAAAAATATCGTCCTTTTTTAATTGCGTTCAGTTTATTGTTTCACAACCAAAACCATCAAATATGCAAACAGCTGACAGGTTAACTAGAGTTTAACCCTGCCAAATTGGCCGCTTAAACTACGTTTAAATTCTTTTAAAGTTGACTGAAAAACTGCGTAACAAGTTTAAGCTTAGTTTAAGTGACAAATTGAGTTGAACTTGTACTGAAAAACCGAGCCTTAGAGTTCCGGTAGTCTACTGGAGTGTCATACGCCTTAAAAGAGCGCGTTTTTTTTTTTTGGCACGTCCATTTATTAACGGTTTAACTTTAATCCCAATCGTCTGGTGGGATATAATATTACGAGTTTTTTTTATTCCCGAAATCGTTAATTTAGCTACATCACAAATCTTTGCCAAGGATGAAACACCAGCACCTTTTCCGATTTTTTCAACAATTTTAGATTTTTGCTTCAACGAAAGGAATTTCCTCGCAGGCATGAAAACACTAAATTTATTGGCACACAAAAACGTTTAAAAACACATGAAACACATCCACTCATACCCGACTTCAATTCTGGTTAATTTTTGTTTGTCAATTAAGTTTTGCCGTCGCGTTTAAAAATTTGTTCACTATTTCGAGGCTTTCGATTGTTCAATATATAGAGTGCTCCATGTAAAAATTTCGATGTTCATTATATCCAGATTCGACTGTACTCACACGTAGGTGCTCACGAAGTACTCAGAAGCAAAGAAATGTAGTACTCCGAGATGGAGTAGCTGATCCAATCCTAGGACATCGCCATGTAAATTTGGCCACCTTTTAAATATATGTGAGGATAAGTGTTGGAGTACTCTAATACTCCATAAGGAGTATTCTTTATATGATTGAACGGAGTATTTCTGTTTTCCAGGGAAGCGATACCGCGACTATAATTCTGCATCATTATAAAATTACTACAATTTTCGTATGTGTTAGTGCACTCGGCTGCCCTCGTATTGCACATACTAGCATTCGGCTCTCGCCGTGTGGTTGCCGGCGTTGATTGCCGAAAAGTTTTGAATTTGACGCCTGCTCGATATATACGATTCAAGTATTGAATTCAAGCCTGCCCCGGCATTGGCAAGGGGTTGAGAAGAGACGGGGAGAGTACAAGTAGCTTCATACCGTCAAGTCGGTTAAAGATTTTCTCTCTTGTATGCCGTTTTTTGTTTTACAATTGCTTCTAAAAAAAATTGGCACATGTAAACGCGAATAGGAAACACAAAAGGGGACGAAAGCAGAATTGTATTGAACAATTTCCTTGTAAAAACGGCTGTTAGTGTCGGGGAGTGAATGACAAGAATGATGGGTAATGATGTGCTGCGTTAAGCGATAGCGCCAACAAATGACGGTGCTTTCGGTATTCTCCTTCGTCATTTTAGCTGCCTGGCGACACGCAAGCATATGCTGCTGGTAGCCATAGCAACGGGTGGTTGTGTGCGTAATCGGGTGATTGTCGCTTGCCCGGCCACCATCAAGCGCCATTTGTATTGAAAATTCGTAGCGTGCGGACGTAAACATGTCATCGGATGACGATTTTTTATTGCTTGTTACTGCAGTTGTTTTGGCTAAAAAAAAAAAGTATTAAAAAAAAAAAATTGTGGATGAAAAGTTTGTATGCAAAACGTAAACAGTCTACGCATTCGTAGGTTTCAATAAAGCGCAACGTAAAATCTTTTTCTTCCGCGAGCTTGCTTATTTCACGTTCTCACAAAACTAACACACTAATGCTTGTCAAACACGTTAGCAACGATCAAATAGACCAGCTGTCAAGCGAAAAATACTAAAATTTTTGATTTTCATCAACGAAAGTCGACAACAAGTACGTGTGAGCACGACTACCCGTCGTTCGCGCCGATTGCTATGGTAACCACCCGTTGCTATGGCTACCAGCAGCATATGCTTGCGTGTCGCCAGGCAGCTTTTGGCATAGCCGTAAAAGCTTTCAGGGCAGTGCAATTTATATATGTATGGCAGCATAAATAGTCTGATTCCGCGGCAGTAAATGCGATTTTCGCCTTTCATTTGGATTGAGGAATTCATATCAAGGCGATTTACAAAAAAAATACGCTCGAACGGTTTGTTTAGAACAGCTGAGTTGAGACTTACCTCCCGATTCTAGTGTGTTCAACATTATTTTTACAGACAAAGACATAAATAGTCAACTTTTACCCTATTGGTATTCTGTCGGCTTAAGTGGCCGTTGTTGTTGTTGTTATTAACAGTTGCAGTCTAATTTCGTAACTACCGAAATAGGCGACATGGACGTACTCATTTGTGTATGTATATTCATATCGTTTTTTAATTCGAAAATATTACTGGGGATAATTGCATTCAAAATTTTGTTCAAGTTTTCTATCATTATTACCCATAGTACCAGAAGCATAACTATATATGTATGCATATTTTTGAATACTTCCCTAACCCTGACAACCTCCAATGGGTAAACTTCTGGATAAACAGTAAGTTGCGCGTATCAAAAAGTGGGTAATTTTATTCGGAGTTTTTCACTTTTTAACCGTGTTGAAATTGCTTCTCCGTATAGGTGAGGTCTAAGAGGCTGCATACTCTTACGCACTTATGTGAAAAGTTGTTTTTTTTTATGTATTCATGAAACGAGCTCAAGGCCAAGAATAATAATTTTCCACTTTTTGAATTTTTTTTATGAAAATTATTATTGTTTTTATTTATTAATAATCATTTTAATTAATTATTAAAAGTTTTTGATTGAATAGAGTAGGAAAAATGTTTAGAGACAACTGCCATAGCTTTTCTTATAGATCCATTTCGGAAGCTGCTAGACTTCACTCATCAGAGAAATTTTGGCACGCATTGCTAACCATTAAGTTTTTTTTTATGTAAAAAGCGGGTAATTATTGTTTTGCGGAGGGGTTAACATTTGTACCGTCTTCGCATTTCTTCTCCGTGTGGTCTGAGAAGGAACCCTTACATATATTTCCTTTGTATTTTGTTTTTGTGACTCGTAATCTTAAAGTAAAAAGTAGGAATCATTTTAGCTAGTGCTTCCACCTTATATAGATTCCTTTGCTTGCGGTTGAGCAAAAACGTTTATTGGGTATGTGCGTATTTCGATAAGCATGTATGTAATTGAAAAACAGACGTGCGAATCAAAGTATCATAACCCAGTCAACTTTTACAGGAAGCACGGCGGCTAAGCATGATGAAGTCGTTGCAGAGTTGTCTCTTTGATACAATTGATTGTACCATATATGATACTGAACCACGTTACTTTTTGTTGTGTTATATTTTTGTATTAAATTTGCATTTTTCTTATCAGTGGTGTAACTGTTTCATGATTAAATGAACACAAACCTGAATCATTTTCGATTTGTTTATGCTGGCTGGGCACGCACAAGTATTCGTTAAAATCCAACACAATACAAATTCAATGTAATACCAACAACACATTTATCTCACCATATAATCGAGCACGAGAGAGCATTTAAAAAAAGAAAGAAACAAAAACAAGAAACGTAACAACTAGAAACGAGCTTCCAGTTAGTCAGGCAAAGTCATATAGACATAACAGTGTAGCGCGCATATAGTCGTGTGAATCGGTGAAGAGAAATTTTTTTAAATTTGATAAAACAGCAACCAGCAAATATAAGTAAATACTCGTGATAATTTAATTGCGAACTCGTCATCGTCATACTTTTTATTCACACGTCATCTTCGTTCTTTTATTTAACAAATAAGTGTTGTAAAGTAAATGATTTAAAATAACGCTAGTGGATCATCTAATTGTATGCAAGTGTGTAAATAAGTAGAAAAATTTAATGAATTTTCTTCAAGAAAATTAACTGCGAGGATGATAATGGACGAATTTGTTACTTTTTTCTGTACGCCTATCAATTGCATACATATACTAAGTACTTATGTATGCATGAAAGTATATAGATTTCTGTGTATATAAAATGCATTTGGGCGTGAGTGTGGCTATGTGTGTGCGTGGGCTTTTGTATCTATGTTACAAAGCCTAGAATCTTAAAAACAAAATAACTATAAATTATAGATACTATATCCATACATATCTATGTACATATATATGGATGTATAAGAATTATATGTATGCATATTTTTAGGCCATCTTGCTGTTTTTGTTTCGTGGCTATCGACTTTGCAAGTAGAGGGCAAACAAAGACAATCAGTATTACCGCAAACATCTCTGCATCTGTCATCGTACACATATCCATACATACATAACTTTAAAGGAAAACACTGTAAAACGCAACAAAAGCAACAGTCACCACATCAACGACAACAATAACGAAAAAACAACACGTGAACACGCACACTACAATACTCGCAAGCAAAAACATCACACTTGTGTGCGTCATACTGCTTATATACACACATACATGGATGCATATACACATTATTAATTTTATTACGTTTTGGTCTCTCTTTCTAAGTTCCGTGGACCGTCAGGCGTGTAAATTCAAGTTTTTGTGTAATCGAAAACAAGAAAAGAGAAACAGAAAGCACCAAGTGCACCACATATGTACATAATATATACGAGTACAAACAGGCAGACAGACAGCCCTACATACATTTGTGTACTACAAAAACGTAAATTGAAAGAAATGACAAAATAACACAAGAGGCAAAAGGGAAGGTAATACTTTACTTCCAACGTCAAACCAGAGAAGCGTTTTGGTCCCAGGAACCCTAATCCGGTGGGGGAAACCTAATATTTTTAGTAGTTTGCAAGATATTTGCCAGCAAAGTTTTTGTTGTAGATAATGATATAGGGTGTTCTGAAAAGTGCAAAAGTGTGTTCTGCGTAGAAATACTGGGGATCGCGTAGCCGGTGTTGGACCAGGCAGGTGTTCTGCACATAAATACCTGGAATCAAGCCCCCTATTTGGGATCGGACCCGGGTAATTTTTTAGTTTTTTGCCAATAACTTTTAAATTACTAACAATAAAGGGTTTCCCCTAGCGGATTTTTAGTGCGGTTTTTACAGTTGACGTTGGATGTAAAGAATTACCATAGGAAATTGTGAAAACTGTTGCCCGTTTAAGAGAAGTGGGTGGGAAAGAAAAAGTGGTTGCCATGAAAAACAGTTAACACTTCTACAAATAATAATAAAGGTGCATACACACTGAACAAGTATAAATAATTTCGACTTAAATCTAAATATTAAAAATTTAAAAAATACGGATTATATGCAAGAAACGCGCTTTCTGTAAGTACTTTGCTACTGTTTGCACTTAAAATTTCAGTATTTAACACCGAAATAGGCTGGAAAAGTGCATTCATTTGAGTAGTGTGATTGCACCTTAACAGTCGAAAGGGTGGTTATAAATTGAGTAAATTGTTTTCTGGCATTTGCCACTCAAGAGAAACAGGTACCCGGGCGAAACAAGAGAAAAATATCAACAAAGCAGGGTAATGCAAAATATATGAATATATATGCATGTGCGTACATACATATGTACATGGTATCTATGTACATGCTACTTCTATGCAGCAGCCTTAGTATAGATCCAATAAGAATTTTTCGTTTAACAAGTTTTATTTGAAAAACGACGGAATATTGAATTGCAATGAAATCCCAATATATGTATGTATATGTTCATAGATACCCTGAGAGGAAAATCTCTGGTTCTGAACTGGTGCGCTTCTAGTGCGTTTTGAACTCCTTTTCATGTAATCAACTGGCGAATTTAACATGGCGATGCCCTAGGCTTTTCGACAGTTTCGAACTAGGTAAATATTCGACAGTTTGGATGTAGTTCGCTTATTGCTACTATTGCTCTAGTTCTCAACCATTTCCAAATTCTGCAGTTTGGATGTAGTTAGTTTAAAATAAAAAAAAAGTATTTGTAGAATACGCCTTCCACGGTAGAAATACACTCGGAGAGTTTGCCAAATGACTGCCGTCGGGTGACCCCATTTTGAAAAACTTTTTAAACCCACTTTTGATGCTTAATTTTTCAGGAATCGAACCTTGGGCATTATTGATGCGTGCGACGTAGCTCAGTGGGTAGAGCACTCGACTCTGATGCGGGACGCGTCGGTTCGAATCCTTTTTTTTTTCTTATTAGGCAATTTATCTCTAGTTCTGAACCAGAAATTGTTCTCACTAGTTACTAACTTTCCCACAGGGTATGTACATTGGTATCTAAATCTGACAGATACACACATGCATACTTACATATGTACATATGTCCAACAAAAAAATTAAGTTTATATAGTACCTTATTAAATACGTCATAATAAGTTCGTTCTAAGTACTCCAATAAATGTCTAACATGATCTAGCCGTCTCATAAGGTTCCTGGTCCGTCATCTCTGAGTTAAAATGTATTGAGTTTATAACTGCCAAATTTGATTGAAAAATGTAACGATAGTTGGATCGATTGGAAAAAGCTCAAAAAACACCGACTAAAATTTAGTTCGTTTTTTGCTCTGAGGTCTACATTAGGTTGTCTCTCAGTAAGAGAGTGAAAGAGCTAAACCTTAAATCTGAAGACTTCAGGTAAGGTGCCTGCAGATGTCGGTTAGATTTTAAATATTGTTTCCAAAAGATAGGTAGGTCGAAGTGGCAGTCGTAGATTGGGACACTTACATATGTATATATATGTGAAATACTAAATCCGCTACCAACGGCCTTTTATTTTCAGTTTTCAAACCAGCTAAGCATAACCACATTCATAATCTCTTCCTGTAGCTGAACAACGTGGGTTTAAAAACTAACATGAAAAGTAGCCCAGTAAGCCATCCCTAAGATCTGCGATTATAAGCTACTTCCCATCGAATTCCCGCTTCTGCAATACCTCCTGAAATGCGCAAATAACCATTTAAGTGTCTAGCCATAAATGTTTGTTGTAAAGTTGCTTTCTGATAAGGGCATACTTACTTCATAGACGCGTCTTTGCTTTGCTAACTGGTGCTACTTGGAAACACCACGGAATCTGAAATCGGTCACTAAGTGGTCCTTCCATTAGAGTGGCGGGATCTTTCTTGCTAAGTTGGGGCTTAGAGCTTTATTCGATATTCTTGTTATGCTCAATTTTGTTATTCTGGAAAATCTTGTAGAATTTAAAAAATGCGGAATAGAAACACTACTGCCAACTTCAAAAACGCCAAACCGACATCTGAACTTCAAAAATGATTATGTGCGCCACTTAAAGTGGCTCCTAATCCGAATAATTGTACCCACTGTACCAGTTATTTGCCTTTTGAATTTTATACATACACTGGTGTACGAAATAACAGGGACAAAATTGTAATTGTTTGCTCTGGCTATATATAGTCTACTACTTGAGTTCCACTACTAAAACCAGGGAAGCCGGCGAACCAAGGAGATTCTTATCGTCCGATATCCCTCCTTTTGCCGGTTGCGAAATTACTAGAGACCATTCTGCTCCCTTACTTTATTGCAAAACTGAAATTGGCCGATCACCAGCATGGTTTCCTCAAATCTCACAGCACCACATCCACTTTGAATGCAATTACAACACATATAAATCATGGTTTGAATCAACATTCACCAAACCATAGGACGGTTCTCGTGTCACTTGACCTATCAAATGCATTCAATGCGTAGAAAACTGAGTACAAAAAGGTCCATAAAGCTAGCAGAGCAAAATCAGCAGAACAGTAAACTAACTTATGGAAAATTATGTGCTCTAAATGTGCTAATTAAGTGCCCTAATCCCAAAAAAGTGGTCTATTTTTTCCAAAAAATTATGTTCTGCTAGCGTTAGGCTAAACCTAGCAGAGCAATATGCGTAAACAGTGAAACTAGGCGAATAGATCAAAAGTTATTATGCAGAAATTTTGTGCTCAAAATGTGCTAGTGAAATACCCTACCCCCCAAAAAATTGATCCTTTTGTTTAAAAAGTAGCAGAGCAATATGTGTAAACAATGAGATCAAAAGTTATGATACAGAAATTAGGTGATCATCAAGTGTCCATTCCCGCAAACAGAAAACGAATATATTTAGCAATAGAAAATAATATATTTATGTAAATCGTCAAATTCTGTCCACTTTCCGTCTGAGCGTGGGCAAATTGCAGTATAATGCCCGACTCCCATTTTTCGTGGCTTGATGTTTTCCTTTTCCTCATTCATCGATCTTCGCACTGCAGTGTGTGATGGTGTAAAATGAACTACCCCAAAAAGTTCGTATTGTGTGACTTCATTCTCTTGCGCACTAAGTTTGTAACTTCTGGGCAATGACTTTAAAGCGACTCGTGGCTAAAGGTCGGCATCGCATACTTCCAAGAACATAAAAAATCCTGAAATTATTTATATACATTTATGTTAGGAAAAAAGTTTTTTTTAGGTGACACCTCATACGTCCATCGTAAAAATAAAAGAAAAAACAATGTCTACTCTGATTTTTTGGGGGCTAGGGTATTTCAGGAGCACATTTTGAGCACAAAATTTCTGCATAATAACTTTTGATCTATCCGTCTTGTTCGATTGTTTACGCATACTGCTCTGCTAGGTACATAATTTTTGGGAAAAAATAGAAGAGCACTTTTTTTGGGATTAAGGAGTGCGTTTGAAAAAATGTCACCTTTATTTTATTCAACAAGTTTTTTCTTAATTATTTGATTTGGATATTTTTACCGTAGTATGTAGTAGAAATAAATGTCAGAAAAATATTGACTGAAAATATTTTCGCTAAATGCTGTAGTTCATATAAAAATGGCAAGCGAATTGGAAGTACGAAAAACTATTGTTAAAAGTTTTCAAGACCACCCGCAGTGAACTTTCAAAAAAATTGCTCGAGAACTTAAAGTAAGCTCGAAAACTGTTTCGAGGGTGTTGACCAAAACATGAAAAAGAAAATCATCACCGTTTTTCAGAAGATCCCCAATTTTTCAGGCAGAAAACTAGCGCAGAATGTCGGATGTTCCGAGTTTTTGTCCATAAAGCAAAAAAAGGAAGCTGGTCTCAAAACATTCAAGGTTCAAAAAGTTCCAGACAGAAACTATGAAGAATGTGGAAGCAAACACTCACGCAAAAAAACTAAAAAATTGTTTCTTTGAAAAATTCAATTGCTGCAGGAGTTTTACACAGCAGACTCGCGCGGGAATGTGGACGAAAAGTTTAAGTCAAAAAGGCAGTAAAAATTTCCTCTTAAATTCCTGGTTTGGCAAGCAATCTGCAGCTGTGGAGAAAGGAGCAGTGCTTTTGTAACTACGGGAACAATAAACTCCCAAATATACATTAAAGAATGCTTAGAAAAAAAGATTAAAGCCTTTCCTAAGACGACATAAGGTTTCCATTTTTTTTTTGCCTGACCTAGCTGCTTGTCATTATAGCAAATTGGCTTTGGAATGGTATTCTAAAAATAATGTGCTTTTGGTGCCTCGAGAAGCAAATCCGCCCAACTGTCCAGAACTCAGGCCAATTGAAAGATACTGGGCATTGGTCAAAAAAAAGCTAAATCAACAAAAAAAGTATCAAGGAATGCCAAAGACTTTCGGGAAAAGTGGAGTTCAGCAGCGCGAAAAGTGTCAAATACTACTATAAAATTATTAATCGAAGGGGTGCCGGAAAAAATAAAACGATTTTTAAAACTATAGTAGTGATCAAGTTGTTGATATATAATAAAACTTGTAATTAAAAGGACAAATAACAGCTACTTTTATTTTTAAAATCGGACTACTAGTTTACGAAATTTGTCATAATTAGTAAATGAGAATTTTTTCAAACGCATTTCTTAGGGCACTTAATTAGCACATTTAGAGCACATAATTTTCCATAAGTTAGTTTATTGTTCTGCTGACTTTGCTCTGCTAGCTTTATGGACCTAGTAAAAAACCTGTTTTTGGAGGTCCAAGAAAGTTGTACTTCGGCATATAAAGTTCGAATTGTTGGAAAGCTAGGTTGATACCGGTCTACCCGGTCTATTTGACAATTTGTATTCCGTTGTTTATTTTCGTATGTATGTATATATATATATATGTAAATGTATATGCCCTGCAGAAAATTTGATAGCTGAACTAACCTAACTTGGCAACTCGTTATCTATCGTTTCCCTGCGAACAGTTCCAGGTAGTTTCGCTTTGGTTCCATTTCGGATTGTTCTGGTTGTGAAAGTCTGGTTATCGACCTTTAAAGTGAATTTTAACCAAATATGATACCAAATGTGCAGATTACGTCTGTCTTTTTTTGGAGACTGGTTCCAAATTTGACTGCAGGGTGTACATATATACATACATAGGTAGAAATATGAAGATAATTTTCGCGCATGTGCTATATAATCTTCCCATAGACATTTGAAAATTGTTACATACATACATATGTACCTACGCATATGATGTAGAAAAATGTTGCAAGGTGTAGCTACACACATACTACATACGCATAGATACACGTGTGTATATTAGACCCGGCGTTATACCAGCATGAACTTGTTTTTTCAACACTGAAAAATTGTTTTTTTTTTATTATTTTTTTAATAAGTGAATAATATCTAATTATAATTATTGCCAATTCTCGTCAAACTTACAAAAAATGTTTTTTTTTTTTATAAAATTTTGTGAGAAAAAATGACAGCAACCACATACAAATTTGTTGTTGTAGCATGCCTAATAAAAAATAGGTAATGAAAAAAAACGGTTCTCATATTGGTTGATTTTAGAGTGGAATGTTCCATTCTTTATGTTGTTGTTGTTGCAACGATAAAAACACTCGCCGAAAGTTTTGGGGAGTGCTGTCGAACTGACAGTCCTTGGCCGGATATGAATCCGGTAAGCTCCGGTACTCCCCGACTGTCGTGGTAGCGATTTGGTATGACCAGTGAAACCTTCTAGGTCATATCACCCCTCCTTCCGTATGAAAGGAGAGATTTGTAATGAGAGGTGAGAGGCATCATATCCGTAGATCAACTATCGAGTTGCACGTCATTACCTTTGTGCATATTAGTCGCCTCTTACGACCGGTATACCTACCTCGGGCATATTCTAAACCTCAGGGGTATTCTTATCGTAACACGTAGTGTAGAACAGCGTCACCCTTCAGAATAACGCAACTCCACTCCTAGTTGCACAAGACTAATGCCGATACTTTGAAGAAATGTCGATTTTTTGGAATAATCCGATAATTTCGTTTTTGTATGACGTAAAACCCCAAAAATTTTGCTAAATTTCAAAAATTATTCGAGTTGTTTTAGTCTTGTTTTTATACTGCAATTCGGTGAATTCATCATCAGGCCGTCAGTCATTAATTTTTAATTTAAATCTTCTTTGTTAGACAGACAACTACTTTTCGCGAAGTCAAAAGCGATTTTGATATGGACAAAGAAATGGTTATTCTCAAGGATTTATCGTATCGTTAAGTTCTGGTGGATGCTAGACTTTCCAGTGGTTGAATTCACTAACTTCTATAACGAAATTCGCAGTCGAAATTTTATCTAACCGATAACTAAAACGATTTCGGCATTCACTAACCGTTTTGATCGATAATCGTTTATTGACGATCAGCTGCTTCGCTAAATAAACAACAAATAATTTGAAGTTGTCAAGGAAAATTAAAATAATATTAATAATATTGGTATTATTATTATAAAATAAATGACGTTTGAATATTTAGCGTACGCTTTGTCGCGCTATGAGGACTCTTTAAGCCCGAAAAGTTAGTGAATAAACAGCACAGTCGATAGTGCAGGCGACAAAATCGGTAGTTAAAATTTCGAAAAATCGCATCGTTATAAGTTAGTGAATTCCACTAGAAGTCTGACATAACTGTTACCACGCCCACTGTTGTGTAAAAGATTTTAAAAAGGATCAAGGATCAGACAAATATATATATACATGGCCTCTTTCATAACACAACTTTATTAATTATTGTCATATGTTATATCATTGCAGATTTGACTATTCCAAGCTGGACAATTTTCCTACAAATATTTAACTGGAAATCCCAAAGCGAACTGATTTCCTACATTGGATTGAAATATCACTGTTTTATATAAGTACCAACCAGTGGAATTTCTTCAAATTGCTATGTCGACAGGATTAAAAGTATTACTAGATGCAGCTCAATATATTGAGCATCAAGAGAAATTAAAGAGATCACCAATAACGGCTTCAACTGACACTGTAGAGCTGTGCTATGCTGGTCAAAGTTCTGCGGGTTTTGATATATCAGGCGGTGTTAACGGCAACAACAATATTATAAATACAAAAACTGTGCGTAACACAACGGATTTATATCAACAAGTGTCATCTTCTGCACCAGCAGCAAGTGCCAGATTTCATCATGTTGCCAATGGGGTGATCATAACAAACAATACCAACAACAATGCACTAAACGGAAACCAATTGGTAGTGGAAACGAAAACAATTTATCCTAAGCAAAACAACAACAGAGACGTGACTGATTATGAGTTTACAAGCAGAAATGTTACTGGAGCGAAAACAACCTTAAAGGGTAGTCCTAGAGTAACTCATATTTCCAAAATAGCATCATTTCCAGCAATTACCACAGATGATGATGCAGTGACGGAAGCTGGTATTCCCGGTAAGTTTTTTGTAATTCCGATAGTGCATTTGGTACATACAAACATACATACACACATTGAATTTCAATCTGTTGTGATTTAATGTTTTGAGCGGGAGTGGGATCGATAGTAACAATTTTTATGCTGGAAATGGCGGCGCTTCGACAGCATTGACCAAAGACGTTCCTGTGCTGTGCAGTTTCTTTAATCATTGCCTGTCTTACACATTTAATTACATAAAGCATGAATTTTCATGTTTAAACTGCGAAAAGCTATAATTGCGGCATAACACCCTCATCCATGCATACCTTCAAACCCCTTCCAGTTTTTTGTATGTGCATATCTACATATTACATAATAACCATCATCCGGTGGTCGTGTTGTATACGTAAATACAACAACAATGATTTGAGCCATATATATTCATATAGATATCCGGTTTAATTTGTGAGCCAGATAGTTTGGCTTGTTTCTTATCTTTTGATAAACCAAATTTCTAAGTATTTATTTATTATTTATTTATTTGCCTATACTTCTTCATGATTTTAATGTTTACTCGTAGATTATAGCTTTTTTTCGTGCTAAACGCATTAATATTTTATGAAATTGTTTCGTTCCTATGAACATGATATATATTATTGATTTCTTTTATTTGTATGTTATTAACTGGAATTAAAGTATATATTAATTAAACTATCATATTGCCATCGTATCCTTAAAACAAATTTCATGATTTTTGTACTAAACAAAAATATTTGGTGTATTTTTTTTTAAATGCTGTGGATGCCCTGAGTATTCTTGAAATGAGAAACAATTAAGCGGGTTACGGATCTATAAAACCCTCCGGTTTCCGGCTAATATAAACACTTTTTTATGTTATTTTCTCTAAATTTATGTATTTAATTTTTTTTTTGTTTTATATAGAGGATGCCTTTTCCTCAAATTTAAATTCATCCACGAAACACAATGGGCTCGCTGCATTCTACCCGCCACGACAAATTATTCATGCTTTAAATGAACAGCAAGAACTGCAACAACAAACGCTCCCACAGCCAAAACAACATGAGGAACACAGTATGGGGAATTGTAGTCAATACAATAGTAAAACAAAAACATTTAGACTTGTTGATAGTGGCAGTGGCAGTGGTGGTGATATTGTTGTCGTAACCGCTGCTGCTAATAAACAAATGTTGCTGAATGATGGTTTGCGAGTGGCGTCGCCAGCAGCGACATCCAAGGCGATAAGCATACCAAATCAAACACAGCAACAACATCAATCAGTAACAATATCTAAGTTTTCGCTGATCAACAGCACATCAGCACCTTCAAATTCCTCAATAAATTGTAAAACTTCCGAACCTCTTACCCCACCACCCGTTACGTGTAGAAAAATTGATGATACGCATACGCGCATACGCAGTTTTTCACTTTCACATAAAATTGCAGCCAACAAAACCCTTTTAAATAATGGAGATGATGGTGAAATGATCATTGAAGATGGCAACACAATGAATTGCATTGGTGGTAATCAATCGCCGTCGCGGCAAAGTACGACTGGAAGTCACTATTTGCAGATGATGTCAGCACAACAAGCGGCAGTTGCGTCGCAAATGATGCACGTGACACCAGCAATGGGTAGCAGCGGCCGGAGGCGAACAATCAGTTCCAATAGCAATGGGTATGTTTTTAAAAATAAACAGGTAGTTACGAGACTATGTACATCTGTAAATATACACTACACCCTATTAGACGCGCCTAACCACACTCACTAATTCATGCAAGCAAAAATCGTAAATTACTAACACACACAAAGCTTTCTGTCAAGTTTTTCTTTTTCTTTGTGTATTTTCTTCTTTGATATTGTGAGAAAAATGTAAGTGCGTTGTTAAAAAATTTATAAAATATTAAACAAGGAGTTTTGCAGTGAAATTGCTACTAATACACCCAGATACGGCAAGTATATAGTGCTAATTATTATTATTAAACAAGTCAAGTCCTGTTTTATATATTTGTGCCCTAAAACTTTTTTATTTTCAGGTGGACGAGCAAAGGAATTTTCCTTTTGTAAAGTTTCGTGATATGAATGAATATGTACAGGGTGGCTGATGAATTTTGCTACATTAAGAAACTCAAATAAGTTTTTCTTCAGTGTATGGAATTCATTTTTCTTTTATTCATGTTAAAGCTCATTAAATTTTATTAAATATAGCTTAATTAGTTTTAAAAATAATGGAATTTAAATGCCCCCCCTGCTCGTCGATGCATGTGCGGCATCTTACCAAAAAGTTGTTCATTACTGCTTGGAGAGTTGAGACAGGAAAAGCCGCAATTGTTTCTCGAATGGATTGCCTTAGTTCATTCAAATTTGTTGGTTTTGCTTTGAAGACTTCCTGTTTGCAATAACCCCACAAGAAAAAGTCAGGTGCAGTAAGGTCAGGCGACCTGGGTGGCCAACGGAATGTGGAGTTTCTGGATATCAGCTTATTGGGAAATTTTCGTCGCAATTCTGTCATAACAGGTTGGGCTATATGAGGAGCTGCACCATCTTGCTGAAACCACACAGAGTTGAAAGAAATTCTCATTCGGCGTAATTCTGGATAGAAAAACTCTCTCAACATGCTCAAGTAACGGTCTCCAGTAACCGTGTGACCGTTTTCTTCGAAGAAGTAGGGCCCGACAATGCAGCGTGATGAAACTGCACACCACACTGTGACACGAAGTGGATGCAATTCCGTCTCATGGAGTATCTGTGGGTTCGAAGCACTCCATATTCGACAATTTTGTTTGTTTATGTTGCCGTTTAAATCGAAATGGGCCTCGTCAGACATGAAAAGACAGTTCAACATGTTTCCATCCTCTTCCACCATTTGAAGCATCTTCTGGCAAAATTCCAAGCGAATCGGCAAGTCTGCAGCGTTCAGTTTGTTGGCCATTTGAATTTTATATGGGAATAAGTCCAAATCTTTGTGCATAATTGACTGTAATGACTGTCTGCTTACACCCATTTGAGCAGATAAGCTTCTTGTCGAAACACGTGGATTGTTTTGTATGGCAGCAGCTACAGCAGCGATTGTTTCCTCCGTTCGAACTGAAGGGTTTCGATGGTAAGGTCTTCTGTTGACTGTCCCATGCTCGGCAAAATTGTTTACAAGTCTTATTATGGTCCATCTGCTCGGAGGATTGCCGCCAAACGTGCGCCTATACTCTCTTTGAACCGAAACTACGGACTCCAGTGCGTGATAGCGGCGGACAATCCAAATTCTTGTTTCAGTGTCCTAGTTATCCATTTTTGTTAAATGTAAAAGTCAATCTGCAAAATAAAAAAAAAATTAACCAGATTCATTAAATAGAAAAAAAGTTATTTAATTTTTTTTTGGTAGCGGCTTTCATTAGCCACCCTGTATTTATAGATCTTATTGGCTATTGTTAACTTGAAAAATGTGTAATTTTGAACTATATTAAACATTAAAAACGAAATCTAATAATAAAAACAATTGTCTTTTCATAGTTAGCTACATATGAAGTTTGCGTCATTCATAACCATTAGGCCTAACGCACGTTTTCCATACTCATAACCATTAGCGCTGGAGTGCGTTTGCATTATACCTGACTGTTAGCGCTAACCAAACTTTCCATTATGGATAATAAGAGTGAAGAGTGCAGATATATGTGGCTCTACATGCGCTAGAAAGGGATGCCGTATACTGTACGTGTGCACACCGACAGCAAACACATGGTTAGATTTGGCACACTACTCTTCAGGAACTAATTGAGAAAAATAACGCAAACGCAAGTCAGGCTGAGAGGTTATCTGACTTACCATTTAACTGGTACCTGTCTAGTAGGGCATACATACATATATACATACGAATTATTATGTGACTAACGCCGTCACTAAATTTCAAAAGTTATAACTTGTCGAAATTCGCTTTCCGATTGCTATCTATGATGTAGCCTTGGGTAGTTTTTGAATTAAAGAAATCATTAGAAAGTGGTTTTTTAGGTGCTTAAATAATGTTTTTTATAAATTAAACTATCGAAAGTGATCATGTGTACTTAGAAAGTATGCGGTAAAGAAAATGAAATGCTAGAACTGTGGAACTGCCATACGTTCTCGGTCATACCTGCAATTTTTTTCTTCACTTGACAACTATCCAACAACTCTGTGGAACTATTTAACTCTATTAAGGATTGCGAAAATTTGCATCATTGCATAAAATGTTATACTTAAGTGTTTCTGTTATATTTTATTTAATTTTGGAGGAGTCATCAATAGGAAAGAGACTACGCCGGATTTTTCACATCAGTCTTAGAAAACGAATCCGTTATGTATACACGTTCTGTAATGCATTATATTACTAATAGTGTTCTGGCAGGGAAACAACAACGACATATTAGCTATGTGGCAGTATCAATAAAATTTAGAGCCGACTTTGATTGGATGTAGTGTTCGGTGTAGTTTTGGGATAAAAGGGGTAGACTTTTATCAGGTTTTCCGCGACAAATTACAAGGCGTAAACACCGGTTTTCAACATGTTTTGCCTCGAAAATGATAATGAGCACCAAACCACGAAAGTGTGTACATAGTATAAGTTATTAGCTTTGTTCGGCGAGCATTAAATTTTGACTTTTCATTGGGAGACGAACTTGAAAGTTGCTGCTGGGGAAATTTCACTCAGTAAGTTTTGCAAGTGAAAAACAGCTGATCGTGGCATAGGAAAACAACAACAAAGCAGCTTGTGTAGCTCGCAAGTTTTTACAAATTCCTGTTTGCCGGAAACTGTTTACTTTTTGCGATTTCGCAATAACAATAAACAGCACCCAACAAATACATAGCTTATTTTCTTAATGGTTATAATATTCACCTCAAAAAGGACTATTTGTCGGGTTTTGCAAAATTTAGTTTATTTTATGCTATTCACGGGTTTTGATTCATTGTGCAATTATCTTTGTTTACAAAAACAAGTGTTTATTTTTGTGGAAGTTTATAGAAATTGTCAATTGAACCACCAGAAATACTTATTGTCAACCAATGTGACCAGGTTAGCCTTTTCGAGGCTAGTCTTAGCCTTTTTTTGTCCTTTAGCCTCATAATTTTGGTTTTAGCTTCGTGGCTTTTTTCTAGCCTTTTTTTACTCCAAACTTTTTCTGGTCCCAACATAACTTCGAGGAATATATAAAATTAAAGTTAAATAAAGATAGTATTCATGAAGAAATACAGAAAATTGTTCGTAAAAATTGTCAACTATTTTTAATGGAGTTGAAAACCCAATTGCGGCATCGTCTACCTGATAATATGAACTCTTTACAAAAGAAACATTTTTTTTTTCAGTTGATAATTATTTGAAAGTAACAAAGCCGGATGTATTTTCTCACTTTCAAGAAGAAAAGTCTAGGTATTCTCCAAGTCAAGTAGCATTGATTGAGCTGAAGTGGCGAAAACTAATAGCCGTACAGTGAACCGGTATGACCCCTACCATTGAATTTTGGGCCGAAGTCCGAGAACATAAAAGTTCATTAAACGAACCCCCGTTTTAAGAGCTGGTCGAATTCGTATTTAACTTTTTGGTATTACCATTCAGTAATGCGGAGGTTGAAAGAATTTTTAGTGCCAAGAACATTTTAAAAACTAAGTTCAGGAACAGATTAAAAATTAAAATGCTGAACTCGCTGCTTCATATTAGATGTTCGTTAAAACGGTTATCTAAATGTTGCACTTATTTTGAAATTACCGTGATCTCATCTCTATGATAAATACCCACACTTTGTACGCAGACTAAAGCTCTCCTGATTCATCAGGCGAAGAAAATATTATAAAATTAATTAGTTTGTAGTGATTTTTCTATAGTATGTGTTTCTTTGAAAAAAATCCTAGTCAAGAAAATGAGCCTGATATGTGTTGAAACATGAATAATTCCTTTAAGTTATGTCTACAGCTTTATATACAAATAGTTTAATCTAAAATAAAAAATTTGAAATGGATTTCGTAAAAAAATTTCTGACTTTTTTTAGCTTATTTTTTTTTTCTTAATTTCAGCCTTTTCTAACTTTTTTTTTGCCGATTTAGCCTCTTTTCTTCTGTTGGCAACTCTGCAGTGTTTGCATTTCATTTTCTTGGCGTTGTTACTTTTTTTAAAGTGGTTCCAGTGTAATCTTGTTTTTTGACATCTGAAAGAAATCAATATTCCCTAGACACAATTGATCACTTTCGAAATTATAAAACTTGACAAAATTATCGCGAAAATCGAGCAGCTCAACTTGTCACAGAAAAGTACAATTCACTTTACTGATTGAGCTACGGAACTTAGTCATTAGTTCAATAACTACCCGAGCCGCAATTCTGACCCATTTTGAGGACTTTCGTATTGCATATTTTATATGAAAAATTACAATAATTCGTAACATCCCGTAATAATGTTTTGCAAATGAACAGCACTATTATAATTCTCTATTCTGAGTAGATTATGTACTACTTGTGACGACTTTGCTGTAAATATCAAATCTTAAAAAATATATCTATGGTTGTTGTGTTTGATATCTGATTAAAATAAATAAATAAATAAAATAAATATGTATCGGAGCAGGACTATTCATTCAAACTCGTTAAGCTTCTAAACTGTGTTAACCTCATAAACTTATTTGAAAACTTTCATATTTACGATGTTTCCTTGGTTGACTGGAATTCGCGAGTTTGAATTCCAAATAATTTAATACTTATATGCACTTGTTAAAAGAGAAAATGCATATTTAATTCTTGAACACCTCAGGCTTGGCTTTGAACAACTTTTGAACAATTCTCTATTAAAGCATACAAGATATTTCAATATAACCCCTAAAAATCCGAGTAATTTTTTTTTAATCCGAACGACACTATTGATGAAATCGTCTCATGAATTCATAATTATCTATTTGAAAGGGCTGGTACGCGGGAAGTGCACAACAAATTGGAAAAAAATCGCCGGGCACACCTGAAGGAATGCTATGAACAGCTAAAAAATCAACTTCCTTTAAAAGAAGATGAACGCAAGAAGACTTCAAATTTAGCAATACTTGGTGAAGCAATTAAATATGTGAAAGTAAGTTAATTTTATTGATAACGAGCGCTAACAGAAATTTTGGTGTAACCAACAAAAATAAAATTTTACAGCAAGAGGTTTTAGACGTGTTAAATAAGTTTCATACAAAATTTGGTTTAACTTTGCTTATCACGCTATATAATAAAATAAACTAAATTACCGTTACCTGCACAAAAAAAAAAATGATTTTTATAGTATTGTTGGTTACACCGAAATTGCGGTTGGCAGTCTATATATTTTTGTCGTTGTCGGCGATACTTAATATACATTTTTCTACTTCTAGACCCTTAAAAAGAAAGACCAAGAGCTTGAAGCTGAAGTAGAGCAATTAGCTAAAACGAAAATAAATTCGCAACTGAAACTTGTCTCATTAAAAAGGGAGTTAGGTCCAAAATATGAGCAAATGTTTCCTGGTCCGTTTTTGGAATTTGACATGAATAATTGTGAAAAAGGTATGCCTAATTACATATACACATATATATACCTAATATCACATACATGTCGCTGTGAGTCACAGGTTTTTCAAATTGAAATCATTAATTACTATAGGGTTAAAGAAAACAACTAATAGGTGTTATACCATTTTGGAATCCCTGTTTGACAGTCAAGTTTTAAAACTCAAGTACTGTTAATTTTTGTCATCACGACCTTTGAAAGTAGGGGAACAAATCAGGTCAGGGTTAGTTTTTAGAATTTATCTGAGTTTTTAAACTTGTTTATGACGACAACAAAAACTACACTGCAATCTGTCATAAAAAGAATATGTGAAGATCAAAATTGAAAAAAACCGAGCAAGAAAATGTTTTCATCTGTACAAACGACATGAAAAACAACCAATCAAGGGTTGTGATTTTCTAAAATTACGAAAATTTTGAAAAAATTTGGCAAATCGTGTATATATTAAAAGCTGTTTCAATTTCTCAGTCAATTTCCTGTTGATTCATGTAAGTTGCATGGTGTAAACGGGTAGTGTAACAATTACATAGTAGGAAGCCAATTTTGAATCAGACCTGTTAAATAATAATTACTAATCGTAATGATTACCGGTTCGATTGATTATTTTCTGAGAATCCATTTAATGATTGATTACCAATTAGTTTAAATTTTTAATGATTATTTTCCAATTAAATTAAAAATAATCAAAAAAATCAAAAGTAATCAGAAAAGCTGTTTTTGGTTGTTTTGTAAACCATGTTTTATATTTCAATAGTCGACCGCTGTTTTTAGTGTCGACTTAAAATAAATAAAAAAAATAAAATCTCATTTTAGCTAAAATCTTTGTTTAATATGACCATGATTGACCAACATTTTAAATGGCTTTTTAAGTTAAGTACAGATTTTAATTAAAACGCGTGTTAAGCAACGACTATGATTATGGGCCTTTTTATATAAAGCTGTAGACATAACTTAAAGGAATTGTTCTTTTTTCAACACATATCAGGCACATTTTCTTGACTAGGAATTTTTTCAAAGAAACACATACTATAGAAAAATCACTACAAACTAATTTATTTTATAATATTTTCTTCGTCTGTTGAATCAGAAGAGCTTTAGTCTGCGTACAAAGTGTGGGTATTTATCATAGAGATGAGATCACGGTAATTTCAAAATAAGTGCAACATTTAGATAACCGTTTTAACGAACATCTAATATTAAGCAGCGAGTTCAGCATTTTAATTTTTAATCTGTTCCTGAACTTAGTTTTTAAAATGTTCTTGGCACTAAAAATTCTTTCAACCTCCGCATTACTGAATGGAAATACCAAAAAGTTAAATACGAGTTTGACCAGTTCTTTTGTCGTTACCACAATAACAACAACAACCAGTTCTAAAAAAGGGAGTTCGTCTAATGAATTTTTATGTTCTCGCACTTCCGCCCAAAATTCAATGGTAGGGGTCATACTGGTCCACTGTACGGCTATTAGTTTTCGCCACTGCAGCTCAATCAATGCTAATTGCCTTGGAGAATACCTATACTTTTCTTTCTGAAAGTGAGAAAATACATCCGGCTTTGTAACTTTCAAAGAATTATCAACTGAAAAAAATTTATCTATTGTAAAGAGTTCATATTATCATAGGTAGGCGATGTCGCAATTGGGTTTTCAACTCCATTAAAAATAGTTGACAATTTTTACGAACAATTTTCTGTATTTCGTCATGAATACTATCTTTATTCAACTTTAATTTTATATATTCCTCGAAGTTATGTTGGGACCAGAAAAGGTTTGGAGGAAAAAAAAAAAGCTAGAAAAAAGCTACTAAGCTAAAACCAAAATTATGAGGCTAAAGTACAAAAAAGGCTAAGTCTAGCCTCGAAAAGGCTAACCTGGTCACACTGGCGTTTAATAAGCCACTGTTCCTCATCCTCATAATCCCTATACTAGTTTAGTCGCAAAACAAATATTCATGAATAAAACACGTTTGTTTAATCAATTTCAGAACATTTAAATGAAACAACGTCTCTTTCTTCTGGTCGAGGGAGTATATTATATAGTTCATCGAGCTCTTTATCTAGCGGTGGAAGTAACGGCAGCACGACCATGTCCTCGCCAGTAGGTGCAAGTGTAAGTTAATTAATGAATTACCAAACTTGTTTTCCAATATAATTCGCATTTCGTTTAATTACAGATGTCCCTGCCCACTGCGTTATCGCCTGTGATATCTAAAAGTTATATAAGTAGTAACATCTCTACTAGTTCGGGTAATGTCAATACCAATAATTCTTCCCATGTTTGTATGACATCGAGGCCTATCGGTGTGTTGGAACATAATCAGCAACAAATTAAAACATCTACAATACCTGATAATACTAGTCCGACAGGTATGTTACCTGCAAATACAACTTTAGCTTTGGCAAATGGATCAATTATAAATGTGAGTAACGCAGCACTCTCATTGACGGCTAAAAATATTTCAGCCATGTCACTAACACGGGATTCTCCAACACCTTCAACTCCATCCCCATCGCCATCATCTTCAAGTTGTGTTTCATCGTCCTCATCATTAATATCATCATCGCCGCCACGGGCCTTGAATGGCATTGTAAGTGGACGTAGTGTGACTGTCAGTATTCCGAATAATATAAAGATAAGCGGAAACAATGGGATTGGACTGAGTAAAGTGGCAAATACGGGGTCATGTGCAACAATTGGCAATGTAACATCATCGGCGCCGGCTACAATCATAGCAACATCTGCGCCTAGCAATAGTGTTACTTCTTCAAATAATGGTAAATATTTAAAATATTGAAAGTAATTTATGTACCACTAGTCATCCAGGGATATGCACCATTAAAAAGTCCCTGCAGTTTTTTCGGAATAGTAATGTCCCCAGGGCAGGAATGAATTTCGGTTTTATTGTAACAATACTTGCCATTCTTACGTTCTTATTGTTGTTTATACAGGCGAAAACATTCCTCGTAAGTTAAAGTCCTTTGTCTGATAAAGGTTCAATACTTGCAATTCATTTGCCTCAGGAGTGGGTTTCTTTGAACACGAACATTTGAGTCTTCTAACCTTGCTAATCTGATCTCCAAAAACTTTAACAGTACTACCAAATATCCTTGGGTCGTACGTCCATTCAAGCAACATGGAGTGGGAAGTTTGTTTGAGTAACGGCAAAAACGCTGCTTGAAGGGTTAGGGGAGTATTACCGTTGGGATCGGATATCTATCCGGCACGTTCCGGTTATAGCACCTTATGGTACTAAACCGGTTGCGATTTGTTTGACCAGATTTAACTTTCGTGTTTGGGATTTTAATCGCCTTTTACTATACCTCGAGTACATTTTTAGCCCCTAACCCGTTGGGTTTTGCAGTGGAACGTAATAAATTGTTGTTGTTCTTGTACGCTCCTGTACTAGCCCTACTGTTTTATAAACGATTTCGTTGACGCCGAAAAGAGAGCCAAAAAGATCTATATACATATACATATATATACGTTAAAATAGATGTTCTACAATTATTTCCAACAATAATGATTAATATTTATTTAATTCTTTATAGCTATAATGCTCCAAGCATTACGGGGATGTCATTTGGTGTGAACAATATTTGTAAAGCATCCCGAAGACCGTATTCTTAGCCGAAGTCTGACCCATAGTCAAAGCCGTTACTTTCGACATTTACGCAAAACTCACAGTAGATGCTAAGAATAATTTGTGCTGATGTATGTATATGTATTAGTGATTGAAGAAAATAACATCACCTAATGCATTATTGAATAATAATGTATGTATGTAAATATAAGTAAGATGTACAAATGTATTAAGTTCTAATATATACAAACAGGAAAATGTAGTAGCTGAATTTGAAAGTTTATCGTCTGTGAATATCTTAAAATTTTAAGATAAACCAAATATCTAAATCTTTAGCTCTTTCATTCCTGGCACCTGTAATAGCAACAGTGGCTCACAAAAGTATTTTACACCAAAGCGAGAGAGAAGTAGGTGTACTTTTGAGGGCCACCTACTCCTTCTCTCGCTTTGGTGTTGAATACTCCATGGAGTAATCCTTTGGGAGCATTTTGAAAGTACTCTCACGTAGGTACTCCATGGAGTATTCAAAAGCAAAGAAATGGAGTACTCCCAGATGGATTAGGTGACCCAATCCTAGGATATCGCCATGTAAATTGGACCACCTTTTTTTATGTGAATGAGGATAAGTGTTGGAAAACTCTGATACTCCTTGAGGAGTATTCTTTGGATGATGGAATGGAGTATTTTCTTTTTGGGCAGGGTAACAGTACTAGCCCACTTCACACATAGTCAGCTGCTGGTTAAAAAAAAGAAATTTGGACAACTCTTTCAATTGCCTTGCGCCAAGGTTGCGCAGCCCATTTAGCATTGCGTGATTTGACAGCGTGTTCAGCGGGACCTTCATTTATTAAAAGTATAACGATGGTTTCGTGTTTTCAATGATTAAATTTATTAGAGCTACTTCTTCCATTAGTTATTTAAAAAAAAAACTAGCACATTACCTGAGAGAACATACCCAACAGGATCGAAAGTATAGGTTGCATTCAACGGTAGAGTTGTTAGGATCACAAACAGGCTTGAAAAATGGTATCCATTCCATACCATTTTCTGTTAAAGAGAGACTGAATCATTGTTCGTTGCATTTGTTTGTTTGAGTAGCGACTTTGGGGAGTGTTGTCGAATTGGCAGTTCTTTGACAGATATCCATCCAGTATGCAGAGGAACCAGTACATTAGGTACTAGCCCGACTGTTGTGTGAACGATTTGATATGGGCACGTCGAACCTACAGACGATTTATTTCAAAAAGCTTGACTTTTCATATCTTGTAAAAGCTGTGTGAAAACAGCCCATAACCGTCGAATATTGGCAATAAAGTGGGACCCAAATTTATTTTAAGGTCAGCACAGTTAATACAATCAAGATCTTTCTTGTTACATTTTTAAGATGAAGAACCCGCCAACAAATTTTGAGTCTGCGGAATTTAATTTTTTTAATGTAATTATAATTTTTGAAATTTGTTATTTTAATATAATTATTGATTGTTTAATATGAATTTAATTCATTTTATATATTAATTTAGTTTTAACTAAAGATTTACACCTTTCAAATGCTTTTTGCTAAGAATGAAAATTACTTATTAAATGTACTTATTCAAATACGTAACTAAATATTATATACTCACATCATGTTAATTGCAAAATTTTGTGAATTTATAACGATATTCCTCGATTGAAACAAATTTTTTTTGAAGTAATAAAACAATAACTTCACCGGGCACGACTCTTTTTCTTCGAAATAATAATTTCAAGCTGCTATTTTTCAAAGATATTAAAAAAATTAAATAATCTTTCGAAACACATAAAAATACTTTTTACATTTTGATAATAAGAATACAGAGAAAAATACAATTCCTAGCTTTTCACACTTCCCCAGGGGGAGAGGAAGGCGACCTATACTTTTTAGATTCTGTCGCGTATGTGCTCTGAACTAGTTTCTTAAATAACTTAGTAAGAAGTAGATCAACTAAATTAAATTAATGGCTGAATACTAAACGTAAGCTTTCAATCAGTATATGATCTATCATTTACTTGTTATCACTAATAAATAACAGACCGGGAGAAAACCTTTTCATGCCGGATTTTAGACTAGAAGACTTAGATAAATCAGATCGATAGGACATATGTATATATGGTTACAATAAAATTGATGTCAGGACCGAATATCTAGTGTATTTATAGAATGAATTAAATTCAAAGGCTGGATTCAACCATTCGTGTTCAAGCCAGACCTCTTGATTAGCAATGGTAATAATTACCAGTTTGATTGATTGTTTTGTGGAAAAGCCTACTAATGATTGATTACAAATTGTTTCCTGTATTTAATGATTATTTTTAGTAATTAATTAAAAAAAAACACAAAAAATAATCAAAAAGTAATTAAAAACAATCAAATAAACTTGTTTTATTACTATTGATAATTTTTTGGTATTGTTGCAATACAATCAAAAATAAACAAAGCAAAAATAATTTTAAAAAACCTTTTTGATTACTTTAGATTATTCTTGATTTTTTTCCATTGGTAATAAATTAGTAATTACGAATTTTTAAAACTATTAAAATAACCATTATTGATTGAAAGAGCCATTCAATCATTGTGAATTTAACGGGTCAGGCTCAAACACAACATTTGTTTTCATTACACTTGTGCTTTGGCCAATATGCCTAAGACTGTTTGAGAAAGGAACCAGTAAGTCATAAATGAATGGGTCCGCACAGAAATCAATGGAATGATAAAATGTGCAATATACAAATCTGCACATACGATGCTGAATTTTATTTTGTTATTAAAATTACAACCAATTGATTGTACCAAAAAGGATACCCCTTTTGACATCCCAGGATACGCCTATGATATCAAGTTGACCATAGAAGAGTTTTAAGAAATCAAAAAAATAGACACAAACTGTTGTGGTTCAAATTCTGCTACGCTTATATTTCAAATTTTTTTAACACCACAGTTTTAAGATCCAGAAATACATACAAACAAATGCATATGTACATACATATGTAGCACATGCAATATACTTTATATAGCCCTTTACTTAAAAGTATCCATATTTGATAATTTATGCATAGCTTGATTGAATTGACATTTTAATATACATATTTAACTACGAAATCTAAGAAATATTCACATTTTACATATGTACATACCATGCAAAATAGCAAGGACCCAATGAACGCATGTAAATTTAACGAAAATTAACAGAAATTCATATAAAAAAATCTATCCAGTTAACATTACCTTATGTTCCTTCAGGCGCATATAGTTAAGCTCTTCATGACATCCATGTAATCCGTCGAATACTACATGCATACCGTCAAACGCGAGCAGTAATAAGATAAATAATCTGCTGTAAAGGGGGCTTCCAAAAAAGACGTCCGTTGCTAGGGGGGTGGGGGTCAGAGAAATCGGACGAATTTAACAGAAATTATAGTTTTTTAATTGCCTAAATGAAAAAATAAATAAATTAGATTCTAACAACAAAAAATATATAATAATGAAAAGATTATATAAAAATTGTTTTATCTTCATTTGAAATATGTAAAAGGGTAGTCACGTCTAAATTCGGACGTCCTTTGGGGGGGCGGTCCGGTATGTGGACGAAATCGGACAAGCAGGGGGGGGGTCCAAAATGGCAAAAAATCCCGGACGTTGTGTTGTTGTTGTAACGACAAAAACACTCCCCGAAGGTTTTGGGGAGTGTTGTCGAATTAACAGTCCTTGGCCGGATTTGAACCCGGTACGCTCCGGTACTGCCTTGCGGTACTGCCCGACTGTCGTGGTATCGATTTATGACCACTTAAACCTTCTAGGTCATTTCACCCCTCCTTCCGTAAGGAAGGATAAGATGGGTAATGAGAGGTGAGAGGCATCAATATCCGTAGATCAACCATCGAGTTGCACGTCATTACCTTTGTGCATATTAGTCGCCTCTTACGACCGGTATACCTACCTCGGGCATATTCTAAACCCCTAACCCGCAGGGGTTAATCCCGGACGTCTTTTATGGAAGCCCCCCAAAGAAGAGTACTTTTGTTTTTAAATTTATTATGACACAAATGGGCCACATGATTCAACGATTTCTGCAGGGCATGTACATATATATGTATACATATATATATATATATAAATAAGCACCTTCGTAAATGTTTATAACCGTTTTGACAAAACAAAAAAATAATTAACTTCTATTCGATGTTGACTTAAAATAATGAAATCACAATTTCACATTTGAGGAAGTTCATATGTAGTATGTGTTGTCAACGCTCGTTTTTACGTCATCTAAATTTAGATCATCTCACACTTAAATGTATTTTTCAAAAAACTATAACGCCCATTGTTTATTTAACCGTAAGAAGTCACCACCGTTTGTATGCAATTCAGTTGCCGATGGGTATGTCGGCGATAAGAAAAGCACTCGTAACTTAAACCACCAATGGAAAATGTATACAAATTTACTCTTACTTTTCTAACGATATCGTCTATGTACAGATATATGTAAGTGATTAATGAGTGACTATGTAGTCTTACTGACGATGATATCTACGAATATGAAAACTTCATTAACAGTCTCCAATGTGTATGTATGTATCTTTAATATGAACCCAGTGCGAAAATGGGGTATAGTTTAAGTTTTTGTTATAAGAGAAGAAGCATTGCAAGAAATTGTCTAACCAAAGCAACTGAACCGGTGATGGGCTGTCACTTTCAACAACACACCCCGAAACCTACGGGGATTGTTTTTGTTGTTACAAGCAACAACGGGTGTTGTGTCTCCTGCTTTTTTCCAAATACCACACAAACATTTTTGGAACGAAATGTGTGAGATCTATGTATGTGTGAGTTTGCGAAATATGATCATATAGGAGACTTAGACGTTTATTGTGTAGTAGAAATTTCCTTATCAATATCATGCGAAAGGTGTATTTCCGAGGCTTCACACATTAGGTGTATTCGGCGACAAAACTTGCAAAGAACTGTCAGTATAAAGAGAGTAAGAATGACGTAAAACTTTCTCGAAACTCAAAAAGTAAAAAGTTTCCCTCGAACAGAAATTTGTTAAAACTTTGCAAACAAAGCAGCTGTTACTGTTTTCATTGGTTAATAGCTCAAAAATTTGAACTTTGTTATTTGTTTTCCTATGTCACGATCAGCTGTTTTTCATTTAAAAGTTTTACTCAGTCAAATTTTCCCAGCAGAAAAAGAAGAAACTTACTTTATCCATAAATCCATAGTCATTACCATACCTTATAATTAACCATATCTATTTTCATCGATTATTGGTGCCTTAACCTAAAAAAGATGGAAATTTTATTTAAAGTGATAAAATGCAATAAATTGCTAATGATTTACGCAACTAATAACTCACTTATTCAAAATGCATCGAAAACGAAACATAATTTGTGATAAAATTACAAGCTTAAAAATGTTAAGGTTATGGATATGACAGAAAACCAAAAACCAATTGGTGGGTTATGGCTTTATCGTTCTGGTATGGCACCTTTAATCGTTTACATTGATTACCATAAAGGTTGGATCAGCTGTTTTATATTTATATGGCTATGCCACCATTAATAATGCTCTCAAAGCGCCCCATAATAATATTTACCCAGGCTTTAGTAAGGTTGAAAAAAACTTTGTTGTGGCATAGCGCTGAGATCTAAATGGCTCTTTTATCACCTATTTCTGACAACAATTAGGTACCCTCCAAATTTTCAAAATGAATTCTATCAATATGGCAAGGCTGGCTACTGTTTACAAAAAATAATCTACAAAATTGTACACAATAGCCAAAGTTTTTTTTGAACAAAACGTACCTCATTCCTGTGTTTTGTTGTTTAATACAAAACGAGAAATTTTACCCGTTCGCGCGCTTTTGTTTTGAACGTTTTTTCCAATGCGTTTCTTCTTATAAGAAAAATTTAATGCATTAGTACGACTCCCCACTGGGATAATAAACACACACACTTACATACATGTGTGCATATACAGAAATAAATGTATAAATATGCAACAATTTATAAACAATGACATAAATAAACGCTAATGAATTTTAATGAAAATCACAATTGAAAAAAAAGAAACGCAAAAGCATGATCCAATAATACAGGTCGTGTTAATAGATCAGCTGATTTTTACTTTTGTCTCGAATTTTGACATTACACTCATTTCTCAGTACGATTTTGACGTTAAACTCACAAATTACAAAAACAAAATACATGGAAAATTTTTGTGTGTCTGTATGTTTGTCGAGCTGCTACGACCTGTTGTAGTTGGATCATGCGCAAAAGTTTAAAATTACAATTTAAATGTGTAGAAATAGTAAAGTCCCGTACTATTTAGCATTAACTTTAAATGTAAACATAAGTATTAAAATATGGAATAAAATAATGACTTATTTAAACAAGTCAAACACATACAAACATACATATGCGCATGGTGAAGTGGGAGAGTGTAAGAATAATCAAATAAATGTAATCATAATGAGCAACGGAACAAATCACGATTCGTTCCCATAAAGCGGAAAGGTAAATTGAAATAAAAATGCTAATTAAACTTTTTTATACACATCATACATCCAAATAAATACAAAACATAACAACATATAGATATACATACATACATACAATGTATTCATAAGTGTGTAAATAAGAATAGAATTAATATTGTATTTTTATTTTAGGACATGGAAAGTAATTTTAATAAATTATATAACAATTATAAATATATGTATGTACATTGGATTAGCCTGTGAAATGGCAGTTGCAGTTTATTTTGGATATCTATTTGATGAGCTATCGTTTCAAATAAACTAAATACAGTTATTTTCTTTACGTTTTAAAGTTAGTTTTTAAACAATTGCTTCATTTTATTCAAGCTAAACTGTAACGAGTACCCAAATCTTGGCAAACCGGGATTGTAAAATCAGTTCCGAGAAAAAAAGGATTAATAAAACCCGACATTCCTATTGAACACTATACCGCGAATGTCAGGCAAATGAGGCTTAAAAGGGGTTAAAGTTATTCCAGAAAAATATTTTAAAATTACTTTTGACTACTGAAGCCATATACATATGTAATCAGTTGTGCTCAAATTATTTTATATGGAAGTGCAAGGCAAATTAAACTAGGTAGAATTGACAACTGAAATATTTTGTTTTTGTAGGAATTCTTACTTCAAAAAAATATAAACAAGCGTATTAACACTTTGTGGCTCGAGCAAAATATTTGGGTCCCATACAATTTTATTTATTAAAAATTAGATCGGATTTGCTGAAGCCGCAATATGATTAATATTGCGAAAGATCATATTTGGGAACCAGCATTACCAACCAAAAAACTCTAATCTAGAAATGAGACGGATTTACTTTTGCCACAAAGTGCTACTTTGGCATCTACGTCTTTAAGGACCATTGCATTATGACACTGGCGAGAATAGAATATTTGTCGACTCCCGCCGGTTGCACTGCAGGAAGGAGACCCCCACTGTGTTAAAAAACTGGTGGATAAGGGCTTGGTTTCTCATAGAGTTTATTTGTAAATTTTTTTGTTTTTATATGCGATTTTTTTATATTTTCTCTTACTTAATTTTTTGTTAAAATGCTTCATTCTAAGAAATATCTCGCCTCTAAAAAACGACTTCAAATATATACATATGGCTTTAAAAAGCTCTAATGGTTTGGGCACTAAACTTTTATGGTGGGAAATTTCTTGGCCTTTGTATTTGGTGAATACCATTTCTATAGATTTTATTTTATTAAAAAATGCATACTGAGTCTTACTAAGACTTGTTTATCCAACAGTAAAAAGTTTAATTTTCTTTCTCATAGCGGGTAAGATCCAGTTTTCGGATTATATAGCCAGCAATGTTGTCAAGCCAATATTCATGCACGTTATCTTATTCAAGGGTTTCATCTATAACGAATCGGTCTTATTGCATTTCTGTAAATATCGCATCTATTCCCTCGTCCTTACCATAAATTTCTGAATATATTCCAGTACTGGCAAAGGGAATATGTTACAGCCGTTTCAAAATTTCCTTTTCCACTTTCTCGACATTTCCTGCTAACATAAAATAAAGAGTCTAGGAACAAATGTATAGCAATACGATTTGTTATTTCTTCTCACTCTTGATAAATGTGAAAAAAATTTTAAACATAATGGGTTAATAATTTTTTTTACTTGACGCTAGAATTCCTACAGAAAAGAGAGAACTGTCAAGTTCACTACTACTTTGTTTAATATACTTTGTGGAAGTGGAAATTACAATAATATATGTGAGTATACTGAGATTTTCTCTTTGAAATTGAGTAAGCACAAAAAAAAATTTCAAAAATGTTTTGAAGATAGCGTAAAAAAATTTTTTTTTTTTAAATAACGAGTCCGGTTCCAAGCGGGTTCAGTTCAGGCCGTGACAGGTTACGTAAAGGATTGCACTAATTAAGAATTGAATTGTTTTTTTAATTACGGAGATTCTTCCTGCTAATTTTAGCTATGTAACTTAAGCAGCACAATTTTGACAATTATAACAAAAGTGGGTGCGCGAGTATTCTCGTGAAGATAGTATCGGTAACAAACTAAACTTCAAACAAATTTATACCGTTAAAGGTTTCAGTTAAAGCTGTTAAAAATACCATTTGCAAGTTAAATTCAGAACTATCAGAGATTTTGATAAAATATTTAATACACATATAAAAGTTAGGCGTGGTTACTTCTCGTTTTCACACATTTTTCGGTAACAAAATTTCCTATGCCAACTGAAATTAGCATACCAAATTTCATTCTGTTTCCATCTAAACGCTATTTATTGAAATAAACTGGTACTTTTGTGGTATATCAAGGCATAGTCCTTACTAATATCTTTCGACTTTTTTGAGACCAGAAGTCTATTTTTATACCCAGTTGCACTTGTTACTGTTGCAATCATCTATATTTCGGACCGTTTTGAAGCAACCTTAGCTTCATTTTAATTGCTTTTTGAACCAAGTGTATGTTCATTTAGACCTTTTTGTGTTTCTTATAAGTCTTGGAAAATGGTTTTATGGATCAAAATTCTTCAAAATTTCGCTCCTATATGTTTTCCTTTTTTTGTTCAATTAAATTCGAGTACATTCAACTCTGAATATAAATTTTTCTCAGTGCCTCAATATTTAAAAAATAATTTTTATTGTCAATTTGTTAGTGTAAATTTCTATTTCATATGGAAGTGCCTGAGCTTCATATCAAATTGTTATTGTTTTGCACTTTCATAAGAAACTCATATGTGAGGGCATATGGAAGTACTTTGAAATTATTTTTTTTATTCAAAGTGTAAATTTGTATCTGTGCCTATATTTGAGGGTAAAATAAAAACAAAAGTGCTTCAAGCGTATAGGGATTGCGCAGCCCTACTTCTATATTGCTAGCACGCTAAGCTTCGAATGTGTTTTGAAATCGAAGGTAAAGCGAGATAGCGAAACTCAATTTTCGAGATTGCATTGTAAAAGTTTTTTTTTTATTAGCTACCCTACAAGACAGCTGACCTTCACATGAGCCGTCATTTGAAAGGGCGTAGAACAAATCGGGAATCAGATTTGTAGCAGCAATATGAAAAATCTGATGCATCTATCAGCAGCGTCTTGTAGGGTATGCAATATATAGGGTGTTTTTTTTAGGGGTATAGAACTTCAAATTGAAATAAAACACAAGAAAATCGTTTTAAGGTCCATCAATTTGGCTTTATTGGAAGGATAATTTTATGCCATTAATGTTTAAATATGATTTCGGGCATGTGGCCGCCGCGGCTGGCTCGAATAAAGCCAATTCTACAGGTCCAATTTTCAACCACTTTTTCGAGCATATGGGGCCGTATGTCGGCAATAACGCCACGAATGTTGGCTTCCAATTCCCCTAACGTTTCTGGTTTGTTGGTGTAGACGAGCGACTTCACATATCCCCAAAGAAAATAATCCAATGGTGTCAAATCACACGACCTTGGTGGCCAATTGGCAGGTCCATTCCGCGAAATTATGCGCTCATCGAATGTTTCCTTCAATAAATCGATTGTGACGTGCGCTGTGTGGCATGTAGCGCCGTCTTGTTGGAACCACAACTCATCCACATTCATGCCATCCAATTCGGGAACAAAATAGTCGGTTATCATGGCTCTATACCGGTCTCCATTAACGGTAGCTGCCTCTCCAGCATTATTGCGGAAGAAGTATGGCCCAATGACTCCACCAGCCCATAGAGCACACCAAACAGTCAGTTTTTGTGGATGTAATGGCGTTTCAAGGGTCTCATGTGGATTCTCTTCACTCCAAATGCGGCAATTTTGCTTGTTGACGTAGCCATTCAACCAAAAATGAGCCTCATCACTGAACAAAATTTTGCGATGAAAATCAGCATCGAAATCAATCTCATTTTCGGCCCATACACCAAAATCACGACGCATTTCATGGTCTCGCGGCTTTAATTCTTGCACAAGCTGGATCTTGTAAGGTCGCAAGCCAAGATCTTTGCGCAAAATCTTCCATAAAGTTGATGGACAAAGCTCCAATTGCTGTGCACGGTGGCGAATCGATTCATTCGGGTCCTCTTCAACACTTTGCTCTACAGCGGCAATTGTTTCTTCGGTGCGCACTGTTCGACGTCTCTGCGGATGCGTATTATCACATAGAGTAAACGTAGTGCGAAAACGATCCATGGTTAACCGAATTAATTGCTCTGATGGACGATTATGTCGACCATAAAATGGACGGAGCTCACGGTAAACTTCGCGAACTGAACCATTATTTTCGAAATAAATTTGCACGATTTGCAAGCGTTGTTCTTTTGTCAACCTGTTCATGATGAAATGGCAAACCAAACTGAACATAAATGACATTAGAGTTGCCAGATTTGACCACAAAATGCCAGTTTTATCTCTATTCGAAAAACAAACCTCTAAAAACACACCCTATACATAAAAAGTCAAATCGTTACAGGAGCAGTTCAAGCTTATATATAGAGATTCAAGAATTTTATGAAAGACCCTATCCTATTTTATCAATTTGTAGCACTTTATGTCGCCTTGGCGATATTGGAGGAAATACAGAGAAACCTCTCCTAAAGGACACCTCCTTTGGGCGGACATTTTCTTATGCACCAAGTTTAAAATACAATTTTTAAAACAAATGTCCCTCCCTTAGGCGGACTCTCTCTTGGACGGACGCGGACAGTCATTTGCTATTAAACTGAACCAAAAACCTCTATTGAACGGACGCGAGCCTCTTGTCAACGGACAAAGAGATATAATTTCATAACAAATCAAACAAAATTCTCTCTTTGGCGAAAGCGAACTCCTCATAGGCGGACAAGATATAGGTTTATATAACAATATAAAGCGAGCCCACGAAATGTTCGTTACATTTATAAAGACGTTTAAAAGCGTCGTATTGGTTGTGTACATACTATGTATATAAATGAAAAAGGAGATTCCCCGTGTTTCTTTAAAATATTTTTTTAAAGTCGATGCCTAGTTTGGTTTGTTCAGTGAATTATGTTGAGTGCTGGTGCAAACCCGTAAAACGATGGCGATGAACTTAAAAGATAAAATTGATATCCTACACGCGAGTGAGGAAAACAATTTGTCTGCACGCGCATTAGCCGAAAGGTAATCGTGGAAAATATGTAACTTAAATTTATTTTCCGTGTGTTAAATAATTTTCTAGCGAATAAAAAAGGACTTAATTATGTATGTAAAGTTTAGAGAAAATTAATCCGATTTCTGTTATCAGTTTTAAAATTGGGAAAAGCCAGGCTGCGCTCATTGTTGAAAATAAAGAAGATATCCGAGCGAAATGGATGTCTGGTAGCAATGTTGAAAGTAAAAGGTCCTTCATGAAAGTAGATGGAAAAAAAATGACGAAATGTGTTTCGAGTGGTTTTACAAGGAGCGAAGCCAAAATATTTCCAAAAGGCTAAAGAAATCGCTTTAAACCTCGGTGTCAATGATTTTGTAGCTTCTAACGGCTGGCTACAAAAATGGCGTATTAGACATAACCTTTCGGTACATTTGCGGTGATAGTGCTGGTGTTGATATGCTAGATGTGAAGCAATTTTGGGAAAAACTACCATCAATGCTGATTGGATATAGCTCTAGGGATATTTATAATGCTGACGGGACAGGCCTTTTCTTCAGAAATTTGCCAAACAAAACATTGGCTCTAAAAAACGAGGTATGCCGTGGAGCCAAACTTTTCAAAGAACGTATAACTGTCCTATTTTGTATAAAGTTTGAAAGTAATAAATATACACATATCTGGTTTGATCAATGTTATATAAGTATATTTTATTTAAATGGAAAAATTGTGAGCATTAAAAGATTTATAAAATACCTACCCACTCCCTTATGCGGACACCTCTGTTGGGCGGACAAAGATTTACTGCCGTTGAGTGTCCGTCCAAGGGAGTGTAGTATATATACCACATGTGTATCATGGGTATAATTCTTTTCTAAAAATTTGAGGGACCTACTTTTTTATCTCCGAACGGTAGCTGCTAAATCAGATGTATTTTTGATAAAATCTGTCCAAAGCTTTGAGAAAACCATTAATGCTAATAGTCCCGCAATTGCACCTAGAATCTTTAGCATTATAGACCAATACTCGTACACTACCACCCTATCACGGGCCGATATTGAAAAAAAAAGGTTGTTGATAAATGGCGCAGTGGATGAACTACAATCGCCATTATACTTCAGTCCATTCTTATCTTATGCTATCATGTTTCAATAGATATTGAAAGCTCAATACCAAAAACTATGAAAAAGTGGTAACCAAGGTTTCTTTAGAATAATTATTCTCAAATATCAGTGCATGGTCGGGAATATTTGTCAGCCTGTCACATTAACTATTAAAATTTTTTTTTTTTCAACTGTTCTCCACCCACCACCGGCCCGCTTCAGTCAACAAGCCCCTGTTTCTAGGTTTGCGTTATCTTAGGTTTATATGTACATACAGAGGTATGTACTACATAATTAAAATGTTGCATCATATCCAAAAATATTTTTCTATGAAAGTAAATTACGCTCATGGATGTTTCCAATCTAATTTTGTCATTTTGGTACGATCGTTTTCTCTATATCTGCACTCTGCTGTTTTTTCTAGCAATATAGAAGTCTACTTGAAATGAGAAACATCCGCGCTGACATTTGCTTCTATAATCTTCAAATGATTCGGAGTATTCCCGTAAGAATTAAGCCCGATACGGATCTCTATAACCCACCGGAAGTCGGCTAGTGCATAGCACAAACACAACCCAACAAACACTGAAATTAAATATCAAATAGATTAGATAATTAGCCTCACTCTCTAATTCCTAACGTTGGAGGACGACTTGAGAAACACTGAAGAAACATAGTGTTCACAAACAAAATGGGACATAATTCTCAAATCGAGAAAATCAAAGTTATCCAATCGAATTCTAATGTCATTTTCTAAAAGGATTCTAAGGTCACTTGATTTTGAATTTGTTCTCTAATCATTCTCGAGTCGATTAATAGCATATTTCTTGACTTGAGAATTACGCTAGTTATCTAATGTGGCAATGAAAATGTCTCTAACGTTAGAGACTGTTTGTTGTGAATATAGAGTATAATAGACTGGCAAAAAAAAAATTAAAATTTTTTCAGAATTATTTTGTTATTCTTCAGAATGCCGGAAAAATGCTTTACAAATTTCAAACCTTAATATTTTTATAAAACAACGAAATCGCTGCGATTCGGCAGATGAAACTCAACACAAGATCGGACCTCCGTACTTGTATTGGAAGGTCTCGCGTCATTACACGCCAAGCTGTACAATATAATCATGCCTATAACGGTATTCGACGAAATCTGGACATTGTTAAGACATTTTCGTATATTTCTTGTATTGACTACCCAGCAAACATTTAGGCTAGAGGACGATTAGAAAGCGACACGAATTCTAATGTATTTCTCCAAAGCACACTACCTCAGAATGCCTGAAAATTACCAACATCTATATACCCTCTGCCACCGTTGCTCAGAGGCGACAACCGTGTGATCCGGAGGATGGTAGAGGATAGGCGCTTGCCGAGCAAGTGAACGGAGACCCAGTAGCAAGGTCTACTTATTCTTGCCGATCATCAGCATGAATTCTGTAAAATGCAGATTCTGCAGTAGGCTATCGAGTTCGAAACGAACTATTAAAACCCCATAAGATAAATCCATGTTGTTGTTCCGTGGTAACAATGCTCCGACTAGCTTGGTCTAGGCGCTCCTTGCATAATGTTGTCATCGATATCTTCTAACGGTGGTCTGAGGAACCTAACGGCTTTAATAGGGTTGGACCAGATCGAGCAGGCGAACAGATGGTTGGATGTGAGAGGACACACCACAAAACGGCCGAAAATTGGACATTGTTGGGTTCAGGATGGATAAGTGAAAGCTTAGCTTTTTACAGCATCCATATCGCAGTTGTGCCAGAGTGACCTTTGTCTCGCTTTCCATTGCTACTACAACTGCCACTCTCCGTCGGTAACTTGGTACCGATCAACCACCTGCCGTCCGCGCAACGGTAACTTAGCACCCATCTTCCAACCACTGCTCTTACTTTCACCTGTATTTATTTTTAATATAAGTGGGACCTCTATACGACCACCTAAGCCTTAGTTATATAAAACAAGACAAATATAAGTTCATGTTCTCAAGAATTTCCTTTTCCGTTCCAAAATCTAGGTGGGTATCCTCTGCAAGCTTCTGAAACAAATAAACGAACAAACATGTGCGCATTTGTGTATAACAATCGTTTTATTGGTTTCTTCTAGGAAACTAATACGGTGTATAAACTTGAGCTGCTTATATTGCTATATACACATTTTTAGATTTTTTGCAGATGATCATTTCACGTTGTATGTATAAAAAATATTTGCTTAACTACAGCATGTAGCAGGTGTGGGATCCAGACCCGACCTCTTTGTAATTGCTAGTCGCGTGAACTCTTCGGCTGTCGTCGGATGAATACCAACCGTGTTCATCAAAATTTTCATCGTTAGACCAGCCCTGTAATCAGAGATGTTTATATTAAAAATACTTATATTTTATAATTATAAATCATTATTACTTTACTGCTGCGCCAAATCCCTGCATAATTTCACCGGCTACTGGACCAACATAATGCAAACCTAGCACTTTTTGATCACCACTTCTTTCAGCAATCGCTTTCAGATAGCAATATCGCACGCTCTTTTGTGGTATGAAAAACTCAGTAGGTTTGTAGAAACCGTGAAATACCTCAATGTTATCCTCTCCATATTGTTTCAGAGCTTGTTCCTCCGACAAACCTACACACGAGTATTCTAGAGGTGTAAACACAGTTGTTGCGACATTAGTGTAATCCATCAACTGAGTTGCTCCATCAAATAAACGACGAGCCAACAATCGGCCAGCATGTATAGCGACAGGCGTTAACTCCAATTTACCGTACAAAATGTCACCAACTGCGTAAATATGAGGAATATTTGTTTGTTCGGCGTCATCTGCGATGATTTTGTCATCTTTTACTTCAACCCCAACTGCACTCAAGTTCAGATCGTCAACCAAACCTTTGCGGCCAATTGCAAAAAGTACGGTATCGAAAACATCGGATCCTTCCTCACCAGTCGTACTGTTTTTCCACTTTACCAGCAATCGATCACCTTGTTTTACTACAGAAGAGGGCAATGTAGTGAACAAAAATTTAACACCACGCTCGACCAGCGAATCTTTTATAATATCAGCCATTTGTTGATCGAATTCACGAAGTACCACAGAACGCACCATTACTGTTGCATCATAACCAAGTCCCTTAAGAAAACCAGCACATTCTAATCCAATATCTGCCAAAAATGCGTCAATATTTTAACTTTTGCATATTATAGATCTTAGTTTAAAAAATACTTACACCCAGCGCCAATTACAAGGGTCTTGCCAGGCTCATGATCTAAACTAAATATATCATCACTAGTTATACCATACTCAACTGCACCCGGAATTGGGGAATATCTTGGCCGCCCACCCACTGCAATTAAAATATATTGAGCAGTAATGGAACGTTCTGTTCCATTCTTCATCTTAGCAACAATTGTATGTTGGTCCTTAAAGTATCCCAAACCATTGATGTATTCCACTTTTCTATGAAATAATAAAATGATGAGTTTGAAACCTATCATATGGATAATTGTAATACTGACTTATCTCTCAAATCCACACGTGTAACCCAATTAACTGATTTAATGTGATTTTGAACCGCCTGTACCAATTTGCTCCAGTCCGGCTTTATTTTTTCGGGTTCAGGTATTTGCCAGCCATATGCAATTGATTCCTGTAAGACAAAAGTGTACAAAAATTAGAAATTCCTTTTTAATCAAAGTAAAATTTTCATACGTGCACAGCTTCTCCTAAATGTGAAGCTTGATGCATTAGCTTTTTTGGAATGCAGCCGACATTCACACAAGTGCCACCAAGACCCCATTTAGATCCCGCTGGAGAAGGCTTAACATAATCCAAACAGGCAACTCTAGCACCTAAGGCCACGGCTTCCTTGGCACAAGCAAGACCACCTGATCCGCCCCCTACCACCACTAAATCGTAATCATATTCATCTGTAAATAGATTTGTATACGAGTTATTTATCTAAATTGTGTATTAAGGTAGTGTATTATTAGTTGTTGTTGTTGTTAACAGTGCTTCGCCCTGCCCAATGGGCTCGATCACTCTAAATTGTCATCAGGCTCCTCTAACGGAAGTCCGAGGAAACGCGCAGTTTCCACAGAGGTGGACCAGAGTGATGTAGGTGTTAGAAGAGTATGTTCGACTGAACAGGAGAAGTGATGTTTGGTATCATGACGGGACATACCACATGCAGGGCATGTGTTTGGTATGTTGGGGTTCGGTCTGGATAAGTAAGAGTTTAACCTATTACAATATCCAGAGCGAAGTTGTGCTAGCATGACTAGTCTCCCTCGGAAGTACACGCTCCTCTTCAGGAAGTTCAGGTGGCTGAGTACTGATAACGGGATTCACAGGCCGAGATCTGAGGGATCTGTCTACCGACGCAGTGAGGGATCTGTCTACCGACTCAGTGTGGAGGTTATTTAGAGCCCGCCTATGGTTTCGCAGATCAAAAGGCAAAGAGATGTGTTGCCGGATCTCATCGTATTGCTTAAGAAGATGTCTCCTTATGTCTCTGGGGGGCGGGGCTACATCCAATAGATGTCGATTCGGATGACAGGCAATGTTTTTCTTTCCCCTAAGTACTGCCGGCCAGTGACTTGAGGATCTTATTGCGGCTCTGTACCTTTGAAGCTATTGCGGTGGCATGACCAGCGAAGGTGAGGCTGTTGTCAAATGTCACACCCAAGATTTCGTAAACAGGGTCGCCGTCGATTAATTCGGAGATAGGGTCAGATTTCGGTCGGTGAAGAAGTTGGAAAGGTCACGGAGGTAACTGTTGATTCTAGTCCAGTTCGTCAATGGAGGGACCCTTGCCCGCGCCCATTATCGGTCATTCGTCAGCGTAGGAAACAATGGAGACTCCCTCTGGTGGGGGGGGGTAAGTATCGAAATATAGAAATTAAAAAAAAGGGAAGAGAGACCACCACCTTGCGGCACCCCTTGTTTTATTCTTCGTGGCCTAGATTGCTTGTTCCTGAATTTGACTCATGCCTGTCGACCATTGAGGTAATTAGCGGTCCACCTTTTAAGGACGGCAGGGAGCGGTGTCTCTTCCAGGTCTCGAAGGAGTGTGGCGTGGTTGACCGTATCAAATGCATTTGATAGGTCAAGTGCCACGAAAACCGTTCTATGGTTTGGTGGGTGGTGATTCAAACCATGATTTATCTGTGTTGTATTGGCATTCAAAGCGGATGTAGTGCTGAGATATTTGCGGAAACCATGCTGGTGATCGGCCAATTTCAGTTTTGCAATAAAGTAAGGGAGCAGAATGGTCTCTAGTAATTTCACAACCGGCGAAAGGAGGGATATCGGACGATAAGAATCTCCTTGGTTCGCCGGCTTCCCTGGTTTTAGTAGGGGAACTTCAATCGCCTGTTTCCATATTTCAGGTATGACAAAAGTAGTTAGAGAGAAGTTAAAAGAGCCGCTAAATAACTCTGTCCCTCGTGGCCTAGGTGTTTAACCATCTTCATGGCGACGTCGGTCCCGATGGATTTTGAAGGTTTGGCCTTCATTATGGCTTCATTGACCTCTGCGACTGAGACGGCAATAGGCGCAGTGGAGTGTTTGTGCGCACGTCGGAAGACTCTTCTCTTAGTCCTATCCGCAGGTGGATGCATTATAAACAGCCGAGGGGCATTGGGGACAGAGAAAGATGGGACTGACGCTCAGCGAGGATAATATCTGGCCTATTCCGGAGGGGATAGGCGTGTTGAGCGGCCGTGCGAGATGGAGACGCTGGTGAGCGTGAGCTACAGTCGGGAGTGGGTGAGGCGGGTATGGCAGCAGTGCTGCCAGTCGTGTAGACTGAGCCACCATTGTGGCTACTTGAAGTTGGTAGGGGAGCGCCAGAGCGATGTGTACCGCCCTTAGGCGTGTACAGCATGGGGCCTCGAAATTACTAAAGAAAGTATGGGGTCTGTGGATGTCAGGGTTAAGCCAGATTTATGTAGCCATCTCTTACACTTGGCGCATTAAACCGAATGCGACGATTTAATATAAATTTTCTTCCAGCAAACGCAGCAGATCGAATCTCTTGGTCCAGGGTTGGGTTCGACCCCAGCCCGTAACAAGAGACAATGAAGCAACCCAGCTGCCAGGGGTTGCTCCGAGGATGACAATTTAAGGGTGGGACGGGACAGATTGGACAGGGTTACACTGAAATAACAGCCCTTGGCCGGGTAAAAAAAAACCCGGGTCACTCCGGTACGATAGAACCGGCTGTTGTGGGAATGGTGTATTATTAGTGTTCGTGCTTATCTTAAAAGTTCCCGCAGGTTCGTGGCTCAACTATCGTCATCCAACTATTTACTTTAGCCGCCGTTAAAATATGCCGTGAGAGGCCTTTCCGTCTTAGGAATTATATTCTATATTAGCTTTAGTCAATGGAATTATTGAATTTTTGTCCCCTGAACTTGTAAACTGAAAACAGCATAATTTTGAACCAAATTACCCATCTTATCCTTCCTTATGGAAAGAGGGGTGAAATGTCGCTGCCGCGAAAGCCGGCATGTACCGTAAGGGAGTACCAGGGCTATCCAGTAAATGACTGTCACTTTCGACAACATTCACCAAAAAGTTCGGGGAAAAACATGTATAATTTTGAAAATGTAGTTTGAAGTTATAGATGCACCTTAGCCTCTTCCCCAATTTGTTATATTTCAGCAAAGCTTTTTAAAAATTTGCTTTACGTTTACTTTGCATGTTGGGTTAAATCACAAAGTTAGTAAGGGTATTAATTCCTTATATGCCTCGTACAGCTTGTGTACAATGTAAACCTAGTAGACTTGTATGACATATATACAAACTCTACACAATTTACGAGGCATATAAACAAATACCCTGGGATCGAATGTGAATAACGGGAATCACAGGTCGAGATCTAAGGGATCTGTCTACAGACTCGTTGTAGAGGTCGTTTAGAGCTCGCCTATGGTTACGCAGATAAATCGGCAAAGTAATGTGATGCCGGATGCCATCATAGTGCTCAAGGAGACGTTTCCTTATATCTCCAGGGGGCGGAACTCCATCCAATAGATGACGGTTTGTGGCAGCTCAGTAAAAACTGTGCTCTTCACAGCCCTTACTTCGCAAAAACGGCATAAGTTAGTAATTGGTTGAAGGTAATGAGCTGTTGAATTATGCTTTATTACTCTTTTAAAAATTTGAACAGCTTCAAAGTTATTGTGGCTTAAAAAATGGTTTACGATCACCGAACGTATGATCGTTTTCTCGTAGTATTTAAAACAATTATTTATGTATGTAAATACATTCCAGTCAAGACAACTGAAAAAGAATTACGTCACACACACCTAATTATCGATAAACTATAATAAAATAATTATTAAAACGGTGCTAAGTGTTTGCCACCTAAAAACCCTGATATACTCACGTCAAATCTTTAATGATTAAAGATAATTTTTTTGAGATTGTGAAATAGTACATGAAAATGACTCAGCAGTTATTGGGTGCACGATTGTACTCGAGGGGTTTTACCAGATTCTACAAGACTCCAGTTTCATACCTTAACAATATTTTAATCATTCCAATGCGCATTGGATATTACATTTGGCGGCGGCAACTTACGTTTTTTTATTGTTGAGACAGCGTTCGTCGTCACACTTCTCAATAGTTTGGCTGGGGAAGACATCTCAAACATTGCACTGCTTGTAAAAGCTATTGATGTGCGAACTATTGTTATTATGGCTTTCGAACTATAAACCGTATATATTGACATTTTCTTTGTTCTTTATAAATTTAAGTTTAATATGCATTAATGCACAATAATTCAATTCACCATAAAACAATTCAACATGGAAATATATTACAATTTAAGCAAACGAATTTTGACATTTCACTGACATTCATGGAAAGCGGACTGGAAAGGAACCATCCATTGGAATGGTGCATACACACCAAGTTAATTGCCGACGAAACTTTTGAAGGCAATAAAAAAAACCTACACTGCGAAACCCCGAGGGATATAGAGCTTCGCAAACCACATTTTACGTGGGCACGAATACCCTCATTAATATAACTTTTATTACATTATATTTGCGAATCATAATTACACCGTCAATATAAAAACTTGCAAAACAATTGCGTAATTATAAAACCAGTTAGAAGAGTCTAGCAAATACCTACGAGTACATTTCAAGTTCAAATGTGGTGCAGTGAGAAGTAGAATATAATGAATTCAATACTAATTACTGGATGTAATCGTGGGTTAGGCTTGGGCCTTGTCAAAGTGCTGGTGAAATCATCAAAACCTCCACAACATATATTTGCAACTTGTCGTGATTTAACAAAAGCAACGGTAAGTTTTCATCACATCATTTTTATATTATAAAAACATTTTTAAAATTAAAGAACACATACTGTTGATGGGCCCCATTCCTTGAATGTTTTTTGAATCCGGTATCACTTTTAAGTTTAAAACCAGGAATGCAATGCTAACAAATTGTTTACAACTATTTAAAATCACTGCAATTGAAGTTCAATTCCAATAATACACAGTAAATTATTCACTAAATATTTAGGCGTAGCGGTTCAACAATATCCAATTGCTACAAAACTTATAGATGAAATAAATTATTCTTCCACCATCATTTCGCTTTTATGCGTACTTTCATGTTCGCTCGGCTTCCAATTTTCCAAACTTCCGAAATAGTTGCTGCCAGATCTATCTTTTATGATTTTGGAAATAATGTTGCCACACTCTATATTTTTTGCTAAATTGGAGCCTGTGTGTAACACCACCTGAAGGGTTTGTTATACTTATGCAGATACAATACGGCAATACGTTGAAAAAACTAAACAGCTGAGTATATTGCGAGTGTTTGCGTGTGTAACAACAAATTCGACGTATACGGCAAAGTTGATTTTGCTTTAAATTTCGATTATGACGGATACGTTGACGGTGACGTACCGTATTTGCTTGCGCATTACATAGCATATACATTATTTGACTGGTAACTGTAACTTTTGGGTGTTGTTGATTGATTTTCGTACGTGACCGATTATCCCACAGATGCGTTTCAGTCCCATCAGACAGAAGCCGCCCCCAAGGACCAAGACATGCTCCCAGTTGGTCCAAAGGAAATTTTAAACAAAAAAATCTAATATTGTTATTTTATTTTAAATTTATTTTATTTTATAAAAGCTTACATAATAATACAAATTATTATACAAACTAAAAATATCGCAGCGCTAGCGGCATATATTGTTATGAATACAGAGCCAAATGGAAACGATATCATAAACTTTACAACATCGTCCTCTGACTCGCAAAAGTAATGCGTCCAAAAATGCTATCATACTGAACTAAGATAAGACATGTAAAGTTTAAAGAATTAAATAAAATAAATTAAAATCGAAAGTTAATGCAATTACCAAGCGATTTTATACTAAGAAATTTTCAAAAAAAAAAAACAAATTCAATAAAAAATCGATACAAACATACTAAATTTATACAAAACTTTAATCATTTCAGGAATTAAAGGACTTGGCTTCCAGAAATCCATCAATACATATCTTGGAAATCGGTAATATATTTTATAGTGAACATTAGCCAAATATAATTTAATATTTGTATGTATGTATTTACGTCAAATAAAATATAGAAATTATGTAGCTGTAAATTTTAAAATGTATACTTGAAACAACTTGTAAGGTTGTAAAAATCAGACATCCAAAATAACAATTATTTGGAATTTGAGGTTCATAAAAATCACAGAAATTTCAACAAATATAAAAAAATCTTTTCGTAATGATTGGAACTGTGACATCTTTTTTTGAGTCATCTGTAATTATTATTAATCAAAATAATATTATAAGAAATTTTAATTTTTTTGAGTCTTAAAAAAGTTTTTCTTTCAGACTTTTAAAATAAAAGTCTCTCGATAATAATTATGGGTTTTATTTAAGTCTTTGAAAAAAAAAATGTATATCTTACAAAATTATTATTATAGGACTTTTATGATGTATACTACAGAATAAAAGCCTTTGAATACTTTAGATAATTATTATATCATTTTCAAAATTTTAAAACTCTTTCAATAATTATTATGAACAATTTTTTTTGTCTAAATTTTGGTAGACGAAATTTCAAGCTTGAATTCTTGAAAGGTCTTTTTTTGACTTCCCATTTCCCACGTTCGAGAATCTGTTTACGTTGATGATTTTTTAGGAGAAGAGATCCTTTAAGAACTATTTTTATTTACGAAAATTAGATGTTTGGGAAACTTTTAAAGTCGAACTAGCTTTCAATACTTTTCCGTAATATTTTTGCATAAACAGATTTCTTAATTTATATATTAGATTTGAACAATTTCAGCAGCTATGAAAATTTAACAAGCCAAATTAGTGATTTTGTGAAGGATAAAGGCCTAAATGTACTATTTAATAACGCTGGATTTGCTCCGAAGTCAACTCGTATAACCACAATCAAGCTGGAGGATTTAATGCAATCTTTGCAAACTAACACCGTTGCGCCAATAATGCTAACGAAGGTAATTACAAAAACTATTATATGATTCAGTGAAATGGTTTATTATTTCTTTTATATACATATATTAAACGATTTTGGAAAACATTTATTTTGACCACTCTTACTCGTGGCAATATCGAAGAGGGTGAAGTGAATCACCCTACCACCCACATGCATTTTTATGTAATATCTGTTAAGTACAGACATCGGCCTGTTCCAAATTCACTATATCGCACGTTTTATTGTAAGCAGTTGCAACTCAAAATTTAAATATTTTGGGGAAAAGGTAATCAAAGTTAAATTTTTTCACAGAATTCCATTATAAAAGTTACCTTCAAAGACATCCATTATCGTCCAAAAACCCCATTATTAAGTTTCATCTTAAGCTTATAAATATTTAATCAAAGAACCTTTCCAGAGAGAGAGAGCGAGTAAGCACCATAGTATATGTCTACTAGTAGCGCAACTTACTCCGAATCTGCACACACACACAAACCACACAGGGTGTGTTGTATACAGTAATAAAACAATCAAATTTAAATGCTGCAATATTCAACGTGAAGACTTCAAACACCCAAATTATTGAATATAAAGCAGTTATAACACCTTATCAGTTCCTGCAGAATGTAAATTTCAGTTTAAATTGAAGTTTTTAGCTGTAGTTTTTACTTTAATACAACTCTGAACGCGATTTCCTTCATTACACTCTCTCGGAGTACATTCATCCACTGCCTTCCACTCCGATTCGCAAAAGAATATGCCAAACTAGTACGGGTAAACAATGATCAGAGTACTCCAACACATATCCTCATTCATATAAAAAAGGTGGTCCAATATACATGACAATGTCCGGTGATTGGATCACCTAATCCATCTCGGGTACTCCGTTTCTTTGCTTTTGAATACTCTATAGACCACCTACGTGAGATTACTCTCAAAATACACCCATGGGATTACTCTATGGAGTATTCAACAGCAAAGCGAGAGTGGGAGTAGGTGGTCCTCAAAAGAACACATACTCCCTTCTCGCTTTCGTCTAGAATACTCTAAAGAGTAATCTTTTGGCAGCATTTTCAAAGTACTCCAACGTAGGTGCTCTATAGACTATTCGGAAGCAAAGTAAATGGTACTCCGAGTACATCATCCGAGGACATCGCTATATAAATTGGACCACCTTTTTTATACGAATGAGGATAAGTGTTGGAGTACTCCGATGCTCCAACGTTTTTTACAGGGTAGGAGACATATACTATGGATGAACTTAATACAGGGGTCGGCAAAGTTGTAAATGAGGTAGTATTAGAACCAGTTTATATGTCGTTTAGTTTTGCTTGTTATACAGCAACGAGCAAGCACATGTGCATGATACCGTCGATTTTTTTTAATGTAAACTGCAAAATTAAAATGCAATAAACAAATAAATCCATTTATTTCCATGAATATACATACAACATTTTTCTCTTTAAAAAAATGTATTCATTTTGTAAGATGCATTTATATTATAAAAAGATGCAAAACTTCGCGCTCTCTGAGAGCGCTCTAAAAGTGGTAATTTTTTATAACATTTTCCAATGGTGCCAGTAGGGTGAAAACAAAATATGGGTATTTTGAGCAGATTTTTGGGTATTTTGCAGTTTCCACACCACCGTGAGGTAAGCAAAAGGCGCGTTACCGAATTAATTTTTGGGTGCTCGGTTCCCCAGCAGGCCTTATCACATACGTATAAAATATGCTATATTTAATAAGAAGTATTTGAAATAAAAGTAAAAATTCAAATAAATAAAAAATATATTTATTAATAGTTCATAATATAAATTTAATTAAATAGAAATTAAAAAATAAAACAAAATAATAAATAAAATACATTTCTTTATAAAATAAGGAATTAAAATAATCATAATTTTTATGATTAAGTTAATTTTTTTTTTTAATAAAATAAAAAACGACAACAAATATTAATTGGTGCTCCATCGTAATTCGCTATCCGTAACGTAACCTTAGCGACCAATTGCATGTTGGTTTTTCTCTTACGTCAAGGATACGACTACAGCGATACGACAAACGCACCAATACCTTCAGCTTTATGTTTTACGTTCTTTGTTTTTAATTTAAGGCATGCCTTCCACTTCTAAAACAAGCATCAGCGATTAACTGCAACGAAGAAATGGGCGTTAGACGTGCGGCCATTATTAATATGAGTTCAACTCTTGGTTCCATAGAATTGAATAAAGAAGGTGCTATGTATGCGTATCGCACTTCCAAGGTAGGTATCTAAAAATATCAAACTCCATATGTGCATATCAGCATTCCTCACCCTACATTCAAAATATTCCGTACCCCTTTGCAACGCAGTTATAATTATAGAGCTGTTCTTCATATAAAATTTGAGCGAAAAATAAATTTCCATTTTTGAAATCTCCAACAAGTAGAGATTCTAACATGTGAGGAAAATCTTTTTGATAATGCACTGAAGTGTTCAACAAGTTGCATTTGCTACACACAAATGTCCATACTTATATTGTATGTTTTTTAACTTTTACATTTTCAATAATTTTCTTTGTTTCTATGTGCATTTATTACTAGGCTGCCCTGAACGCTGCTACTAAGTCGATGAGCATCGATCTGATTAAAGATGCAATTTTTTGCGTAAGTTTACATCCTGGATGGGTGCGTACTGATATGGGTGGTTCAAATGCCCCACTTGATGTGGAAACAAGCTCAAGTAACATAATTGAAACTTTGTTAAAATTTGATAAGACACACAATGGAGGGTTCTATCAATATGATGGAAAGCAACTACCTTGGTAATAAAAAATAATGAAATGTACATATTGTAAATATATATATATGTTGTTGTTACCTTTTATTGTGAAATAATTTAATAAATTGAAATAAGTTGTTGTTGCAAGCAAGACCATGATGAAAACTAAAGGCATATACCCACTGCAGACACTTAGGGCCACTTTCATAAAGGCCGGTTAAGCCTAATCGGCGATTAATTTGACAGCTAACCGTACAAATTACGTCAATTAAACTCTGGTTAGCAGTTACCGGCTTTTATGAAAGCGGCCCTTAGTATATCTTCTGATCGAGTACATAACTAAACTTCTGAAGCGCCTACTCAGTCAAAGTAAGGGCATGGGTGAATCTCCTTTGGATTTCTGCTCTCCGTTATTATTATTATGGCGCAACGTCAAGTTTCTATTATTGTAGTTTGTAATGAAGTATTAAATAAATAATGTATGTAAAGTATATATTTAGCTGAATTTCTAAGAAGTTCCATAAAACTTTTTTTCGAATAATATAACCACTATCTCAGGCTTCTCAGCAAAAATTCATCTGTTTTGCAGATGCCGTTCGGAGTCGGTAAAAAACTGGAGGAGATATTAGTCGATTTTATCTAAGGGTTCGTTTACAAATGGTTGGTATCACACACATTTTTTTAAAACAGCAAATCGACAGCCACACTGCAAAACCCTTTATGTTCAAAACCAAAAAGTTTTCAGGAGAGAGAAAAATATGATAATTTTATCATATGAACCGGACTTTTTTCAATCCATTTAAATGCCATACTAAAAGCAACGATGCAATTTTTGGAGCCAATGTTATTTATGTATTTACCCCCAACTAAGTCTCCTACGCAAAATTTTGTTACTTACAGGAATATACACCAGATTTAATACAAACTTGCGGGTATTTGCACGCATTGGAGAATAAATAGTTATCACTTATTAACGTACTTAAACTTTATTCGAACTTAATGAATTCATCAAAAAAAGAAATTAGCAAGTTTACATAACTGGAGGTACAAAAGTTCAGCAGGTCCGTAAGTCTAGTTTATGCCTCTTTTCAAATCTAATGACTAAGATTGTCATAGAACGCGTGATAATCTTTCGGAATCATATTTTTGAGATCCTGTAAGTGTTTAAATTGTTCCTCTTTTATTTTCAATGGTGGTCAAATGAGTTCTTCCTGCTTCTCTTCTCAAGCAAAGTCCACTCTTCATCGAATGAGAGTTTGTAAAAAAATTGCCCAGATGTCAATCACTTTAGGGTCTCCACTCGAGCGGCCTGGTCGGATGGAGTCCATTGGTCCCAATTTAGAGAAGTCCATGAATAGGTGTGGTCCAAGTACTCAACTTCATATGGACAGGGGTTGGTCCGCCCATTCTGAATCACTTGCAGATAGTCTGCTGGCGTGTATATCACTTTGTTTTTCAATTTGCGTTCAATTTGAGCGTGAATGGAGTCACACTCCATCTGAGTGTGACTAACCTCGAGATATTTTTGAATAATATTCATGTTGAGCTCACCACTTAGTTTCAGTAGAGCATTCGATAGGTTCTGGTTCCTATTTTGGTATCCTGCTCCATCGCTCCATAGGATCACGTCCTGACCTTCCGAGAGGGTGGGGGCTATCCGACGGGTGTATTTCACAAAGAGTCGCAAATTCGTTGGACGTTATTCCACCCTCAGCCTCATGCCACACGTAGCATACAACATGATGCGTGCATAACTTCATTTTGTAATAAAGTGCCGATGCATTGAACCCGTTTGGACATAGGAGGACTCCTTGCATGTCCAGTGTTGCAACAAAGTGGGGCCCATTGTTGTCCCCTTCTTTCTCTTTTCGTGCCGCAGTCTTCCGCTTCATAATCCTCGAGCAAACAATTTCCAGCTTTGAAACTCACACAAAGATCACATTGATCTTTTCGAGGTTTATAAATTGAAAGACGTTGTTGATTGTACTCCTCATCAAATTTTGAGTAAGAGAGTGCACATGCCCCAGTTTCACTTTTGTAGAGATTGTAGACATCCCTCTTGGTTTGGAATATCGGCTCGAGGTAAAATTTAGTTGTATTTTTGCGGCAGTAATGCGACTCCATGCGAGGCAACCTGCTGAAAAAGTTATTGAGGTTATCAACCTTTGCTCTCATTGCAAGAGGTTGATGCCTCACTTTTGAGGAGATAACTCTTTCTTCAGCTACGCCAACTTCCACAACGTTCGGCTCCTTCTACTTTTTCAGGGTCTTTACGATGAGAGATCTGCAATGGCTTAACAACATCCACCAGAGACGAAACAATAGTTCTCTTTTCTCCCCATGTCTTGTTATCTTTCAAACTTCTTTTGCAGTTGCATGGAGGTTGTAGCTCAACCTTGTAGTCCCATCCACAGTTTTCTGCTTTATTTTTTCTGATTCCGTGGTAACTTTCACCCATTTCTCTTCTTTTTTTCTGGTTTATCCTTACATTAGCAGTTTCTTTTGAAATTCTCCTCATCTTTTTTTTTTGGTTCGATTGCCAATTCACGCCCACTTTGAGCTCGGTGAGCTTCTGCGTTTTCAGCTCCAGTCTCTCCCGGCTCATCAACTTTTTCCAAATCTGACTGGCTACTATCAGTTTCTACCGGAATCCAAATCAGTGTCGAAATCATCTACTGCAGCACCTTGAATGGATCTTTCATTCAAATCGTGGTTATGATCCTCAATGATAGCCCCTTAATCGACAGAGAGGGCCTCCTTTGAAGGAAATGACACAGGCACTTTACTCATTTTCAAAATTTAAATGATTTTTTTTTTCTTTCACAACTTTAATAAAAACAATTATTAATTTAACCTTAAAAAGTTATAAACTTTATTAATATAGCGGATCAAAGCGCGAATGTGGAGATCGAACTGAGGTAAGAGCAATTAACATTTTTCTAACTAGCAAGCCACAGGAAGCGGTAACGTTAATATGTAATAAAAATATGTATGTAAAAAAGTGTATAAACTAATAAGTGTGTAAGATTCCAATAAACGGTAGTTACAATGTTTTTTCCTTTCTTTCTTTGCAAGGCGAAAAAAGAGAGGTATTTTTTTTAGCATATAGTCATATAATAATACTCATACTACCAACAACTTTTATCATTACTCTATTTACTCTCTCATATCACATATAATTTGTTTATCCGTATAACTTCTCTAGTTTTACTCATTAGTTTCTTTATCAGTAGGCACCTTACTACCAGCTCATTTGCCAGTGTTACAACAACTCCCAATTGATGAGTGTGACGTAGAATGGAAGAGAACCCAGTTCTGAATACTATCATACAATTTTTTTTTATAATTAGATTACAAAGAAAACCAAAAATACTCATATTTTCGAGGCAAGGTCTTGCTCCATCACAGTCACAATAACTTACAGGGATTTGCATTCTGATTTGAAGGTTTCAAACTTACAGGTTATTACATTTCACTACCGAAAAGAAACGGGAAGTTGTAACCCGATTTTGGCTGCATTTTAATGCGCGCAAGTCCACGATCTATGGGAAAGGCTCAGAACCTTATTTTTTGAAAAATAGTGACTTACAGGGTTTTGCAGTGGGGCTGTCGAAATGGGAGCTTCGACATACAACCAAGTGACAACGGTATTTCGTTCAATCATCTCATAAATCCAACTTTTTTCGATGTTTGAGAAATGTCTAAATTTTTCAAGTGATTTCCAACATGATCTATTTTGCTTTGTGAGTGGAACATGTTTTTCCACTGACATCAAAAATTAATCAAAACACGTGAGGGAACGGAAAAATTGCCAATATTTTTGCCAAATCATTAAAATAAAGGAAGAAATAAAAAGTTATATATTTTTGTGACAAAAGGTAGTATTTATAACACTGTGTTTTAATAATTAGTTAATGGCCTAGCAAAAGAGTAAGGTGTGAAGTTTGATTTCAGCTGAAAACATTAATGGAATATGAGTCGAAATCCAATATTTTTTAATGTGAAGAAAGATGAACATTGTCATATAAAATATGGTCCCTTTTGCTGGAGAATGAACTGTTCCTTCTATTGATCTCGAGCTAAAAATCAATCTTGGAAATTGAATAAAGGTATTTGATCTTTAATGAGATTCAAATGTATTTCTAACAACAATGTTTATTGGGGTGAGTCATTTTGATTTTCTTGAGTCATGTCGGTGTAACTAATACTAGCACATCCAAAATGACTCCTGACTCAGGGGCATCGTGCATGGTCGTTAAAGTAATGAGGGTGAGTCAACAGGCACGCAGATGACTCACGAGTCAGGCGCATCAAGTATGGACGATTCAAATCGGCTGCAGATTACTAATAACGAAGTATTTTCGTTTTTTTAATTAAAATTTATTGTCATTAGTATTATAATTTATTTTTAAATCTTAATTAGCTATGTCCACTGCAGTTATTGTTATCTTCTGTGTGTATTTTTTTCATTTCAAAGTTTTGCAGCTTGTTTTTTTTACGTCTAAATACAAAAAAATAATAATAAACACAAACAAAAAAATTATAAAATAAAGTGTCACAAACATCCATAAATACTCCCATGCAGCGCCCTTTGGGAGCGCATCTTCAGTGTGTCATTTTTTATCGCTTCTACTTGAAAGCGCTCCATTCTTAGTTAGCTGGGTTTTAATGAGTTACGCTTGATGGCTGTATGATGAGTAAATGCTAATTTTTCAAATTTTAATATCATAGTCAGTAATACACATCGTTGGAAGAGTTATAGCTTACGATTAACATACATACTTAAAAAATATTTGGTCATATAGTGCACATGCAATTTGTAGTTGGGAGTCAAACATACAGATCACCTGCGCAAGACTGATCTTAAGACATTGCATTATATATAATAATAAGTTCGTATTTCAAACTAATATTTATGAACTTATTTAAAATAAATTCTAAACTAATGTTGCTTTTTATTTTTAAGTGTCACTGTGGACGTACTACCAACACGTCGTCGATCGTACATTGGTTGTGGCAATCCATCACGTACACCGATGGCAGTAACAGCTGCAAAACTTGATCCCTCCAGTATCTGATCTAGTACATGACCCACCTTTTGAAGATATTCAACTATTGAAGTAGATAAACCTCTTTCATAGTCCACTTGCATTGGTGCCAATTGATGATGTAGCCTAGCACCATCAATAGCCTCACTTAAAGTATCATTGAAAATAAGATATTTAATGATCGCCTGAAATAGTCATAAACAAAATGGTTGCATGAATACATATATTCGATTTTTAAAGTTTAATTTTCTTAATCAGACATTGAATCAAGATTCCTTAGTCTAGTTGGTGGTAGTAGTTTTACTAGAAATTAAAGCCATGTTTTTTGGAGTGTTTGAAGTTAACCAGTATTGAGAAAGAAACCTGGTAAAGAGGTCTAAGTTTGGACCGGTGTGAAAAAATTATGCTTGGTAAATTTGAAAGGTAAAGAGTTGAATTCTGTTTCAAGTTGCTGTTAAACTTCTATAGCCATTAATCCATAGTCATCACCATACCGTATCCATAAAAAAGTTGGTAATTTCTTGAAAATTAAGAATATGCAAACAAATTTATAGTAAACAACACAACTAATAACTCACTTATTCAAAATGCATCAAAATAAAAATTCTAAAATGTTAACAAATTCCCCAGCTCAAAAAATTATAGGTTATGTATATGGCGGAGAACCAAAAACCATTTTGTTGGCTATGATATTGTGGCGATTATTTTCAAGCATATACCACCACTAACTCAATAACACTCCCACCACTAGTTAAACACAACAGAGATAACGTTGGCTACGCTTATGCATGCAAGCATGTTCCAAGCAAGAGGAAGAGAGATCGGGCGAATGCTTGCGAATACGATGCAAAGAGGAGATGCCAATAAATAACACCGACCCTTCGAGAACACGAAGAACGTACAACCAAGAAAGTTCTCGGTGCGTGGAGAAGCACCCTGTCGGACTATAAGGCAGTGACCAAACAAGGCAAGTTGATCAGTTTATTTTCAAGCATTGAACAGTGAACTACTGTGGAGTTACCAAACTCTTAAATTTGTATTGCGTTTATTACTAGTAAATAAAACTAGCTACAATACAATATCTGTGCGTGTGAGCCCAGGATTAATAATCGAAGGGTCATCATCGAATTCGTCACAATTGGTGTCAGAACCGGTATTGTTAAATAAATACCAGTGGTTGCAAGGATAACAAAGACATGGCGAAGTTGAATGAATTAAAGATTCAGCAACTCAAAACTGAGCTGGAACAACGCGGACTAAACACCACAGGCAATAAATACGAGCTACAATCACGACTACGGGAGACAATGGAAGCGGAAGGAATCAACGTTTATGATTATGTTTTTTTTTTTATGTTAAGGGTTTAGAATATGCCCGAGGTAGGCATACCGGTCGTAAGAAGCGACTAATATGCAGAAAGGTAATGACGTGCGACTCGATGGTTGATCTACGGATAGGAGGAGTGACATGACCTAGAAGGTTTCACTGGTCATAAATCGCTACCACGACAGTCGGGCAATACCCTAAGGGAGTACCGGATCGTAACGGGTTCAAATCCGGCCAAGGACTGTTAATTCGACAACACTCCTAAAAACCTTCGGTGAGTGTTTTTGTCGTTACCACAACAACAACAACAACATTATGTTTTCCATCTTGTGGAGGAGGCATCGACGAAAACGGAAGAGAAAAAGGAGCCTCCGAATCCAGTGGCAAGTGTGGATACAAACGCGTTGTTGGCTGTATTGACTCAGATGTCGTCAAGCATTTCAACACAGCTGGAAGAACAGAAGGCACACATGGCATCTAAGCTTGAAGAACAGGACATACGTATTACATCTCAACTAGACAAACAGAAGGCATACATGAGATCTCAAATGGAAGATCAGAAGGCATATATCTTTTCGCAGTAGGAAGCACAGGAGGCTAGGGTGTCATCTAAACTAGAAGCCCAAGATGAGAAAATAGCACAGCTGCAGGATAAAATCGATGCTGAGGTAGATGCACTGAGAGGTCGTATCCAGGAGTTGCAACTAAATCGTCCATCTGCTTTAGCGAATACTCCCAAGGTAAAATCACCTTCCTTTGATGGTTCTGTTCCATTCCAGGTATTTAAGCTACAATTTGAGACGACGGCTGCGGTGAATAATTGGTGCACTGACGATAAAGTTGCAGCACTATTCGTGGCATTGAAGGGACCTGCAGCAGAAATCTTACAGACTATTCCCGAGTCCGAAAGGAACAGTTATGATGCATTGATGGGTGCGGTTGAGAGACGCTATGGTAGCGAACATCGAAATAAGATATACTAAATAGAGCTACAGAATCGATCCCAGAAACCGAATGAGACTTTGCAGGAATTTGCATCGGACATCGAGAGGTTGGGCCATCTAGCAAATGCGGAAGCACCCGTGGAGTACACTGAGGGGGTAAAGATCCAAATTTTTATAAATGGAATACGTGATGTGGAGGCGAAGCGAGCCACATATGCAAATCTAAAGAGATCATTTGCTGAGATGTGATACCGCATGCTCTAACGCAGGAAACAGCCTCGCTATTAAGTAAGCCGGCGTACAAAGCTCACCGCGTGGAGGTAGACTGGGTAGACACAATTCTGGAAGCATTGAGTGGAAAGCAACAGAAAAATTATGGTGGCATCAAATGTTTTAAGTGTGGACAACCAGGTCACATAGCACGTTATTGCGGCCCTGGCTCCAGTAACCCCAGCAATTCAGGTGGACGAAAACGTAAAGCTGAAGGAAATGAGAAAATCTCGCAAACAAATCAATCGTTAAACTAAATCGAGCCAGCCGAAAGGGGCGTGGACTGGCTCCCGCAACTGAATGCGCCATAATCTCTGTCTCACAGATCGGAAGGAAAGCTAGTAATTTTATTGTTGAATGCTACGTGGACGGGAAAGAGCGCTTGCTGACTGTGGATAGTGGTGCATCACATTCCATCATTCGGAGTGACTTGGTCAGCGGGAAGGTGAGACGATTGCAGAAAGCTAAGTTATGGACAGTAACTGGTGAAAGCAAGCAAGTCCTGGGAGAGGTGACATGTAAGATTGTGATTGGGAATGTAGCTACTTATCACAACTTCTTGGTAGCGAATATTGTCGAAGAAGTCATCATTGGCGTTGACTTCTTGGCTGAGAGAGACATTCACATCAACGTAAGGAACAGGGTTATAACTTACAACGGCCAAAAGTTCCTCTGGTCTTTGGACACAATAGTGGCTATACCAGCAAGGGAGTAATTTTGAAGATGAGACAACAGGAGCCTCGTAAAGCAGAGGTAGCTCCTCGACCAAAGGCTTTCACTGACAGGTACCTCCTGAAGAAGATTCGGCAAGGCCAGGAGGAAGATCCAGATTTGGCACGTGTGTTGAAAGGACCAAAGGAGAACAAAGCGCAAAGAGAAGACATGATTAAAGAGAGTCGCATCGCAAAAGCATATTGGGCACAATGGAGTAGCTTAAAGCTATCATCTAGTTGTTTGTATCGGATATGGGAACGTGAAGATGGGCAAAATCATCGAGCACTTATACTTGTTCTCCAGGCAAGAATTCCAGATGTCAACAAAGCGTCGCATATTTGCCCAGATGGAAGCCACATGGGAATAAAGAAAACGCTACAAGAGCTAAAGCGGTGGTTCTATTGGATCGGTTGCAGACAAACTGTGAGGAAATGGATTACTAAGTGTGCAGAGTGTGCTGAGGATAAAAGACGAACATCTGGTGGTCATGTTCCGAGGAAACAACGCAACTTAGTGGACAAAGTGAAACAGTGCACTGGGCATGAGAGAATGGAAAGGAATCCTGAAGAAGTGAGTTGCAGGTATATTTGCCGGGTACCACAAATGTAATGCATTGTGGAAATCTCTGCAGGAGGGGACTGATGTCGGAGTTTCAATCCCTGAAGGAAATAAGGTTTAATAAAGCGGTGCCAACCATTGAGTGTCTAGCAGTGTTTGGTTCGGGCAATGTGTCTGATCCGGACGATCAGACTTAGGTGGAGGGCAGTGTGGCGATTATTCTCAAGCATGTACCATCCCTAACTCAATAACACTCCCACCCACTAGTGCTTGCCCACGCACCGAGAACTTTCTTGGTTGTTCGTTCTTCGGGTTCTCGGAGGGTCGGTGTTATTTATTGACATCTCTTTGCCTTGTATTCGTGAACACTCGCGCCACCTCTCTTCCTCTTCCTTGGTACACGCTTGCATGCATAAGCGTAGCCAAAGTTATCTCTGTTGTGTTTAACTAGTGGTGGGAGTGTTATTAAGTTAGGGATGGTACATACTTGAGAATAATCGCCACAATACTATGTTTATACTCATGCATGCGTCGTTTTCAATTTGTACGTCTTCAGTCAAAACGCATGTATAAACAGAATTTCAAACGGTTGCATGAGAATGGAAACCATGCATGGAACATAAAAATCCCGCCTTCTCAATATATAAATATTCTCTGATATCATAAGAACATATGAGTAGCGGCGGCTTGTGTCAAAATAAAAAATTTCTATGCAATTTGACAGAAGCCGCGAAAGCATAGACAAATAACATAAAGTAGGTGTGTGTATACAGCAATGAATTCGCCGTGATATCACCTGGTATAAATTCGCCTTGTGCCTGCCTAAACAAATTTTAATTGAAAGCCAGCAATTATCACTTTAGCGCATACTTCGAAAGAAAAGAACTAAGTTTTGCAGGCTTAAATTTTGTTTGTTTGGATGTTAGTGTTGGATACAGCAAACGGCTAAAAGGGTATACACACTTTCTTGGCAAAAAGTCCTAACCTTGGTAGTGCACCGCTTTGTGCCCTAATATTTAATTAATAACTTAATTTTAGCATCTCAAATACATACAATCTAATAAGCTTACGAAACTGTGATTACTCTATATACAGAATTTGCAGATAAGCTTATATAAATTAAAAGCTCATAAATACCGTTGCTACTGAAGTCGTTATTTTGCTACCACCAGCTGCTCCTGTCAGCATTCGTACATTACCATCACGATCAAGTATAATTACTGGAGTCATGGATGACATCGGCCTCTTGCCGGGATTTATATAATTAGCTGGGGAGGCGGGTATACCAAAGCTATTTACGATGCCTGGCGTGGCGAAATCGTCCATTTCGTCATTCAGTATGATGCCAGTGCGACGTGATCGAACTTTACAACCAAAGCTGTAAAAAAGATATATATATATATATATTATTTGAAACTAACTTGATTCACTCAATAATTGAAGTACGATAAACTATGACGGGATTAGTATGACAGACTACAAAAATTTAGATTTTTTTTAAATTCGAATTTAACAACTAAGAAAGTCTAAGTTCGCATAGAATCGAACATTTAATATCCAGCTGTGTAAAAGTGGGCGTGGTTAGTTTGTCCATTCGGGCATTTTCACTAAGGGTCGTTTACTCAATGTCTGGTTATGATAAACTTTATCCCATGATTACCTAATCATGGCTTGGCTCAAAATGACAATTTCGTTAACACAAAGTCTGATTAAGTTATCATGGTAAAGTTGGTCAAGTTGCATTGTGAACACATAAAAAGCGACAGCTGCTCTTGTTTACAATTTTAAATAAACCATTTTCAACCAATAATCAGACATTGAGTAAACGGTTTTTTGGGCCAACCTCTGATAAAGTCTTGATTAAATAGTTAATTAGACATTGAGTAAACGGCCCTAATTAAACAAATTAAAGTATACAAAGAGTTACCAGCATAAAATATTTAGGTGTTATAATCGATAATAAACTCAAACCTGAGGAACATATAAAATACTTAAGTTGTTTAAAAGTTGGGATTATGCAAAGAACATCCAAATATCTACACAAAACATACAAAATACTGATTTATAAATCTATTATTGAGCCACACTTTATATACTGTCCATCAATATTATTCATAATATCAGATAGTGAAATTGATAAACTTCAAAAGCTTCAAAACAGGTGTAGAATGGCTGATATATTGTCTAGTTTGAACTGGTTTAGTCTTAAGCAAACAATTTTCTTTCACTCCATGAAGTTGATATTTAATATGAAGCTGAATACCAAAGTAAAAATGTAAATACTGAAAGAGATAAACAAAACATTTTCTAAAAATGCCTAAAATATTACAATGAACTCACCATGGCTTTTAAAAACTGTAATGAAGTCTTAGTTTTCAAGAAAAAAGTGTATGAGCTTTGTAAACCGCTAGCTATAAGATAGAAAATTGTTAACGATACCCTGAATTAGGCTCTTTTGACCGTAATAAATATATAATAATAATAATAATAATAATAATAATAACTTCTCCCAACAATATTGTGTCCCGTATCAAGTTTCGTTATCTTAGTGTAAGTTTATGAAGTTATTAACAGTCGAAGTTTTAAAATTTGTTCATTCGTTTATGGGTGGTGCCACGCCCATTTCCCATACTTTTGCCTTTTATAGAATGATTAAGTCAATTAAGTCGTTTTATAAATTTTTCGAAATTTTCGATATCGAAAAAAGGGGTATGCTACTATCCGATTTTGCCCATTTCAAATAGCGATCTACATATTTTAGTAGTAATTTTAATAAGTGACACTTTTTTTACTCAGCTGACGATGCAAAATGATATTTGTTTAAGCGACATAAGCTATAACGATTTATTTCGTCTATTTTATTTTCGCTGCACTCTCTTGTAATTCGCAAGCAGCTTATAAAATATCCCAAAAATATAGTTTATGTTTTGTAATCCCAAAGCGGGGGGTTTTCCACAACGGAAATGAGGAAGCCAATCCCGCGCAATGCCTCAGAGCCAACAGTGCTCGCCCCCAATTAATACATACAAGGTGTAAAGGTGCCCCACACCCCCCGTTCTATATAGAACAAACAACTCAAATAAAAATACAAATAAAATAATTTACTATTCCCAAAATATCGCCCCTATGCAATATGTGCAAGGGGGGTTTTCAGAACGAAAATGAGGAAGCCAATCCCGTGCAATGCCTCAGAGCCAACAGTGCTCGCCCCCAATTAATAAATACAAGGTGTAACAGGTGCACTGCACCCCGTTCTATATAGAACAAATAATTTAAATAAATAAAGTAATAAATAAATATTAGAAAAGGGCTCCCTATTTAACATGTGCTCCGCACACCCCCTTTTCCTCTCTAAACCAATAATATAATATAAATAATAAAATAAAATAAAAAAAATAACTCAAAAAAACTACTCGCCCTCCATAAAGCTTAGACAATATTTAAGGCTTTATTCCTATTTTTTTCAATACAGGGTGTTGGTCGTTAATAAATTTGAATAAAAGCTAAAGTTGACATTATAGGTTAATGACATATATAGATAAAATATGACATAGGTTAACACCTTTACAACAACATATTGCTAATTGTAATCAAAGGTCAAATAAAAAAGTAATAAAAAAAATAAATTTCGTTATTTTTACAGAGTGTTGAAGATAAACTAAATCTTATTTGTGAAATCTCGAACAGGTAAAGCTTCAAACTCTCTATGAATACACTTAATTCTATTGTTTATTTTCGGCTCCTGCGATATCGATTACAATGGAATGAGCCTATAATAAATATAGTTAAATACTAGAGGGCCCGGCAAACTTTGTCCTGCCCAGAAACTTACCTGAATCAAATATAGAAATATTGGCAATTCCTATCCCTATCCTTATCCATTTCACTACCCCATGCCTATCCCGTCATTCTTCCTAATATAAAAGATCTCTATAACAAATTTTACAAAGCTCGTAGAAAAGGCTTTACGCCTCCTTTTCCTCACTACCGTACTTATTTCTTAAGGTGGTAGAGGTTGACTTAGGGAGGTGCCACGCCCACTTCTCCCTTCCTCCTATTTTTTCTTGATACGTTATGACTAACCTATATAACTCTATACCAGTTTTCAGTATTCTGCTACTAATAATACCAGAGATATGCAGTACGAAAATGTCATTTGTATGTTAGGTGCCATGCCCACTCCTCCCTTCCTCCTTTTCTTTCTTCAGGTGTTAGAGATTTGTCTCTTTTAACTCCTTATTAACTTTCAATATCCTACCATAAATACTTCCGGAGATATGCGCTAATAAAATTTCCATTTGTATAGGAGGTGCCACGCCCACTTCTTCCTTCCACCCCTTTTCGCTTGAGCTGTTAGAGATTGGACTTATTTAGCTTCTTAGCAATTTTCAATATTCTACCATAAACACTTTCAGAGATATGCGGTTCGGAAAATCTGGTTTGTATGGGTGGTGCCACGCCCACATCATCCAGTGGCCCGGATTGTGAATCGAAACCATTCTCGCGACCACTTTAGTACACAAAAAAATGTCATCAATATCGGTCTAGGCGTTTAGAAGAGTTTAGTGACAACGGACTTACGCACAGAAGATTTTTATGTTTTAAGATGTGACTGCCCGCTACTGTGGTTGAATTTCCAATACTGGTCAAACTCTAGTTAACTAAAATATAGTACTCACTAATTATTTATGGTGCTTGTAATCGATACTGCATCTCCATTCGTAGCCAATATGGCCACATTAGCTGTTCCATGGTCCTCCACCGAGGTAAAATTAGCGCCATAATACTCATAATCATTAAATGTTTGATTATCATAAATTAATCTGCGTACATGGTCGGCAAAATCTTGGCTAATCAATTTATCAAAAGTCTCTTTTATTGTTTCTTTCATATTGGGCTCATTTTCCATATCACCCAAATTGGTTCGTGAACCATAAGCATGCTTAAATGTTTCAACTACACGCTGCCAATATACCTCCTTGTTATTGGTGTATAGATCAGTTAAAACATTTATCATAAAAGCCAGTAGAGCTCCACTGGTTGGCAGAGGAGTTGTATAAAGAGTATAACCACCGGTTACGTTCGCTACAATATGATTAGAATCCTCCCAACGAACTCTACAAATTTAGAAGAGAAACGAATGTTAGTTACATACATTTCTTTAAGTTAAACATTTGTATATTTCTGTCTTGTTTTTCAATAACAACTTAAATTTTTATAAACATTCGAGGTACATCCGTGACATAATCGATAAACCGATTAGCAGTCCGTAGAGACGACCAATATTGTTCGATTGCCTCAACCGACCTACAATTTGGTAGCCTCATAAAGGGCTGAATGCAGTTCGAAAGAAAACGCTGAAAACTTTTTTTCTATTTTTTAGCTGGAAGCCAAATTTGAAGTTATTTTTATTTGAAATTTCGTATATGGTCTTCTTTAACGATTTTATTTACTAAATGTCTTTCAAGGAATGCTTCCCGACTCGAATGTGATCATGCGGGATGTATATTGAAAGACATTTTATAAATAAAATCCTTAGAGAAGGACATATACGAAATTTCCAGGTCAAAAATAAAAATATTTCTCGGGCGATTTCTTGCGAACTGCATTTAGCTCTTAACCAATAAACGGTATTAAGAAGCAAATAAGTGGAAAAAATCAGTTGTATAAATCGACTGGAAATAGGTTAAATTTATCGATTTTTGTGTATTAGTATACGCTATGCGTCTGTTAATTTAAGGTGTTATTATAAGTCTATGTAATTACTTGAAATTTTTCAAATCATCCTCAGTAATAATACCACCCGATTCTCGAATGTCTTCCGTAAACCATTTTCCAATTTCGCCACCATTGTATAGTTCAGCAACACCCCCTTCCGCAATTTTGTCTAGCGTTTTACCTAATTGCGTACGTTTCATATAATCGTTTTCTTTATAAGGAGTGCCGTCTTCTTTCAGGAATACTTCTGCCAATGACGGTTCGTTGCGTATTTTATCCAATTTAGATTGAATGGCACCTGCCAGATACTTGGAAACCCAATGACCCTCTTTGCATAATTTTATGGCTGGCTGAAAAAGTACTTTCCAGGGTAGACGTCCAAACTTCTGATGCATTTCCCAGTAACCAATTAATTCACCAGGTACAGCTCCAGCTAGAGCACCTATTTGAAAAATTTGAAAAAACTTTAAGAATTTATTCAAGCTTACTCTCCTGCAGGGATGCAGGTGTTGTGTGGCACAATTAAAGTTAGAGAAAGTTCAGTTTAAAGTTTTAAATATAATATGCAAAAATGTATGTTAAAAAAAAATGAAGTTGCGGTTTGTGAAATAAATTTTTTGTCACCCTGTAAAAACAGCGAAATTCGTATGCATAAATATGCATGATAATTAGGCATACTCAAATCCATGGAGCAAGGCAAAAACCGAAAAGTGAGAAAAAACACTTAAAAATATTTTCATAAGTATGAAATTGAAAGAGCGGAATACGAAGGCCAAAGTACCCAATAAACACAAAGGCGGGACTATTCACCTCATGGAACGCGCAAATGAGAGATGAGTTAGCAGCTAACCGTACGTTTAATGCCAGTTGAACCCCGTTTAAAGCTCAGCGAAAATTGTGAAAACGGCCCTAAGCATTTTATCTAGTCGCAAGCGAGAAATTCAAAATACTTTAATCGCTAAAGAGCTAATATTTCGAATAGGGAATGATCCGGGTAAGTAAAAATACGCGAATCGCTCATGAGAAATGACTCATCTGGGAAAAAGGATGCGCCAATCTTTCGCCGAGCTCTTCACCAATTTAAGGCAAATCCATTTTGCTGATTGGGTAGTCTCGTGTTCAAATTCGATTTAAAGTGTCAAACCGAAAGGTGTCGTCTATTTATATAGAAACTACTATCCTAATCAGAAGTACTGGTTAAACATATAACCCCTGATTAAAAATAAACCGCTATCCACCTATTATCTTATGTTTCTTTACTTCAGCTTTAACTCTGACGAAAACAGTTCAAAAATTTTTGCAAGTTTTTCAGTGTCATAATGGCCATTATAGAAAGTGTTTTCACTTAATCACTTCGGCCCTAGTTTTCCTTGAAAGCATGCGCTGTGGAATTTTAAAAATTTAGTAAAGAAAGACGCCATTTATTTGGTGATTTGCCCTAATGTACGATGTATGTAGCGCTTGCAAGCACACCAACGATAAGAATGTGAACATAAGTACATACGTGAGCTGATTGTAAGAAAGCATTCACTTCATAAAATAGCAGAATTTATCTAATCTTTTGAAGGTCCATAAAGATCTCTTTGATTCATAAAACAGAAAATTTACACTGAATTTAAATGGTCGAGTTGCACTTGCTTTTACTTTGACTAATTACAGACGTTGTATAGATAACTGTCAATAAACCAACGGTTGTACGTGAGTGGGGTGGGTGTGCCATGATATGCCAATAAAGATATTAGGGCTGTAAAATTGTGATACCACACTGGATTTAAACCAAAAATGGCTCTGTAAAAGCTAGTACCCTGAACTAAGAAATACATCCTGCACAGAGGGAGACAAAGCCGAAAATACAGTATTTTTCATGTTGTTGTTGTGTACCGTTGCTTCGACCTGCCTAGTCGTCGCTTCAACCTAGAACCTAGCGGTTTCAATTGGGGTGGAACCGGTGTGAAATTGGTGCTTAAACCATTCTGCTCTGTCTGGTTGTTGTCATGCATGCCAGACAAAGTATTTTTTATGGTGATATCAGTTTTCAATGGTTTTCGATGGTTTCTTATCAACGGTAATCGTAAAGTAACCACAAATAATTGTAAAGTTTAACCAAACACTTATCTTATAAGCACATCTATAGTTAAATTTCAAACATACTGCTACTATGACGTCAAGTCTGAATGGTATATTGCAGTTAAGTATAGAAAGCCCACCAACTCAGCAGATCGCCATGGTTTGACCCAATTTGATTTCATAGGCAGCGTGACATACGGATATTTCGTTATCAGTGGAACAAACCCTAAATATTAAATCTTATCACATTTTCTTTTCTAGACAATATGTCCGATTGTATCCGAATCACGGTGGTAAGTAGTGACTAAACATTATCTTTAACAAAATTATCCGGTTGTGAAATTGGCGCTTTAGTACTGTGAATATATCTTGGCTTACCATACCGAAGGTTCCAGAAAAGAGCATAGTAGGAACCAACGCAAAACATCGCATTCTATCAATTCGTGCGGTGGATTTATTACCCGCGCATTGATAGCATGGGATGCTTAGCGTTGGTTTCTCTTGTGGTTCGATGCTTCTTGGTTTGCTTTTGTCAAAGACTTCCGTTTCCTGAAGGGTATGCATATTTGTAATTTTGAGAAAGCGTTGTGCACTAATTGTTCTTGTGGCATTTTTTAGTTTTTTTTTTTTGTTTTACAACGCTGGAAAATTGGAAAAGATAACGGGTAAACAACTGCAAATAGCAATTACGGAAACAGACAAAGTAATAATAGCTGTGTTCAGTGACAAAACTTGCAAAGCAGTGTCAGTAAAGTGAGAATGACGTAAAACTCTCTCGTAACGCCAAACGTAAAAAGTTTTCGCCGAACAGGAGTCAATAAAAACTTGCAACCAAAACAGCTGTTGCTTTTTTGATAGGTTAATGTTACAATTTTTAAATCTTTGTTGTTGGTGTTTTTCACTTGCAAGTTTTACTGAGTGAAATTCCCCCAGCAGAAACTTGCAACTCTCTACCTCAATGAAATGTCAAAATGCGCTCTCTAGCTGCAAATATTTCACCGAAAAGGTAAACATTTTATACAATTTTTAAAAATTTTATAAAATTTTCAAAAATTTTATCCTCACCGACCACAACTAATAATGGTCCCTATCATGAATTTCATGCAAACAGAATATTTCCAAAATTTATAAAGGAAAACAAAAACAAAACTTGAAAACTTGTAATTGTTTTGCTTAAAAAATGTTGGAAATGCTGCTCACATTTAATACATGATAGGGTCAAATAACTTACAGGCAGTGTTGGGCGTCAATCAATTAAATTTTTAATCGATTTAGCAATTGATTTAATTGCAATTAAATAAATTGATTTAAAATAATTGCAATTAAAATTTTAATGGGTTGTTGCAATTAAATTATTCAAAATTAAAGTAATTACAATTGAAAAAATTCGAACTAATTTTTTAATTGTATAATGAAGCATTTAATAATATTTAACCATTTTTTACAATTACCCGGGTAATTCTTGATTGATTTCATTCAAGTATTCAATACAACTTATCAGGGGCACAGAATTTTCACGAAAGTGATATTTGAAAGAAATCAAGCAATTTTTTGCCTATATATCCGGGTAGCGTGTTTATTGTTAAATTAAGAAAACAATTGTAATTAAAAAATTGTTAATTAAAGAGAAACACAACTTATAATTAGTTAATTGTTAATTGCGAGCATTACAATTGATTAATTGTACATATTTGCAATTACAATAAAAAATTGTTAATTGTAGAAGTTGCAATTAACAATTAATTAATTGGTTTAACAATTATAATTTGCCGAATACTGATTACAGGGAACATAACATTGATTTTTGTACAATATTTATTACTCAACTCGATTGCTGTTAGAACGCACGAACGCAAACAATTTTTTGAACTTTTTTTGACAAGCTGAAAAAAAAATTTTAAATAATTTGAACGACTTACCTGTAACTTCGTTTTGACCAACAAACATATTCCTTTTAGCTGCGGCAGGTGCCATTTCTCGTGCTATCACAGTCTCGATTTTACCAGTAGATTTAGTATAAATTAAACCAACGAAACCGCCACCAAGTCCCATACTATGTGGCAATATTACACCTTCGCAAAGAAGCGTGGCTATTGCGGCATCAACAGCAGAACCGCCATCATCCAGCGTTTGGCTGCAGTGAAAGTTTTTAAGTGAATAATTTTTACAAAAATTTTATAAATATGTTTGTATTGCATGCGCACCTGCCGACCTCAGCGCAACCCCTTCCATTAGATACTACAGCGCCAGCGATTTGAGTTTCGTTCGTACTCTTTAAACCAAATACTAGCCCAAGAGTTATAGCAATTACCACCAACGCTCCTATCACAGCCCATATTAATACTTTTTTGTTTAAAACTATTCTGTAATGTTTAAAGAAAATAATTTTTTATTAGGGTTTATTATGTGTGTCGGTATTTATTTACAAAGCTTTTGTTGCTCATTTTAGAGAATTTTGGCTCTACTTCTTTCAGTTTCAAAAAAGCTTCCTCAACCGATTGGGTAGAGGTAGACCGGGTGCCTTACTCTTTAGGGCCCAGGGTTAACTGTGTAACTCGGCACTGTGAAAAAGGCCCTTAATGACATATAATCATCATTACTTGTAATGTTTTGATTTCAACAAAAACGGTTATCTGTTTTTCAGTATGTTCCAAAAGTTTTTTTAGGTCGATTTTTCATTAGAGCGAAACAACTGGTTCATATCTTCTTTTTTTCTGTTAAATCAAGTAAGAGTATACCCGGTTTTCAGATTATGCAAAAAATTACAAACAAAAAAACATAAAACCAGTTTTGTTGGCACAGCTACGATATGTATTTATTTGTTTAGTATGTTTTTTTATTAATAAAAAGTTCTGCGTACAACTGTTTTAACAGCTAGAAGTTGAGTCAAACTCAGCTGTGTATACTTGTGTCTACGGTTTCCCGCACAGTCATTGCTGTGGCTTTGTGAAGACAAGAAAATAAAAGAAAGCATCTTAAATTGTTAATTAAAAGTTATATAGCCCAAACCACATTTATCGAAACAATCGATTGTATGAGGGCTATGCTATATTGGTTTGATATTGTTGCTTTCGAAAAATTATAATCCCTACATATAGTAAGACTGTATATTGCAGATATTTCCGAAAAATTGATAGGAGGGATCATTATTGAGCCGATAGAATCCAAAGCAAAAGTTTTTGGAATTGTTGTCTGTTTGACTGCCTGGCCTGCTGAATAGAATTGAATGCAACTTTCCCCGTTGAAATACTAGACGTCTAACTTAAAGTTTAAGATATCCCTTATATTGATCACCTGAGCGGTTTCGGAGTTACTGACCAATATGTGGAACAGGGTGACCCAAAATGTGTTATTGCAATATGGGTATCAAACGAAAGGTGCTCATGAGTGCTGAAATAAGCGATGTGATTAAGTTCCATATCGCAACTGGTTTCGCGCCCCATACCAAATTTCAGCGAGGTATCTCAAAAACTGACGGACTAGTTTGCGTTCAAACAGGCAGGCGGGCAGACAGGCGGGCATGGCTTAATCCACTCAGCTCATCGCCCTGAACATTTCGGTATGCTTATTGGTAGGTCTATCTCTCTTTATTCTCATACTTACAAATATCGGACAATGAAATTGAAATCTCCATAACAAACACATATGTCACTCTTTCCAGCTACATAAATATTTAATCAATAAATGTTAATTGTAATTATATAAATATCCAGAATGCATATCAACGTTGCGGCAATAAACACGATTGGCTGAATTTTATTATTTTTTTAGGTTCATTGTATTATATAAACAATATGCAAAATTATAAAAGCAAAGTTAGTAAAATTAATATTTTGTTGGTCATTCTCTTCGTTTTAAAACGGCATGGTGAGGACGCACAGTGCGACTTTAACCTACTTTGGGATGCTAAAACTCAATTCTCTAAAACGGCATAGCCGATTTGGATGATCTTTTTGTGAACTCCAATCAATGTAGCCTATGCCTAAGTTTATATAACCTATGCTTAAGTTTATTCATCAATTGTTATCTTGTTATCGATATACATAGCAGTTAAGCCTGTAACAGCACATCACTATTTTTCATTATTATAAAAATAAATTGACACGTGTGCCACAAGTTTATCATTTGGGCATTTTAATCTATATAAAACTAAAATATCCGAGACAAAAGGTCTTGTTGGATTTATGTATTCGGGGACATATTTCCTTTTCGGCATCCGTTCTGGACTACTTCGGCACCTTTTCGGGACCATTGTGGGATTGTTTACGGAATATAGGAAAAGTATAGTTAAATCGTCATAGCCGTCATTTTATGGGAAAATAGCTTAAGCAAATTTCAAGGACGAAAAAGTTTCGAAATGATCCGAAAATAATCCCGAATTGATCCCGAAAAAGTTCCAAAATGATCACGAAAACATTGCCTAATGGTTGCGAAAAAGATCCAAAAAAAACCACAAAATCCCCTGCAAAATACTGGATAGTTCACATTCCATTCGGTTTACCTATAATAGCATTTTTTTAATTTACTATTCAAGCTTCTGCGAATATTGCACGCTACATATGCATTCGTTTCCGAATGTTGAACGACAACAAGCACGTTCTTATTTTGATTCGCGAACATGAACGATGTTGTTTTGTTATGCGTTCTAACTCGCGAATACGAATGTATATTTTTTTTTTCATAATAATTCCGAACCCTGCTAATTATAATGCTTATCGCTCATGGAAGCAAGACTCGTTTGTTTCAAACGGATAAGTTACAATCATTAATGGCATATGTATGTATGTTGTCTTTTTACATTGCCAAAATTATAAATATATGTATGTGTAAACATATATTCTCATTCATTTATGGTTGTTAGTCTTTTAATAATCGGTTAAGGTGCTAATGATATATTGACAGCTATAATTAACCTTAAACTACTTGTCGTGTGCAATTTTAAAGATAATCAAAAGCTGGAACCTGTTAGAGTATAATTAAAACACGAAAATGTTTATGATTGCAAATTTGCTGTTTCATCACACTAAAAAACCAAAAACAAAAATTGCTCCTAAAAGTGTAGCGACGAAAAATTTTAGCTCAATTTAAAAAACCCTTCCAAGAAATATGATAAAGTTTATTAAAGCAATAAATTGCTATTATTTTTATTTGTTTGCTTTTGTTATATTTTTGTGCATGTATTTCGATTCAAATTATAATTTTTTTTTTTGATATGCAATATTTAAGATTCATAAATTATGAATATTCAAACTTCCATTGTTGGTTGCTCTACTTAAGGTAACCTGAAAGTTTTCAGCAACTAGCAAGAACCCCTCAATCCCGGAATTGTTAAATTATATCCCGAAAATCTTGGGATTGGTGGGATCCAAAAAAGGCATTTTTAGTATACATATAATTTAACATTTTGTTAAACATTTCAATCCTTCCGCTATATCACTTTAATGGGTTCTACGAATAAAAGTTGAGTTTTGGAGAAAGTGCTAATGGGTTAAACATTTTGACTCAAAATTATGTGCACAATTATTTCCCGTTAAGTTTTATTATACGAAATATTTCTCTCCGCTATAGTTTTTACCACTTTCTTTCCAATTTGTTTTAAATCGTCAAAAAATTGCAACATTTTAAATAGCCATAGTAAAAAAATTTCACTTCATATTCGAGGTTTTATTACATAGGTCTAGGTATGTGAGTCTTTCATCCTGTATCGGAGTTTTTAATTAATAGTTTAATCAAAATATAATCACCAAATAATCAAAAAAATATGACAATTTTAACGAAAACCTGTCCACTAACATTAAGCCAAAATAAATAAATAAATTGGTGTGAATACCCCTATTACATTCTAATTGTAACCGGGATGCTAAATAACATACATAATAGGGTGGGCAAAAACATCGTCTTTTTTCCTGAATCGGCCACGGAAAACTAATAGCTATCTACCTCTAGAGTTAAAGCTTTTAATATTAATCTAAGCTTATGTGAAAACTAGTATATCTTATTCCTGAAAGACCTTTTGACCTTGAATAACTCTGTTATGGCCCGATTCATGAAAAAAGAATTCCAAAGCTTTTTTGTAGAGCGTGCAATTTATTTGAAAGATTGCGATGAAGGCTTGCTCTCAATGTCAATAAGGGCCATTTTCATAGTGCCGAGTTAACTTAAAGCCCTATTTTGGTTTACAACTCGAATTGAATTAAGTTGAATTGTAATTAAAACAACTCAACTTTAAAACAACTAAACGATTTTTTGGCATTCTGAATTACAACTTATTTCAGTTGAAGTTGAATTGATGTTGCCAACGTAAAAAGTGACAATTTTGCAGATAATTCAACAGCTGACTATTTTGTAGCGAAAAATCAAATCAACACATTTTAGTGAATAATTACGAAAGTGTGTTTTTTTAAATAAATAGTAAAACGGACATTAGTTTTGATTTATTTTACAACGACGAAAATGTTTATGCCAAAACAGATGTGTGCCGACAGCTTGGCCACTAGATGCAACTTGACTCCTCATTTCAATTAGTTCCGCGATAATTTTCCCTTACGACGGACCACCACCAGTTGCAAGCTGGTTTGCGCGGTTGTTAGCAAGCTTTCTTTTCTGGTTTGCCTTATAATGTATCCAAACCTGCAAGATACATTTCTAAATTATTGCACTTTCACTGCATTGGTCTACTTTCATGGCTACTATTTACTCGGCCCCACTCCTGCGCATTTCTTGTTGGTGGTCCTAATCTATTGAGCTGTACTGTAAATTTTTCCCACAATCCCTTCGTTTTATTTTTAGTGCATCCAAATTGCGGTTTGCCTCGTCCAGTAACGGCATGCTTCTCCATGTTGATTTGTTGTAATATTTTTTTCTATAAATTTTTTTAGTATATTTTCAAAAACAACTTTAACAATGTTCTAAGACAACTGCTAGTAAGGAGTTGTCTGTTTTTGACATTGCTGACAACTGAACTAACTTCTTTCTTCTTTCTATACAACTTCAACTTAAATTTTTTTGAGAGGTTGGGTTTTAATCGACAATACCAAATTGCAAAATTTCAACTAAAGTAGAGTTGAGTTAACTATCGATTCACAATTTTATTTTAGTTTTTTAAATAAATAAATAGATAAATATTTACTCCCTAAATAGATAAATATTACTTCCCAATACACAATAGACAGCTTTATGAATTCTAACTCGAGCTTAACTTACCAATGTTGAGCGGTTGAACTCTAGTCAACTCAATTTGAAAATTGAAAAGCGTGAGTTAACTCGCCACTGTGAAAATTGCCCTAAGTGTTATAGTGTTACATATTCCGAGTTAAGTAAAAATTTGATTTCGACGTACTACGTCTCTGATATGCCTTTGGTTAGGTTTATTAAAATTCTGGATTTAGGTATTGTATTTGATTCATCATTTACATTTAATGAACACCTAAATTTGATAATCCCCAAAGCATAGTCTTTATTGGCATTTATTAAAAGAAATGGCTCAGATTTTAGGGACCCATATACTGAAAAGCTATTGTATAATGCGTTTGTAAGATCAAGGCTTGAATATGTTTCTATAATCTGGTGTCCCTATTATAAGGTTCACAAAAAAAAGATTGAACGTGCTCAAAAGCAGAGCTGGGCGATAAGGATTACGATTACAAGACGATTACGATTACAGTAATCGTAATTTCAAAAAACTAAATTACGATTACTGTAATCATTAATCCATCGAACCGCGATTACGATTACGTAATCGTAATTCTAGGAAACATAAATTACGATTACCATAATCGGAATCGCACTTTCAACAATTAAGGATTACTTCATCGTAATTTCATATGTTTTAAATTACAATTAATGTATTCGTTGCTTAGGATTTTTTAATAAAATACTTGTAAAAGTAACGATCATTCCTTTTCAGATCAGATTTCAGTGAACCTTTATTTAATTAAACATTAAGTAAAAAACTAAAATTAAGAAATTAATAAGGTCACATTTATGCGCAAATAACATCGACAAATTTTAGAAATTCAAAGTTATATTGTATAGCCTTATTTTAAATTGGCCTTAGGCAAGACTAATTTTACAAAAGAAAATTCAAAAACGCCTGATTCACTCGATAATCAGATAATCACCGTTATACTAACAGACTCGGCGCGTAAAGACTTGACCGCTAGGCAAGTTTTTCATTAGAAATAAAATTCATAGCTTCCTATGTTCATATGATAAAATCACTTACAGCTTTCACTTTGTCGGCAGTCTTAGAAAGCTCTAAAATTAACAGATTTTCACTCAATTTTTTGACGGTGGGAATTTTTTGTTTTTGTAAAATTTAACAAATTACTCCTATGTTATATATTTACTATCAAATGCAAAATACTGCCACTCTTTCCCGCAGTACGAACAAGTAATTTATGCAAGCATATATGTATGTATGTATCAAAATTTTTAAAACTTTTTCAAGGTTGGCTTAAAAATTTTTTATTTCAAAAGTTGTGTATGAAAATTATAGCAATTGTTATCCTAGCTATATAAATTAACGATTACAATAATCGTAATTTAAAAAAAGTGAAATTACGATTACGTAATCGTAATCCTAAGTACCTATATTAACGATTATTGTAATCGTAATTTAAAAAATTTGAAATTACGATTACGTAATGGTAATCCTAGTTATCTAAATTAACGATTACTGTAATAGTAATCCTAGCTGTAATCGATTACGCATGTAATCCTTATCGCCCAGCTCTGCTCAAAAGATATTTTTGAAGTACTGCTTATCGGATATAAAACTCGATCTGCCACTACCGTCATATATTTCCAGGTGTAAGTTAATTAAGTTACATACATACATTAGAGATCAGAAGGGGTATTTCTTCTATTATATCCATTTATGATATTGTTAATGACACTATCGATTGTTCAATGCTTCATGAGTCATTGAACTTTCATGTGCCGCCATGTAACTTGCTCTGTTTGCCCTTGAAAATTCCAGGGCTGATTGTGCGCTTAATGAAGCATTTACACGCGCTCTAATTGTAATCAAATAATTAATTCCAATCATTACATTGTTTTAAGCTTAATAGTTTAGTACGATCCGTATACATATGTACCCATATGGAAGCTAGTCTGTAAGATTTTTGTGAATCATAGAATGAAATAAATAAATCGGCTCATTGAGTTCTAAGTGAAAAATCTAGTTTTTCCACACTTGTTTAATTTGATGGCAATATGCCATAAACCCTGTAAAGGTTCTGCCTAGTTTCTTATAGCTTGCGCCTGCTTGGTTTTTCCTTGTTTATTAAATTTATGTGCATTTGTTAGAAGTTGTTAAATTGACAAAATGATTTAATTGATTGTAATAACTCCATGGAGAGAGAAGACGACTGTGATGTGGTAGTATTCCTCAGAGGCGTACGCTTTCCTTGGCAGGCCCATGATTTTAACAGAAAAAATCTAGCCCGCCATAGGCAAAATTTATCACAGTTATTTCAAAAAAAAAAAAAAAAAAAAACCAATTTTCTTGGGCCATCATAATACATTTATAGATAAAATATTTGTCAATACTTCAAAAGTGACTCAAACTTAATCTTAACTTGAAAAATATATACATACACATACATATATATAACTGAATCAACTAGGTTTTTGGACCCCTGCGTGTTAGGGCGTTAGAATATGCTCGAGGTAGGTATGCCGGTCGTAAGAGGCGACTAAAATCCACAATGAGTAATGACGTGCAACTTGAAGGGAGCACCAGAGGGTACCGGGTTCATATCCGGAAAAGGACTGTCACTTCCGACAACACTTCCCAAAACCTTCCTAACTAGGTTTTTGAAAGTGTGGAAAATTTCAAACTGTTTTTATCTCTAGTTTTGGAGCATATAATTAAATGTTAAAATTAGAGTGAATGTTAATTAGATGGTTTGAGAATTTCATAAAAAAACTTTTGTTGTTATGTAAATGTTTGCTATGTAAAAGCAGCTTCTATGGTATAGGCACTAACACTTTTTCATAACCAGAACATAGGCGCGGTAAGGTATGTTTGTCGCTCGCTGAAATATTCAACCTAAAGGTTCGTCAAAGTGCCCCTGCGACAGTCAAGCTAATACCAGAAGCTGCTGGAACCGAAGCATTCCCCACCCATATCCGCTAAAGGACTGTCCATAACGTTAACACTCTCCTAAAGCACCATAATACGGCGGTCACAACAACTCTATTATGGACTGGCAAAATAGCTGTTATTGCCGGTAGTGAAAATGAGAATATCTATTTGGCGACTCCCGCCCGGATAATGTTCCGTGTTGAATTACCATCTATAGCTGAGAATGGACTCCGCTTATCCATGGTTCCCCCTAGTTTGTATGTGTGCTTGTTGGAGATTTTGAAAAATGGAAATTTGTTATTCAGCACCCTGTGAAAACAGCGAAATTGGTTTTGCCTTTTTAACTTTTCTGTTTGACCTTTGATTTCAATGAGCGATAAATTGTTGTAAAGGTGTTAACCCATGCCACATTACATTTCTATGGCTCGGTTTTTCAGTGCCAGTTCAACTCAATTTGTCAGTTAAACTAAGCTTAAACGTTTACGCAGTTTTTCAGTCAACTTTAAACGAAAAACGAAGTTTAAACGGAGTTTAAGCGGCCAATTTGGCAGGGTTAAACTCTAGTTAACCTGTCAGCTGTTTGCATATTTGATTGTTTTGGTTGTGAAACATTAAACTGTAATTCTTGCTTCTGGACATTTTTAATTTATTTATATTTAGATATTTTATTTAACAGCGGTTTTTCATTTAGCAATAGCGTTGAATATGTTAACAAATGTCATCTGTTGCCGTATCTAGATTTAAAAAAAAACCAATGTTGCGGTATAAAAAGCAAATCTTAAAAGCGGCCTTAAACTCTCTCTGAAAAACTGCTCTACAGTTTAACTGGAGTTTAAATGTATGTCGAGTTTAAGCAAACTTAGTTTAAACTGAGCTTAACCAATGACTGAAAAACCGGGCCTATATGTCATTAACTTAGTAAGCAAACTTTAGCTTTTATTTAAATATATTTTGAGCCAACACCCTGTATTAAACAAAAAGTCAAACTTATTACAAACTAAAGATTTCATTGAAGCAAATTCCGTTTTTGAGAACCCTTTCTTATTTTCCAGAAAACTATTTTTTTTTCTTTCTTTTCTAGTAAAACTATAATAAAAACGAGCTAGCATGATATACTAATAGTGTCTATAGAAGAAAAGTTGCTTTGGGTAAAACCTTTTTTAAAAATGTATCAACTTCGAAAATCGAACAGAAAACTTAAAAACAAAAGAGATAAACCGAAATTTTTTGTTGTTACAGAGTGCCAAAAAATATAAATTTTTTTAAAAACCTCTTAACGAAGTATTCAACATTTACAATTTTTTTTCCGCACACCGTGATACACTCTAATGTACATATTCATGTATGTCAGTAAAACTAAAGAGTTTAAAACCGAACTTCTCACAAGAACTGTTTTGTTTATTTATTTTATAATTCTGCGCATATGTGGTCCACCTAGGCGGGTGATTTTTTGTGAGAAGCTTGCTAGCTAATGTCTGCCTACGGGATTCTGTTTAGTACTTAAGTCAAATATGTATGTATGTTCGCTTTCGTGACCTTGACCTTGTTTATCTTTTTTAAACCGTTTCATTTTACGTTAGAGCACAAATAAAAAATGATATAAAGCCGTGACCAACATTAGAATTTGACAAATAAAATAATGAGACAAATATCTTTGGAAATGGCTAATCTCGTTTCTTGATGACTTCAATTTAATACTTTTATATTATTATTTTATACTTAAGTACATTTGTATGCTCGCATATATGCACTGTATATGTTTAAACACGCGTGTGGTAACGAGAACCGCAGATGAAAAATTAGTATGCGTACTGGAGTTTATGATTTGACTCAGCATATTTTCGATTTTATGATCAATATCTAACATTCAATATCTAACATTCATCACTAAATACAATAAAGTTCGTATTCAGCTATTAAAGTAATAAGTAAGTATCGATCACGTTTGCTATTTTACTCACCTCATTGCACTTGGTTTGGGGGTTCAAAAAAATAAAACACTGAATAAAATTTTTACTGTTTTTATTTTTTTATTTTTTGTTTTGTTGCTTTTTTTTTGTTACTAAAATATTTACTTTGTTTTATGAAATGTATTGACTAGCTGACTATATTTGCATAGTAATTTCGCATTTTAGTTTGTCACACGTAAACAAACATATAAGCACCGTTACTGTGGTGAGATCCACAACACGATCAAAACTCTACTGAGCAACTTTAGCAAATGCTGGCAAAAATAAACTGTGTCAGCGACAAATCACACCTGATATGGCTGTTGTTGTTGTTGTAACGATATGGTAGTTGTACTAGCATCAGGGTGCTTCACAAATTTGATATTTTGGAATAGAAATATTTATTTTCGCACTTTTTGGAGGAATACCCGGGGTAATTGTTCCCTTTAGGAGACAATTGCTAAAACACGTCCGAAATTATCGGGAGAGGTATCAAAAGACGCGTTTTGACCTCGGTAACAATAATGCGGAAGCAGATTTTCGAGTTTTTGTTTCAGTGAAGAGATATTTGCAAAGTTGAAAATTTTCTGTCATTTTCATGTGGTTGTTGTAATCACAGATTAGGGTGTACCGAAAAGTGCAAAAGTGTGTTCTGCGCAGAAATACTGTGGACCGCGTAGCCGGTGTTGGACCGGCTAAGGGTTATTTTTTTGAAGCGCGGCCGAAGGCCGCCTACGCTGAAAGGTGTTCTGCACATAAATACTTTGGCTCAATCCCCCTATTTGGGATCGGACCTGGGTCATTTTTGGGTTTTTGGCGAATAACTTTTCACTGAAACAAAAAATTGAAAATCCGCTTTCGGATTGTTGATACCTAAGTCAAACCGCGTTGTTTGATACCTCTCCCGATATTTTTGGACGTGTTTTAGCAGTTGTCTCCTAAAGGAAACAATTCCCATACCCTGAAGTCTGAAGTTTTTAAACATTTTTTTTGATTGTGGTATCTGGCGGGTCTGTGTCCCACACACTTCCTCAATCGGTCTGTAACGAATAAAAAAGTGATGGTTAAAAGATACTTTGAGATATCGGATATCGATAATCACTCATCCGCAACTAGAAGCGGTTTTGCGAATTTTTAAATATATACAACAGATGGAAAAGACTCACCATAAACCGCAGCACCCGAACAGGAACCTGCTCAACGAAAATCCGCCTCGCAGGAAAATAAGGAGTCACCTCCGTAAGCAATATGACGAAATCCGGCACCACATTTTCTCGCCGTTTGATCCAAAGGTGCACCGGCGGGCCCTCAACCTCATCCACACGGAGTCGGTAAGCTCCTTTGTCAGGTCCCGTCCAGTGAATGTAGTCCTACAGGCACAAGCCCCACCTGTTGCCGACGAGGAACGCGAACTGCCCAGGGAGACAAGAGTCACGCTGGCTCAACTTCGTTTTGGATACTGTAACAGACTAAACTCTTACCTATCCAGACTGAACCCTGACATGCCAAATGTCTGCCCGGCATGCGGCGTGTCTCCCCACGATACTAACCATCTGTTCATCTGCTCAACTGAGCCCACTCTTCTAACACCAATTTCACTCTGGTCCACCCCTGTTGAAGCCGCGAGGTTTCTTGGACTTCCGTTAGAAGAGACTGATGACAGTGTTGGGTGAGGGGTGACATCCTAGGCAGGTTAAGTACCCTGCAAAAAACGGAAATACTCCGTTTCATACTCCATAGAATACTCCTATAGGAGTATCAGAGTACTCCAACACATATCCTCATTCATATAAAAAAGGTGGTCCAATTTACATGGCAATGTCCGGTGATTGGATCACCTAATCCATCTCGGAGTACTCCGTTTCTTTGCTTTTGAATACTCTATAGACCACCTACGTGAGAGTACTCTCAAAATACTCCCATGGGATTACTCTATAGAGTATTCAACAGCAAAGCGAGAGCGGGAGTAGGTGGTCCTCAGAAGAACACATACTCCCATTCTCGCTTTTGTCTAGAGTACTCTATAGAGTAATCTTTTGGCAGCATTTTCAAAGTACTCCAACGTAGGTGCTCTATAGACTATTCAGAAGCAAAGTAAATGGTACTCCGAATAGGATTAGGTGATCCAATCACCGGACATCGCTATGTAAATTGGACCACCTTTTTTATATGAATGAGGATAAGTGTTGGAGTACTCTGATGCTCCAACGTTTTTTACAGGGTAGTCGCTACAACAATAACAACTCAAATTTTTTTAGAAAGACACCCTAATACGCGAAAATACATGCATTGTAATGCGCCAAGCAGATACAGTACTTCAAAATTTAGAGCAAAATCTACTTTGCCGTATCCGTCCATGATCTAACTACATTATTGGATCATGTATCCGTCGAATCTGTTGCTACGCACACAAACACTCGCATTCTATTTAGCTGTCAGTTTTTCAACGTGTCGCCGTTTTGTATCTGCTTGGCGCATAAATATTGAAGTTATCGACGTAGCCTAAGGGTAGCAAAGGTATAAATTTTTCTCCTTTGATTAACTACATTGTACAAGTTGTGACCACACACCATTGTTTACCCGCACTAGTTTGGCATCTTCTTTTGCGAATCGGAGTGGAAGGCAGTGGATGAATGTACTCCGAGAGAGTGTAATGAAGGAAACCGCGTTGAGAGTTGTTTTAAAGTAAAAACTGCAACTAAAAACTTCAATTTAAACTGAAATATACATTCTATAGTAACTGATAACGTGTTATAACTGCTTTATATTCAATAATTTGGGAGTTTCAAGTCTTCATGCTCAATATTGCAGTATTTTAATTTGATTGTTTTATTACTGCTTACAACACACCCTGTGTGGTTTGTGTGTGTGTGCAGATTCGGAGTAAGTTGCGCTACTAGTAGACATATACTATGCCTCACACGAATCAGAAGTAATCAAAAAATAGGCAGAGGTTACTGGAAATCAATCCCGTACTCGCTTCTTTGACTACTGAGAGCACAAAAAAGAGAGTAAATAAAGTTCTCGCTCAGTAAGCTTACGTAGGTAGTTGACCAGCGGAAATCATTGTTTACCCGTACTAGTTTGGCATCTTCTTTTGCGAATCGGAGTGGAAGGCAGTGGATGAATGTACTCCGAGAGAGTGTAATGAAGGAAATCGCGTTCAGAGTTGCTTTAAAGTAAAAACTACAACTAAAAACTTTAATTTAAACCGAAATTTACATTCTGCACGAACTGATAAGGTGTTATAACTGCTTTATATTCAATAATTTGGGTGTTTTAAGTCTTCACGTTCAATATTGCAGCATTTAAATTTCATTGTTTTATTATTGCATACAATTCACCCTGTGTGGTTTGTGTGTGTGTGCAGATTCGGAGTAAGTTGCGCTACTAGTAGACATATACTATGGCGGAAATATTGGTGTTAGCATTTGTTTAGATTATAAACTCAACAAGTTTCAATTTTTTATTCAAATTGAAAATATTTCAAACACACGCGTAGAATTCACGGCGAACTCATATAAGGCGATCGCCGGAGCACATACACAACATGAACATATGTTTAGTTGTTGTTTTAAAATGGTATAAATGCCAGTAAGTTTGAAGTCAAATGTCAGGGAAAGACATAAAAAATCAATGGCAGGCAAGGGGGATCGCGCAAAGTGGAGTCGATACCCTATCCTTTATTCCGCGTTCAGTAAGCTTACGTTTCTTTAATTTTCAATATTTTCCTAATTAAAGTAATTTGCATATTACCGCAACCTTTTACTTTTTATTTGCCCCTGTAACAGCTATATGAAAATCTGAATTCTTTGCAACGGTCTGCAAAATTTGAAACGTTTTTCTAGTAACAAAACAATTTGCAATTATTTGCAAACAAAAGTATGGCCATATTACCTACCTCTCTATGGATCATATTGAGGTGTTCGGGTAACAGTCCAGCAACGAGATTACCGATAATTTTATATTATTCTCTCTCAATAAGAGATGTTTGCAAAAATTTTGCACGAACGCTAAATTGGCAGAAAGTGACGTGCTGGAGTGTCAGCTGATTGCGAAGGTAAATGACGAACAAAAGGATAACCGTAAAAGTTAGCATTTTATTATCGGATTGCAGCAATTCTGGAATAAAAATATTTTTTGCATTATAAATGGCATAATTTAACTAAATCTATACTAAAACAAGACTAAAAAAGTCGTGTCTGTACATAAACTTTTTTTTTTTTTAAATGACTAAACGTTAGGTAGGGAATGTTGTGAAGGTCATCTAAGCTACTTTTAAATTTTTGTCTTTCTTTTTATACAAGGTGGCGCAAAAGTAATCCTCCTATCAGAAAATGCTATAAATTTTGCGATTGGCCCCTAAAGTCAGTTCTGTTTTGACATTTGTGTAGTAAACACATGCGAAATACACGCTAATAAACAATGTTACGCTACACTGCTCCAGAACGCGGAATATTGCTGACTATTTATTTGACCAATTATCGGTCGGGGCCAAACGGTTACTGTGAATGGTGAGCGCTACAGAGCAATGATCAACGAGTTCTTTTTGCCGCAACTTGATGAATTGGGATTGGAAAACATGTGGTTCCAACAAGACGGTGCAACAGCACACACTGCACGTGCCACAACCGATATGCTGGACATCGGAATCTTACTTTTGCGCCACCTTGTATATGGGGGTGGGTATCAATTCGGAGATGGGGATCGTTTTGAAGATTTAATGGCTGCTTTCATAAAAGCCGGTAACTGCTAACCGGAGTTTAATTGACGTATTTTGTACGGTTAGCTGTCAAATTAATCGCCGATTAGGCTTAACCGGCCTTTATGAAAGTGGCCCTAAAAGACGATGATGAATTGCGGATAAGGAGATGGAGAGGAGGAAGTACTACGAAAAAACTCTACTGGAAATAACGATAGAGATGGAAACTAAAGTAAACATATGTGATAGAAAAAGGATAGGGCTTAGGAAAAGAGGATAATGATGATGAATATGAAAATGGGTTGGCCACGAGAATATATATGGGGAAGGCGATATAACCAAGTATGCAATAACAGCTTAAGTCGATTTAAGAAAATTGATAAATCTGGCATGGCTATTTTTAATAACATAACTGCTTAATGAGATGGCAAAGCACGTTTTTTGAATAGTTGTTTAGAAAATATTACAATAGCGTCTTGTAAGATTTTGCTTTGATTTTGCCAATTTTCTTGAGTAGACTTAAACGCTTATTGCTAAATGGTACCGATTTTAAACCATGCAGGTAAAGTTTAAAAATTATTTGTGGAGGTTAAACTGGAGGTTAAGAAAGAGGGAAGTATGGAGATGAAAAAGCGTGAACGGAGGCGATTGTGATTAAGTTTAATGTATATGGAAAATGGCTGAGGGGAGATGTATAGTAACAGGAATGTATGAACTATTAGCAACCCTATGCTAATATTAATTAATATTAATTATTTATACTCTGAGTTGTTAAACAACTTTGTACCATGGCGAAATAAGTAAGGTGAACGCACGGCGAAAAACGAAAAATCCCTCATGTGTTTGCTTTTGTTTTTGGTAATGAGATTGTCAAAACATTCTGAAACAGTCGAATTTAAAAATGAAAACTCAAAACGTAAATGGTTGTTTACAAACAAAAAAAATAATTAATTTTACAATCAAAATGCGTGATCTGTGCAGCTCGAATGAAAAAGTTATGAATTCTTTTTCATTCGAGCTGATTAATTACATTATCCCTCTTTTGATCTATTTGTGCAGAGTATCGGGATGATTTCGTTTGGTGTTGTGTTTGTGTCCTAAAATTGAATTTAAATGCATATCCGAGGAGATTAGGGCCGAGATTGGCTTTGGCTTGTCCCAATTTTAAAATATCCAACATACTATATGCCGACTCCCAACGCCTACAAATACAGGTCTGCGGTGGATGCTCATGCTATATTATGTGCAATTGTTTTTTTTTTTTTTGTTCAATCTTAATTCAGTTTTCTACCGCAATGGAATATAGTAGAACTACTGTTTCAAAACCTTCCTTAAGAGCTGTTTACATTAGTCAACTTTGGAATCAATTTCAGTTGCACGAGATGTTGTGCATGTAATTGTTGCAAATTGCATAGATCAACAGGAAGTTGACTGTGAAACAGCTTTTCAGCATCACTGATGCACCTTGCCCTTAAACTCGAAAAACCATGTCTAAATACATTTCTAAAGTGGAGTTAAAACTTACTAAGCCATGCATTTAATGGCTACGCACACATAAACCACCAATTAAATCACAAAGATTTCGTTTCACGTGGTTTTTTATTTATTTGTTTTTTTTTAGAGTTTACTCTTATTTTCAATGATTTAATTAACAATTAGAGAAAGTGTAAAAAAGATATTCCAATTTAGCAAGTTTTGCGACTCTTCAGATAGCATACATATGTAAAGTGGTAAATCCAATTGTTAATTTACAATACAAAACCGAAAATAAACACGACCTGAAGAACTGCAGGTAAACTGCATACAATGTAAAAATGATGACGTTATTATCTTGATAACCGCGTAATACAGTACTATGTAATGTACTACATATATAAAAAATATATGTTAAAATGTGTTATCTAATGCGAAAATCATGATAATAGTTTACGAAGGTGATGATGATCATTTGACGAACTTAATAATGATGTGTTGACGGTGCAGGATTTTTGAATCTGCAGATACGCCGCATGTAGGACAAAGAAACGACGGTGTGATGAGCTTGGTACTTAATACTGTGGTTTACAAAGCGATAACGGAACAATATATGTATTTGACGAACTTATTAATGACGTAGGCTGTACGGGTACTCGCAGGTACACAGTTCGCAGCAAGACGATTATGACGATGTGTTGAAATGGTCTAGAAAATACGGTACTATGGCAATATATGTACGATTGGGATAATGATGAGGTAACATACAAATGATCTGCTTATAAAGCTGAATGTCGTAATATTCAGGTAGCTGAATGCAATATAAAAACAATGATATGTGCAGGACAACAACAACAGGAACGTGGTAGCGGAATGTTGCGATACAACACAAAAAAGCACAGTTGGGGGATTGGGAATTGTTTCAGGCAACAAGAGTGATCTCTTCCCACTCCGTATAATGTCAGAAGGCGAAAAGTGATCGACACACAACGTTTCTCTGTTCCGCAAAATTCATTTGGCAAACCCTGCTCCATTGTAGCCTCTTTGCGGTATCGTTCAGGACGTGAAAGAACGATAAATTTCCCCGTTCCAATTTTTCCCACACAAAACACACTTCACAATTTCTTTACACCTATCTTCAAGTAAATAATTATAATCTTAATTTTTAGATTTTTGGAAAATATGAAATTTTGTGAAATTTTTAATATTTTTCCAGTTTAAATTCAACCTCACACGAATGTAAACAAAAAGTATCATTTGACGTGTATTTGACAATCTCATTATTGCGGCGAAAAAAAAGTATTAATCAGCTGATCATTTTCGCTACTTTTATTATTTCGCCATGCTTTGTACCAAAAGATATTTTCTTATATTCAAAGAAAATCTTATTTCATATTTCAATTTTTATATCAAAAATTTTCATTCAAAGAAATATTCTTGTAAGAAACATTTCAACAGTTATTGTTATAAATAAGAATATCTTAAACTAATTTTCGTATCGTAAACTAATTTTATTACGGACATTGATTTGCATATGAATGATGAATATATTAAAACTTGTTTCGCGCGACGCCGGGTACTCTGTACATAAAATTAAAAAAAAAATGCTAATTAAAACATACTACTCAACTCTCTCTCTATGGCGCGATATACAACAGGTATATCATCATAAACCTCCTAAGAGATTTTTTGCGCCAAGCTTCTCTTCCAATTTGTGGTGTGCCGATTTGAATTTTCCCTACAAATTGGTGGGACCTACAGTTTTTTGCCGACTCCGAACGGCATCTACAAAGGAGACGAATTTTTGCTGAGAAGCCTGCCATGGCAGAAATACACTCGGAGAGTTTGCCAAACCACTGCCGAGGGGCGACCCCGTTTTGAAAAACTTTTTTCAAATCACTTTTGATGTTACCTGTACCAGGGCTCGAATCATGGACCTTCGGTGTGGTAGGCCGGCAACACTACCTTCACACCACGGCGGCAACTATTTAGTTGAAAAAATGCTACCATGTGTCGAAATCAGCTGATTTCCTTCATTTCGAAATATTGCCAGCCGAAATTTTCAACTTCCCTGTTGCCCTCTCAACTTCCACTTATTCGCAATTTTTTGTGACATCACGAACAGTGTGACCAGGTTAGCATTTTCGAGGCTAACCCTGCGGGTTAGGGGCTTAGAATATGCCCGAGGTAGGCATACCGGTCGTAAGAGGCGACTAATATGCACAAACGTTATGACGTGCAACTCGATGGTTGATCTACGGATATGATGCCTCTCACCTCTCATTACCCATCTTATCCTTCCTTACGGAAGGAGGGGTGACATGACCTAGAAGGTTTCACTGGTCATAAATCGCTACCACGACAGTCGGGCAGTACCGCAAGGGAGTACCGGAGCGTACCGGGTTCAAATCCGGCCAAGGACTGTTAATTCGACAACACTCCCCAAAACCTTCGGGGAGTGTTTTTGTCGTTACCACAACAACAACAACAACAACAGGCTAGATTTAGCCTTTTTTTGTCCTTTAGCCTCATAATTTTGGCTTTAGCTTCGTGGCTTTTGTTTAGCCTTTTTTTACTCCAAATAAAATTAAATATATAAAATTTAAGTTGAATGAATTGATGTGCTTGATGACGAAATACAGAAAATGATTCGTAAAAATTGTCAACTATTTTTAATGGAGTTGAAAACCCAATTGCGACATCGCCTACCTGATAATATGAACTCTTTACAAGAGATACACTTTTTTCAGTTGATAATTCTTTGAAAGTTACAAAGCCGGATGTATTTTCTCACTTTCTAAAAAAAAAAGTCTAGGTATTCTCCAAGCCAAGTAGCATTGATTGCCCTGCAGTGGCGAAAGCTAATAACCGTACAATAGACAAGTGTAGATGATAGAGCATTGAATTTTGGGCAGAAGTCCGAGAACATACAAATTTTTTTAACGAACCCCCTTTTTTAGAACTGTTCGAATTTTTAATTTTTTTAATTTAACTTTTTAGTATTACCTTTCAGTAATGCGGAGGTTGAAAGAATTTTTAGTGCCATGAACATTTTAAAAAATTAATTTAATTAACAGACTAAAAATTAAAGTGCTTAACTCGCTGCTTAATATTAATTTTCGTTAAAACGCTTATAGAAATGTTGAAATTACCGATGATCTCATCTGCATGATTAATACCCAAACTTTGTCGGCAGACTCAAGCTCTTCTGATTCATCAGACGAAGAAAATATTATAAAAATAATTAGTTAGTAGTGATTTTTCTATAGTATGTATTTCTTTGAAAAAATTATAGTCATGGAAAATGTGCATGAGATGTGTTGAAATAAGAAAAATACTTTTAAGTTATGTCTACACAAATAGTTTAAACTAAAATAAAAAATTTGAAATTGATTTCGTAAAAAATTTCTGACTTTTTTAAGCTTCTTTTTTTTTTATTGTTAGCCTTTTCTAACCTTTTTTTTTGCCGATTTATCCTCTTTTTTTCTATCACCTGGTCACACTGATCACGAACGCGATTTAGGCAGGAATCATGATAATTCGTAACATGTCGTTACCACAACAAAAACAACAACATAATTCGTAACAATTATTTACACCCACAACGGACCAATTAAGGGCAGTGAAAAAGTTCACTCATTTCTTGAAGGGGAAGCTATAACAAATTTATTAACAATGTCGCACTTGAGCTAAAAAATTTAATGGAATTGTAAAATATTGTAGTTCAATATTTGAAAATATTTGCAATAACAGCTAAATTCCTTACAAAAGCTTTTAAAATTATTTTGCCAATGTTTGAATCAGAGCTAGATAAGCTAATACTTTTATAGAGTCCCTAAATTGTTGTGACATAAACATATTCACGTCTATCAACTCCCAGCAAAGATTTACAATTATAAAAAATAAAAGTCACTGGGATTAAATGATTAGTAAAGTTAACATAAACAGAGATTACAACCTTATATGAACTTCTTGTGGCCACTCAAATTTATTTCTTCGCATTTTGAAGACTGAATGGTCTGCAAATAATTTCTTTGTTTCAAAAAAATGTTTATTAAAGCAGCAACACAACTAATATTCTAATTGGTATACCGTAAATATAACAATTTAAAAAAATTTTACTAACCAAATATCAATATTCAAAAATATAATCTATACATTTCTAAAGTGCTAAATATCTGGAAAGATCACTTTCCAACTTCCGACTCTTCGACGATCACATGCTGGCTGTGGTACCTCAGACTTGACCCCAATCGCTGTAAGTGCCGAATAAGCTTTGCCCCCAGGCAAATAATTAACCTCATGGCCCACTTTTAGTAAATAGTCATTAATGTACTCCGGCACTTCTGGTTCAACGTCAACTCTCATAGGCGCCAGCTGATGATGTAAGCGCCCCGCGTCAATAGATTCTTGTAGTGTTTTATTAAACATAAAATATCTTAGCATAGTCTGTTAGAAGATATAATTTTTAAGTGTAAAAACATATACATTAATATTTGCATTAATCTTCATTATACTGGGTTCAAAAAATTTTTTTTTTCGAATAATATATTCATATTGTTTTTTATAGTGGCAAAAAAATACTGCAAAATTTTCAGACCCTAATATAAATTTTTAGAGGTCCATCATTGCAAGTTTAGGCTTTTCTTAGGCGGCACACACTAGCGAGCGAAATTGCCAAGAATATAAAATTTTGTCATTAGATAGCGAGCGAGTGTTCATACGTAGCAATTGCCAATAGAGCTGTAGGCAAAATATAACGAGAATAGGTAAATTATAAGTTACTTTCTCTTTATTTTATTAACCCTGTTATAGACATAACTAATAATTTTAAGACAAATGTGAACAAAATAAATATGCGCCAAAAAAGTTTTCAGAGTGAATTCATGATGCAGCATCCAGACAAAGCTACCTCCAACAAATTATGGGATAGGTTGACGGTTAAACTTAATGCAGCCGGTTTCCCATGAAGGATGTTAAGTCTTCGCGGAAGGTAAGTAACACGGCTAGTGAGAGGAACTAAACACAAATATTATAACTTAACTGCACAAAAAAGTGTTTGCAGTTCAGAAGAAAAATATAGAAAAGAACCTATCTTTTGATAAAGCTTCGAAGCAAAGAACTGTGGGTGGTCTGTATGAAGAAAATCACCCTACTGTAGCAGAGGAGCAACTTCTCCACTTTACGGGTATTGTTGTTGCGGTAGAGCACTATCAACAGTGAGATCTTTTGGGAGTGCAGCACAAGATATGGAGGAAGAGGTAGTAGATGAGCTGATGGAGGAGTGACTTGCTAGCGAGAAGAGCGAGTTGCAGTGATACAACAGCCAGCAAAAAATACTCCCAGCCGACAGCGAAAAGCTCACTCTTCTCAAAACAAACGCAGAAGCTTTTCAGGAATCACATATAGAAGCTAAGCTTGATAACTTGATTTCAATGAAGGAAAGATAGCTGAAAATCAAAGAAGAGCAAAATAAAGCAGTTACAGAAATCAAAGCCATAGAGCTAAAGATATAGAAATATTGAGCTGGAGACTTTAAACAAGAAACTTTAATGATATAGGTTTATATGTTTTATTTTAATACTCCCTCTTTGTATGTGTTTAAGTTTTTATTTAAAAAAATAAATAAATAATTAGCGTGATATATACCTCCGAGGAGAATTCAAACCACTTTTGATGTTACCGGTCCCAGGGCTCGAACCTTTGACTTTCGGTGTGTTAGGCCAGCAACACTATCGCCAATGTGTAAATAAAATACTGAATTTTTTCAAGTGTCCAATTTTTGTTATTTGGGTCTCGTTTCTTATATCTATTTCTGGATTTATATTGGAACGAATTTTCGTCATCCCTTGTCAATTTTGGTTTTGTAACAGTATAAATCCAATATAAATCCAGTATCCACCCTGTCGGAAAAACACAAAACCAAATCAACTATATCTATTTCTGTTTCTGTTGAAAAAAGGGTACAGTAAAATGGACCTGGTGGATCTGAAGTGTATTCAATTGTTGTGCAACGCATTTAGCCGAAAATTGCGGGCATAATCTAGTTTCGATTTCATTAACTGTCTTACCCACCATTTTGATATGGATCTTTGGCAAATTCCTACCATATAATCGTTTCCAACTAAGTGTTGGTAGCCTCAACTCGACAAAAGGGACAAAGTCGCTGTTAGTTATAGCACTGGCGGCACCGCGGTTAATAATTTTTGTTTGTTTTTTTTTTTCGCTTTTCTTACATTTTCTAAACGTCTCTCCGAGAAGAGACAGAGTTATTGCAAACAAATTTCTACTCGTTGCTTATCGATTGCGACGATATGCTATCGCTCGTTCACTTCAGACTGACGCGATTCGAGCCGTTTTTTTTTTTGCTACTAGAATATAAACAAAATTAGCTGCATAAAGTTTTGTAGAAAATTGAACTCCCCATAAAAAAAATTTAAATGGAAATTCCCTTAGGGCCGTTCCAGATCCATCAAGCCCAAAAAGCTCGAAATTCTCATTCAAAATGTTTTCGTGGGGAATTTACTTTCTTGCAAAATTGTATTCAGCCATATTTTTACTTCAATTGTTTGGCAGTTATAAATCAAAATGGAGATCAGTCCTAAAAAGCGTAAACTAGCAATGAAAGACCTCTAAAAAGTAATATCATGGTCTGAAACTTTTACAGTATTTCTTTCGCCATTCTGCAAAATAGTTTCAATATAATTAAAAAAAAAATGTTTTCTATCCCAGTCTAAAGAAATAGTCCTGATTTTGTGGAAACTCGCAGAAGAATTTATTTATGGCGACTTTATATTTATTTCTAATGAGTTACTCATTTACCTGCGCAACGGAAGTGGTAATCCTTGATCCACCAGCACCGCCAATCATCAATTTTACATTGCCATTTTGATCTAGAACGATGCTAGGACATGTGGAGCTCATTGGACGTTTCCCTGGTTTAATATAATTCGACGGCGATGAAGGAATTCCGTAGGTATTTACGACGCCCGGAGTGGAAAAATCATCCATTTCGTCATTGAGTATTATACCTGTTTGGCGTGATCGAATTTTGGATCCCAAGCTTTTCAAAATGTAGAATATATAATACATATATATAATTAACAATTAATATGAAAATACAATTTTTTTGCTACGCTCGGAGATGGTTGAGCATAATTGCGCACTGAAGTATAATCGTTTTTCTAGGATTTCTTTCATTCAAGCTAATCTACTAAAAGAGATAATACCAAAAGGTCCGAGCTCCGAGCGTTGCTTTTTGCACTTGTCAGTTTAATGAGTATATTGGACTCAAAGAATTTCTACTCACTGACTATTAACCGTGCTAGTAACTGCGATTGCATCACCATTTGGAGCTAATATTGCAATATTTGCTGTTCCCTTGTCATCTTCATTTGTAAAATGTGCACCATAATGTTCGAAATCGGTGTATGTTTGATTATCCAAAATCTGTTTTCGTATCTGGTCTGCATACTCAGGGCTAAGCAAATTATTATAAGTAAAAACCACTTCTGGCTCATAATGTATATCTCCCAATGATGTCCGATGGCCATATGCATGTTTAAAAGTTTCAATTAATCTATGCCAAAATAGGGTTTCTTTTGTGGTATACATCGGTTCCATGACGTTGAGTATGAATGCCAGTACAGCGCCACTAGTCGGTAAGGGAGTGGTATGTAACGTGTTACCAGATGCAAACTCTACTTTTACTGCATCTTCCCAGCGTACTCTGCAAAAGATCGTGCATAGGTTTAGAAAACATTCAAATAAATTTTATCAACGAGTACATAAGACATGGACTTGCAAAAAAATTACATTTAAAGGGTACAGTACCTGGGTGGCCGAACTTTGCTCGACGTTTATCGAGATCGCCATATAATTTATTTTCTTGTAAATACTCACCAGTAAAGAAATGATTGTACATAGTTTAACTTACCAAGAATATGTATTAAATCATGCAATTAGTTTTGGAGTTAATGGCGGATATCGAAAAAATTTATACATACGAGGTGTGTTCAAAAAGTATCGCGAATTTTGTGTTTTTTCAAAAATTTTATTTATTCATGAATATCTATTTTGTCCCCTTCAAAGTAATCCCCATGAGATATTATACACTTGTGCCAACGGTTTTTCCAATCTTCGAAGCACTTAAAAAAATCATTTTTTTGTATCTTGTTCAGCTCCTCCTTCGATGCCGTCTTTACCACGTCAAGAGAAGCGTAACGTCGTCCTTTCATGGGCCTCTTCAGTTTAGGGAACAAGAAAAAGTCACAGGGGGCCAGATCTGGGGAATACGGTGGCTGCGGCATCATTAGTGTGTTGTTTTTGGCCAAAAAGTCGCGCACAAGCAACGATGCGTGAGCAGGGGCGTTATCGTGGTGCAAAAGCCAATTTTTGTTCTTCTTTGCACATCTTCTCGGCCTTCTGAGAACATTTTGTACCACCGATAAACGTTGCTTCGGTCCAAGGTAGCTTCTCCGTATGCCACAGTCAACATTCGGAATGCATCCGCGCACTTAATTTCGTTTTTCACACAAAATTTGATACAGGTTCTTTGATTCATTTTTTTGAATCGGTAAAAATCGGAGACGATCCAAAACACGTGCAAGCAAAGCAGCTGTCAACAATTAACTGAACATTCAAAATGGCCGAGCTTATCGGCATAGGTGAGAGACATGAGTACCAACATAACGCCACAAAAAATTCAAAATTCGAATATACGTAACCAGCGAAAATTCAAAATTCGCGATAAACTAGTTGTTAGTCCTGCCTAGAAATATTTTTGTTGAAAGACGAAATAAAATGCCATTCGTTCGATACCAATATTGGCATATCTCACTCAATTTTTATAAATTTCTCATAGGTGGCAGCCCGGTAAAAACTACCTAGTGGCAACACTAAGCTTTTTTAAATATGAGAACTTTCAATGTAGCATATTACCCACATTGAAAAGTTCATCCAAATGAGTCAAGCCGTTTTCGAGATAATAGTGGATATGCCAAAAAATAAATATAATGGGATTAGGTGCCAACTCTAAAGACAATTTTAAAACCACTTTCGGACTTTTCCAAAAAAAACTAGTAAAACTGTTAAAAACTAAATATTCGCTGAAAGCGAGAGAGTAACACTAAAAGTACGGACTTGATTTCTATTGCAGAATGTTACTTCTGTCAATTTGAACAGAAATATCAAAGTTAATTTACAAATGGCGGGAAACAAAATCACATTAAAATAGAATAAAAAAATTAAAATGAGTACGCGATTTAAAATTAAACGTGGAAATTCAGTTTCCTTCTGTTTACAACTGTTTTGTCAAACGCACAACAGCTGATTATTTGACAGATTTACCGCGAAAATTCTACTGACTACAACTTACTACTTCTGACTGACAGAGAGCCTTATTTACTCTCTTCTTTGTACTCCCAGTAGTCAGAGAATAGAGTACGCGAGTGATTTCCTGTAACCTCTGATTATTTGTGACTACTTCTGACCATGGCACAATAACAAGGTAATGTCAATTCTACAGCAACAACATACTGGTGTAAAGATTATCAAAAGCAACTGTCTGGTGTTAGCGAATGAAGGGAAGAGAAACCAGAAAATTTTTATTTGTGAGAAAATATGTGGTTGAAAAGTGATTATTATTGAATAATATCTCCATATTTGCAATTGTTTTTAGTATAAGCGTTAGAAAAATTATAAAATTGCAAATGCAAATGGCGTTTGTTTACAATTTGCTGGCTAAGATTCTGCTGTTTGCATCTCCTTCTGACAATGTATACGCCAGTGTGTTCAAAAATATTCAATCAGCTGAGAAAATGACACAACCTTATTATTGAACCATGCTTCTGACTGGATCACGACTTTGACAGTTTAAAAACAATATTAACAAAACAATTTCAGGCGAAGCTTCTTATCTGAATTGTAGTTACAAAAGAACCGCTCCTTTTTAAATAATTTTGAAGCAACAACAGATAATCTTCCATTTTATGCTTTTTGGAGCAAAAAGGGGAGTTTTCCCTCACTTCCTTGGCCATATATATTTAATTCTTCAATTTTGTTTTACTGTTGTGCTTTTACTAAACGGAGTAAGGAGCTTTTTTTATTTTTAACTAGCCGACGCGGCAGACGGTGCCTGCCTAAAATTGTACTTGCCTCCATTTAACAAATTGTACTATCTTCACTCCCCACTCAGAGCTTCCTCTTCATTTATCACTTTATCTTCCTTTTTCTTTCTACTTTCAAAATTATGCAAATCTTGTCTAAAATACGCATTTGTATGTCCAAAATTCGGACTCCGACCTTTTAGAACTAGTATGTACACCAAGCCCAACTAGTCAGCCAACTGCTCTTTCAAAATAAGTAACTGCTAATTTTAACATGGCCATGTCCCACGAGATGTCAATTGTCAGATTTCGGATAGAAATATACCAGTCTCGAACTAGTTCAAAATATACTAAAATATTTTAGTTGAATCTTGGTAAGCGAAATTTATTCCAATGCAGTCGGACTCAGTGGATTCGACTCGGACCGGCAAGGTCACTGGTTCGAGTCCGAGTGAGGTAAAAAGTAAAATTTAAATAAGGAGCTTTACTCCAATTTTTCCAACTCTGGGCATTTTAGCAGTCTGCATAACTTTGAATTTTTACTGGTACAAGTTTAGTCCTTTTTGGACTGTTTCGATACCAGTCAGGTTGCTATACAATTTCCTGGAAAATATTCTCGCATACAAACATACATATGTATGTATTTGGGTGGCTGTTGGTAGGTGATGTCGTGTCGTATGAGTAACATTTTTGCATACATCGTCGGTTGAGTGGAAAATCACCCTATTTGAAAATATTTTTCAACAACGCCCTATCTCAGAATTTTTTCAAAAAAACTCTCTATTTCAGAATTTGTTTCGACAACGCCCTATTTCAAACTTTGGTTCAAGAACGCCCTATCTCAAAATGAGTTTCAAAAACTCACTATATCCAAGAAAATGCCATATATTTTCAGCTGAGATAGGGCGTTTTTCAACAAAATTTTAAAACAGGGCGTTTTTGGAAAATCTTCTGAGATAGCGCGTTGTTGAAACAAATTCTGAGATACGGCGTTTTTGAAAAATATTTTGAAATAGGGTGATCTTCCATTCAACCGTATATATGTAGCCTGCCAAAATACGACACTGATATCATTTTTTATTGTTCCTAACCTTTTAAATGCCTTGCGAAAACTTCGGGGTCTTTCAGCTACCGACGGGTGAAATGTAACAGATCATGAGAGATTTAAATCGATTTAATCGAATTTTGGCAGTATATCTAAATTACACGACAACCAAAAAACTGGCTAAGAAATTCTCGGTCGACCAGGTACTGTGTATGTATACTCACTCATAACTTTGAAGATCTGCCTCTGTTATGATACCGCCCATTTCTTGAATATCTTGAACAAGTTTTTTGCCAATTTTGCCGCCTTTGTAAATAGCCTCAGGCCCCTCTTCAGCAACACATTTAAGTGTTTCTCCTAATTTATGACGATACATTAGCTCACCTTCCTTATAAAGATCTTTAGTTAAAGGATTAATGAAAATTTCAGCCATTGAAGGTTCATTACGTATACGATCGCCGTATAAATTTAAAACATTTGCCAAATGTTTAGAAACTTTGATGCCATTAAAACACAATTCAATGGTCGGTTCGAACAGCATTTTCCAAGGTAATTTTCCATATTTACTATGCAAACGCCAATATCCATAAATTTCACTGGGTACCGCCGATGCGATTGCGCCTGCGTAAATATATGCAAATTATTTTTTATTTATATATGTATGTATGTATATATACCAGTTATATTCTTATTTAGGAACATATTTTGATTTGAAGCTGCTGGCGCTGTTTCACGTGCAATTAACGTCTCCATCTTGCCAGTTTCTTTTGTATAAATAATTGCTACAAACCCTCCACCCACGCCCATGCTATGAGGTAGCAAAACACCTTCACATAGCAATGTGGCAATAGCAGCATCCACTGCAGATCCACCATCGCTCAACATTTTCCTAAATAATAGTGCGGAAAATCTTTATTATTTACCAAATGTTGATACAATTATGATTTACCCTCCAATATCGGCGCAACCATCACCATTCGATACTATGGCACCATAACCAACGCCTAGTAATCCATTACGCGTACTCCTGTATCCATAAACCGAAACGAATGCAATGCCAATTATGGCTAAAGACACAATTATCCAAATAATGACGTATTTTTTATTTTTGAAAAATTCACTAAAAGACAAAATTATTATTTATTTATTAATTTTTGATAAGATTTTACAGCACAAATGCTATTTGAATTTTTTTTTACGAATTTGAATCTCAAAATTAAATTTAAATTAATTTTTATTTATTTTGTAGGCATGCAAATTGACTGATTGCAGTGAATTTATCGATAAATCATTTTCTGTATACAAACTTTTTTGTCAACTTTCTTTCTTTTGTATTTCTCAGCAATGGCGACTTCATTTGAATAACTTCCAAATTTCGCCAAGGTGCCCGTGCAGCACATAATAATTTACCAGGCATTTAGGTAGGTAGTTAATTAGGAATTTATGTGAATCATTTCTAAAAATAAAAATTTTTGAATTTCAAAGCAATTCAACCACAACCATAGTACAGGGTGGCTGATGAAATTTGTTGGTTTTGCTTTGAAGACTTCCTGTTTGCAATAACCGCACAAGAAAAAGTCAGGTGCAGTAAGGTCAGGCGACCTGGGTGGCCAACGGAATGTGGAGTTTCTGGATATCAGCTTATTGGGAAATTTTCGTCGCAATTCTGTCATAACAGGTTGGGCTATATGAGGAGCTGCACCATCTTGCTGAAACCACACAGAGTTGAAAGAAATTCTCATTCGGCGTAATTCTGGATAGAAAAACTCTCTCAACATGCTCAAGTAACGGTCTCCAGTAACCGTAACGGTGTGACCGTTTTCTTCGAAGAAGTAGGGCCCGACAATGCATCGTGATGAAACTGCACACCACACTGTGACACGAAGTGGATGCAATTCCGTCTCATGGAGTATCTGTGGGTTGGAAGCACTCCATATTCGACAATTTTGTTTGTTTATGTTGCCGTTTAAATCGAAATGGGCCTCGTCAGACATGAAAAGACAGTTCAACATGTTTCCATCCTCTTCCACCATTTGAAGCATCTTCTGGCAAAATTCCAAGCGAATCGGCAAGTCTGCAGCGTTCAGTTTGTTGGCCATTTGAATTTTATATGGGAATAAGTCCAAATCGTTGTGCATAATTGACTGTAATGACTGTCTGCTTACACCCATTTGAGCAGATAAGCTTCTTGTCGAAACACGTGGATTGTTTTGTATGGCAGCAGCTACAGCAGCGATTGTTTCCTCCGTTCGAACTGAAGGGTTTCGATGGTAAGGTCTTCTGTTGACTGTCCCATGCTCGGCAAAATTGTTTACAAGTCTTATTATGGTCCATCTGCTCGGAGGATTGCCGCCAAACGTGCGCCTATACTCTCTTTGAACCGAAACTACGGACTCCAGTGCGTGATAGCGGCGGACAATCCAAATTCTTGTTTCAGTGTCCCAGTTATCCATTTTTGTTAAATGTAAAAGTCAATCTGCAAAATAAAAAAAAAAATTTACTAGATTCATTAAATAGAAAAAAAGTTATTTAATTTTTTTTTGGTAGCGGCTTTCATTAGCCACCCTCTATATGTCTACTAGTAACGCAACTTACTCCGAATATATACACACACACAAACCACACAGGGTGCATTGTATTAAATATTAAAACAAAGAAATTTAAATACTGCAATACTGAACGTGAAGACATAAAAATACCTAAATATTGAATATTAAGTAATTATAACACCTTATCAGTTACTATAAAATGTACACTTCAGTTTAAATTGAAATTTTTAGTTGTAGTTCTTACTTTAAAACAACTCTGAACGCGATTTTCTTCATTCCACTCTCCGGAGTGTCAGCACCCTGTAAAAATAACGAAATTGGTTTTTCCTTATGTCTTTTATACTTGACCTTTGATTTCCAGGGGTGATATATTGTTGTAAAGATGTTAACCCATTCCACATTTCTATATACATACCAGAGTTGTAAAAGTCTGCAATCTTTTGGGATTATAATTCATCATATTGGGATTGGTGTTTTTTTAATTCAATTTTCCCTATTAAAGAATGTAACTTAAAATTTCCTCACCTCTTCATTCACGAGTGGGAAATAAGACTGCACACATTTAGATTTTGAAAGAAAGATTGAAAATACTGAATGAAAAAGAAATAACTTTCAACACTGAATAAGCATTCAATTGATTGCAGCCTTTTCTTGGTGTGCACACACCTACTCAGTACCAATCCATCGATACAAATATGCTATAGGCACGGAACTCTCTCAAATATGCACATGGTTGCTTTTTGTCAAAAGTCATTTCAAAGCAGTTATACAAAACATGGTTTATTTGGCTTTATACACCTTTTATTAGTCTATTTATTTATCATGAACCACAAAAATATTAACTGAAACAACATTTACTTTTTAAAAATATCATAATAATGTAAAAATAAAATATGCAAAAGTCAAATATTCTAACATCTTTGCTTTGAAAGTTGTCAGTTTTCTAAAAAAGTATTGTCATTGTATCATTAAATTGGTATGTGTTAAAAACGTACTCACCCTGTGGAAAGTCAGCAACTAGTGAGAATAATTTCTGGTTCAGAACAAGAGATAAAGTGGCTAATAAGAACTAGTGAGATAGTAACTAGATTTTCACTAGTTTGAAACCGGCCGTTGTGTATTCATTAAAATTTAATAATGTTTAGATTCGTATTTGGAAAAATGGTTTGTTCTTGTCACGTTCTTTAAAAAAGGTTAAAATTTTAAATCATAAAAAAAAAATTTATCAGTTGGTAGGATTTGAACCGACGCGTCACGCATCAGAGTCGAGTGCTCTACCCACTCAGCTACGGCGCACGCATTAATACTGTGAGAAAAGGTTACATATGTATACATTATGATAGAATGGTTTAAAATGTAGGCTCAAATTATAAGCCGTGCATAAACTAGCCGCAATGGTGTGGGGGTAGTATTGCTGGACTATCACACCGAAGGTCCAAGGTTCGAGTCCTCGAAAAGGAAACATCAAAAGGGTTTCAAAACGGGGGTCGCGACCGTAGGCAGTCATTTGGCAAAAAGGCTCCAAGTGTAGTTCTACCTTGGAATCCTTCTCCAAATATTTTTTTTTTTAATTCTAATCTAACTACATTCAAACTGCAGAATTTGGAAATAGTTCAGAACTAGAGCAATATTAGCAATAAACCAACTACATCCCAACTGTCGAATTTTTAACTAGTTCGGAACTGTCGAAAAGGTAATGCAGCGAGGGACAATTTCCACCGCCTAGGACATCGCCATGTTAAATTCGCCAGTTGATTACATGCGAAAGAGATTGAAGGCGAACTACTTGTGGTTCGAAACGCACTAGATGCGCACCAGTTCAGAACTAGAGATTTCCCCCACAGGGCATATACATATCTTCATATACTATCAGACCCGGCAGACGTTGTCCTGTCCCTCACCTTTTGACGCTTCCTCTTTATTCCTTGTACTTTTCCGCCAACGCCCATTCTATTTTTCTTTTTCTTCCATAACCCAAGATGAAACCGCTACAACAGAAAGTTTAGCAATCAATAGAGGAGAAAACGACTACTGCAAATATATTGCAGATCCAAATACGAATATCGAAATGATTCATATGTATCCGGGATTAAAAAATTGCTATTTAAAATTCAATACCCCTTTACCCTCATCAGCATCTGTGGAAAGAATGTTTTCTGCAGCCACTGTTTTAATTGCCCCTCGGCGTGGATTTCTTTCTGACAGCAACTTTTCGAGCTGTTATTAAAAATTAATACTTTTTAGCATGGTTTTGACGTTTTATTTATTGATTTTATGTAAGCTTTTTACATATTCAATATGTTTGCTCACAACTTTATTATGTGAACTTAAATTACACTTGAGATTGTAATTAAAATTTGTGTCACATGACAGGCCTTAAGCAGTGTTTTAATGGAATGTCAGGAGTTGATGAAATAAATTTAAATTATTTGGACTTTATATGGTATTTAACCACAGAAAAATTATATATATAAGCTAAACAAATTATTTTTCACTTTGTGGAACTGGCTGTAAATCACCCAAAAAATTAAATTTTGTACTCGTTGATTTATTAACTTTTAAGGAAAATAATCTTTTTAACATATCTGGATAGCAAATAAATTCAAAAAATATCTACGCTGAAAAAAAGAGTATTAGTAGTGAATGGTAAAAGAGTGTGCATTCTGGATTTATATTGGAACGAATTTTCGTCATCCCTTGTCAAGCACTGAAGATGGCGATTCGCCGAAACCGGTTTGTTACAAAACCAAAATTGACAAGGGATGACGAAAATTCTTTCCAATATAGATCCAGTATCCACCCTGTCGGAAAAACACAAAACCAAATCAACTCAGTGTACATTCTTTTAAATTTTACAATCACATGAGATTGGAAAAACCTTCGTCATTCCCATTCTGTACTGAATCCAATCCGAGCATTCAATAACACACACTCTTTGTTTGGCTTAAAATTTTTTAAGCCATCTAGGAATGCATGTTGCTTTATGCAAGCAAAAAATCAAAATTTTTAAAAGAATGTCGACGGAATGCACACTGAATTGATTGAATCTTTTTACAGCTCTGATACATAAGTCATGAACCTTAAACCAACACCCTGTGTAAAAAAAAAAAATAAAAATAAAGAAAAAATAATAATAATACAAATTATTATACAAACTAAAAAATTTATTTTGCAAATTTCTGGATTTTTGAAGCATGCATTTCGAATTCGTTAAGGGGTTTTATGCAATTCTCAAAATGGATCATCTTAGGCAACAACAATACAGAGTATTGATTGTAAATGAAATTTCTTACGCATTTGCAAAGAAATGTATGTAATTTGACAGTTTCGAATCGCATTTGCTTTTGCATCGCCACCCAGAGTAACCCCCAAAATTGTTGCGAAAAATGATATGTGATGATAATTTTGTAAAAATTGTGTACTTATTAGTCCGATTAATTTAAAACTGACATGTTAAGTTTAAAATCCGTGTTAACTCACAGCTGTATCAGCTATTCGGAGTGAAGTGCCGAAGTCAATAAATTTTCCGTCAAGTAGTCCCGAAAAATGCTATCAGCAATTACGTCGTTTTCGTAGTTAGCGCTGCCTATCATACTGAGCTAAGTTCGATACTTAAAAATGTGAAATAAACAAAATAAATACTTATATTAAACAAATTCTTATTTTTTATTTCATTACTGTGAAATTGCATGTCACTCAGAGTTAGTGATGCCAAGTTACTACAATTCGAATTTTCGGGGGAATGTCGTGATCCCGATTTAAAACCCGACTAGAGCTCCAGCGGAATTAATGATAGATAGTTGTTGCTATCAGTTATCGACTTTCATAATAAAGGAAGCATTACAGAATTCTGGGGTTGCAGCCTATTCATCTTGTCAAGCCAAAATGTTACCAACGTATTGAGTTTTCTGAGCAAGATGTTGCACTTTATGGCCAATTTCAACACACTTTTTCTTCAGAATTTTACGTTCACCGATCTTAAGGGGGGTATTCCTATCTCCCAACTAGGAAACCCGGCCACGGTTAGCTGCGTCTCAATAGTTACAATGGACTACTTACAACTATTACAATCATTATACCTCCGAAACCAATTACGAATCGCATTGCTTATTGCAGCACTCATGAGCATCTTTTGTTTGATACCCACATTGTAGTAACACATTTTGGGCCACCCTGGTCCACATATTGGTCGTTACCTCCGAAACCAGTTGAGTTATCGAAAAAGGTGATATCTCAAATTTTAAGTTAGACGTATCGTAATGCAATCAGAAAGAATTGCATTCAATTCCATTCAACAGTTTCTGAGTGAAGCGCGCCCGAGCATACAGACAGAAAAAAATTCTAAAATCTGTTGATTTGATAATGATTCCTCCTATCATTTTTTCTTAAATATCTGCAAAGTACAGACATTGTTACAATTTAATTATAAATATGTGCATAAATCCTTTTTTTTTGTGATGTTCGAGAAATGTGTAAATTTTCAAAGTGAATTTCCACATGTTTCTCCACCTGAGATTGAACATTTCTGTCAAAGTTTGATTTAAGTTTGAAAACCATAGTGCTGCGCACACAAGGAATATTAACTTTAGTCGCCTAACGGCAGTACGTAACGGTATAAACGGATCGATATAGATATTGACTTATGTGTATCAAAATGTCCAGGACGAAAAGAGAAATTGATTAAGCCATGTCCGTCCGTCCGTCCGCCTGTGAACACGATAACTTGAGTAAATTTTGATGAAATTTGGTATGCAGGTTCCTTGGCACTCATCTCCGAGCGCTATTTAAAATGGGTCAAATCGGAAGACAGCCACGCCCACTTTTTATACATAGAATATTTTCGAAAACACAAAAAAAGTGATTACTCAGTACATAATACACCTATAAGGATAAAATTGGTGTATACATTAAGACTGAGGCATAAAATAAAATTTTGAAGAAATTTTTTAAAATGGGTGTGGCACCGCCCATCATAAATCAAACACCGTTTGAGATATCGAAACGAAATTCAGCACGCAGGTTTTCAGGTGTGCAAGGAATGCTCAAGGAAAAAATGGGGGAAATCGGTTAAGGTCCACGCCCACTTTTATATGAAAGAATTTGAAGAGGATCGTAGATATATTAAATAGGCAATAACTTTGCGTAAAATAGCTTTACATCATTTATATTTTACTTTTAAAGTTTCCGTAAACAAAGAAATCCAAAAAAGCGATATTTCTACAACCAAGCAAGTTATATCAATCAGATTTTGCACACATAATAAAGGTTTTAAGAAAAACTCGGCCGCAAAAAAAATTTTGTAAATTTTGAAAAAGTAGGCGTGGCGCTGCCCACTTTTCAGCACCCCCGAAACCCTCTCTATTAGGGATATTTCAGCATACATTTATATTCCAAATGGTCAAATCCAACTGATGCTTCTTACATCCTTAGATAAGGTTCAACTTTTTTGGTAGGCATATGTATTCAAATTGTCGTTGGCGAATGTAGTCGTACTGAGCTTCAAACTCAGACAAATATTGCTGAAAATGACGCATGTAAGCCACAAACGGTATTAGCACTGGCTACTACAGAAGTGGAATTTAGTTTGGAGGTGCCGAAAAGCTCGTCTTTGCCAATTTGCTCTTTGAGAAATGATCTCAGTTCCTATGATATTGGATTGTTTGTTCAAAAATCAGCAGCTGATGGAATAAACTCAATTCCTGGATTGCAAAAGAAGATTTGGAGTCCTCTTGACGGCTACAGTTTTCCTGCATCAGGCCCTAGAAGTTTCCAGTTTCTTGGCTCCAAAAACTTCATTGGCTAGCGTATACGGCAATAGAAGACGGTGCATATAGCAAATACTGATTGAAATTTTCGCCGTTTGGCAACTTTGGTATCATGCGTTCCGTTTCCGTTCAGTTTAACTTCGAAATTTACAATTCTGCCTATCATGCGGTTCGATCGTAGCTCCGTTTTTCTGAGTTGCAATTTTATTGGCGGAGAACTTTTTGTTTTTTTTATTTTGCTGTGAAAATTTTATCAATTTGCGTGATTTTTTTTAATTTTCTTATAATGTAAGTAAAACTTGTATTTAAAAGTTGTAAAACTCACGATATTCCCAGTTTTTGCGCTCTAATGATGTTTTTTGATATGCTTTCAGGTCAAAAACAACAACACCAGAGCAATATGGAAAATTGTCTATTTTAAATTGTCTAAGAAACGTACATATATAACTAAATACCTAACAACCATGTGTTCCTTTCACCTTCACGATATCGTCGTTCCATATAGCACCTCAGCTTGCTCAATCCCCATACATGAGCGTCGTGATTGCACCCAGGATACCTAGCGTCAATGTTTCTTATTCGTAATTTGTGATCGCACACCTAAAAAAATTAATTTTCAATTATGGAATTGATTTCATGAAATACAAACCTCACCACCATAGCATTAATGCTATAAAATCCTTTTCTATTGTAATAAAGAAAGGGTTCATCGGATGGCTTGGTTATTTCTATGTGCGTGCCATCAACGCACATGATAACACCTGGGAAACCAGCCTTCGTAAAAAAATCTTGTTTTGCTTCCTGCTTTTCTATTTCATTTTGCTCGAATTTCGAGAAAATTTGACAGCCACTTTGACACGGTTGACTGTGCCATTCCAACATTGTAGTCTGCGCCAATTCCATGCTGGTAACTGCTTTCCGCAAAAAATCTTAAAGCGGATACTACAATGTTAAGCGGTGATAACGAGGACAAAGTACTTGCCGTCGTTTCTTTCGCAAACGTATCTAGGATATACTTGAATGCGTCCTTATTCAGACGAAAACTTTTTTTGAATCTAAATAAGTAAACAAATTGTAAGAAAATTGTCTACTTTCACGTGCAATTACTTACAGCCCGTCATTCATCTGGAAGGGATCGCACATATCTCGTAATCTTCTCCTTTCAGTTCTCACCCCCAGCATTCTGAGATGCGCTGCTCTCCTCCTCAACCAGTAATATCGCCGCGGATAAGGATTCCATACTTACGTTTAATAAAAATAATAACAATATAAATATTTTACTTTTATTTATTTTCTTTGAACAGCACTAATTTGTGTATTTTTGCTTTGTTATAGCTCTTCCTCTTCTTCTTTCAATCCAATTGCAACGCATGATACCTACTTTCGACTCCATGATAGGGGTGACTGTGTCTTATTTTGTGCTACATTGAGAGGATTCGGTAATCAAACTCTGGTCCAGTTAGTTACCACCCCATTAAAAAACTGGAAAAAAGCACTGGAAACTTTCGAAACGCACAGTTTATTGGAATACCACAAAAAATTTCTGTTGCAATGGTCTTTGAGCATGGGAATCGAAGAAGAAAATGCTTTACCCATTGATTTGCAACTGTCGAAACAAAAATTAGACTTTCTGAATGAAAGCAAACTACGCATGATTCCAATTATTGAAACAGTTATCCTGTGTGGCCGACAAGGGTTTGCTCTCAGAGGTTCCAATGATACGGGAAGAATTTCTGAAGACGAACCGTTGACGAATAATGGAAACTTTAGAGCTCTCTTAAGATATCGAGCCAAAACTGATGAACAGTTGATAAAACACCTGAGTGATTCACCAAAGAATGCTATGTACCTAAGCAACCGTGTCCACCACCTCATCATGAGTTACAACATCGATCGAGTGAACAAATCGAAGGGATTTTCTTTTCTCGGAGATGACACACCAGACATTGCAGGAGTAGAACAAAGTTCAATTTGCATTCGCTACTTGGATAAATGCGGCGAAAAGTTTATCATTCAGGAAGATTTTTTGTGTTTTATTCCTATCACCGATTTCACTGGAAAGGGAATAGAAACTGCTTATCTTGATTTTCTAAAAACTTCCGGACTGGATTGCACGTATTGTTTCGGGCAAGGATATGACGGTGCGAGAGCGGTTAGCGGAGAGTTCCAAGGGGCTCAAGCTGTTGTCAGAAAAACTTATCCACTCGCGCTCTACTCCCATTGTTCTGCTCATAGCTTCAATTTGGCGGTAAGCTCTGCGTGCAATATAATGGGAATCAGAAATTGTCTGGGAGTTCTAGCGAATATCCATTCCTTCTTTATTTATCCGAAACGCCAAAATACCCTTCAGGATGCGATAAATGAAAATGAACATCGATTGGAAACTCGAGTGAAGAAATAGAAAAAATTTTGTAAAACCAAATGAGTAGAACAGCATGAGTCCGTCGCAACATAACTCCATTTGCAACCAGCAATAATTCGCGCTCTTGAAGCGATTTCCACCAACTAGAAAAACCCAACGACTTTGTCTGAAACTTTCCAACTGCTTTCAGCTATAAAAACCGCAAAATTTCCAGATATCCATGCATATTTTGAGCTCGCTGCATTCTCTCACATTGTCTCTGAGTCGAGTACTTCAAGTACAGGGTGTTTTTTTTACAGGTTTGTTTTTCGAATAGAGATAAAACTGGCATTTTGTGGTCAAATCTGGCAACTCTAATGTCATTTATGTTCAGTTTGGTTTGCCATTTCATCATGAACAGGTGGACAAAAGAACATCGCTTGCAAATCGTGCAAATTTATTTCGAAAATAATGGTTCAGTTCTCGAAGTTTACCGTGAGCTCCGTCCATTTTATGGTCGACATAATCGTCCATCAGAGCAATTAATTCGGTTTCCGCACTACGTTTACTCTATGTGATAATACGCATCCGCAGAGACGTCGAACAGTGCGCACCGAAGAAACAATTGCCGCTGTAGAGCAAAGTGTTGAAGAGGACCCGAATGAATCGATTCGCCACCGTGCACAGCAATTGGAGCTTTGTCCATCAACTTTATGGAAGATTTTGCGCAAAGATCTTGGCTTGCGACCTTACAAGTTCCAGCTTGTGCAAGAATTAAAGCCGCGAGACCATGCAATGCGTCGTGATTTTGGTGTATGGGCCGAAAATGAGATTGATTTCGATGCTGATTTTCATCGCAAAATTTTGTTCAGTGATGAGGCTCATTTTTGGTTGAATGGCTACGTCAACAAGCAAAATTGCCGCATTTGGAGTGAAGAGAATCCACATGAGACCCTTGAAACGCCATTACATCCACAAAAACTGACTGTTTGGTGTGCTCTATGGGCTGGTGGAGTCATTGGGCCATACTTCTTCCGCAATAATGCTGGAGAGGCAGCTACCGTTAATGGAGACCGGTATAGAGCCATGATAACCCACTATTTTGTTCCCGAATTGGATGGCATGAATGTGGATGAGTTGTGGTTCCAACAAGACGGCGCTACATGCCACACAGCGCACGTCACAATCGATTTATTGAAGGAAAAATTCGATGAGCGCATAATTTCGCGGAATGGACCTGTCAATTGGCCACCAAGGTCGTGTGATTTGACACCATTGGATTATTTTCTTTGGGGATATGTGAAGTCGCTCGTCTACACCAACAAACCAGAAACGTTAGGGGAATTGGAAGCCAACGTTCGTGGCGTTATTGCCGACATACGGCCCCATATGCTCGAAAAAGTGGTTGAAAATTGGACCTGTGGAATTGGCTTTATTCGAGCCAGCCGCGGCGGCCACATGCCCGAAATCATATTTAAACATTAAGGCATAAAATTATCCTTTCAATAAAGCCAAATTGATGGACCTTACAACGATTTTCTTGTGTTTTATTTCAATTCGAAGTTCTATACCCCTAAAAAAAACACCCTTTAGAAAATCAATATCTGGGAGAGTCTATCAAATTGGCTGATGCTGCGAAACAAATTTTGATGGCAAGACGAGAAAACGCTAAGGGAGAGTTCAGACAAATTTTCAAAAGCGTGACCGAAATTAGCGAGCAATACGAAATTGAATTGCGAAAGCCAAGGTTTGCGTCGAAACAGACCCAACATTCCAACGTACAAACTGATTCAGTTGAAGATTATTTCCATATAACAATCTACATACCGTACATTGTTTCTGACACAATTGTAAGATCGATTCTTAAATCACCGCAATATTTTATCAAATTTCGCTTCCCTTTTTCCCAACTAAATGAAAATTTTCGAAGAAGAGTCCTGCGCTCAACTATTCCAATCATACTGTTCAATTTTACACGACGATTCCCGTGACATCTGGGTGAACGAAGTACAACTTTGGCGAAAGGAAATATAAAACTCACTTGAAGCACTCGATATTTGTAATGAAGCTGCGTTTCCAAATGTTGACCAAATGCTTCGCATTATGGCAGTTTTGCCTGTGACAACTGCGACGAATGAACGATGCTTCTCAATTTTACGACGACTAAAAACGTATTTGAGATCAACAATGTCTGAAGATCGTCTGAACGGCTTAGCCTCACTCAATGTACATCGCGATGTCAAAATCGATCCGTAAATAATTTTTAAAGAGTTTTTTTCAGTACCTCGAAGAGTTGATTTATTAAATAAGTGTAACTAAATATGACTTTTGACAATAAAATTTCCGTACTCGGAAAATAAATTTCTTATCTTTTTTCATTGATTACGTAACTTGAGTTTAAATCCCCCCCTCGGGCCTGTTTAGTATATATATCTGTATGTGATTCAAACCAAAAGCGAACTCATATTTTTTAGCATAACTTTAAAAATTGTGAAGAATTTCCCAAATATATTAAGATTTACGTGAGAGGCCGATTTAGAAAGGTCTTCGAAAGGTCGACTAAAAACGTAGATCATTGCTTTAACGCCGTCATTTTTGGTGTTAGGGCATATCACGATGACGAAAAGTTGGTAATGTTCCCTCAGGTTTGAACACTCATAATATGAGGATTTCAAAAAGGACATATACATTTTTTAGGCACCCTGTACAAACAGCTAATTTCTAGGGAAATGTTAAAGAATTTATTTACACAGATAATCAAGAACGAATCATATACCAGACGATACTTGAATTATACTCAATAATTCATTTAATTGAGACTTGAACAGACTGTGATGGTTTGTAAAAAACAGTGAATAAGATCATGCCTATTCAGATATCCGACGGCATTCGCGGGAAGTACGGATCGATTCGTGAAAATACAGTGGCGGATTTGAGTTTACAAACATTGAGTTTATTTTGTTGTGTTGATCTTCCGACAGGGTAGTAAGCTGATTTTTGTTGGAACGATTTTCCGTCATCCCTTGTCAAGTTTGGTTTTGTGACAAACCGGGATGACGGAAAATCGTTCCAACAAAAATTGAGTTTATTGATTTCCTTTAAATTTACTAGCCTAGTCAATACAAAAAATATAAGAAAATATCTTTACAATGCCCATTTTCCCTCCACAAAGCATCCGTCGGATACCGATTTATCTGACGAAAATACAAAAGAATGCAATATCACAAGTAAGATAAGTGCATGATAGATTAACTTAACTCATATTCTTATATGCACATAAGCATTATATTCTAAAAAAAAGAATTGTTTGAAGTGTTTTATCTGCACGACGATTAAGTTATTCCAATGACAATTAAATGATGTGGGTTCTTCCCTTTTGTTTGATTTACTAGCTTTGCTTGAATGAATAGAAGCAATTAAAAATAGCTTGAGCGATTTGTTGAGGGTATGTATTTTTAAATTACTTTGAAATTGGTGACTCCTCAATCGAAGTGCATTTAATATATTGCTTTATATAGCAAATAATGGTTTTTTATTTGCAATAATTATTGTTAAAAATAATTTATGTGTTAAAAATTCCTTTATTGATTGCCATAAAGTAACATTGCCCGATCAAGCTTGACATTGCTTGCATTGAAAAAAATGTTTATGAACAAACCCAATTAAAGTAAAGGCGGCTTAATTTTTCTAGACAATAAATTTAAATGCAAACTTTTTAACATTAAAATGTTTTAACTTTAACACATTAGCAATTACAAACTGTACTCGACGGTTCCGAATTTTCTACATATTAGAGCGTATCACAAAAAAAAAGTTCAAAATGTTCCCCTTGATTCAAATGTGTAAAAGAGTTCAAATATGGATTGGAAGCACCCTTTAAAAACAGTTATTCTTTTCCCTTATAACTTTTCTATTTGAGCTCTGCTTTCAATGAGCGATATATTGTTGTAAACCTGCTAACCCATGTCACATTTCGTCCATATCCGCCATTAACCTAACAAGTCCACTTAACCTTTTATTCAAATGTATTTAAATCCAGCACCCTGTATTAAAAACGAAAATTAAGAATATAATAAATATCATTGGTGCATTATCAGTTATTACTAAACTAGTCGAACATAAAACATAGAGAAAAAATGAATTTCGCTGTTTTTACAGGGCGCCAAAATACCAATTTTTATTTTTTTTTTAAAACTCCTAAGGGGGGAGAAACATGTTCACCTTTTTACCTACATATTTTTTAAAGTTTCAAACAAATTTTAAGTTTTATAAGTTTTCAAATTGATCATTTAAATTTTTTTGTATCAAGGCCCTGTGCGAAATGTTTGTAAAATAGAAATTTTTACAGCAAAGGAAAATTCTGACGTTTATCATGGTGAATATGAACGTCAAACTTTTCCCTAACTCATGAAGGTAAGAAAAAATTTTGACAACTACGAATGTGTACATATGTATGAATGTAATTACGACAATAATATTATTTAAAATGAATTTATATGCCAATGCATTATTAAACTCTAAAACATAATTTAAAGCAAAAAATACGAAATAGCAGGCTTGAATTTCAAATTTATTCACAATATATTTAAATTCGCACAGGTGTTTCCCATATGTCAAAATTTTAATTTGAACCAACTGATGTCATGAGTACATTCACTCCCTCGAAATACAATTTATTTAACACCAAATACATATTATGTTACTCATATCCCGAAACCTGGAAGGAGTAGAGTATGGAAAATATGATTAATAGAGGTGCAGAAATGGCCAACAAGTCGTTTTTCTACAATTCCCAAAATCAGATTTGGATTCAACCCAACTTTTAGTGCATTTACCACCTGGCAACATTCGAAAACACATACTGCAAGTTTTCCTGATTTGAAATCTATAAACAGAAGGCTGGGTATTGGCACAATTCACCGAATCCGTAGTTCGACCCCAGTTTTTGTCTAAGTAGATTACTTTCGAAGTTGGAACCTAACTTTTTCTTACCCGTTCAAAAGTAAAGGACAAAAATCAGTTTGTTCAAAAGGTCTTTATTAAGTAGTTGTCATGGCATTTTAGAATTACCCTTTTGCTCGAACATACCCCTATTATTAGTATTACTCGACAATTGATTTTAAGTGTTGCCATTTGATATTTTGTCAGTGAAAAAGTTGTACTAGTCTAGTGTTTCCGGCGCTCCTAGCGCCATTGCGTTACAGTATCACAAATTAAGCTCAAGTTATTGGTGCGTTATGGGTAACCTTATAAAAAAGCTGATTCGACCAACCTTATGAGAAACAATGCAATCGATTATTGGTGCTGTGTCGTAATTCCTGATGCGTAAAGTAACCTTACCGACCAATTGCATGTTGGGTTTTCCTCTTACGTTAAGGATACGACTACAGCGATACGACAAACGCACCAATAACTTAAGCTTAAAGTATTAGCGCCACCAACTGTATCAACGCAATAACGTAACGCCACGCAGCGTTACACAGGCTTAGCGTTCCTCATATTTTGCATGCTCGACTCCCTTATACTTTAATATTCAGAAAGATAAAGACCGCTGTACTGAAAATCACCCTAAAGAGCGATTTTGGTTTAAAACGAATAAATCCACCAGAAAAACAAATTGTGTAAAGGTAGGTACCATGCTTTCCTCTTGCCGCTTCTTTCTACGCTTATGCAGAATACAATCGAATCCGTCCGGAATTTGATAATCTCAATAACAAAAACAAGTCCAAAAACGTAAGAAATTGAAGTTCTTTAATTCTATAAAAGTGAAAGAAGCTATAGAATAACTAATTCACAAGCCTGGTGTAAACACCGGTAATATTTTTACCAAATTCAATATTTGCACTTGCTAAAAGACGATTTCGCTTTGGAAGTTTCAAACGAAATATATTAGGGTGTTGCGGTCTAACCACACCACGATACATATGCATCTCGTGGGTTCGTTCGTAAAAGCATCATGACATGCAGAGTGTGCAACATTGGCATTACTGCAAATTTGACAGCTGATGTTGATGTTACAATTTTTGACAGTTTGCAAAGTTTGCTGGCGTTAAATACTAAAATAAAAATCTTACTTATATATTTGCATTTTTGAACCTTATGTTTGCCATGCAATCCAAATAGACACTTAATTTTTTTTGAATTTTACGTTCGCAAATGTCAACGTGAAAGCAAAAGAAACGCAACAGAAAGCAGTCGCAAGAGTTGATGTGGCAGTGGCAATTGGCAACACTGCGGCAGGGTTGCACAAAAATACTGCATTTACAAACGAACGCCGCCACTTGCAGAACGACGGGTTATCTTTTCAACTCAGACTTATCGTCAATTGAGGGGTTAAACTCATACTTTTTTGACAGATTTTTAAATTAACTCTGCGTTGAAAAGATAACCCACCGTTTTGCAAGTGGGCCTCAATGTAGCAAGCATGTTTGAATATTTTATATCCAAGCAAGCTCTCTCATGATCACTGTTCTAAGATATAACAAAATTTCCAATTTTTGAAATATAGTCAAGCAGTAATTGTGATTTAAACAAACAGGCGGAGTCAAAAAAAGTTTAATAATAGTTTGATTACTTCCTCATTTACATTACATATTTATTTATTATTTAGTAAAAACATAATGAAATCACATCTTTGAATATTTTTGTTAATGCTAATTAGGCATGATAATATTTTGATTATAGTTTATAAAAATTAAATATGACAGTAACTGGAATAAACAGAAACTATCAAATTATTTTGCTTACTAATCGCAATAAAAATTCGTCACTTTCTTTAACTAAAAATTTGTACTTTCTTAAATTATTTATCGGCTAGAGCTCTATACGAATTTAATAACACTGTACAACAATTTCGGACTTTCCAAAAAATTGAATAGTTTGAGTAGCGTATCTGAACTTTATGAATATAGATGATTTCCACCTGAAAGTAAAAATATTAACTTTTTTGTTTCAAATATACTACACCACGAGAATGGAGCCTTAAACCACGGGCATGTTATTCAGTCATGCGTGTGTTTTCATTTCAAAGCGAACTGTCTATTTTACATCGAAAACGTTTGCGTCGTCGAATTAATGGATAAAACATCAATCGATGCATATGAAATATTCTTCTTTTGCTTAGACTCTATTTTGTTGTAAAATAGTTTTAGAAAATACGTTTTCAAAATGTTGTACGATTTGCGCAAAGTAGCGATTGTCAAAAAAAAAAATTTTTGATAAACGGAAAATCATATTTGTGTAGTTGTTATCGATAACTATTCGCTACTATTGAAATACATTTCGTGCTACAAAAGGTAACAATAGATGCTGACATTATTTTTACGCTTCCAGTTGAATTTTATATTTAAATCTGAAAATTTACGCATTAGGCCCATTTTGAAATGTTTGTCCTAAAAACCCGATTTTAGACATGCGTTTAAAAATCGTATCTAACCATAGCCGATTAAAATATTAATATAATTGTGTATTTCTGTTCTCATATAATATGTGCAAAATTTAAAAAAACATATCAAAAGTTAATTGCAATTTCTTGGAATGATATTACAATAAAAAATACGGCTCTTGAATAATCATACAATCGATTAACCGTCGAGTCGATTATTCAAATCGTCGAGTATCAACATTGTTTGAAAATCGAATAGCAAGTAGTCGACTTTGCTTTCATTTGATCATTAATCGAACAATAAAAGTTGTTAAATTAAAGATTTAACTTTTTAACAGTCCAGTGAAGCCGATTATAATCAAAAAAATTAGGTGGAGTTGAAAAAGTAAGAAAAATAACTAAAAGTTAAACAAAAGAAAACTATTCGGAAGTAGATTTTGTCAACTAAAACGCTGGTCGATTAATGAAACTCCTTTTTTTTTGAAACCATTCTTGATATTCGATTAACCGGTCGATCGATTAGACGATTACCTAGAGCCCTACGAAAAAAGCTTTTGTGGTAATCACTAAAGCTCGATTATGTAAAAAAAACGGTCAACCTCGGAATTTAAGGATTTCTATAGAAATATTCAAATGTGTACAAATCGACGGGTGAGTGGAAGATCAACTAATTTCAAAATATAAAAAAAAAACGCCCTACTTCACAATTTTTTTTTCAATGCTTTATTTCAGAATTTGACTAAAGAACGCCCTATCTAAGAATTTTTTTCAACAACTCCTTATCTCAGAATTTGATTAAAAAATTACCTATCTAAACTGCAAATATATTTTGAAACTGAGTTTGAGATAGGACATTCTCCAACCAAATTACTAGGGCGTTTTTAAAAATATTTTTAAATAGGCTGATCTTCCACTCTGCCGTCGAAATATGGTCTGTCATTTCGTTACTGACTTCAGGCGTGGATATCCCTATCTGTCAAACTTTTTATTTATACTTAGACTTTATTCGAAAATTAAAAATGTTGGAAAAAGGGTCTGTAAAAAAATGTGGTGAAGTGGTACCATAAACGCAGTCACTCCATTATAAAAGTTCTCCAACTGTAGTGATCCTGCCTTTCAGCGCTCTAACTTAGAAACTGTTAAGTGTATAAAAAAAATGTTTGTTTTAACGCCAAACTCGGTTAATCCCTACAATTTGAGACATTCCCGAACAACCAATATTCGTAATCTCTTGAGTTTCTAAGCTCAAATTCCGAGGTTAAGTCCTGAAATGACGAGTCTATTTAATAAAAAGATTAAATATACATACATCATACTTATGTATACATAAACATGAAGGTATAAGCTACATACATACGTACATAATTGCAAATGTACATAAATTACTTCTGGGTATCGCTGAGTCCATTCGTCGTCACTTTGTTGTGGACTTTATAAAAATTCAGACCACGATTAACTTAGCGAAGCACCCACTTTATAAGCTTTTTTTTACTTAATAACTAATCCTCTCGTTTGTATCAATGCTTACAATTACACCCATTAAAGTTAAGTATGTATGTACGTAATAAAGATGCCAATTCCGGGATACCGTGCATTTATATGACGACCTAAGGATTTTTAAGAATTGGAATTTCACACAAATCACATGATATTTAAGTAGAAGAAAAACTTTTTAAGGCAATCTTAATTAATTAATAAGCCACCTTTATTAGTTACTTAGATGTAAAAAAAAAATATGAGCAATTTTTTGTTGATTTTTCTTCAAAACTTGCTTCTAAACAAGTGGAAAACTGTCAAACGACTTATTGGCAATTTTTTTTACTGTAAACACTTAGCGACTAATGAATAAAATACCACAAAAAGTCCATTTTTTGAGCAAACAGAAAAAGGTTTATTTAGCATCAAAATGATGAATAAAAATCGGCCATTCATACACTTCTTAAGGGAAAAAATAAATTGGAAAACAAATTTTCAGCATGTTTTAAATTAAAATTCCTGGAGATTTGGGCCGAAACCCTCCTGCTTGCTTTTAGTTTTTCATGCATATATCACTGTATCTTATGTAGCCTACGTTTGTTGGCCATTTCGATAAAACTTTCTACCTACCGAAAAAAAAAAAATTTTTACTTGAAAAAAAAATTTACAAAAAATTAAGCAAGCAGAATGAATTATAAGCGCCCACAATTCTGGTTGCCATCCTGCAAGCGACAAGTTCACATTTGATTTTCAAACCGAATTTCAAATAATCAAACAAAAATTTAAACGTTGTTATTTTATTCATAAGTCGCGGAGTGCTTATCAAAAAAAATCGGCTATTATTAAGTTTTATTGCTGGCGCAAATGTATACAAAGCAGAGAACTTTCGGTTCGATATAAAATAATTTTAAAACACCAAAAATTAATTTAAAACGCTAGAGACCTGACCTTTTTAGTATCGCAATATATATTATGCTTATTAAAGTTTTAATAATATATTCCCGAAATCGCAAACAATTCTAAAAATTGGCATCCCCACATACACACATACATATGTAGTATGTATATATGAAAATATGTATTACTTTCTACTTTGATGTTGAATTATTAAAAATATTTTTATAAAACTTGCTTAGATAAGAATTTCCGCTGAAAATATTTGCTCCTGCACTTGAAGGACGCTTCAGTAAATCTCACAAAGAGCTACCACTGTTTGTGTCAATTTTGCTGTTATCAATGCTACAATCAATGTCACCAAAAATACCACTATTCGCATCATCGACACAATCACCCCCAGCTGCAAAATGCATTAAATTATTATCAAGACAACCATTTAAGCTTAATGGTGGAGATGTTGATGACGATGGTATACTGCTAACACTTATTTGATCATCATATAAATCAATATTAATAATTGTATTCTGTTCTTCACCATTTTCTATTAAATAGCGATCCAATGTGTTGGTGTTGGTGTTGTTGCCATCTGTAACTTCAAATATGTTTTCGGGAATATTTGTGATCAGTTCGTAGTTGTGTTTATTTGTAGCTTTAGTTTTAGTTAAATCTTTATTATCAGATTTATAATTGTGTTTCTTTTTTGTATTGCACTTTTTCTCAACTCCACTCAGTTCTAATTTTTTGGCACTTAGAATTTTATTTTCTCCACTAAGGTCAATAATATTATCTTCACGAAATCCTGTGATTATAGCGCTCGAACCTAAAAAAGAAAAATCAAAAACTTTATTTATTTAAACAAATAAAATTATCAAATTTAATGAAGAAATTTTATTCTTTGTCCTAGAATCGCCTTTTGGGTTGTTGTGTGACTTTTTGAATTCGGCGACAAGTAAATTCACCCCGGCATATGTCAAAATTACAAACGTCAACTACCATCTGTCAAAACACTACCATACCAAGTTTGAACAAGCTGCGCCCTTTAATTTGTGCTTCACAGCCGCTTACACGTAAAATATCGTGAGTTTTAACCAGAGATTCAATTCTGGTTTTGCGTTATCGTGAAGGGAAAAGTAAATGCGTCAATTCACCACGATTTTTGATTCTCGTTATACTTCAAAACTTTGATTTGAAGTGAAGCGAAAAAGTTAATGCCAATATAAAATCGGTGTAAACGTCAAAATTTCAAAAAATTGAAACAATGCCTTTTTTACAAATTTAAGCATTTTAAGCTATAAAAATTACTTTTATTCTTACAATTTTGTAATAACTTATCATTTATCAAGCACAATTTGTGTCAACCTAATTTAAAATGTTCTTCAGCAACGTAAAACGTAAAGTGATAACTTGAGTAAAACGTTTTTTTTTTCACTTCAGGATAAAGCAAAACATAAATTGACCCCAGACCTGTTAAATTCCAATTAGAGTTGAGTAGTCAATTAGTTATTTTAATTGTTTTCAAAAATCCGCAATTACTAATTGATTATCATTGGAAAAAAATCAGAAAGTTTTTTTTTTCATTACTTTTGATTATTTAAAATTTTTTTTATATTCTTTTTTGATTATTTACAATTTTTTTTATATTCTTTTTTGATTGGTTAAAATAATCATTAAAAACCCAAAACAATGGGTAATCAATCATTGATAGGCTCTTCCAAAAAATAACAATAATATAAATAAAACAATCAAAGCGGTGATCATTACGATTAGTAATCATTACTTACAGGTCTGGTTTTTACAAAAAAAAATTAATTTCTTGTGTTATTTAGGCATAATTTTTTGCATAAAAACCTCAAACAGGAAACCAAGTTAAGGCCTGGTAAATACTATGGGGACTCTGCTCCATTAGTTCCAATATTGAAATATTAGATTTTTTTTCGCAATTGGGTTTTATTAAAGGGCAATTTAGAAATATATCGAAATACATTCACTTAAGCTATTGTTTTGTTTTGATATTAACTAATTTATGCGACATACACATTACATGCCATTAACCAATTATAATAAAAAGATATTAATTAGAACACTTTGTTAAACATACATTATCTAAACAAAAGCATTGTAGTTTTTATAAAACAAAATTATGCTTTTAGCAAAGAATACGAAATGTTTATAAAACTTTTTAAAAGGTCATTTCCATGAAAATTCTAAATTGTAAAAGCAAAACAATCATTTAATTTTAAAGAATCGAAGGTAAGTAAAAAAAATAGTCAATTATGTGAGCGCTTTAGACCGTATTGCGATATATGCAGAAAAAGTTTCTCTTGGTAAATTGGGATTTTTCGTACATTTTCTGTAAAAAATAAGATTCCTTGCATCATTTGACATGTGCTTCTTCTTTCAAATTGTGTGGGATCTAACGACTGCAAAGCTTCCTGACATGTAATATTTTTTGGGACAACAGACCTTCGCGAAAATTGTCATCAAACGTTGGTCTCCAACGCCAAAATTCGCAGAACCATTTATAAACCATAGTTTGGATGGTGCTTCATCCCCAAATAACGACTAAATTTTCAACGCGTTCTTGTCATTGTACGATTTTTCGTTTATACTTTAATTTATTTAACTATGTTTTAGACTCGAGAGAAACATTTCACTTTCTTTATCTTTGAGAATACTGCTGCTGGGGGTAAATCGCAAAATTGATACCCAACGGCCAAATCGCCCAGGGCGGTTAAGCGCCAATAAATGATAATGATGAGATGTTAAATTTGATTAGTAATCAATTAATTAAGACGACTTTTTTAGTTGGTAATGATTAATTTAGTTGTTTTTTCAAGAAAAGGCAATTATTGATTGATTACGATTAAAAAAAATAAAAAGATTTCTAAAAAAACAAATCAAAAATAATCCAAAAAACATTGTTTTGATTACTTTTGATTATTTCTCATTTTGTTTTTTATTATGTATTTTTGATTTTTTTTTCCGTATTGTTGATGTGTATATTTATGTGCTTCTACAACAATACTGGACAAAAACAAAAATAATCAAAAAAAAATCAAAACAAATCAAAAATAATCAAAAGTAACCAAAACAAATTTGTTTTTGTTTATTTTTTTAATTACTTGCTTACTTGGAAAATAATCATTAAAAATTTAAAGTAATGGTAATCAATCATTAAATGCATTCTCAAGAAAATAATTAATCATACCGGTAATCATTACAATTACTAATCATTATTTAACAGGTCTGGATGATGATATGAGCAAATCCACTAAACCTTTTACTTGTTGATTACTCGTCTATACATTCAAAAATACTGAAAAGAATTCACAAAGCATATCGTTGTTAACAGGCAATCATTGCTAAATAGTGGCAAATTAGAGCATCCTATGAAGCAACAGCTTGTGGGAGATCCGCCTTCCGAACATTAAGGATACATCTCTGTGAGCGTTAAGATGAGATCCGGCACTACGTAAAAACGCCGTTTGTTCCATAGGTGCTCCTCAACAACATCCACACAGAGTCGTTAATTTCCTTTGTCAACTCCCACTCGGTGAATACAAGCACCACCCTTCGCCGTAGAGGAACCCGTCATACCAAATGCAACAATCCCCAGGACTTTCGCGTAGTTTTTTTGTCGCTACTCAAATAAACGCCCAAGAAAGACGGGATCCACTCTGACAAAACTTCGACCAAGACACTAGGAGGTTAAAGTTTTACTAATCCAGACTAAATCCAGATATGCCAAATGTATTCCACGGTAGGTGGTTGTTGTTATTGTTGTTTGTAACGACAAAAACACTCCCCGAAGGTTTTGGGGATATGGTGTATGGCCCCAGCTGGACGACGGGGCAGACTCTCCTCACATAAATTTCACTTGGTCAAACACTATTGGAACTGTCAGTTTCCTTGTAATTCGTTTAAAAAAGATTGATGACAATGGCAGGTAGGGAAAGTTTAGGCAGGGCGAAATAATGTATCGTTTCTCGGTTATGGACTTGCCGCTTAGGTTGGTAGGAAGTAGTGATAGAACAGCGACAATAACCAGATCCGTAATTGCAAAATCAAATCCAGAAATCCCAGGATTTGTAAATTGGGAGAAAATTGTTTGTGAGCTATCAACACCCAATTTTGGTGGACGATGAAAGACAAGGTCCCCATTGAGTTGGAAAAAGGTAGAGGATGGCTTGGCATCGCTCAATGCCTCCGATTGGCATCAGTTATCTCTACAAAGTACGTACAGTGGTGAACATAAGTATTGGCACAGCAGTTTTCCGCGATTTTCACAAATTTTGGCGTGAATAAAATAATTTTAGCAAAGACTATATAAAAGCATGTGTCAGGTCAATGTCTATTACAAAAACTATAAATTTTGTTTTAAAAATGTACGCAAAGTTCGCGAAAATTCCAAGAAATGTTAGCAAAATTTTAAAATTTTTCCTTAGAAACTTCATAATTTTTTAGAGTATTGAGTTTTGTATGCCATTAAACTTCAGTACAATAATGTGTTAATCTTAAGTTCGTAGCACATTTTGCTGATTTTTGGCATTTTTTTTCCGACGAGCTTAAGTGTTTTCTGTCATATGATTGTTCATAAAATTGTATGGAAAAAAATACAGAAGTCTACAAAAAAAAAAAAAAAATTCCCAAAAATGGGGTACGAACTTTGTGATTAACACGTAATGTACTAAAATTTAATGGCCCACAAAACTCCATACTCTAAAAAAGTCTGAAAATTCTAAGAAAAAAGTTTAAAATTTTGATAAAATTTCTTGGAATTTTCGCGAATTTTGCGTACATTTTTAAAACAAAATTTATAATTTTTGTAATAGACATTGACACATGCTTTTATATGGTATTTGTTAAAATTATTTTATTAAAGCCACAATTTGTGAAAATCGCGGAAAACTGCTGTGCCAATACTTATGTTCACCACTGTATGTAATAATTGCCAGCGTTATGTATGTATGTAAATTAGACCCGACGAAATGAAAAAAAAATTTGTGATATTATTTATTTCACGTGATTAAATTTTTTACACTTCAACTGCTTGTTATTTTACATCAAAAAGGAGATCAGTCCTACAAAATCTAGACTAGCCATGATAGATAGGCCTCTAGAAATTAATATTAAGATCTGTAACTTTTGCATTATTTTTTTCGCCATTTTCAAAACCTCCATATAATTTAAAAAAAAAAATTTTAAATGTTTTTTTTTCGCCGAGTCTAATGTATATACATTAGGGTGGGTCGATTTGTATGGGCAAAAGTTAACCGATATCGCGCCATCGATTTTTCGATAGGTTTTGGGCTCAGAAAAAAAAGTTCCACTACGCATACCTAAAAATAAAATTTTTTTTCAAAAAACTGTTATCGTCAACGTTTTCAGCGGACATTTTTGGGTCGGACAGGGTATACATGAAAATTTTAAAATCAAACGAAAATTTTTTTAGTACCTAGATCATAAAAAAACCTTAAAAATCAAAGTCGGAAAAGTCAAAAAAATTAAATTTCGCAGGCTCTAAAATAATTTTTTTGGGTATGCGTAGTGGAACTTGTTTTTCCTGAGCTCAAAACCTATCGAAAAATCGTAGTCGCGATATCGGTTAATAAATCGACCCAGTCTTATATACCTAATATCAAGAAGTTTTTAGTTTTGTTATCCCAAATTATTTCCTTTTTTATGTTCCTGTTTTCTATTAAAAGACCTAATATGGCAATTCATGAAAACCTATAATGCTCGAGGCATAGCCGCATAAACCACGCAAAACTTATACGGAAAAGTTGTTGCGGAGCATTTGCAAGTTTGAATGAATTGATGAATAATTTAATTTTTTTCTCCACTTGGTCCTCATAATTAATAATATTTTTTTTTTTATTTCAATCAGTTAGTTCACGAATTTATCGTGTATACATAACTCGGGATTGGAAATACACAATGAACTTAAGCATAATTTTAGTATATACGAGTACAATTTTCATAATTGGCAGTAGAATGTTTTCCCACTGTTTTGCATGAGTTAAAATACTTTGCCATAGAATTGAATGTTTTTTTTTGTTTTTAATATTCGTCTATGTTGGCTAAAATATGTACATAAAGTTAGTAGTATGTACGTGTGTATGTAAAGAATTGTAATATTTTTTACAAATTCAAGATCAAATAATTAATGTTTTTTTTTGTTAATTTTTTGCCATTTCATTTCTTGACAAATTTCAAATAGCACCTTTAACTAATATTCTATTTCTATTATCATTGTTGGTGTAGTATACAATATATAAATAGTATGTTGTTACTACACAAATGATACAAAATAAACATAGGGCTAATTCTTATCTTTTGCGGCGTTTTGTTTTCTTCTTTGTTGCACATGACGGTGTTGCTAAACTGACATTATTTATTGTTGATTGAACTTGTGATGTTGTAATACCAAGTATAGGCAATTCTTGATCAGAATTCGCTCTACGATCTCTCTCTGCTTCCACATTACTTTCCTCTGCAGAAGATGTCGATGATGATGTGGCTGCATCAATAGCAGCCATTAAATTAATTTTGTGTTCTAATCTTTTTGTTTTCAATTTTATGGGTGCATTAACTGTGGTTGTTGTATTAGTGGGTAAAATAAAAATATTATCATCCGAAGTTGTAGCAGGTATGGGTCCCTCGCTATCTGTTGTTGTAGTTGTAGAGTTACCCAGTGGAGAAGCACGTGCAATCGTAATTGGTAACTTTTGCATGTCTTTGCTATTATTTATATTGGTGGTCAATATTATAGATGATTCATTATTATCACATATTTGCGTATTTTCTGTGTGAGAATCTATCATAGTAATTAATGGGCGTAGCTCTTCATCATCGTCACGAGTTTGAGGTTCTTCCTTTTTGTCTCTCGATTCCATTTGTTGTCGCTTTCTTCTTTGTTTTTTGTTCATTTTTTTCTCTTCGATAACAATAATTTCCTCTGAGGCCGAAGAATTGGCAGAACTTGAAAATTTATCCTTTGTTGTTGTTATGAGATTCATTTCATTAGCGACATCAGGCAATAGATATTTTTCTTCTTTCTCATTTAGCAACTTATATTTTCCCGCTAATTGTTCCTCTTTACCAGAATTAATTAACGTGGAAATAATATCTGGTTTGTCATCATCAACGCCCAACTCATTATCATTCTCATAGTGCAGAGAACCGCATAAAGCGAAAATTAAATTTTGTTGATTGAGTTTTTTATGATCATATTTTGGATATTCTTGCAAAGGACTATCAAAATTTATCAAACTCTGATCGGTCATATCATTCTTATTTTTTTTACTCAATTTCGTATTATTTTTCTTCAAAATTGTTGAAAACGGTGTCATGTCTAATGGTTCTAGCGCTGGTAGCGGTTGCAGAGGCTCTATTGATTGCAGCGTAGGAAACCCTTCGAAATGTGATGTCCATTGCTTATCACTTTTCTTTTCATTTTTAGTATTTAATTTTTTATCAAACGTTTTTGTTAGTTGCATTGTTGTGGACAAATCGGAAATTATATTTTCACTATTTTCGGTGTTATTTTCTTTATTTTTTATGAGTTTTTTTGGTTTGCAAACAGCGCCTAAACTTGGATAGTTGGCGTTAGTTTCAATATTTTTTTCCGTATTTTCAGCATGCTTTACAGCTCTCCATGGTGAAGCCAATGTTTTTGAAGCTTTTGTATTTTGACTTGCTTCCGATTTTGTCTCCAATACTGAGCATAATGGTTGTTCCTCTTTCAAAACGTTTATGTTTTTCTCGGGTTCAGCGTTTTCATTCGGTTTTACAATTACCTCAGTATTTATGTTGCACTCCACTGTACTAGTTTCAATAGGTTTATCCAAATTAGGTTTCGATTTTTGATTTTTACTTTTTGTAATAATTTTGACATTTTCACCATCAACAATATCACCCCTTTCGTTGCAGTTTGTTTGGGTAGCATTTGAAATTTGTTTCGCATCAACACGTTCTTGATTTGTAGTTCTTTTCATATCTATTGCTGTTTCTGAGCTTGCCTTGGCATCACTTCTTTTGTTTTGTTTATTTTGCATATCATTTGAATCTTTATTGTCAATGCTTTTAATTTTTGTCAAGTCGCTTTGCTTCTTTGGCTCGTTAGATTCAACAACTTTAATAGTATATAAACTCGCATCATCGTTAGCGTTTACAGCTGCCTCGGTGACGTTTTTTGTATCAACTGTTGGTATTGCTTCCTTTGGCTTAACTTTTTTTATTTTAATATCTTTTGTTGGTTTATCTTGACTTTTCTCCTTATTTGCATTTTCCCTTTTAATTTCCAAATCAATTGAAACATCATTTTTCACATTAATTTCTTTTGAAACGGTATTATCTGCAGCATTTTCTAAGTTTTGTGCGTTGTCTAAAAATTCACTTTTTGTGGAATTGCTCTTGCTGGGTTCATCTATTTCCATTTTGCTTTTTGAAATTGGTTTGCTTGTTTGTATTTCAGCGCTTAGTATATCTGAAGTAGTTGCTTTTGTTTTCAGCAGTTTTAAATTGCTTTCCTGATCATCAGATTTGCATGTTTGTTCTGTTTTCAAGTTACTTTGCTCCAATTTATAACTACTTGTGTGCTTTTCTTGTTCATCAACATTAATATTCTCCTCCTTATTAGGCGAAGTAGTTTTCCCACCAGCTTTAGCAGTTTTTTTCAACTCATTCGTTTTCACGCCTTTTTTTATAGTTTTCAAATCATTTTCTGCTGATTGTTCCTTGGTCGTGGCTATAACATCGGCGTTGGGTATTTGTTTACGACTCTTAGCTACCGTTGCTACAGGTGTCATCCTTTTAAACTCTATTGGATCTTCTTCGATTTCTTCACAGATTGCAGTGTTTTTAATGTTTTGTTTCTTTCCATCGCCAACTTTTGTTTTATTGTCCGGTATTTTTAGTTCTTTTACAACTTCACATTTGTCTTTTTTTAACTTTTGCTGATTTTTTAACAAATTGTCACCACTCAAGGGTGACTCAATTGGGCTTACATCGTTACTAAACTTCTCTGTCGTGTCTTCATGCTTATCAATATTAATTGATGCAGGTTTCGACTTTGATTTTGTATCTTGATTTGATTTTCGTTCATCTAATTTCTGCTGATTGAGTATAGTTTTTAAAGTTTGCATTTTAATTGTGTCACTTTTTTGACTCTTTTCACGTTTACTAAATTCGGCGTCGACTTCTTTAGCTATAACTGGGACAACCAGATTATTTTTGATAGACTCTGGGGGTTTAAGAAATTCTTCATTCTCACATGCGGCTTCTTTTTCAGCCGCGCGACGTTCCTTATCGTCACAAAATATGGCCACAACGGGACGAAACAAAGATTCATCACAATTTTCATGGATAATATCATCTTCGGCAGCTAATTGCGATACAACTTCATCAAGAATATCTCTTCTCACTTCAGACGAAGTACTTGAATTCACAGTTGTAACAGTTCCCAAAGGATTCACCACTTTTTCAACTGAAGCTTTGGTGGATAGTTTTAGAATTTCAGTTTGTCTACTCAATGTATTTGCATGTAATTGAACAGTTCTATTTTTGTCGGAATCGACATTACAAACTAAATTCCAACCTGCTAATGCAGATTGATTTTCTGTTGCTTTTGAAGAAGACGAAGTCAAAGCTTTCGGGCTGAGATCAGAATCATCATCGCCAAAATCGGGATCTGTACGTGCATCATAGAATGAAACATTATCAGACGAGGCGGCCTCAGAGGCTAAACGACCTTCAATGGAAAGACAAAGGAAGAGAAGAAAAAAAAAACATATATTGTGAGAAAAAAACAATAACAAAAAGCCAAAGGCAATTTTTTTTTTAAATCAATGATCGCGGTGCTGTGCTTTGATATTTGTATATATGCAAATCCTTAAGTTTTTACCATAGGCAATTAATTAGTTTTAAAAACCAAAAAGTCAAGATAAATAAAAGATTTAGAAGATATTGTGCGAATATAAGAGTAATTTATACAAAAATGCAATTTAAAGCAATGCGATGAAACTTCGAAAAAACAAAAGTTTTTTTTTTTTTAAATAAACTATTGTTTATTTATGCGTTATGATGTGTGAATGTATGTACATATGTAGATGCTACATGTGTATTTGTGTGCAGAAAGTTTTATAAAAATTATAAGAAAAATTAAAAGGCGAGTAAGTAAAGTAAGACTTCTTACCGAATCATATTTAACAATTTTTGTACTCAAGTTTCAAACATACCAGCGCACAATATGTTCACGAATAAAGTTTAACAAAAAAGTACAAACTTTAATTAATTTATGCATTCAACTTTAGCTAATGTTGTCGAAATATCGATACATAATTATGCAGAAATGTCGGTGTTATATATACCACTTGACTTGCATTTTTTATTTCAGTAAATTAAAATGTTTTACTACTGACTTTGGCTTCTACGTTAATCCTTTTTTCTCTTCATATTCGTAACGACAATTTCCAAAGGGTATATTAAACACTAAAAATAGTGTCAACGAAATTAAAGACCCTCAACAATATATGCAGAATAAGTGAAAGCTATGGAGCGCCCTGAAGCATGAAGAATACAAGTCGAGATAAGAATGTTACATATTTAAGATGTACATACATATATACATAAAGGCTCGTACTTGGTTCACTCGTATTTTAAAACACTATCGCTGAAATGGCTAATTTGAAGTTCGAATTTCGAACTACAATTTTTTTGTTCTAAGCACACTCAAAAGTTTGCTTAGTGTGTAAAATACGGCTGTTAGGATATGAAAACATAGTATTATCAATATTAAAGCGATTTTCCATTCGAATTACAATCTTAACCCTGATCGAAATGATTACATATTGTGATGTTTGTACGTACTAGAAACAAATGAGCTACTGTTTTCTTGCCTCGACAGCCAATTCGTAGTTATAAAGACCTGGGGAGGAATTACGACATACGTTCCGTGAACGTATACATTTTTTAAGTCCCAATAACGTTGAAGCTGTCCAACTTTTTAAAAGAGTAATAGTGCATAATTGAACCAACCGGTACTTCCAGCCAATTGCTCAAGTATGCCGTCATTCCGAACTATGGGCTTCGAGCTATTGTGATTTAAAAATTCGTAAAACGTAATTCGACCACTGAATGTGCAAAGAAATATTACTTAATATATATTTTTTTTAATGAAGGCTTTAATAAAGTATATATGTATGTACATAAGCGTGCTTTTGTTGAACGAAATTATAGAATATATATGTATTAAGGACCACATTAAAATAACTCTGGAAAACATTAAGTCTTAAGCTGTGAATATCTCTTCAAATCTCTAATTTTCATAAGCAAATATAGATGAAAAACACATGTATGTACGGTTTTTCAATTCAATTTCACAAGACTCCAAACATTTCAAGGGTAGATAGTACTTTACCGATGATACCTCTAGTATAGATAGGTCAAGATTTGGGTAAGCCATGCAAGTTTTCCTTAAATCACCAAATACATCATCAAAAATCCAATTCTCTTGGTAGCGTTAGTTTAAGCAACTCTTCTATCACTCAAATAAGTTTTTATTTGGGGGAAAAAACTTATTAAAATCAAGTTATGGAGATATGTTTAAACTAATACAGCTTTCTAAATCTTTACAATGTTCCCAAATATTTTTGTAGAACTCGTATAAGAAAATGACAAGAAAGACAGATTTTTTCAACGAAGAATTATGCCTATTCTTAAATAAATATATATACTTATTATAAAAAAAGTAGCAGTTTATAATTACTTTTATTAAGAGTAAATGGATTCAACTTTCAAGAACAAAACCAAAACAACGTAATTTGTCTCACAATTCCACAATTTCTACTATCGGTCATACCACTACTATGTGTTTTACAAGACTTTTTATCGTATTCCTTCTTAATATTTCTTAGCAAAGAATAAAACCGTGGCCTAAACTAATAAGAAAAAGAAGGAATACGAAACTTTTTCAATCACAACATCAGTTCCCATTAGTTTCTTGCAAACACAGCGATTTATTGGTAAAATATACCCTTATCCCAGTTGAGTGCCCTACTACGTTTGCATTCTACAACTCAGACTCTTTATAGATCGGCATTAGACAGGAGTTCTAAAATGTCCATTTTCTATATATATATCTTCAACATGACATTCAACCGAGAATAGACCAGCCCCTGTTGATTCAACCCAAAGCTATTCGATGTAGGTACTACAACGTCTGGTCAAGTCTAGTCAACGTCTTGAAATGTCGGCTGGAAAATCATTCATACCATTGGTGTGAGTTCCCAGCAATTGTCAAACGAAAGCTTTCGTTCTTCTGACCTTAACACTCAGTTTACAATATATTATCATAAGATACGTTCTCCTGAATTCAATAGTCAGTTGTTATTAACAGTCCTTCGGCCTGCCGAATGGGCAATCATTCTGAAAATAGTCATCAAAGTCTTCCAACGGAAGTAAAGATAAACCAGCAGTTTAAACAGGGTTGGATCACAGCGAAATTGATGTTAGATAGATATCCAGTATGGCCTCGATATATAAAAATCAAAATAGTTAGGGGATAGGACACCACCCTAAACCGCCTAGATCTTGAGGGAGCGTAGTGTGATTCACAGTCTCAAATGCTCTTGATAAGTAAAGTGCCACAAGGACTATTCTGAGGTTGAGAGCGTGTTGATTCAGACCAATATTTATTTGTGTATTTATGGCTTTCTAAGCCTACACCGACTGAGAGGTTGCATATCTCGTGTTGGCCGACCGTTCTGCGGATTTCTTATTCGGGGGCCTACCGGGTTGATAAATCGCACTTGATCAGGTTAGCTCACCAGGGTCACTGTTTCTGCGGGAAAGTTCGGTCCAATTTCGGGTACTCTTCCAGCAGGAATGAAGCGAGCTGAAGACGTATTCATAGCCTTGCAAAACTCTCGTTCACCTTGGCGAACGTCAATCGGAATAGGTAGGGCCGTTGATAAAAGTACGGCTTTCACATACTCTAGTGACTAGAACATATTCTATTTTAATTAAACAGCCCATACAGTCAAGGACAATAAACGTTATTGCTATTGAAACTTTATATTGCAAAAGAACGAACAGAAGATTTTCAGGCTAGCACCGAGCATTAATTGCAAGATTTTCAGGCTAGCACCGAGTACTTTATTATTTATACAAGGGCAGCTCATTTTAGTGGAAGCAAAGCTATGTGTTCTGCATGTGGAAAAAATTATATTCCGCTTCTTAAAAACACGTTAATGATGATGTAAGTCACCAATATCACTGTTCACAGAAAGAAAATATTTATTCAATGATGTCTAAGACTAGTTATACCTGGAATATTTCTGTTGTTGTTGTTGTTGTTGTAGTAACGGCAAAAACACTCTCCGAAGGTTTTGGGGAGTGTTGTCGAATTAACAGTACTTGGCCGGTTTTGAACCCGGTACGCACCGGTACTCCCTTGCGGTACTTCCCGACTGTCGTGGTAGCGATTTATGACCAGCGAAACCTTCTAGGTCATGTCAACCCTCCTTCCGTAGGGAAGGATAAGATGGGTAATGAGAGGTGAGAGGCATCATATCCGTAGATCAACCATCTAGTTGCACGTCATAACCTTTGTGCATATTAGTCGCCTCTTACGACTGGTATGCCTACCTCGGGCATATTCTAAACCCCTAACCCGCAGGGGCGTTTAGAAATAATCGACAAACGTCAAACCACAGGAATTATTTCCAAAACCAACAGATGAGAATCTACAAAAAATCTATTTGAGAAAGTTATGGAATTTTTCTCATATCTATTGATGTCGAAGTTCAATATGCTGACACTGATCCCGAAATTACCAGAATGAGGCTTTCAAATGCAAATTGCTTAGAAATGCTTATATGATTTTATCCACTAATTATTAAATGATAAACTGGGTGCAGTTGCAAAAAAAAAAAAGAAAATGATATCACTGACACTCGGGCTCCTAGTGTCCCAAAAAAATATCGGAGAGTAAGTAGGGAAACTTTGAAACATGTCATTGCCACAATCGCCTTCTAAAGTTTTGTTATTTTTCTCCAATATCAAAAACAAAAAAATGGGAAGATGACCCCTACTTGTTTTGTTTGTTAGTAAAAAGTTCTATAAAAAAATTATTCGGATGCCATCAAAAGATATTTGCGTCATAACAACTTCTTCTGGTAGTTTGCACCTATACATATACAAACACATACACCAACTCGTAATACTAAAAAGAAAGAAACATAACTTACAAGTACTTCTACGAATCTCTGACACAGATGGCGATTCACGCATAGCGTCAGCTAAATCCTCCTTTAGTCGAGAGTCACCATGAGACACGGTGAAATCAGAATCCAAGTGTTCGTGACGAAAACGATCCATAAGTTTCGGGCTTTGCTCTATACTACCTATTAATATAAAATTCCATACATGTAAATTTAATAAAAACTTTTTAATTCACACTTAATCTTTATTCCGTGGACGGAGCTTTTTTTAATCAATTTAAATTTTAAATACTATTTTGAATTCAGTCCCTACTTTTTCCACACAATTGTAGCTTGTAATGGTTCATTATTCACAACAAACAAATGTCCCATAGTTTCATGGTTGCTTGGTGAAATTTATTAAGTGTTAGAAACTTTTGTTAGCTATCAATGTTGAAAGCAAATTAAACTTTTCGGCGTGGACGTGTACTTTATTTCCTACCAATCGGGGGTAGATTTTCCACGTATCGGCTATTGTTTTGTCCGTAGGAATAAAGCTTTAAGTGTTGAACTTACTGTAGGATCCCGATTCAATTAAAACCGGCAGATTACAACGAGCCGCTGCAACTGGCATACTTAATGGATGAGAACGCATGGCGGAGGCCGCAGTGGTAGGCTTAGATACTCCTATTTCTACTGCCTCAACATCGACATGATTTAAATTAGATCTGAAATTTTGTATATTAAGACACATGTTTTTTTATTAAACTTTAGTTGTATAACAAACCCGCTAGGTGTATTGTATGTTTTGAATACACATTGTGGTCCCATCCAAAGCCGCCGATGTGGCCCAGCATGTGTTATTATTTCAACTTGCGATACCCAACTTTCAGTTTTTTCCTCTGTATCATACTGGCGCATACTGTCTAATAATATACATGAATTGCGATCCTTTATTAGCCAATTATCATTTGCTAATGGTGGCATCAGCTCATGAGATCCATCCCTTCGCCTGCCAAGGTTCCATTGAGCTTTAGCTTCTACATCCAATTCAATTGGAGTATCATCACAAATTTTTTCTTTGGCAATGTCTACAAAATAATAAATATTTAATACCACATAAATATGTAAATAGATACACGTATAACTGTGGTCTCCTGCCATAACCGCATAGCTCGTGTTAAGAAATATTTAACCTTTGGATGCCACGGCATTAGAGCTCCAAGGCGATTAATCTGTTGTTTCCAAAAATAACCCAATGTCATTCATCGAATTACGCTTAATAATGAACTAGTTAGTGAATTCGACTATTCTAATAAATATTCTCTAGAAGAACAAATTTGACAATTCCTTAGTTGACCTTATGTTATCCTTTCATTTATATTCAATTATAGTTAAGTATCTGTTTCAACTCTTTCAGAAAATAATTAAAACAGTTGTTTTGAATTCGACGAGCTAGATTTTAACAGTAACTGCAAAAAAATCACAGTTATATATTTTTTTTATTTACTTGATGCAAGTTTTGTATCCAAATCATATTGAATAAGGGCCCCGTGACCAGCCATTACAAACAGCGAATCAATCGCTTTGCGTTGGATACGATGCGATGCTTCTCTTGTTACATTTGGTGGTTCAAGTAACCATGACCGAGATTTTGCGAAAATTGCACACACACTTAAAGGTTTGCCGTTATCGTCTGACAATGAAGAGTGTCTTTGACGCTGTGAAGCATTTGATGTGCCTCCACCACCAGTACCACCACCGCTAACACCACTATTAACACCGATTTTTCCTGGCATAACAAGTCCAGCCGAAACAGGTGGCGATCCAAGAGCAAAGGGTTGTCGTAGCTGGGCTAGGGGTAAAACAACTGTTGGACGTGGAAATGGTGGTAATGTTGTATTATGATAAGGTTGTAATGATTGCATAAAATTAGTGCTTTCCGAATGTGTAATTGGTGAATTAGATCGCCCATCTGCCGATAAGCCGGCGGAACGATGGAATCGTGACAATTTATTAACAACATGTAGTGAAGTATGCGTGCGTACCCCCATTGGACCACCGTAAGGTGTAATGGGGAAAACATGAGTTGTTCCACGTAGTGTTGAAATGGCCACCCATCTTGAATCCAACGAAAATGTAATATTTTGCACTTTTGCACTGGTATCACCTCTATGCAATACATATAGATGATGTACAGCTGATAGGCTTGGGCTTACAGGATGGGGTTGCACGCGAAATACATGAAAATCATGACCACGCCGATCGGCTGTCAGCAACAGCATGCCTGAATTATCAAACTCCATTGCAACTATAGCTTCTGAATGGGCAACGAAATGCGCTATAATTGGCTCATTGCTAATATTACCAGCGGCGGCTGTTGTTGTGGTGGGACTGTAATCTTTTATTATTTGCTGAAATATGCATAATATTACATTATTCATGTATCTACTATACATGCAAATATATGTATGTATATACAAACCTCTATATCCATTATTGTTACTATGCCAGGTTGCTTAGCATCAATGCCAATAGCAGAATCGAAGCTGCTATTTTTGGATAAACTACCAGTGCTTGACGTTCCAGTCAAACCTGCTGCCACCTGTTCACCTAGTTCACGCAATCCTTTACCAAGTGATTTTGCTGCATTTAATACAGTAGCCGTATAACTGGCTATACCTTCGCCATCCCAGCCGCCACCGCTACGTTTCGTTGGAAGTAGCTTTTGCTCAGCATATGCTAACCAACGTTGTCCAAGAGCCACAGGATTTGGATTTATACTTTATATGAATTAAAAATATAGGCAATTGTTTTATTGTGATAGTGAAAGAAGAAAAACAAAATTCTTACCCAGGACTCGGATAACATGTCGTTATGGAAAGTCTATCATCCAGAGTGCGTGCATCAAAAATGGCTATACGTTCGTGAAACACAGCAACAACAGATGTACGATTCGACATTACATCAAGTATTGGATTCTTAAATTTAATTGTTTTCACTTGTTTTCCAGTCTTAAGGGATATAAAATTAAGAGTGCAGAATTGAGGCTGTGAAGATGTGGTACTTGTATCAACTAATGCAATAAGTGGACGCTTCTCAGCATATGCATCCATTGTTTCATCAGCACGTCCATGCTCGTCGATAGATCTTGTACATGCAGGTGTCGGTAAAATGCGTAGTGTTGAGACAACACCATGACGCCATGATAAAACTTCAATAGCCTCACCATTAGCCGGTATAGCCCATACTTGTACACCAAGCCCATATCCAAGTATTAAAAGTAAAGGAGGTGCAACATTTCCTTCCAACTCCCAATCAATACCAAAACATGGATCACTTATATCAGCAGTTGACTCAAATCTGGCCCAAATAATTGTATCCTTGGGTTCTGTATGCGTTTGATGTGTAGCAAGCGTAACATCGTTTATAAATCCAATTGCCGAATCCAATATTGAACGATCACTTACTACCTGGGGTGGTACTACTGCAGGTGCAGCCATACCATGCGATTGGCATCGGGACGAGTCTGCAGACATCTTCAGTTTTTATACTCTCTGTCGAAGTTGTGCTTCAAATAGCACTACTCTCCAAGAGAGCTACTTAATAAATAAGCACTTCGTATTGGATTATTAATTGGAAAATTCTTTTATAAGTCTTTTTCAGAATCAAAGTCAATGCAATGATGTCCTATGTAAGTTTGTATGTACAGCAAATGGTATATGAAGTTGTGACTCTAAACACTTCGTTTAATTTCCTTTAATTGTGTTTGAATTCTAAAAATAAAAAAAACACATTTTTAAAAATTTTAAAACTATTGATTTAAAATGAGAATTTAAAATTTTGTTAGTTAAATATTGTATATAGTACATAATAGCACACCGGTAATAGTGGCCAAAATTTGTGAATTTGGGTGCTATATTGCAAGTATAGAGAGAAACTGTAATAAGCATAGTTTTTCTGACTGGGAGGGACGGTACTGTGGTGAATTACCTACCAAAGATTTAAAAATTCTCATTCAAACACATTGTTGTACCTTCTGTATAAGTTACAAGCTCTCTGGTTATATATAAAATATTTTGGTATTCCTCATTGCGTCTAGCTTCGTGACAAACAAATTTTATTTATCTTTGTTGTTGCTATTCCATTCACCTTTGAATTGGCAGAGAACGCTATGTTCATATACATATATATTCTCTTCTTCCGTTTACCGTCTGTTCAACATATCAACAAAAAAGTATGTACATTTAGGATTTGTTATGGTATATCAGTGTACGAAAATAAACTACATTGTATGCAAATTTTTCTTTTTGTTTATTACTTCGATAATTCGAGACAAAACAAAAGCAAACAGCTGGCTTCACTTTGTCAATGACAAAACCCTTTTTTTTAATTTTACCAACGAAACCACCTCCTAAATGAATTGTACAAAGAATCTCATAAATTTATTTATGGTGTGTTTAGAGCCTCAAGAATACCTTTTCAACTCCGGAAACAGTCGGGTTCCCTTTCCCTCTATTAATTTATAGTCACCGAAAGGGAGTCGAAAAGTAGATGACCAAAGAACCAGAAGTTTTCCATAACTTCAGAAATTTAGCGGTAGAAAAATAAATTCAAAGTAAAATATGCGTTTTTTTTTGTAAACACTTAGCGACTTATAAATAAAACAACAAAATTAATTTTTCCCGTCAAAATTTGGAGTTTCCTTTGCAAATCAAAGGTGAACGTTTCGCTTGCGAGATTTTAGCATAGAATTGTGAGCGCTTTTATAATATGCTTAATTTTTTGTTGTTGTCAATTCAAACATTTTCTAAATTTTATCTTGCATCGAAATGACGATAAAAAAAAGGTTAATATTTTATAGCATACTAATCTTCTTTTTTTACACATTTCATATATTTGCATTTGTATGATTTATTGGAACAGTCAGAAACGAAAAGGAAATGTTTCGAAAATGTAAAGAACTGTTTGAAACCCCAAGAGGCACAATACTCAATGAGCCAATCATGGTATATTTTCGTACCCTGGGTTATACTTTGTATAACACAAATGTATGTAGTGCGTTTCGTAACTATGGCACACTCAATATTTACATGTCTAAACCATTTCAATATTTTTCTCATAGAATTCTTAAGAGCGGTATCAATCTATTTTCAAACGTTAAAGTTCGAAAAAGGTTTGAAGAACTTTCACCGTAACCGATTTAAACCTATTCATTTTTCAAACCCGAAACCATAACCTTTATTTTGATCTGAAAAAGAAAGAAACCGGTTCCAAGCGGTTTTGACATCATTTTATGAACACATATTTAATTTTACAAGATGGTGCCCTTGCTTATTTTTTTTTTCTTAGAAGACTGGGGTTTTCAAATTCCAAATTAAAGATACATATCTATAGAACCGTCTGAATACAGGTATTAAAAAAGTCGAATACTTTTTTTAATAAAAGAAATGTGTTAATTTTTAGAATTTATTTTGGCTAAATTTTATCCATACATTGCTTTAACAATATATATTATTATTTTGGAGTAAGTCCTTCATGTCCGCAGAAAAAATTATCAAAAATGAGGCCTATTAATTTGCAACCACTTGAATTTTGTAGCTAAGTAATAAACATAATGTATTTTTTTGTTCACAAACTTGTGCGTGTTTTCTTAATTTTAATTAATATTTTTCTCATTTAATTCTTAAGAGTGGTATAAATCTGTGTACTAAACGTTATGCACATTTTAAGTTCAAAAAAGTTTAGAAATTGTTTAAATATTTTAAATCAGAAAATCGAAAACACAGTTTTGTAGCATATAATACTTTTTTTAAAACTTATCTTCTGAATATGAATTCTGGGGAATAATTAAGTGAGGAAAATTCTATGGGCAAAAATATGTATTATCGTTTTCCTGGTTTAAAATATGAATGCCGTTTTATAACTAAAGCACACGCAGATTTGATATTTTGTTATCGTTTACATATGTATGTATATAATATCATTTCAATTATTTAAGTTTCGTATAAATATGTATTCTAAACTTTGAGCAAATCTTTAAAAGGTTAAATTTTGAAAGTGCTATAGTTATGAAACGCACTGTATGCTAAATAGCCACACATACATACATACAATTTTGCTCCTTATAAGCTGCTTATGTCATTTAGTCTTAAGAACTATAAGCAGCGGCTGCCATATTATACTGGTTATGTAGGTACTAGTCCTGGGACAATTTTGGATGTTAGATACTTTGACAAAACAGTGGCCAACCACCGCGAATATTTCTGCCATGAAAAGCTTCAACCATAGCAAATGACGTTCGGATCCATTAAACATGTTGGTCCCACCAACTTGTCAGTTATTTGATATAAACGGGTATACAACAACAATGTGGGTACGATCGGACAAGTTTACTATCTACCCCTATATGTATGCTACAAAAATTTTAATTAACGTATCACAACTATCCCATAAGTGACTAGTTGGGATTAACTATTACTCACAAGAACATATATATATTATTATTACAACTTAATCTAAATATGTTTATCTATGACTTAAGTTGACATACCTTTCAAGCATTGACGTGCACAAACCTTATAAATTTGATAACATCCCTAGTACAAGGCATCTATATACAATGTACATATAAATATATACATATAGTAAATATCTATAAACTTATACCTATACTTATAACTACATATTTTCATGCATGCTATTTACCATATCCATCAAAGGCCTACCAAAAATGTAGTAAGTAAACATAAGCCATGAGGAATATATTGTGGTTGTAGGAACAAATGAATCTCATTTGAATCTCATTTAAAATTTGGAGTTACATCTGTTTACATTAAAACTAGCGGTATAACATATAAATTTTAATGAATGTCGATGTGCAATTCAATGGTTTTTGAATTGTAATGTATAATGCCCATCTATGATGCATACCCATATACTCATATATAAACAAAAATGCATCATGCATTCATATAGATACAAAAATACACCTAACCAGCATTTTAAGCCTTCTTCGACGACTTGGTAACGCAAAGTCAATTCCCAGTCGCACTTTATTTCACGATAGGTGGCATCTTTTGAATTGCACACAAGTTCGATGAGAGCAAAGAATGGCACGGTAATGGTCTGACAAAATCGGCAGCACTCCTCTAACGACAATATACATAAGTAGTTTGTTTACAATGAGTTTTTTTTTGTTGTTGTTCCGTCTAATACTTTGGCTAGAATTCCGGTTATTCTATACGACACCACAGAATTGCTAAAACGCGTGACTAATGACAATTGCCTTTGACATCAAAACTGTTTTCCGTTTCGTTTATACTTCAAAATGCTAACTGGGTATACATTCATATATATATCCATACATGTAGTAGTGTTTGTTTGCAGGTGAGCAGCTGATTGTTTGATGCATAGGGTTTGACCTTAGTATGGTAGCACCAACAGATCCGTTTCCCTTAATTTTAGGTTTTAAAAGGGAATAAGGGGACACGCCTTATCTTGTTTTCATAGTTTTTGTTATTATAACACCATTTTGTTCATTGATTACGCATTTTTTGTTTGTTTATCATTTTGAATATTAACTACGACATTGTTTTTCATATTTTTGTGTATGTACACACATATATATAAGTAGATCTGTATATATATTTACACATTTGATTATATATATACTATGTAATATATTTCTTACCAACTATTTGTGGTTATTTCGGATTAAATTGTCTATATAACACTTTTTTATCATTCTCACTTGTAATATATATTGTTTTATTACACTTTGAACAACAATTTAAAGATAGTTTGAAAATTTTAGTTTAATTTGTTTGTACTCAGCTCGGATGTTGTGCGCAAACAAAGGAAAAATTACGAAATGATGGCTCTATTCACTATTGTCACTTTCCTTTTGTTGTATTTTCGTTTCTCTTCTCTACTCAGTCTTAGCTTAGTCTTATGGTTGTCATCTCTTTAAAAAAAAATCAACCAAAGTAAAAATACAAAACAGAAAATCGTTTTTACATGCATTTACACGATCTTTTGCCAGAAGTGTGAAAATTAAATTTATTGAGAAGTGGCTGCCATCTAAAGTTATATCAGGATTTTAGACTTACATGCTTCAAACTGGAAATCAGAAATGTATTAAGGCAAACATTTAATTCGTTATTTTGTATTTGTATGCGTGACAGTGTCATATTTTGTTTGTTTTAATTACACCGACAACAAATATGCAAATATGTCTTTACATCCTAAAAAAACTTCCAAATTTGCTTTAAGCTTACAAAAGTAAATACATGGTTAGGAAGCCGTCTGCTCCTAGCATTGTAACTCCTTAATTTTCAATTACCTGACCATGCAATTACAATTTTGCAAGTTTATTGCTAATGAACGTTTTTATTAACTTACGGTAAAGTATTTGTTTTCCAACAAAAAAAAAAAAAAACCCCCAGTATTTGAACATTTCGAAGGCTAAGTGGAAGATCACAATATATATCAAAATTTTTTTCAACAACGCCCTATTTTAAAATTTGGTTTAAGAGCGCCCTATCTCCGAATGAGTTTCAAAAACTGCCTATCTGAACAAAAATTCAATAAACTTTTTCTGGGATAGGACGTTTTTGAATTAAATTCTCAGATATGGCGTTGCTGAAAAAAATTCTAAGATAAGGCGATTTTGAATCAAATTCTGAAATAGTGTTATTTAAACCAATTTTGATATGATTTTTAAAAAATATTTTGAAATAGGGTGATCTTTCACACAGCAGTAGAATTGGAAAATATTGATTAACGAACTAGCTTACTACGATGTTTTTGGGGTTATGTTCCAAATTTTTTTGGACTGTATTTCCTTGTTATTACTTAATAAAACATTTTTTCTATTTTATTAATTAAATTTACAAAATTCAATTTAAGTTCAGAAAAAAAAAATTTTAGTTCAAAAAATTACATTTCAGAAACTGAAAAAGGTTTGGACTGGCCCAAATAATAAATTTTCTGAATTTTAATTCTGACTTTCTGCATATTAACTCTAACTTTATGAACTTAAAATGAAAGTTCCGAATTTTAATTGTAATTTTCCGGATATGAATTGTAACTTTCTGGACTTAAACTGAAAAGTTTGTAGATTCACCTAAACAGTAACACCACCACATGCAAATGAAAATTATAGTTTACTAACATAGTCAAAGCCATGTGTGTGACAGAAAGGTTATCTGACTTGCCGTATAAGTGGTATATTGTCATAAACGTAACAGAATTAACCCTATTATATTGTTAAGGAAGTTGTTATGGCGCGATTCCTTTAATATTTCTTGGGGTTTCATTTTAAAAGTTTAATGAATTTAAATGCAACTTGAGGTGATGGCAATAATTTTTCAGTAGTAATTACCTCACTATTTCGTTTTGAGCTTTGGTCTGGCGGCCTTTGTTCTCTTGGAAGTTTGTTTTTATTTACTTTATTTTATTCATTTATTTTAAGTCGACACTAATATGGTTTTGATAGTATCCACTAGCAACGAGGTTTTTTACCATCAATAATAGATTCCTAAATCTGCAACTAAATTTTCTATTGCTTCATTTGCATGTAATAAAATTTTTAAAATATCGAAAATTTTCAAACTAGATTTCTTTTTAAGTCGGTTAAAACATTTTTCGGTTTAACGGTATAGTCTTGTTCCGATTAACAGCTCATTAATATATAAGCGCACAGATTTGGCGACCCACAAAAAAAACGCACGGAATTCAATTTAGGTTGCTCTGATACAATTTCTATTAGCATGAGACATTTCTGACAAAAAATGGTAATACTTTACATCCAACGTCAACTATAAAAACTGCACTGAAAATGTTGATATTGGAGACGCGTTTCGGTCCCAGGAACCCTAATCTGGTGGAAGAAACCCCATTATTTTTAGTAATTTAAAAGTAATTAGCAAAAAACCAAAAAATTACCTAAGTAAGATTCCAAAGGGGGTGCCTTCGGCCGCGCTTCAAAAAAATAACCCTTAGCCGGTTCAACACCGGTTCTATCGTACTGGAATGACCAGGGTTTTTTACCCAGCCAAGGGCTGTTATTTCAGTGTAACCCTGCCCAATCTGGGTACCAATACCGACATTTTTACCCAAAAAATTCACGCTGTGCGTTTTATATGGTTTAGCTGTAAGAGAAATATCAAATTCAATCAATCAATATTTTGTGTGAGGTAGATTTGGCAGCTCTAGACATGGAATTGGAAAATTGATATCAATTTATGCCCAAAAATATATGACGCAGTTAAATAAAAAAGGTTATTAGAGGAATATACATACATACATACTACGTACAAATAAACAACTTATGTGTATTTATCTGTTTCAATATATTAAGAGGACCTTACCCCCAGTTAACTAAAATCTATTTAAAGAATCTTCAATATTATTTATGTAGAAATATTAGAACTTTTCAAAATCACCTTTATTTTAACCCGACATAAGTCCTTTTAATATATTGCCACAGAAGTATTGTTTATCAAAATTGTTATTGAAATTATTAGCTGAAAGTTCACCTATGTACTCACAAATTGATGTTGACACCCAGCAGAACAAACAAGATGCAAGTAAAATTTTAATAACTATTTCGTTTTTATAAATCTTGCTTAATATTTAATATTTGCAATAACATTTGTTTAGTCCTTTAACTTGATTAATATATTCAACAAAAATCTTTGATTTTCAATTCACATTAAACTTCGTCGACTTCCAATGAAAACATTCATTTGCAAATTTTGTTTTGTTTTGCTCTTTTCCAATCTGGGCAACGTTGCCAGAGAAAAGGTTTATTATTATTTTGTTTTGTTGTTTTTCCGACAGGGTGAATGATTGATGTATATTGGAACGATTTTTCGTCATCCCTTGTCAAATTTGGTTTTGAGACAAACCGGTTTCGGCGTTGTGCCACCATCAGTGTCGATTTTCGTTCTGATCTGTTGTGGTCGTTTGTCTTGTATTTATGCTGACGTTACCTGCTACCTACTATAAATACAAGACAAACGACCACAACAGATCAGAACGAAAATCGACACTGATGATGGCACAACGCCGAAACCGGTTTGTCTCAAAACCAAATTTGACAAGGGATGACGAAAAATCGTTCCAATATACATCGTTTATTATTATTATTAGTGTTTTCATCAACATTTTCACACTGATGTAAACATGTTGACAGAAAATTGCGACACTCTTCCAGCTTCCATAAAACCGGTTAACGCTAACTGGGGCTTAATAGACAAATTTTTCACAGTTAGCTGTCATATTAACCTTAGTAGAATAGATACTGAGCAGCAAAACCATCCTACACCAATTCCAGCAGTACCGTGATGGTCATTGGCTACTAAGGCCTGAACAGCCTCGGATATTACCACAAATATTTACTTTTGCTTAAGCCTATTGTAGATGCAGGAAAAATGGAAATTACCGCCCAATATAAATGGAGTCACAATTGAGTCACTGCTCAACCTAAATAACCAAATAAATTATATTTCCTTTAAACAAACTGTTCAGTAAATTTGCAAAGTAATATAATCTCCGATTAAAGGTAACAAAGGTTAAGGGCCGTTTTCTGAATGTCCGGCTTACGCTAGCAGGCAGTTAAATTAACAGATATTCGTTGGTTATTTTTCACAAAAAATTAATTGACGTAAATCGTTCGGCTAGTTAAACAAACCGCGATCCCCTGTTCGTCGCGTTTTAGAAATTTTTAAACAATATAATAATAATAATAATAATTAAAAGTTTAAAGTTCTTGTTGCGGTTTTGCTGTTGTTATTGTGCTAGCGACTACTTAACCTGCCCAAAGTATCGCCTCTCATCCAACACTATCATCAAGCTCTTCTAACGGAAGTCCTAGAAACCTAGCGCCTTCAACAGGGGTGGACCAGAGTGAAATTGCTGTTAGAAGAGTAGGCTCGGTTGAGCAGATGAACAGATGATTAGTATCATGGGGAGACACGCCGCATGCGGGGCAGACATTTGGCATGTCAGGGTTCAGTCTGGATAGGTAAGACTTTAGTCTGTTACAGGCGTTAGTCTAATAGGCGTTGCGTAGCTCAGAACCGGCTGGCCGATCGCCTTGTACGTTGCTAGTAACGTTTCTTTATCTTTACCAAAAGTGCTGCCAGCTAGTGACTTGAGGATTTTGTTACGGCTTTGTACTTTGGTGGCAATCGCGGCTACATTAGCACTGTAGTTGAACATGTGATCAAACGTGACCCCTAAGATTTTGCCGTCGACGTAGACGTCTAATTCCATGTTCACCTGCGCTGTACACGTCGTAAATAAGGTGGCCGAGGACTTGGTCCGTGACAGTGTCAGATTTCGTCCAGCGAAAAAACCGGACAGGGATGGGAGGTATGAGTTTACCTCGAGCAGAGCTCATCTACAGAGGGGCCCTCACTCTCTGGTGAGGAAGGGAGCCTCATATGTAGTAATTAAACAAAAGCGGGGATAGGACACCACCCTGTGGCACCCCTTGGTTTTGTACTTCCGCCTCTAAATTCAATCGATGACTGCCGCCCACTCAGATAGTTGGCGGTCCAACGCTTTAGACAGGGGGGGAAAGTCGAAGGCTTTCGACAGGTCAAGCGCAACTAGCATGGTCCTGTCATTTGGACGATGTTGGTTGAGACCGACACCTATCTGAGTGGTGACGGCGTTTAGCGCGGTGGTAGTGCTATGCATTTTACGGAATCCATGCTGATGTTCGGCTAGTCGCAAGTTAGGGGTGTAGTAAGGGAGCAGGACCGTCTCCAAGGTCTTCTCTACTGGCGAGAGGAGTGATAGCGGTCGATAAGACTCCCCTCGTTGGCCGGCTTGCCGGGCTTTAGTAGTGGCACCACCTTTGCCTGTTTCCATTTTTCTGGAATGATAAAGGTGGTCCTAAACATATTGAAGACCGTTGGATATACCGTCTGGGCCTATCGATTTAGACCTTTTGGACCCCCGTATGGCCTCCCAAACCTCCGTGGTGGTGATGGCAATGGGCGCTTGGCTATTTTTTCGTTTGTGCGCTTCCCTGATGGCTCGTCTAATTTCCTTGTCGACCGAAGGATGCAGTACAAATTGCCGGCAGCAAGCGCTCGCGCAACTCTTCGGTTTCGACTGTACCTTATCACCAAAGGTGATAGATATTTTGTCGTAAGGTTTGGTCGCCAACACCAGCAGAGAGGTTGCAGGATCTTAGGTGCTCCTCCCATTTGGCGCGTTTGTGTTGACCAACCAGTCGTCTGATTTCCGTATTGAGATCTTGAATTTGGGGATCCGTAGGCTCCAAATGTCGCATATGGTCACGTTCATTTCGCAGGGCCGCTGCCTCTGGGGGGAAATACGGGCGTACCTCCTTAATTCTACCTGATGGAATGTATTGATTAGAGGCTGAAGCTATGACCATGCGAAACGCTGTTTTTCCTTCTCGTACGTTATCATTGACATTCTCTGACTTGACGCATTACTGCGATTTTCCGTGGTTTATTGCTGCGCAGCGACAGTAATTGGTTGAACATGGATGATGGCAGCCTTGCTCAAATTAGTGAAAATACACGAAATGTCATACAAAAAGGACTGAACAAAAACATTTCACATACCCAAAGAAAAAACAATACCATTGACATTTTTTGTATTTACTAAATATTTGCACAATTTGCCCACGCACGCAATTCAATTACCTATTCGAGTATCATAAATATAATGGCTGATAAACTGCCAAATATTCCGCCGCCTTCCAAACCATTCCCAGGTATGTAGATTAGAGTTTTACATTTGTAACGAATAAATTGGTTTTGTCTATAGGTTCACTTACACCCGGTTGGAATGATCCACCAGCTGTAAATAACGATGCCCGTTCTCAAGACCGACCAAAAATCCATTTAAACAAAAGAGTTGCTTTTCCAGTACAGGGAATGTCAACAGGGAATAATACAGAATCAAACACTCTTTCTGTGGGTTGTGGACCGCCATCGCATCCTGAAGCAATCGTGACTCCTTTGAAATTAGGTCTATCGGATTCTCCATGGGATACATCTGCATGCAAGACAGGCACCTGATTGAGTTAAAACAATACTAAATAGTAGCATAGTTTATTAGGAGTAATTAACATAACTAAAGATGGAATTACATATACATATACCCTTATATTTATAAAAATTAAACATGGTTTTCAAAGCTTTTAATTTTAAATTATAAGAGCCTTATACATTTTTTTTTTTTAATTTTTTGAATATGGGGGATAGTTAATATATTAGCCCTGTTTTTTTTCACACGCATATACATCTGCGTCTGCAACTAAAAAAACCAAAAAGAGTTAATTTGCGTGGGCTTGACCATACTTAAAACGGCAGCTTCTTGTCCAAACTGTTTTAAGTCTTCCATCATTTTTAATCCGGCGTACACAGAATTACTTAGTAACTGAGTAGCCCTCGAAACACTCATTTTTTCGAAGTTGTTCGGGCGGATGTAGGCCTCAGTCAATTTTGGACTTACTTTGTAGTTGCTGTTGGTCTTGTCCAAATCAAATAGTTTCTCGACTATTACCTTATTTACAGTGCCGTCCCTTGTTTCTACACTGTATTTACCTATAAAATTGTTCCGAATATATTTTATTAGGTGGCAATAGTCGAACATAAAGTGGGTATCTACACCCTTGTATGTCACTATTTGATGTTACATGCTTACATTTAAGTTCGTGAAAGCCGTTCTATTTTGTGATCCTTGGTCGCGGTTTAACGTGAAGTCCCATACTACGGGCTACGTCCATGTTCCGGTAGACCAGTCCTGTCAGATCCTCGGCGCTCACTCCATTCCTTGCCACGTATTAGGACATCATGTACTTCCAGCTGCTGCAGATTCCTTCAACCGTAAAAAAAGAGGCATTTTTCAGCAATCCGATTGAGACGACAGGCTTCCCCACTGTCTACAAAATCGTCTATGACATCACTCCTGTTATATGTCAGATCTTTTTTTATTGTAACCTCATCCCACATGATTACGCATATGTGATGGGTTAGTGGCATCGGGGCAATCATTTCCTTCAGATTCTTGATTACTTGTACGTCAATGCCTGGACGGACAAATCGGATTGGTCGCTCCCTTGAAAGGGTACTCTTCATCTTGAAAGGGTCATCTTTCATGAACTTGTAAGCTTTTGTGGACATGTAGCTTCTGTTTTGAGCTAACACCTTTTCGTTGGGCTTATACCAACTGTGTTTGCTGCCAGTTATCATTCTTGCGAAGATAACTGCAATACAATCGACTTTTCCATTAAATTCTGCATTTCATGTTGTACTTTAGTTGCTTCCTTCCTCATGTTCCGTATGGTGCTCCTTAAAATGATGATCATATCCCGCTGTGTCTTGTTTATTTTTTGGTAACCTCGTTCATGTCGAGCTAATTTTTCCCTCTCGCTGGTTCGACCGAGCTTATAGCCAGTGTCTAGACCCTCGGACCTCCGGCCGACGTCCAGACGGTGGCGTTTTTTCTCCAAGTCAGAATACAGTTCGAATTCTGCCCAGGTCAAGTAAGTGGGCGGCGATTTTGTGCGCTTAGCTGGTACAGGTTTCTGCACCTTCCACGGAGCGCTACAGCTCGGCACAACGGGTGGCGATATTGCGCGCTCCTCTGGTGCAGACCTTTAAACCAGCGAAGGAACATTAAGACGTGTCACCGTTGGCGCCGGTATTATGCGCTCCATTGGTGCAGACTTTCACCCCGTTGAAGGAGCGCTTTCACTTACCGCCCTGGACGTGGGTATTTTGCGTCCGTCGCGAAATGTCCGTCACAAATAAAAAGAGCTTATTGCCCAAGTCGCCTACAGACCCTGATTAAGGAACTCGTGCATTGTCATATCCTCGGCTGAAATACAACCGGGGATGCAACATGACCGTTTAAGTTTACGGATCTCCACGATTGAATGTATCGGTGGATTGGCATGTCCTTCAAATAAAAATGAAAATCAAATGTAGCTCTTCGTCAATTATCATGGTAGTGTAAACAATCAAATAAGAAATCACACACACATTCACACATCGCAAATTCAAACAAAAAGTTGATTAAAATAAAAGAAATTTACGTTGAATACTATAACAATCTCAAATTTCTTTTAAAATGTCATTAAACATCAATAACTATTATTCCAACAAGCAAAGTAAACATAAAATAAATGTTTAAAAAAATTTCCGAAATAAACGACACGTTGGTAAAAAGCCTATAAAAAAAAGTTTTAAAAAGCTTTTTGTAAGTGTTTTTTCAAAGTTCTGGGTGTGTAGCATAGCACCCTGTCGGAATATATAAGGCAGTGACCGAGCAAGGCAGCCCTACCAGAAACGCTGATCTTTTTAACTAACACACTCACACTCTAAATTTCAGGGCTGATCATATACTGACCAAAATAGTGACAATTAGGGGTCGCCATTATCAGTGTGAGAGAGATATATAATGATCTATAAAATTCTATGTATGCGAGAATAACTCATCCAATTGAATCATGTGGTCAGTACTGACTGTCATTTGACTATCAAATGATCACCAGCAATGGTGCGTTTTCAAAATTCCCAGAAAATGTTTAACCGTCGCGAATTCTATGCGAAAACTCTAAAAATTTAAGTTGAGAGTTTTTATAAAAGCCAGAAGCGGCCTATTTGAACCATTTTTATTGAAGATAAATATTTAAAAATGAAGAAAAGAGCATATCAAAGCTCCATTAAAAGAGAAAAAATACAAAAAGTTGGCAGAATGTGTGGGGCCCATCAAAATAATTGATTCGGGAAAGTGTTGATGCAGTTGCATTTCCAGTCGCGGAAAGTGTTTCTGCAACCGAAAGTTTTGTTCCGCTGCCGATTGCGTCGAAAAGTGCATTTCCGCTCTGGGAGGACTTCGCTCCTGAAAGTGGTTTACGTTATGATGCAGTTGCATCTGAAAATGTGTTCCAGCCGATTGATCCATTATTTATTATTATTATATATATATTGTGGCGATTATTCTCAAGCATGTACCATCCCTAACTCAATAACACTCCCACCACTAGTTAACACACAACTGAGATAACGATGGCTACGCTTATGCATGCAAGCGTGTAACTAGGAAGAGGAAGAGAGATGGCGCGAGTGTTTGCGAATACGATGCAAAGAGGAGATGCTAATAAATAAGACCGACCCTTTCAGAACACGAAAAGCGAACAACCAAGAAAGTTCTCGGTGCGTAGGCAAGCACCCTGTTGGACTATATAAGGCGGTGACCAAGCAAGGCAGGTTGATCAGTTTGTATTCAAGTATTGTACAGTGAACTACTGTGGAGTAACCAAACTCGGGAATTTGTATTGCGTTTATTACTAGTAAATAAAACTAGCTATTACTTACAATATCTGTGCGTGTGTTTATTCGACTTTATAGTGATCGAACCCAGGATTGATAATCAAGGAATAATCGAATTCGTCACAATTGGTGTCAGAAGCGGTATTGTTGAATAAATACCAGTGAATTTAAGGATAACAAGGACATGGCGAAGCTGAATGAATTAAAGATTCAGCAACTCAAAAATGAGTTGCAACAACGGGGACTAAACACTACAGGCAATAAATCAGAGTTACAGTCACGATTGCGAGAGGCTATGGAAGCAGAAGGAATCAACGTTGATGATCATGTTTTTCATCTTGTCGAGGAGGCACCGACAAAAATGGAAGAAAGAAAGGAGTCTTCGAGTCCAATAGCAACCGTCGACACAAACATGATATTGGCTGTATTAACTCAGATGTCGACTAAAATGGAAGAACAAGAGACGCGTATTACATCTCGACTGGAAGAGCAGGAGTCACGAATGTCATCAAAAATTGAAGGCCAAGAGACTCGTTTTTTGGAAATTTCTACCCAGGTTTCATCACAAATCTCTGCTCAACTAGAAGAACAAAGGACTTATATGTCATCGCGGCTGGAAACACAAGATGCAAAAATAACAGAAGTGCAAGAGATATTCAGAGAACGGCAGGACAAAATTGAGGCCGAAGTGGATGCTTTGAAGGGCCGTATCCAGGAATTGCAACTAAACCGCACAACTGCTTTAGCGAATACTCCCAAGGTAAAATCACCTTCCTTTGATGGTTCTGTTCCATTCCAGGTATTTAAGCTGCAATTGGAGAAGACGGCTGCGGTGAATAATTGGTGCACTGAAGATAAAGTTGCAGCACTATTCGTGGCATTGAAGGGACCTGCAGCAGAAATCTTACAGACTATTCCCGAGTCCGAAAGGAACAGTTATGAAGCATTGATGGGTGCAGTTGAGAGGCGGTATGGTAGCGAACATCGAAAACAGATATACCAAATAGAGCTACAGAATCGCTTCCAGAAACCCAATGAGACTTTGCAGGAATTTGCATCGGATATCGAGAGGTTGGCCCATCTAGCAAACGCAGACGCACCCGTAGAATACACGGAAAGGGTAAAAATCCAAAGCTTTATAAATGGAATACGTGACGTGGAGACGAAGCGAGCCACATATGCAAATCCCAAGAGATCATTTGCTGAGACGGTAGCTCATGCTCTAACGCAGGAAACAGCCTCGCTATTAAGTAAACCTGCATACAAGGCTCATCGTGTAGAAGTGGAAACTCCGGCTTGGGTAGACAAAATTTTGGAAGCGTTGAACGGAGTACAGAAAAAAGTGATGGTGCCATTAAATGCTTTAAGTGCGGAAAACCAGGTCACATAGCACGTTATTGCGGCACTGGCTCCAGTAATCCTGGCAATTTAAGTGGAAGTAAACGCAAAGCTGGAGAAGATGAGCAAGATGAATGCCCTATAATCTCTGTGTCACAACTCGAACGGAAAGCGGGTAATGTTACTGTTGAAGGCAACGTGGACGGGAAAGAGCGCTTGCTGACTGTGGATACGGGTGCATCACATTCCATCATTCGGAGTGACTTGGTCAGCGGGAAGGTGAGACTATTGCGGAAAGCTAAATTGTGGACAGTAACTGGTGAAAGCAAGCAAGTCCTGGGAGAGGTGACATGTAAGATTGTGATTGGGAATGTAGCTACTTATCACAACTTCTTGGTAGCGAATATTGTCGACGAAGTCATCATTGGCGTTGACTTCTTGGCTGAGAGAGACATTCACATCAACGTAAGGAACAGGGTTATGACTTACAACGGCCAAGAAGTTCCTCTGGTCTTTGGACACAATAGTGGCTATACCACCAAGGGAGTGATCTTGAAGATGAAGCAACAGAAGCCTCGTAAAGCACCGGTAGCTCCTCGACCAAAGGCTTTCATGGACAGGTGCCTCCTGAAGAAGATTCGGCAAGGCCAGGAGGAAGATCCAGATTTGGCACGTGTGTTGAAAGGAATAAAGGAAAACAAACAGCCAAGAAGAGGAGAGATGATTAGAGAGAGTCGCATCGCAAAAGCATACTGGACACAATGGAGTAATTTGAAGCTAATATCTGGGTGTTTGCATCGGATATGGGAAAGTGAAGATGGCCGGAATCATCGAGCACTTATTGTTGTTCCCAAGGCAAGAATTCCAGATGTTATCAAAGCGTCGCATAGTTGCCCAGATGGAAGGCACATGGGAATAAAGAAAACGCTGCAAGAGGTAAAGCGGCGGTTCTATTGGATCGGTTGCAAACAAACTGTGAGGAAATGGATTACTAAGTGTGCAGGGTGTGCTGAGGATAAAAGACGAACATCTGGTGGTCATGTTCCGAGGAAGCAACGCAACTTAGTGGATAATGTGAACCAGTGCAATGGGCATGAGAGAACGGAACGGAATCCTGAAGAAACGACCTGCAGGAATGTTTGCCGGGTACCACTGGGAACGAAAGTGAAGGCACTAATCCATTCGGGATTAAGAACGGACAAAATGGTTGGAATATGTGACACTGCAATACATTGTGGGAATCTCTGCAGGAGAGGATTGATGTCGGAGTTTCAATCACTGGAGGAAATGAGGTTTGGTAAAGCAGTGCCAACCATTGAGCGTCTAGCAGCGTTTGGTTTGGGAAATGTGTCTGATCGGGACGATCAGACTTAGGTGGAGGGCAGTGTGGCGATTATTCTCAAGCATGTACCATCCCTAACTCAATAACACTCCCACCACTAGTTAACACACAACTGAGATAACGATGGCTACGCTTATGCATGCAAGTGTGTAACTAGGAAGAGGAAGAGAGATGGCGCGAGTGTTTGCGAATACGATGCAAAGAGGAGATGCTAATAAATAAGACCGACCCTTCCAGAACACGAAAAGCGAACAACCAAGAAAGTTCTCGGTGCGTAGGCAAGCATCCTGTTGGACTATATAAGGCGGTGACCAAGCAAGGCAGGTTGATCAGTTTGTATTCAAGTATTGTACAGTGAACTACTGTGGAGTAACCAAACTCGGGAATTTGTATTGCGTTTATTACTAGTAAATAAAACTAGCTATTACTTACAATATCTGTGCGTGTGTTTATTCGACTTTATAGTGATCGAACCCAGGATTGATAATCAAGGAATAATCGAATTCGTCACAATATATATAATTTATCTTCATTTAAATCAAAAAAGACAAGAAATGTTCAAGTAGTTATAAGATGTTAAGAAATACATTTTTCTGTATTTAAAAAGCATTTTTACATTGGTCAGCTGTGACATTATTATGGTCATCACTGGCATAAACAGTAGTGCATCATTTTTGACAGTCAATGATAGACTTATAGACAGCACTGATCCAATAATTCAAGTGGGAGTGAGCAGTACAGCTCTATGCTTAATTAAAAGGCGATTTTATTGTGTTAGAGTGAAATAAAAGCTCACACGTACACAGTTGTTTACATCAGTTTTGCGCAAGCCCTCTTGTGTTCGTGATGTAAAGTTTGTTTGGAGTGCTGACAATTATACTGACAGTACTGACGATCAGATGTTATGTCAAATGACAGTCAGTGTTCTGGTAGGGAGGTTGATCAGTTTATTTTCAAGTGTTGTTCAGTGAACTACTGCGAAGTTACCAAACTCTTAAATTTGTATTGAGTTTATTACTAGTTGTAAGAAATCTCGTATCACTAATTATAACGAATGTCAGAAACACTTCAAAAATGTATTGGGCAACTTCGCTCTTTATTAACTCGTGTAACTAGCTCTCTTCCGTTCCTCGGTACTTCCGGTAATGTCACCTTGTTACTTTTAATTACTTAATTAATAAATAAATTATCCTGAATTAATATCGATCGGCTATTACTTACTTCCGAAATATCTTCACTGGCGACGAGAACATGGAGGCGAGCGAATTAGAAAGCGTGCTTAAGAAGTTTCAGGAATCTAATACAGAATTCCTTAAAAAAATTCTTGAACAAAATGTTGCAACTATAAGCAAAATGTGTTATAAGGAGCCTCAAACAAAAGGCGTTCCCAACTTTAGGAAGTTTGATAAAAATATTGAAAAGTGGTCAATATACATACAACAGATGGAGCACCATTTCGTAGCAAATGGCGTGTCCGAAGAAAGCCTAAAGCGTGCATGTTTTCTCTCTTGGATAGGCACCGAGGCTTATGAGTTATTGCAAAAATTATGTGATAACGATATCACCCAAAAATCCCTCAGCGATTTAAAGGCGAAATTCGACCAACATTTTATAGAAAAGCAGCATGTACTGTCAGCACGTTTTAAATTTTATTCGATACGCATGAAAAACAATCAAAAATACGCAGAGTGGGTGGCAGAATTAAGAGGAGCAGCAAAAGAATGTCTATTTGAGTGCACAAAGGCAAACTGCCACGAAACCTTCGTAGAAAATAGCATACGCGATATGATTATCATGCACACTCCTCACGATAAAGTACGGAGTGCAGCACTACAAAAGCCGAACCCAACTCTCGATGAAGTTCTACAAATAGCAACAGTGTACGAAGCAACTGTCAAAACTTGCTTAGAAATAAAAGGCGAAATAAAAGGTGAGGAAAATGATGCAACAATCAACAAAAATCCTAGAAGCTACCAAAAGCAAAAAGGCCGTAAGCAGGTAAATAAATCTACTTTAACAAAATCGTGCCCAGGTTGCGGCACTTCGCACTCTAGGTCACAGTGCTATCATTACAAAAACAAAACCAAATGTCGTTTGTGTCAAAAGAATGGGCACATAGCTACTGTTTGCCGAACAGTTGCTGCGCCAACTGAAAAGCAACGAAACAACGAGCAAAACAAACGCGACGAAAAGGTAAACACAGTTGACATTTGCACATTCGAGAATATTGGTTTGTTAGATATTGTAAACAATGAAAAACAGTGCGAAGTTAAATTATCTACTGATGTTAATAACCGGTTTGCCAAATATTTAATTGACATTATGGTGAATAGAAATAAAGTGCAGTTCCAGGTGGATACGGGCGCATCATGTTCGCTTATTGGACTGCATACATACGAACAGCTGGGCAAACCGGCGTGCGAAATTACCAGCAAAATATTGAAAGCTTACGGCGGAGGCTTGATTAAATTGAAGGGTGTTATTAAAGTCAACGTTGAGTGGAACGGCGACACAAAATACATGCAGTTACTCGTGGTAGATTCACACCAGGCCTCAAATATACTAGGGTTGGATTGGGTTGAGACACTACAATTCGAACTAAACACTAACGAGAAAATCCAGTCTATTTCAACTATGCAAAGCCACACGTCGCGTGATGCCTTATCAGCTTCACTAAAGGAATGCAGCCAGCAGTATGCTGATATATTCTCTTCGGCAGGGGGTCCTTGTAAAACATTTAAAGCTAATATTAGGTTGAAACCTAACGCAGTACCAAAGTTTTGTAAACCTTACAATGTGCCGTTTGCGCTACATGCAGACGTACGTGCTGAAATAGAACGACTTGTAAATAACAAAGTGCTAAAGCCAATAAGCACAAGCGAATGGGCTGCACCTATTGTGGTGGTAAGAAAACCAAACGGGAAACTCCGAGTCTGTGCAGATTTTAAAGTGGGTGTTAATTCTCAAATTGAAATCGATCGATACCCAATTCCGCGTATTGAAGAACTTTTTCATAAATTACAAGGAGGGCAGTGTTTCACAAAAATCGACTTAAGTGAAGCATATTTGCAAATGGAGTTGGCAGAATCTGCAAAACAGTTTATGGTCATAACGACTCCTTTTGGGTTGTTCCAATTTCAAAGAATGCCATTTGGCATTTCAAGCGCTCCAGGGCTATTTCAAAAATTTATGCGCAGTTTACCTCGATGATATAATTGTGTCAGGTCGAAATGATAACGAGCACCGTGACAATGTAAATATGGTTTTTCAACGCTTGAGGCACCACGGGTTACAATGTAAGTTAGATAAATGTAGTTTCGCACAGAAGCAAATAGAGTACGTGGGCCATATCATAGACGATAAAGGTATCCAACCCTCAGAAAAACGTGTCGAGGCGATCAAAAGTATGCCTAGTCCGAAAAACGTTGCCGAAGTAGAGTCATTTATTGGTAAAGTAAATTATTATAATAAATTCATTGATAGTTTTTCAACAATAGCAGCGCCGTTAAATAGGCTGCGAAGAAAAAGTTCTGTATTTCAGTGGGGTCGAGAAGAGGAAAAGGCCTTCCAGTCGCTTAAGAACTCGATAGTTGAAGCGACTCGACTAGTTCATTACGACGACAATCTACCAATTATACTCGCCGTGGATGCATCCAAGTTGGGGGTTGGCGCGGTCTTATCGCATCGTTTTGAAAATGACGAAGAAAAGCCAATCGCACACGCGTCGAAGACCCTAAATGACAGTCAAATAAACTACTCACAGGTGGAAAAAGAGGCTTTGGCCATAATCTATGGCGTAACTAAGTTCCACCAATATCTCTACGGTAGAAAGTTCGAGCTTTTTACTGATCATCAAGCACTTACAACGTTATTTAATCCCGCAAAAAGGCTACCGGTTATGGCACTACACCGTATACAACGTTGGGCCTTTGTACTACAAGCATACAACTATACAATTCGATATAAAAAATCTGCTCAAAACGCGAATGCAGATGCCCTCTCGAGATTGCCATGTGGTGAGGACCCTGATTTTGACAAAGGGGAGAATAGTGTCTTTACCATCGATGTAAACTATGAAGATACTGTCAATAGCTTTCCAATAACACATCACGTTATTAAACAAATGACTGAAGAGGATGAAACTCTGAAGATGGTGCGCAAATATGTGCTTGACGGTTGGCCTCAGCATACGGTTTCAAAAAGTCTTTTGCCATACTTCAATCGAAACCTCTGCTTATCAGTACAGAATGGCGTACTACTGTTGCATACGGACTACACGCGAGTTATCATACCCAAACAACTTCAAGGTAGGGTATTAACGATGCTCCATGACGGACATTGGGGCAAAAGCCGAATGAAAGAGATGGCTAGACGCTATGTCTGGTTTCCTACGATCGAAAAAGAAATTGAAGAAATATATGAAAACTGCTCTATATGCCAATCGACGGCATCTTTGCCTAAACGCGAATTTTCGAAATGGCCGGAAGCAACGCAGCCATGGGAGCGAATACATTTGGACTTCGCGGGCCCATTTTATAATCGCATGTGGTTGATTATTGTTGATTCTTATTCAAAGTTTCCGTATGTAATTGAGCTAACAGCAGCAACTACAACAACGACCGTAGCAGCTCTCCAAAAAATTATTTCCGTCGAAGGACTTCCGTGCACCATTGTAACGGACAATGGAACACAATTCACATCGCATGAGTTTCAAGAATTTTGCAAACGGAACGCTATCCAACATCTCACAACGGCACCATTTCACCCTGCCTCGAATGGGTTAGCCGAAAGGTTTGTGCGAAGTTTTAAAGAAGCATTTGTGAAAATAATGAAAACAGAGCATCAGACCGAGCGTGCTTTGTACAAATATCTTACCACGTTTCGAACCACACCTAACCCGGTCTCTGGTAAATCTCCGGCAGAGCTACTTCATGGGCGCCAACCACGAACAATACTCGCTGCCATGTTCCCAACGTCGGTTCAGCGCCCAAAGCCTGAAAGTAAATGGGTATCTGGTGCACGAGTTTGGGCTCGAAACTATTCAGGACCATCACGATGGGTCGAAGGAAAAATACAACAGATACTGGGTAAAAAGATGTATAGTGTACAGACAAATCGAGGGTTGTGGCGGCGTCACCAAAATCAGCTACGAATTCAAAAAACGCATACATCCAATCTGCCACTAGATACCGACAGTATCGAAATTGAGTTGCCAGCAGATAACCAAGCAACACCTAAGCGATTGCCTGCCGCAGCCACAACACAACAATCATGCAAACGTTCACCGGAGCTAGATCAATCATCACCTAACACAGGGACACCAATTCCCCGGCGTTCCAACCGAGTCCGGAAGCAGACTGAACGATTTAACCAAGTTTGACTACAATAAGCAGATAATCGAAATTTTTGAATACATTATATTACATTAATTAAGTCCAGGGGAATGCAAGAAATCTGGTATCACTAATTATAACGAATGTCAGAAACACTTCAAAAGTGTATTGGGCAACTTCGCTCTTTATTAACTCGTGTAACTAGCTCTCTTCCGTTCCTCGGTACTTCCGGTAATGTCACCTTGCTAATATCATTTTCCATTTTGCTATTTGTTACTTTTAATTACTTAATTAATAAATTATCCTGAATTAATATCGATCGGCTATTACTTACTTCCGAAATATCTTCACTAGTAAATAAAACTAGCTGTTAGTAACATTATCTGTGCGTGTGTTTATTTGACTTTATACTGTTCGAACTCAGGATTAAAAATCGAGGATTCATCGAATTCACAGTTGGCAATCCACTCCGCGACCGATTGACGGCAACCAACCCAATAGAATCTTTGCTTGACTTTCTCCAAGGTCTTGGTGACTCCAAGATGACCTCCGCTTGGACCGTTATGTAATTCATTGAGTACATCAGGGATTTTCTTCAGTGGGACGACTATCAGCTTTCGAACATATTGACCATCCTCACTATCCCATATTCGATGCAAACAACCGGATTCTAATTGCAAACTATTCCACTGTGCCCAATATGACTTGGCAACAGGACTTTCTGCTGACATATCCTCTCTCGATGGTCGCTCGTTTCGTTCGATTCCTTGCATTACACGTGTAAGATTTGGATCTTCGTGCTGAAACATCCTTAATTGATCAATGTCCCATTCGTCCGTAGATGTTATAGTCATGAGCCGCACATCTATAATGTCTTCCTTGGCCTCAGCTTTGGAACAATGCTTGCATTCCAAGTTACATGGTCTTCGTGACATTGCATCAGCATTTCCGTGGGTGCTACCTTTGCGATGCTCTATGGAAAAGTCATAACTTTGCAGTCCTTCTATCCACCGTGCCAATTGACCTTCCGGATTACGGAACTGTAAGAGCCATTTCAACGCTGCGTGGTCTGTCCTGACATGGAATCGCTGCCCATAGAGATACCTGTGGAAATGCTTAACGAACTCTACCAATGCCAACAGTTCTCTCCGGGTTACACAATAGTTCCTTTCAGGCTTCCCAATTGTTCGGCTATAGTATGCAACTACCTTCTCCTGTCCATCAACAATCTGGGACAAAACACCTCCTATAGCATAACCACTCGCATCTGTATCCAGAATAAACTTTGAACCTGGAATTGGATATGCTAACATCGGGGCAGTGCATAGCCGTTCCTTCAATGTTTGAAAAGCCACCTCCTGTTCCTTCTTCCATTCAAAACTTATATTCTCCCTTGTAAGGTCATGGAGACTACTAGCTACGCTGGCAAAATTTGGTACAAATCGGCGATAATACGTGCACAGCCCAAGGAAGCTCCGTAACTCATGCAAATTTCTCGGTCTTGGCCAATCCTTTACGGCTTCGATCTTTTCCTTAGCAGTGCAGATTCCCTCCGTACTTACCTTGTGACCCAAATAACTTACTTCCTTTCTAAACAAGGAACACTTCTTGGGACTTAGTTTCAGACCAGCACCAGCTATTCTTTGGAAAACTTCCTCCAAGTTCTTTAGGTGTTCCTCAAATCTTTTTCCCAGCACGATGATGTCGTCGAGGTACACCAAACATGTTTGCCAGTGCAATCCTTTTAGTATCTGGTCCATAAGTCTCTCAAAAGTAGCTGGAGCATTGCATAGCCCGAAGGGCATTACCGTAAATTGCCAAAGCCCTTCTCCAACGCTGAAGGCCGTCTTCTCTTTATCTTCATCCTTTACCTCCACTTGCCAGTAGCCGCTTTTCAAGTCCAGTGTGGAAAATCATTTCGTGCCAGATAACGAGTCCAGAGTATCGTGGATTCTTGGCAATGGATAACTGTCCTTCTTCGTTACGTCGTTCAATTTCCAGTAATCCACACAGAACCTAATTTTTCCATCTTTCTTTTTCACTAGTACTACCGGTGAGCTCCATGGACTAGCTGATGGTTCGATCACGCCGCTGTCACTCATTTCCTGTATAATTTCTCTTACTACTTGGCGTTTGGCCAATGGAATACTACGAGGAGCTTGGCGGATGGGCCTTGCATCACCAGTATCAATTTGATGCTTCACAAATTTGGTCCGACGTGGTTTAGAACCATCCTTGTCAAATATGCTCGAGTACTTCGATAAAAGTTCCTTTGCCTTTTTCTGATGATCTTTTTCGAGGCCTGCCGTCCACGACGTGATATCATGTGAAAGATTAATCTTGATGGTAGAATCATTTTCCTGAAGCTGTTCACAATTGATGACTACCTCGACCTCTTGGCATTGTCCCAATATTGCTCCTTTGGAAAGTTTAATCGGCGATTTGAACTCATTAAGTACTCTTACCGGTACACGTCCATCTTGATTTGTCATGGCCAGGGTTTTTCCTACTAATATGTTCGTCCTTGATTTGTTTGCTGCCTCGACAACCCACAATTTGTTTGTCCCATAATCTCCATCAATCTTTGCCCATATGATTGCTTCCGACTTCGGTGGAATTCGTTGACTCTCCTCCACAAGCACTCGCTTACTAACGTATTTGTTTTCGTAACCAAAACTTAATGGCACATCTATGTTCTGGTAATTCATAATCCTGTTTTGCATGTCAATCTTGATGCCTTGCTCGCTTAAGAAGTCCACACCAACTATGATTTCGCCAACAATATCTGCCACTATAAAACTGTGTAGAACGGCCACGTTCTCAATTGCGATTTCACATGTTACTTCTCCTAGGACATGGGTGTCCTCACCAGTGGCCGTATGTAACTTTGCTCCATGCAATGGTCTCACCTCCTTGTTGACTAAATCAGATCGAATTATGGAATGCGATGCGCCTCTATCCACAGTTGGTAAGTGCTCTTTTCCATCCACATATGCAACAACAGTAACATTACTAGCTTTCCTTCCGATCTGTGAGACAAAGATTATGGGGCATTCAGTTGCTGGAGCCAGGTCACGCCCCTTTAGGCTGGCTCGATTTAGTTTAACTACTGATTTGATTGGGAGGTGTGCTCATCTCCTTCAGCTTTGCGTTTTCGTCCACTTGAATTGCTGGGGTTACTGGAGCCAGTGCCGCAATAACGTGCTATGTGACCTGGGTTTCCGCACTTAAAGCATTTAATGGCACCATTACTTTTTTTCTGTACGCCGTTCAACGCTTCCAGAATTGTGTCCACCCAGTCTGGCCGTTCTACCTCCACGCGGTGAGCTTTGTACGCCGGCTTACTTAATAGCGAGGCTGTTTCCTGTGTTAGAGCATGTGATACCGTCTCAGCAAATGATCTCTTGGGATTTGCATATGTGGCTCGCTTCGTCTCCACGTCACGTATTCCATTTATAAAGCTTTGGATTTTTACCCTTTCTGTGTATTCTACAGGTGCGTCTGCATTTGCTAGATGGGCCAACCTCTCGATATCCGATGCAAATTCCTGTAATGTCTCATTAGCCTTCTGAAAGCGATTCTGTAGCTCTATTTGGTATATCTGTTTTCGATGCTCGCTGCCATAGCGTCTCGCAACTGTTCTCATCAATGCCTCATAATTATTCCGTTCGCCGTCAGGAATAGTCTGCAAGATTTCAGCTGCAGGCCCTTTCAATGCCACGAATAGTGCAGCAACTTTGTCTTCCGTGCCCCAATTATTTACAGCTGCCGTCTTCTCAAATTGTAGTTTGAATACCTGGAAAGGAACAGAACCATCAAAAGATGGGGTTTTTACCTTCGGGACACTCATTGAAGTAGTTGGACGATTCAGTTGTAACTCCTGGCTGCGACCTCTCAATGCATCTACCTCGGCCTCAATTTTGTCTTGCCGTTCTCGGAATACCTCCTGCACTTCAGTAATTTTTGCGTCTTGCATTCTTAGCTCTGATGCCATTCGTTCTTCCTGTGCCTCCAGCTGCAATGCAATTCTCGACGACAAGCGAGCCTCCTGTTCCTCTAGTTGAGCTGAAATTTGAGATGCCATGCAAGTCTTTTGTTCTTCCAACTGAGATGCCATGCAAGTTTTCTGTTTTTCGAGCTGAGATGCCATGCAAGTTTTCTGTTCTTCGAGCTGAGATGCCATGCAAGTTTTCTGTTCTTCCATTTTAGTCGACATCTGAGTTAATACTGTGACGAATTCGATGATTCCTTAATTATCAATCCTGGGTTCGATCACTATAAAGTCGAATAAACACACGCACAGATAATGTAAGTAATAGCTAGTTTTATTTACTAGTAATAAACGCAAAACAATTTTAAGAGTTTGATAACTTTACAGTAGTTCACGATTGAACGCTTGAAAATAAACTGATCAACCTGCCTTGCTTGGTCACCGCCTTATATAGTCCAACAGGGTGCTTGCCTACGCACCGAGAACTTTCTTGGTTGTTCGCTTTTCGTGTTCTGGAAGGGTCGGTCTTATTTATTAGCATCTCCTCTTTGCATCGTATTCGCAAACACTCGCGCCATCTCTCTTCCTCTTCCTAGTTATACGCTTGCATGCATAAGCGTAGCCATCGTTATCTCGGTTGTGTTAACTAGTGGTGGGAGTGCTATTGAGTTAGGGATGGTACATGCTTGAGAATAGTCGCCACACTGCCCTCCACCTAAGTCTGATCGTCCCGATCAGACACATTTCCCAAACCAAACGCTGCTAGACGCTCAATGGTTGGCACTGCTTTACCAAACCTCATTACCTCCAGTGATTGAAACTCCGACATCAATCCTCTCCTGCAGAGATTCCCACAATGTATTGCAGTGTCACATATTCCAACCATTTTGTCCGTTGTTAATCCCGAATGGATTTGTGCCTTCACTTTCGTTCCCAGTTGTACCCGGCAAACATTCCTGCAGCTCGTTTCTTCAGAATTCCGTTCCGTTCTCTCATGCCCATTGCACTGGTTCACATTATCCACTAAGTTGCGTTGCTTCCTCGGAACATGACCACCAGATGTTCGTCTTTTATCCTCAGCACACTCTGCACACTTAGTAATCCATTTCCTCACAGTTTGTTTGCAACCGATCCAATAGAACCGCCGCTTTACCTCTTGCAGCGTTTTCTTTATTCCCATGTGCCTTCCATCTGGGCAACTATGCGACGCTTTGATAACATCTGGAATTCTTGCCTTGGGAACAACAATAAGTGCTCGATGATTCCGGCCATCTTCACTTTCCCATATCCGATGCAAACACCCAGATATTAGCTTCAAATTACTCCATTGTGTCCAGTATGCTTTTGCGATGCGACTCTCTCTAATCATCTCTCCTCTTCTTGGCTGTTTGTTTTCCTTTATTCCTTTCAACACACGTGCCAAATCTGGATCTTCCTCCTGGCCTTGCCGAATCTTCTTCAGGAGGCACCTGTCCATGAAAGCCTTTGGTCGAGGAGCTACCGGTGCTTTACGAGGCTTCTGTTGCTTCATCTTCAAGATCACTCCCTTGGTGGTATAGCCACTATTGTGTCCAAAGACCAGAGGAACTTTTTGGCCGTTGTAAGTCATAACCCTGTTCCTTACGTTGATGTGAATGTCTCTCTCAGCCAAGAAGTCAACGCCAATGATGACTTCGTCGACAATATTCGCTACCAAGAAGTTGTGATAAGTAGCTACATTCCCAATCACAATCTTACATGTCACCTCTCCCAGGACTTGCTTGCTTTCACCAGTTACTGTCCACAATTTAGCTTTCCGCAATAGTCTCACCTTCCCGCTGACCAAGTCACTCCGAATGATGGAATGTGATGCACCCGTATCCACAGTCAGCAAGCGCTCTTTCCCGTCCACGTTGCCTTCAACAGTAACATTACCCGCTTTCCGTTCGAGTTGTGACACAGAGATTATAGGGCATTCATCTTGCTCATCTTCTCCAGCTTTGCGTTTTCGTCCACCTGAATTGCTGGGGTTACTGGAGCCAGTGCCGCAATAACGTGCTATGTGACCTGGTTTTCCGCACTTAAAGCATTTAATGGCACCATCACTTTTTTTCTGTACTCCGTTCAATGCTTCCAAAATTTTGTCTACCCAAGCCGGAGTGTCCACTTCTACACGATGAGCCTTGTACGCAGGTTTACTTAATAGCGAGGCTGTTTCCTGCGTTAGAGCATGTGATACCGTTTCAGAGAATGTCCGTTTGGGGTTTGCATATGTGGCCCGCTTCGTCTCTACATCGCGTATTCCATTTATAAAACTTTGGATTTTTACCCTCTCAGTGTACTCCACAGGTGCGTCCGCATTTGCCAAATGGGCCAATCTCTCGATGTCCGATGCAAATTCCTGCAAAGTCTCATTAGGTTTCTGGGATCGATTCTGTAGCTCTATTTGGTATATCTGCTTTCGATGTTCGCTACCATAGCGTCTTTCAACCGCACCCATCAATGCATCATAACTGTTCCTTTCGGACTCGGGAATAGTCTGTAAGATTTCTGCTGCAGGTCCCTTCAATGCCACGAATAGTGCTGCAACTTTATCTTCAGTGCACCAATTATTCACCGCAGCCGTCTTCTCAAATTGTAGCTTAAATACCTGGAATGGAACAGAACCATCAAATGACGGGGATTTTACCTTGGGAGTATTCGCTGAAGCAGATGGACGGTTCAGTTGCAACTCCTGGATACGGCCCCTTAACGCATCTACCTCGGTCTCTATTTTATCTTGAAATTGTGCAATTTTTGCATCTTGTGCTTCCAACTGCGATGACATATACGCCTTTTGTTCTTCCAGTTGAGCGGAGAGCTGTGATGAAATATTGGCCGAAATTTGAGACGACATTTCTATAATACGAGTCTCTTGGGCCTCCATTCGACATGCAATGTGTGTTTTCTGTTCTTCCAGCTGAGATGCCATGCAAGTTTTCTGTTCTTCGAGCTGAGATGCCATGTAAGTTTTCTGTTCTTCCATTTTAGTCGACATCTGAGTTAATACAGCCAATATCATGTTTGTGTCGACGGTTGCTACTGGATTCGAAGACTCCTTTCTTTCTTCCATTTTTGTCGGTGCCTCCTCGACAAGATGAAAAACATGATCATCAACGTTGATTCCTTCTGCTTCCATAGCCTCTCGCAATCGTGACTGTAACTCTGATTTATTGCCTGTAGTGTTCAGTCCCCGTTGTTCCAACTCATTTTTGAGTTGCTGAATCTTTAATTCATTCAGCTTCGCCATGTCCTTGTTATCCTTAAATTCACTGGTATTTATTCAACAATACCGCTTCTGACACCAATTGTGACGAATTCGATGATTCCTTAATTATCAATCCTGGGTTCGATCACTATAAAGTCGAATAAACACACGCACAGATAATGTAAGTAATAGCTAGTTTTATTTACTAGTAATAAACGCAAAACAATTTTAAGAGTTTGATAACTTTACAGTAGTTCACGATTGAACGCTTGAAAATAAACTGATCAACCTGCCTTGCTTGGTCACCGCCTTATATAGTCCAACAGGGTGCTTGCCTACGCACCGAGAACTTTCTTGGTTGTTCGCTTTTCGTGTTCTGGAAGGGTCGGTCTTATTTATTAGCATCTCCTCTTTGCATCGTATTCGCAAACACTCGCGCCATCTCTCTTCCTCTTCCTAGTTATACGCTTGCATGCATAAGCGTAGCCATCGTTATCTCGGTTGTGTTAACTAGTGGTGGGAGTGCTATTGAGTTAGGGATGGTACATGCTTGAGAATAGTCGCCACAATACAGCCAATATCATGTTTGTGTCGACGGTTGCTACTGGATTCGGAGACTCCTTTTTTTCTTCCATTTTTGTTGGTGCCTCCTCCACAAGATGAAAAACATGATCATCAACGTCGATTCCTTCTGCTTCCATAGCCTCTCGCAATCGTGACTGTAACTCTGATTTATTGCCTGTAGTGTTCAGTCCCCGTTGTTCCAACTCATTTTTGAGTTGCTGAATCTTTAATTCATTCAGCTTCGCCATGTCCTTGTTATCCTTAAATTCACTGGTATTTATTCAACAATACCGCTTCTGACACCAATTGTGACGAATTCGATGATTCCTTGATTATCAATCCTGGGTTCGATCACTATAAAGTCGAATAAACACACGCACAGATAATGTAAGTAATAGCTAGTTTTATTTACTAGTAATAAACGCAAAACAATTTTAAGAGTTTGATAACTTTACAGTAGTTCACTATTGAACGCTTGAAAATAAACTGACCAACCTGCCTTGCTTGGTCGCCACCTTGTATAGTCCAACAGGGTGCTTGCCTACGCACCGAGAACTTTCTTGGTTGTTCGCTTTTCGGGTTCTGGAAGGGTCGGTGTTATTTATTGGCATCTCCTCTTTGCATCGTATTAGCAAGCATTCGCGCCATCTCTCTTCCTCTTCCTAGTTACACGCTTGCATGCATAAGCGTAGCCATCGTTCTCAGTTGTGTTTTACTAGTGGTGGGAGTGTTATTGAGTTAGGGATGGTACATGCTTGAGAATAATCGCCACAATACTATCGAATACCCGATACTTGTATAGCGATATTTCAAACGAGTATAGCATCGGTACTATGCATGCGATATCGTGTCCCCAAGCGGCATTTAGTTTTCGAGTAATTGTGTCTAAAGCTTTAAATTTTCATGCAAATGTATGGCCATTTGAACCTTTATCGAATATATAATACATTTATTTTCAAGAAAATCTCAAACATCTATGTACTTTGGTTATATTACATTACGGTAAAATCCACCGTAATGTAATATAACGGCAATGCATTCGGCAACGTTTTTTCCCATATTAGAAGTACATAAAAATGCAAAAGACGAAAAACAGCTTCAAAATAACTAAAATAAAATCTGCCAAATTGACTGCAACGCTCTTCGGAATTTACAGAAAAGCGGTGCTGCTAATGACGGCGATCATAGCGTTCAGAACGTAATATGCTGGCACCACTTTTTAAGCAAACCAAGGCTTGGCACACACAATGTTACTTTTCAATGTAAATAACTATGCAAGCATTTATGTAAGAGCAATAACACTCGTAAAGGAGTTGTATGAGGTTAACCTCTAACCCCTTACGGAAAATGTGGGACATGGGAAAAGAGGGCGTGGCACCTAACATACGAATAGGATTTTTCAATGTAAATAACCATGGAAGCATTTATGTCACAACAATTAAACTCGGGAAGGAGTCATATGAGGTAAATCTATAACGCCTAACGCAATTCTTATACAAACTGAATTTCTAAAGCCATATATCTATAGAATTTTACATGATCGATGACTGATTTCCTCCAAATAATAATTTTTAAACTCGAACTCACCTATTATGAATTCTGAGACGCAGCTTAGCGTGGTGGGGCTGCTAGTTTAAACATATATACATATATGAACGTCAGAATTTTACTTAGCTCATGGGACTATTTTTGCTAAATGTTTCCTGACCGATGAACACTAGACAAACTTGTTACTTCTAATTAGAGCTTACCAATATTGGGCGGTTAAACTGCAGTTAATTCTACATCTAAATAGAAAATTGAGAGTTAACTGTAAGTTAAATCGGATGGATTACAAAATATAACAGTGCTACAGTTCTCCATTTATAAATTTTGGATGCAGTTGCGAAACTTCAGTCACTTTTTTAATAACAATATATATTGCATTTGGTTAACAATGTGCGCTTATATTAATTCAGCTCAGAATAGATTTGATTAGAATATATAAACATCAAATAACGAAAAATATTTATTTTCAAGCTGTGGCTTCAGTGTCTTCAGACCGAAAAGTACTATTTGCTACCCATATTTTGTTGATTTTGGTGGTAAACAGTTATTAACAGTATTTTTACACCATTGAAAACTTCTTTACAGCACTCTCTTTGATCAAATGATTCCGATTGGCAGCGCCCTTATCGAAATTTGACAGTGTAGGTGCCAGTTACTTCTTATCTGTCATTACAATGCAACCCTGTATTTTTCTTGTGTAAGTTCGCCGCAATATTTCAAAACGAAAACTTAGCGTTTTTTGATTTACAATTTATTTTTTACGCATTTAATATTGAAAGCAATTAACAAAGCATAGGAAGTCTTAAAAAGAGATTTGGAACTATAAAACAAAAGCTATATACGCCTAATTATGTCAAGTACTGAGGAGCGGAGTGAAGATGGAGCTGTTAGGGTGATAGTGCGTGAAAGGCCAGTCTGTGATTTGCTTGAACGTGATAATGAAACCAGTAGCATCATTTCATACTCTGAGCGTTGCACTAATGTACGAAAAGGCATACATACATATATCTAGAAAGTTGTATTAATAAGTTGATTATATTAGGTGTTAGTAGTCGATGGACGGCCATTTACTTTCGACAAAGTTTTGGAACCAACATCTTCCCAGGAACAATTGTTTTTAGATGTACTTCCACTTGTTGGCAAAGTAAAGCAGGGATACAACTGCACGGCTTTGGCATATGGACAAACAGGAGCTGGAAAATCTTATTCAATGGGGTTAAATTCAAATGTATGGCTTCGTACAATTCGTTTCATATCCACACACATACCTATCTTTTGTTTACTAGTTTTAATGTTTATTACAGTCTGCTGAAGGTGAAAACGTAGGAATTATACCTCGATGTTTGCGTGAAATACTAGTTACAGATCCCACTGCTAATGATACATCAAACACGATTCAAATATACGCATCTTTTATTGAAATTTATAATGAAAAGGTTTTTGATTTACTGAGTGACAATACAACGGAACCAATTATATCGCGTGGTAAGTTTGAATAATTATAAATAAAAAATGTATGCTTCTAATATGTGTTATATACTTACATAGGTTACAAATATACAGGTGGCACTCGAAAGGAATTAAAAAACGTTGATGATTGTTATAGTGTTCTGCAACAAGGCAATAAAAATCGTCATGTGCGACCAACAAAAATGAACTCTCAAAGTTCACGATCGCACGCAATTTTTACTATTCATGTATGCACTGTCTCCGCAAGGGGTATTCTGAATACAAGACTAAATTTAGTCGATTTAGCTGGCTCCGAGGGTGTTCGCCGTACAGGACATCAAGGAGTGGCTATGTCTGAAGGTGTGAATATAAATCAAGGCCTTCTTTCCATCGGGAAAGTATTGCAAGCGAAAGCACTTGGTTACAAAGTTATTCCTTATAGGGATAGTGTTTTAACATTAGTTTTACAAGGTATTTTCTCTTATATCCGGTGCATATCTTTAATAATAATCACATACTTTAAAATTTAGACTCACTAAATGAAAACTCTTATTTAACACTTTTGGCATGTATAAGTCCCCACCGTGCAGATTTAAGTGAAACTCTGTCGACACTTCGCTTCGCCCAAAGTGTAAAACAATTAAAACATTCGCCCCATATTAATCTAATACTGGCAGAATCAAAGGTACTTCATACAAATGTGTATATATATTTTAATGTATCTGTATGTAAACAAACAGTTATTTATGCAAATTTTATATACAGGTTTGAGCCGAACTTTTGAACGTTCATTTCACAATAGGCAATGAGGCTGGTAACTTTCTTAGTAATGGAAAGATGCATGAAGGCTTACTTTTACAAGAAATATTTTATTTAGACGAATATTCCGTTTTTGGCTCCAGTATTTTTATTCAAAACTTAACTGGAACTTGTTGTAACATGTGATAAAATATGCTATACATAAGAATCTTGTGAAAGTATTGGGAAACATATTGTCATTTGATCTTACTTTATATATCCAAATTCAATGCAGTCAACAACAACATCACGCATTCGTCTACCATAAGAATCAGAATTCCCTTGGCACAAAAGTCCTGATTCCTTTAAGTTGACTATTTCTCCCGTTTCTACTCGTTTGCAGAGGTCCTCCAGATTTGGCACATCTTCAGATTTAATCGTTATAATTGGGAGAACAATCATAGCGAAAAGTAGGCCCACAGCGCCTTTATTCGAAAGTTCTTTATTAAAATTTTCCCTTGGAAATAATTGTGATGGATTAGACCCGAGTCTGGGAAAGGAAAAAAAATTTGTTTGTTTTGATTTATAAAATATCTAAATAGGCTTCATTGCACCCATCTCGGTAACATTGGATTTCGGTAACACATAAAGATTACAATTCCTATTGGTGTGAACACCCCTATTGTCCAAAAGCAATATAATGACATAAATAACTAATAACAATCATAAACTCATATTTACCTGCTAATATGCTGAGACAGTTCCTCATAATAAACATTTATAATATCACTGTAGTACATTTTTCGAAACTCCTTTGAAGTACATGTGAAAAGAAAGTACATGAGGTCGGTAATAGGTGATGAGTATCGTAATAGCTGCCAATCTAACAAACGTATTGAGTCAATCTTTTCATCCTTTAATAATTATATTAAAAATATTTAGATCTGTATGTGCCTCCCTTAAAACTAATTTCGGCAATAAATTGTTAATAATTACCTTAAATTTAAACATGATGTTATTGCTCCAGCAGTCTCCATGACACACTACAGAATATGGCTCGGATTTCTTCCCATTAATAAAATTCAAATAAATATCAAAAAAGGGGCTTTCAAAGAATCTTGATAGAATATCTTTATACATATTGCTTTCAGTTTCCATACATGCTTCGGTACTTCTTTTTAATCCCTCGAAATAGGCAATTAAATTAGGATCCGTTTTACGCTGTTCAAAAATATCTTCGATTACTTGAAACTTTTCTAGCGATTCAGGACTCTGATCTTTCAGTGCGAAAGAGACTGCATGTAATTTTGCATAGCTTCGCATAACAACTACAACATGTTCATATCGAAAATCGTCAAAACGGTCGAACAAGCGATAGTCCTGAAAGCCTAAATCTTCCATAAATATTGCCTCTTCAAATTCATCTGTTATGGTGTACAAGCACTTAACAAACTCAAAAAATCCACTTTCTGTCGATATACCTTTGCTTTTTTGAAAATGTTCTACCAGAGGCAAGAACTGAAAAGGAAGTACCAAGTGCTTCAATACTGGCATCATAATTAGCAATAATCATATATTACCTCTTCATATGCTAGTGACTCCCTTAGAAAGCATGGCCTTATAAAAAATTGCTTGCGTCTTATAAGATTGCGTGGTGGTATTTTAAGTACTAGACTTGAAAAAGATGTTCCCAAATTTGTCTCGACTTTGACAACAACACGGTAAACTATTCCGATATAATTTTCACCCTTTTTCGTAGCAGGTAGTAATTCGTAAGAAAAGGATTGTGTAGGAAATTTTGCTTCAAGTAACTGTTGTAGTTTTTTTAATACAACGCAGCTCGGAAAGTCGCACGCTGTACTAGAAGTGTTCTGATTAGCGTTATCCATTATTAACTGAAATAGTTTAAATCACATTCTAATCGTTTTATGTACCTTCTCCAATTCACGGCTTGCAAATTATAAATTCGTTTATTCAAAACCGCAATCGAGAATATTAAGTTTTTGTGGTTTTAGAGATATATCTGGAATTGCTGATAGATAAAACATTAAGGTGCGAATGATAAAGGAAATAATGTAGTAATAAAAAAATTGTCACAACTAAAAAGATCAGATTTGTAATGACTGTCAGTACACAGGATATTATAGCTTTGCCCATATAGCAGAATCGAGGCAACCCTTTGCCTTCACCACGCCGAATCTTATAAGTCATTGTACGGTTCCATCGTATCCGGCTTTGTTAAAATCTAAACATTTTTCAGAAAGCCCTTATAGCATTTGTTTAAAGAACGCCCTATCCCAGAATGATTTTCAATAAATAATATTTGGAATACGGTGATCTGCCGTCGATATGGGATTGCCGGTCACTTTCCGCCTTTTCTGAACAACCTGAGTTAAATTTTCGGTTAATTAATCTGACATCGTTCAGCTCTGCAATGTTTAAATTTTGTTAATTCAATCATTTTGTAATTTTAGAAAAAGAGAATTAAAACTCCTAAGAAGATTGTAAGGACTCCCGGTCCTGGCAAGCGACCATATTCTAAGATTGGCGCCGAAGTTGGGTTTAAAGCCGTTAAACCTATATATCACAGTAACACATTTTGTACTCCAAGCAAGTTAAAACGCAATCCCATGACTGATAAACTGAATCGCTCCGAAATGGGCCTTACACCTAAGCAAAAAGAAAAGTTAGTACATAATAAAATAAATATTACTGCTTCCAGATATCAACACGCTTATAAATATATCTTTAAAGGGAGCAAACAGGCCTTATTCCTTCTTTAGTAGGTGTTCCACGTTCTGCAATGCATTCAAACTTAACCCGAAAAAACCGAGAATCAAGCATCTTATTGGATCAATCTTTAGATTCTCGGGCTTCAATCTTAAGTATAAATGTATCCTCATCAACGATATATGGGAATGAGGGTCCGACTTCAAGTAGATTTATGAGGTATGATATACAAATGTTATAAAATATTATCTTCTTTAACTTTTATAACAGTTACAGTCCAGTTGTGCGTAAATGTATGGTGGAAATTGAGAATGTTATGGAAAACAAAATGTCTCAACTTATGGAGACTTTAAGAGACCTAAATAAAGAGAATTTTCAACAGCGAACTATAACCACAGAAGAAACACCATGTTCTACGCCATGGACAACAAATACTAAAGCCGTGCCATCATTACCTCTGGCACTCAGACAAGAATTGAAGAGCATTATACAAGAGGTATTAAAAGAGAATACCGATCCCAAAAGTATACCTTTGGATAGTAGAAATGATTCAAATTCAATAATACTTGACTCGTCCATCTTAAAAGCAAATCCCAAATGTCAACTGGTAAGAAGATTTTATCGGAATGGAACCATTTTGTACAACATTTTTTTTGTATTTTCAAGTTCACTACTAGTAGTCCAGTCTTCAAAGTACCAGATGTGCCCGATAGACCGTCACCCAGAACAGATTCGGCTATTGAAATAGCTTCCGATGCTCCAGAGGAGCCGAATCACACCAAAGCCCCAATGCGTCGGTCTCGCCGTTTATCACAACACCTGCAACACGGCTCATCTATGGATCTTAATGATTGTGGAGTATCTTGTAAGTCGTTACGTCGTTCCCGCCGCCTTTCAACAATGAGAGAAGAAATGGAAACGCAAATAAATGACAAATCGTCTGAAATATACCGTAAAAGAAGATCCATGAGACAATTGCATAGTAAGAGGCGGCAAAGTGTACGTCATGCTGAGCATGTAAAAGAATTAGAGTCGGATAAAGAAAATGAAAAATATAATACCAACTCAAAGAGAACTAAAAATATTAAAAACTGTATCGCTTCATTGAACAATACTGTTATAGAAAGCTACTTTGGAATTGATACGGAAAGTTTAAATTTAAATCTGAAATCTAAGAAGCAGAACATTAAAAAACATAGAAAAGCCATATTAGATCTGCTAAATAGGGGCTCCATGAAAGAGTTGCAAATACTTCCACAAATCGGCCAAAAAACGGCATTTCAGTTGATAACTCAGAGGTAATTAAAAATTGTTGAGAGATGTGTATAAATATTTACTTAGTGTAGATCAGAATGCATCATCAAACCAAATTCTAGAGTTTTGTCAAAATTATCAAATTTTTTTCTTCTAACTTTTAGAACATTGAGTGGAAAGTTTAAAAATCTTACACAACTTGAAAAACTTCCAATATGGCGTGGAAATTCATGGGCACGTTTTGCACAGGTATGTACATACACATCGAATTGCTATGTCTTAAAGGGCTGTATGCTGTTCAAAGTAAAGACCTCAAAAAATTTGTTCAGTTGTTTCTTGAGCATGAAATGGTGCAGACAAGAATCAAAGAAAAGGAAACACATTTTTGGTTTTTAAAATATATAAATAAATTATACATGAATTTTCCCACGGATGCTCTCAACTTTTTTGAAAAAAAGGGAATATCATTTATCTCTTGCCAAAACCAGAGTTTCCTAGTGCTCGTTTTCATAAAAACTGTAATAGAAATTTCTTTGAAACCGCGTTCTGCATAAGAAATTTTGACAAACGAAATTTTTCTAAACTTTTATCTGTTATTTAATATAGAAATTTGGTTTTCTTTTGAACTGCAGACAACACTGTTAACATCTAGGTGTGCGATATGTGAATAGTATTTTCAAAAATGTTAATTCTAATCGAAATTATATATTTGTCTTTGCAGGCTAATTTACTCACAGACTGAATGAATAAATGATCAACTTTTTTTTATACATAGCACTGTTATATACAAATATTTTTTAATATAAGATTTATTTTAACTGCAAACGTTTTAATTTTATATTGAACGATTATCTTAGAATTGTTCAGTGATTAATTAAATAATGTAAGAAAAGGCGAACATTTAAGCGATTTCGATTCAAAAACATGCATTATATTCCACTAACAAAGTAAATATTGTAATTTTTTTTATATCAAAGTGAATTAGCTCTGAATGAAAATGGAAAGCGTAAGCAAAGCATCTGGCTCAATCCGCGGTAATCAACAAAACAGGAATAAACATCTGAATTTTATTGTATTATTAAGAGTTAGTAGAAGTTAATAAGTCCAACTATCAAATTATGCAATCAAAACTCAGCATTTATCTTAAAAAAAAAAAAATTACCTTTGAGGGGTATCACCTTGAAACCCTATGTGTTATGTTAATTTCTTAAACATTGATAAGGCTTTTTAAAGTAGTCTATTGACCTTATTTGCTTAAACGGTCAGCGAAGAAAGCAATTCGTCAAGACTGTGACAGTGTTGGTTTAAACTTTTCCAGCCAAATTGTAGAATTTGTTGTTAATTATTGAAGCACTGCATTTATCATTTCACCCCCAGAATAACTAAGTTACATTTTTAAGGAAAATACATGGGCTACAGCTTAAAAACCCTGAAAAAAGTTAGACTATACGCTGCAGGCTGATATGCCAAATAAACAAAAAATAACTTTTGATCAGATAAGAAATGTCGCAGTTAAAGTTAAGAAGTTTCATTTAGCTATACAATGAAATATTAAAAACCTTAAACAGATGACACACTGGGCGGAAACATTTTTAGACAAGCTTCGAGTTGATATAACTCAGATCAATTTATTTCGTAATTTTTATTTGGGCTTTTCCAAATTTTTATTTTTTGGGAAAACGCAAAAAAAGTTGTCTCATTTTAAAGAATCAAATTCTACAGCTAATTATGACAACACTGGAAGTCATTAAGGCAAACCTCAATTATAAGGCTAGTGTATTGTTACAAAATATAGTAAATTAAGTAATTAGCGGTCCACCTTTTAGGGCCGGCAGGGAGCGGTGTCTCTTCCAGGTCTCGAAGGAGTGTGGCGTGGTTGACCGTATCAAATGCATTTGATAGGTCAAGTGCCACGAGAACCGTCCTATGGTTTGGTGGGTGTTGATTCAAACCATGATTTATCTGTGTTGTAATGGCATTCAAAGCGAATGTAGTGCAGTGAGATTTGCGGAAACCATGCTGGTGATCGGCCAATTTCAGTTTTGCAATAAAGTAATGGTCTCTAGTAATTTCGCAACTGGCGAAAGGAGGGATATCGGACGATAAGAATCTCCTTGGTTCTCCGGCTTCCCTGGTTTTAGGGAACTACAATCGCCTGTTTCCATATCTCAGGTATGACGAAAGTAGTTAGAGAGAGGTTGAAAAGAGCCGCTAAATAACTCTGTCCCTCGTGGCCGAGGTGTTCAATCATCTTCATGGCGATTCCGTCGGGTCCGATGGATTTTGAAGGTTTGGCCCTCGTTATGGCTTCGTTGACCTCTGCGACTGAGACGGCAATAGGCGCAGTGGAGTGTTTGTGCGCACGTCGGAAGACTCTTAGTCCTATCCGCAGGTGGATGCATTATAAACAGCTGGCAAAAGAAGCTCGCGCATTTCCTGGCGTCCGGCGACCTTGTCATTGTATTTGGTCGGTTTGGATAGGGTCTTGACAGTCGACCATAATTTGCCTACTCCGCTGGTGTGTAACATGACCTAGAAGGTTTCACTGGTCGTAAATCGCTACCAGGACAGTCGGGCAGTACCGCAAGGGAGTACCGGAGCGTACCGGGTTCAAATCCGGCCAAGGACTGTTAATTCGACAACACGCCCCAAAACCTTCGGGGAGTGTTTTTGTCGTTACCACAACGACAACAACAACTTAGTCACGTTCTCTTGCCATCGCCGCAGCTTCTGCAGGAAAATTCGGACGAATTTCTGGTATTCTACCAGCAGGAATAACGCTCTCTGAAGCTAATGTAAGCATCGGTCGCCAGATGACAAAGTTAATTATTCCCGCGCTCGTTATGGAGATATCTGGCGAACTGTGGCAGTTACCTGCCACCCTGGTGGAGGCATCTCCTTTGACTGTACAGAATGCTGAGTTGTCTATTTGGTCTGCATTTGCGTGCCCTCTGCTGTCTGCTGGCAAGTTGGAGTGCCAGAGATCGTGATGTGCGTTGAAGTCGCCTAGGATTATACGGTTATCTCCCGTTAGCAAAGCACTAATGTCCGGATGATAATCTCTAGGACAACACGTGGCAGGGGGAATGTAGATGTTTATAATTTGCAGGTCGACGTTGCCTGACCGGACTACTATGCCTTGGCATTCTAAGGTAGAGTCCCTGGGATCGACGTCAGGGGAAAATAGATTTTGTTGTACATAGTGATGTGTAATGAAAGCAAGGCCACCCCCATGACCGCTGGGACGGTCTTTTCGATGTATATTATACCCATCACGAGTTCGTAAGTCCGATCTTGTGTTCAATTTTGTCTCTTGTATCGCGCCGATTTTGATGTTGTGCGACTTCATAAAGCCAGTTATCTCTGCGATATTTCCAGCTGATCCGTTACAGTTCAGCTGTAAAATTTTGAAGCGTGTAGGAGGGGAGAGGGGGGACTGCTAGGCGTGACGGACGGATGCGCGTGCCTAGGTGGAGGTAGGCTAATGCCTAAACTAGAGTTGACAGCGCCATGGCCGTTGTTGTCTGGCGTGGAAGGCGGCTGTTGGCTGCAACAGGGGGCTATGAACGTATCCGTCCAGAGGTTACCGTTTGCGAGCCCAGAGCACATAAGGGTGTGACACAGGCCAAGGCCGACAAACGGTGCACGTAGTGAAAGGCGCGGGGGGCATTGGGGACAGATAAAGCGGGGGACTGACGCTCGGCGATGCTCATATCTGGCCTATTCCGGAGGGGATAGGAGTGTTGAACGTCGGGAGTGGGTGAGGCGGAATGGAAGCAGTGCTGCCAGTCGTGTAGACTGAGCCACCATTGCTGCTACTTGAAGTTGGTAGGGGCGGTAGGGGAGCGCCGGAGCGACGAGTACCGCGGGACGCCCTTAGGCGTGTACAGCATGGTGCCTCAAAAGTATAAAAGAAAGTACGGGGTCTGTGGATGGCAGGGTTAAGCCCTGAGCATCCAGATTTATGTAGCCATCTCTTACACTTGACGCATTGAACCGAATGCGACGGTTTAATATAAATTTTCTTCCAGCAAACGCAGCAGATCCAATCTCTTGGTCCAGGGTTGGGGTCGACCCCAGCCCGTAACAAGAGACAATGTAGCAACCCAGCTGCCAGGGTGGATGACAATTTAAGGGTGGGACGGGACAATTAAAAAAAACCGGGGTCATTCCGGTACGATAGAACCGGCTGTTGTGGGAATGTTGAGAAGAAGATGCTATATTATAGCTTTTTATTTTTCATTTAGCTATAAAAAATTCAATTCATTACACCAAAACTGAGTATCAGCCGGTTCTTTTTTGAATCCTACAAACAATATACTTTTCGGTTAGTGGAATTGAGATATATTTTGTCTTGATTGACTTTGAATTCAAAAATCTAGGCATATTGAAGGAGAAAACCTGGTGTAACTCTGAATTCAATCACTTAACTAGAAATAATCAAGCGTAAAAATTGTATAAAATTTATATAATAAAGATGCAATTCATGCCGAAATAGACTTCTGGTCATTTTTATCTCATTGAGTATTTTATAAGAATGAACATAATGTCATTGACCTGTTAATGAAATATTTATATTATATCTCAAAAAATTAAAACTTTGAGTTACATCTGTTTACAATAAAAATTATTTTGAGATGTCAAGGATTTATGTTTATGCCTACGTTGTATGTATTAGCTCAAAGATTTCTGTTGCCGAGTTCTGAGCATATCAGCAAGTGGCAATTAGCTGACAAACAGTGCACTTAGTGAAAGGGGCCAGGAGTTGATGGCCTGGGGCTAATGATGAATGAAGGGAAAGTGTGTACTCGAATTATCTTATGCAGCATCAAGCTCAAGAAATCCCACGATAGGAATCGCAGTGTCTGAAGCCTCGTTTGACAATGAAATGGTTTAATCACCTTGTCTTTCGCACAAATAGCTAGTTGGAACTTTTTCTGCGATATTCAGAAACCGGAATCTCCTTCATTGGCGATTGGGCAGATCACACTTAAGTTCCAATCTGCATAAGAGTTCATGCATGCCTCCCAATAGCGCTTCTACTACGCGTTCGATCAACTTAGCTGATGGTTAATGAAATGCTTACGTCACAAGTAGGCAGTGTACGTCATTATTTTGAAGTTTAGTTTAAATCCACCCAGCTAACACAGCCTATAATATTAGAGAAATATTGGTTGGCACATTAGATATGTTTGTAGTATACTATATTCGGATGGAGAAAGATGTCAGCAAGCTAAACTAGTAATCGACTCGAGAACGATTGCAGAGCTAATTCAAATTCAATTCAAATTAGAATTCCATTACAGACCTATATTCGGATTTGATTCAAGATTCTCAGTGGTATTAGTAGTAATTTGTAAATATCTATATACATATGTAGGTAGTAGGGATGTCAATACCGGGACCCCGTGCCTTTTTAGAAGCTGAAAATCGAAAGGAAAAAACATTAGTTTTAGAGCTTAAAACTTCGTAAAGTGTATCAACAACCGTGTCGTAACCGCGGTTTTGGATTTATTGTTCGCATTGGTCGTTTAATGTCCCTAATAAGGGGACAAGGGAGTGCAAAGGGTTGAAATAAAATTATTTGTAAATATATAACACTGAAGTCAGATAGTTTCCCAAATAATTTATGCACTTTATTCAAACTAAACTGTTGGAGAAAAGAGAATTTTCCAATCCCGGGATTGTAAAATCAGATCCCGAAAATGCCGGGATGATAAAAGTCCAAAATATTGGCTTTACCATGACAGTGGTGTGAGCTCAACAATTAACACATAAACCAGAAGTAAAACAAAAAGGCAAACAAAAACATTCGATTGGCCGGCTTTAGCAAGTACAGCCGTTGGTTGACTTTGTTAATCGGCAAAGGCATCGGTCGACTGGCGCGCAAGCGAAGCCCGTTAAACAGTCGATCAACAACAACATGTGTATGTATGTACCCAGAGTGGGTACTTAAATTTTAAATGCTTGTCAATAGCAAAGTAGTGCTCAGTTAACAATAAACAACGATCGGAGTCGGAATAATTAAAAGCACGGTGGAAATCACGTATTAACAATATTTTGAGATTTGTAGTTAAACCTTTGAACAAGGTGCTTGATACATTTGTTTACCAAAGAACTTTGCCGTACAACAGACATACAAACAAGCTAAGAAAATAAAATGCAGCCAGTGAAATTTTATTTTGATTTTCTGAATCAATCGAGTCGTGCATTATACATTTTAATGGAGGCATCGAAAATACCATTTGAAGCGATACAAATATCAATACTAAAAGGCAAGATATACATACATATACGTATATAGTACATACCACACATACCAGATAGGTTTGATAAGATCCAACTGATATCAAGTCATAAATACTAAGGCTGTGTAGCGCTGCGCGGCTTCACGAAATTGCGCAGATACCGGTGTTGGCGTCACTGGCGCTGATACCTTTATTTGTGATACCGTAACGCCATGACGCCAGCAGCGTCAGAAACACTAAACTACTACAAAACACCGCTGTACTGGAGTGGCGCTACCAAAAATGTTGAAAGGTATACCCAAAGACGCGTTTCGGTTGACGGATTCACAATCGGAGTGCGGAAAATTTAGATTTGAAACAATTTAAAAGTTATTAACAAAAAAAGTTTGAATAATTTGCCTTTTGTCCACTACTTTTAAACGGGTAAAAAAAGTTAGACTCCGCTTTCGGATTCTTGATCCTGGCAGGGATACGTGGGTGTAGATCGGACAGTTTTCGTTCAGTGCTAGTTGGTGTCTCCTAAACTACATTATTACCGGACCAAACAATTTTTGCTCATTATTTTTTAACGGGCAAAAAAGTTGCACTCCGCTTTCGGACTCTGGATCCTGGCATGAATACGTGCCTTTAGATATGCGTTGTATTAGTTTTCGGTGGTGTCTCATAAACTGCGCCACTAGCAATATGGTATTATTGCGCCAAAAAAGCATCTAACGCAATTGCGTTAACGCACTGCGCTGATACCGGCACTGGCTTCATGGTATCAACGCCAAAAAATTGGTGCCGCGACCCAGCCTTGTAACATACGCAAATAGATAAGTACTAGAGATGTCAATCCCGAGTGTGAAGTATGTGGACTTACCTCATTGGGTGTGTTCGGCAAGCAAACCAAAGAACGAATAACACCATAAAAACTTTCCAGGCGTGGCAAACCTATACAGGTAATATAATCACAACACAACACATTTTTTTCGTTTAAATTTTCTCTAAACTGTCAAATTTGCTTTCAATCGGTTGGTTTACATTTTAACATGTGCTGCGCTGTTTTGACGTTTTAGAGAAGCTATTTCTAACATGGCCGCCGTGCTGTTACCTGTTTTACTATGCCATGGTACAACGCGACGAATAGTGGGAAGCACTAACCCATCAATTCGGGGGGTAGGCTATTCATCGCTGGAGACATTTGTGTTTAAATCGCGAGTTTTAAAGCAATTAGCAACTTTGTTTTATTCAGTATTCACAACTAAACGTTTTTCGAACTCCAACTATAATTTTTGTGTAAATATACAATTACAACACACTGAATCCAAGCATTTTACACACAGGTACAGTGGTGAATTACATACCATCGACTTGACAGCGCAAGCTTGCATTTGTTGTTGGATCTTCATATGGTTATACGTTCTTTGCTCGAAACCTCAAAAAGTAAAAAGTTTCCGGCGAACAGGAATTTGTAAAGACTTGCAAGCAAAACAGCTGTTGCGTTTTTCATTGGTTAATAACTTAAAATTTGAAGCTTTTGTTATTGTTCTTCTATGTTACCATCAGCTGTTTTTAGCTGTGTCCGCTGACAAAACTTGCAATGAAGTGTGAGTAATGACGTAAAACTGTCTCGAAATGTAAAAAGTAGAAAGTTTCCGCAGAACAGGAGTAAGCAAAAATTTGCAAGCAAAACAGCTGTTGCTTTTTTGATTGGTTAGAAGCTCAAATTTTTAAGTTTTTGTTGTTGCTTTCCTTTGTCACGATCAGCTGTTTTTCTATAGCAAGTTTTACTGAGTTAAATTCCCCCAGCAGAAACTTAAGACTCTCCCTGCAATTTTTTTGTGTCGCCGAACAGTAAAAATGTTACAAAATTTTTTTAAATTTTATATTCGCCGAACACAGGTGTCAGTGCCGTTCACTTTTTCTTTAGAATTTCAATTGCGAAACTCAACTTGTTTTATTTTATAACGACTTGCACAAAAAAAATTCAATTGGGTGAAAACAGAACAAAATTTTAGATTTTACATTTATTTTACTTAATTTTTTCCATATTTCTGATTGTTCTCACTATAAAAGCTCAGAGCAACAACCCCTGACAACTTAAGATGACAATGAAAATTAATAAGTTAATGTATATGTGATTTTTTATGAATAATATGTAAATTTTTTTTTGTGGGCCACTAAAAAGAAATTGGATCCACGGGATAGACTATCGCCAGTTTTCACTTATTTATTTTACATTGCTTTGTTTTTGAGTTAACACGGATTTTAAACTTTACAAAATGACCGTTTTCTAATGTCAATTTTAAAATTTATCAGCCTTCTAAACAAATATTTTATTCAGAAAAATTGTGCTTATCAAGCTGATAGAAGTTGTAGAATTTTTCTTGCTGCCGTGATCGACTTGATTTAAATACATGGTCTTATAAGCAAGCCAAAATAATATAACCATAAAAAAGCTTTCTTTCTTTTGAGTTATATTTTCCAAATTCACAAATTTAAAACTTAAAAAGTAGTCGACTTTTTGGAAAATATGAATTTTTGAACTTTTTTAACAGAGAGCTTTTATTTAGTTTTTTACATGAAATTTGGCACCGAAAAAAAATTATTTTTCTTTAATTATTTTCGTGATAGTGGATATTAAAGCACCACTGATAGTTTAAAAATTTTTTACTGTGTTATTTTATTCATATGCTGCTAAGTGCTTGCGAGAAAACGGCTATTGACTCATTTGATTTCTGATTTTATTATTTCCACCTATCGTCGACCACTAGCCAGAAGCATGCATGTGGAAAAATAAAATCGTTCTGAAATTAACTTTAAAAGTTTATTAAATAACTTTCGTTTTATATAAAACATCATACTAAAAACCCACTTACTTGTTACATATTTTAAATTTCTATATTTCAAGTTGAACGGTCTGAATCGGCAATCTCGGGATTGTAAAAATCGAAAAAACTGGCATATCTAATATGTGCGCAAATATACAATCATTTAATTGGCTCAGAATTTCGTGATTCTAAAATGGCTTCACTTTCAAAACGTATGTTTCGCACACATTCTTTAAGTTATCTTAAAGCTGGAGTTTTATTAGGCGAGTTAAAATTGACCTTGAAGAAGCAAAGGAAAATTGGCGAAACGTCGGGCCGTAAGGTGGAATAAACGAGTTTTATTTATGACCATAACATGTTAGATCGGAAAAGCTTAAAACTCGCATCATAGATTTTTTATTTTAACACAAGACGCCGCTGCTTAGCGGTGTTCTACGAACACGGTCTGTTTATTAAGCAATGATAGAACTATGGCCCAACTAACAGGTCGTAGCAGCTCGACACACATACCTTTTTGTAATTTATAGGTTTAGGTCCGCTTCATAAAAGCCGGTAACTGCTAACCGGAGTTTAATTGACGTATTTTGTACGGTTAGCTATCAAATTAATCGCCGATTAGGCTTAACCGGCCTTTATGAAAGTGGCCCTTAATGTCAAAATTGTACTGAGAAATGAGCTTACTGTCAAAATTTGAGAAAGAAGTAGAAATGAGCTGGTCTAATGACACGACCTGTTAGTTGAACCATGGATAGAACCGTTTGTGGAATTATCATATGTTTGAGCTTTAAAAAAAATTTCAAAATTATCAAAGGCACACTTTTTTTTTAGATATTACCTAAAACAAAGTCTCAATAAAAACATTTTGTAAACGTGACTTTTCACAAGTTCCAAAATAGTCTCCGTATTTAAAATGTCCCAACTGTTTTTACAATTCAATCGGGCTTTGGAAAGTTTCCACAGCATATTTTAAGGAAACTTTGGAAGAATATTTGTGACTTTTTGTAACTATGTAAATATGTACACACGTGAATATATGAGCCACGGGCGTAGTTGTATAGTGAGAAATGTGCGTGCTTTATATGCCAATAGTCCTACGTTCGATTACCGAAGAAGTTACAGAAGAAATGAAAATGTCTTCAGAAAATGGGTTTTAAACGTGGTCGCCGTCCGCAGTGGTAAGCAAACAGGCCACGAAAAGCTTCTCGCAAAAAGTAATTTGCATTAGCATTTCAGAGTCCGCATAAAAGCACCTCCACCTGCCGAAAAGCTCGGCCTTAAAGTATTCAAAATTTTAATTACTATTGTTTGAAAGAATTTACTGCTTAAATATGGCTTATTATTTATTTTCAAAAGGCTTATAACATAAGCTCTGAGATTTAGGAATTCTATCCAAAATTTCGTATTTTGTACCTTTTTCCAGAAATGGTGGCATCAGTCATAGGGTTTTACTCTCTCTGAGAGACAATCTTATCTAGTATATGGACATGGTTTTTATCATATAACCGCTGTTGTTGCGTACAAATTTAATACGCTTTTCTCAATTTTTTGTTATTTAAATAAAAATCACTTAATGTGGATATTTTCTTTTTCTTACTTATGCTTCGGCAGTAAGGTTTGAAAAAGCGTTAAAATTAACAGTACTGTTTACTGTCACTGCTATTATGTGAGAGCTTTGACTTAATTTTAGTTGTCTTGCGGTACGAGTCGGAACTAGTGAGAAATAGTTAGAGGCTACAGATAATCAACCCAGTACTCTGTTCTCTGACTAAAAATAGCACAAAACAGTGAGTAAATAAGGTTGTCACTCAGTCACAAGTTGTAAGTCAAAAGAATTTTTTCTGATTACCATCGTAAAACTTTTAAATGATCAGTTCTTGTCCATTTGACAAAAAAATTTAATTTAGAATTTGCATATTGTCCGGCGAAAAATTGGTTTTGTTTTGTTCTATTTGGTATTTCATTTAATGTCCTGCATTTTTGTTGACATTGAGAGAAGTTAAATTTTTTCCCGTACTTTTCAGTGTTAATCTCTCGCTCTCAGCGTCCGAAAAGTACGCGATCACACCTTAGCTCAGTTCGGCGAGGATACAATTTTTAAAAATTTTATACAATTTTTACTAAAAAGTGTTCGGTTACACAAAACATTTGCAAGGAAGAGCGCATTTTGACATTTTATTGAGAGGTGCTGCCGTTGCCAATTGTAATTCTACTATAACGTGCTATGTATAGTAGGGCGGCTACTATTTCTTATTATGACTTACGTGATTTTTTTCTGGGCATGTGTGCATATATGTATATATACATGTGGATGATAAACAAATGACGACAAATTATGTAAATAGTTGTATATTAAGATTAAAAGTATCAAAACGGAAGAAAATTCAAACTTTGTTGATGTGTTTGCTTTATAACCAGTGAGCTGTTTGCTTAAAAAAATGTCTATGTTGAAAGATTTAATACGTAAACATCAAGTTAGGAATTCTGTTAAACTCAAATTTATTTTATGTTGGCTATTTGTGAGCTCTTTGAAGGGTCGAGCAATTTATATGAATCAGACCATGGCCGAACAATCTGGTCGTAGCATTCGCCAGCTGATTGAAAACTTTTTTTCTCAAATTTTGACAGTACGCTAATTTTTCAGTGCAGATTCATGTGCAAATCCTAAAATGTCTAATAAGGAGTAGGGTTATGTCGTACACAAAAAAAAAAATCGAAAGCGCTCTCTGCTGACAGTACATACTGTATCCTTCGGCTGACAGAGTGAAGTGATCCATCAGGCACTGTCACTCACTCTCCAAGAAAAAGGGACATCTCAAGCTTTGGTTTGCTCGAAAAGCGGTGCCGCTATATAACGGCAGCTAAATAACCACCGATGCGCTTATAGTCATTAGCGGCACCGCTTTGTTGTAAACTTAGCCAATTGTATGAAGTCGACTTGGTTTAAGCTGTTTGCACGATTTTGACTGGGTTTTAATTTTTTTATATTTTTATTATGGCATACCTATACAGGTAACATCGTCTCAACAGCTGATTAGATCGGTTTGTTTACATTTTAACATGTGCTGTGTTGTTCTGATGTTTTAGAGAAGCAATTTCCAATATGGCCGCCGTGCTATTACCTTTTTTACTATGGCATGGTTTTTATAAAATTTATTTTGGTGTCTGTGTTGTTTTTTTTTTTGTGAAAAGATTTGAAGTTTTTGATTGAATTCTCACTGTTATGACAAGGACGGTGCGAAAAAACGTTGAAGAACGAATTGCCACCATCATGACCGCCGTAATATATTATGCTTGTGCCTATATTACGTTACGGTGAACTTCACCGTCTTCTTAGTTTACACGTACTTACTTTTATATTGCATACTTTTTGCCAACCTACTCTACCGCTATATGACGGCCGCTATATAGCGTCACCGCTTTCGAGGAAACCACGCCTTCAGTAAGCATAACGACAAGATCATTTATAAGCTCTATAATTGTCGCAGAAGAGGAACGTTACAATAACCCTGCGGGTTAGGGGTTTAGAATATGCCCGAGGTAGGCATACCGGTCGTAAGAGGCGACTAAAATGCACAAAGGTAAAGACGTGCAACTCGATGGTTGATCTACGGATATGATGCCTCTCACCTCTCATTACCCATCTCTCCTTCCTTACGGAAGGAGGGGTGACATGACCTAGAAGGTTCCTCTGGTCAAACCAAATCGCTACCACGACAGTCGGGCAGTACCGCAAGGGAGTACCGGAGCGTACCGGATTCATATCCGGCCAAGGACTGTCAGTTCGACAGCAACCCCCAAAACCTTCGGGGAGTGTTTTTGTCGTTACAACAACAACAACAACAGGAACGTTACAACAACAACAACAACAGGAACGTGAACTTTCGAAAGAGACGCGAGTTTCTCTGGGCTAACTTCAATCTGAATATTGTAATAGGTTAAAAGCTATGTTGGGCAAGCGTAAAATTTTTCTTTAAATTTTACAAAGTTTTTACTGAAAAGTGACAAAAAAATATTTGCAGGGAGAGAGCACATTTTCAAATTTCATTGGTAGAGGAAGTAGGAAGTTTCTACTGGGGAAATTTCACGCAGTAAAATTTACAAGTGGAAAACAGCTGACCGTGAAATAACAAAACAACAACAAAAACTTCAACCTTTGAGTTGTTGACCAATGAAAACAGTAACAGCTATTTTGCTTGCAAGTTTATATAAATTCCTTTTCGGCGTTAACTTTTTATTTTGTGCGTGTGAAGAGAGCTTCACGTCATTCTCTCTTTGCGGACAATTCTTGCAAGTTTTCTCGCCAGGTCTGTAAAGTCTTACCTTTCCAAACCCAGGTATGGAAAATGTTTAACCGGCATGTGGTGTGTTCCCCTACTATACCAATCAACTTTTTAGCCCCGAGCGCAGCAGACTCTTCTAACACCAATATCACTTTGGTTCAAAACTCATTGAAACTGGCAGTTTTCTAGGACTTTTGTTTGAGGAGATCGAGGTGCCGATTAGGCAGGGGGAAATATCGTCGCTAGAACAACAACATTATTATTAAATAATATGAATGAGGCCAAATATTCGGCCAAAGCCAATTCGATGTCTTCAAATATTATTTTATTTGATGGGATATGGTTTTATCTAGTCATATATAGTGTGATATAGGATTTTTGAGCTCACGTAGTCGCATCTTTATGTAAAATATGAAATCGTTTGTTCAGGAAATTTTTGGCTGATTGAATTTTGGTTGCTAGCTCTCAAGCGACAAATTAAATTGGGAGCTTTGAAAAAATTTTAGATTGTTATTATTAATTTAATTTTATTTTGTTATATTTAATTTTATTTTTGAGGAGCGATCAGTAGAAAAGAGACTAGGTTAGATTTTCACATCGGTTTATAAAAACGAACGCGTTATGTCTGCACTGTTCATAATGAATTATACCTACAAGTAAACTGAACTTTCCTCTATAACAAAAATTTAATTTTTTTTTTATCAAAAAAAGTAGTTTTAAATTGTTGGTACACGTACTTGTACTTTCCATTTCGAAGTACAGGTATTGTGGTACTTGTACTTTGTACGTTATCTTATATATAAATAGACAAGATGAATGCAATTTAGAACCGTTTTCTGCTAAACTATAATTCTAAGGTATACAAATTATATATGTATAGATAGGAAATTTTGAGGTGTACTTTTATCCGTAAATAAAAAAAATTTAAAAAATCATTTTAATATAAAAAATTTAACATAAAAGTCACACCACTACACATTCACTTATTCACACTATAGACACGCTGTGTGTGTGTGTACTTGCTTTTTGTGTACTTTGCTGAATCGTGAGCATGGCCGAGAAGTTGCTTTGTAGGAAAAAATTAAGAGCCGTAGTAGTGTGAGTAGACTTGCCATGAATGTTTTTGTGTTATTCGTGTGGTCGGCTCTCACTGTGAGTGCGAAGAGTTGGTAGTGGACCAATGAAAAATAAGTATTCGCACTATAGATACTCTGTTGTGTCATGCATTTTTGCTTTAGTTGTTGTTATTGTATTGATTACTGGCTACGATGCCCAGTGTCAGCTTCTCTCCTGAGAGCAAGAAAAGTTGCTTTGTTGGAGACATAAACACGCAATTTCAAATATGAGCAAATATGTAAACTCCATTGCTGATACCTACAAACAGGGTTTACAAAAATAAAATAAATGATTACTCATAAAGAGTATTAAACACCGAAGAAAATTAAAGGAAAATAGAGGAAAGGAAAAGAATTGAAAGGAAGGAAAATTAAAGGAAAGAAAGAAATGGTAAGGAAATGAAAGGAAGGGAAGGGAAAGGGAATTAAAGGAAAGGTAAGAAAACGAAGGGGAAAGAAAGAAAATAAAAGGAAGGGAAGGGAAAGGAAAAGAAGTTTGAGGGAAGTAAAAAATAAAATAAGAGAGTAAAAAAAGAAATCAAGGAAAATAAAAATATTTTAGAGGAAAGGAACGACATAGAAAGGAAGAAAAAAAAGCGGATAAAACATACCTACAGCAAAAAAATAAAATAAAATAAAGTTTATTGGTTGAATTTCAACCACTGGGCGAACTCTAGTCTATTTAAGTACGTGAATACTTGTACTTATTTGGTACTAGCAGCAAAAATACACTTGTGCTCATACAATTAAGCCACTGTACTGAAAAATAATATTTCAAGGAGAAAATCATTCAAGTTATTTTGCAATTTTAATCTCTTACGTGCAAAAATTATTTATTATCTTTGCAACATCTATAGAGGTGGACGAAATCCCGTTTAGTTTTGCCTTTTGCGAAAATTTTGACGTTTTTTCACTATTCATTGGTTTTTCCGTGATCACATAATTAAGCTATTTTATAAAATACTGTGATCTGCAGACAAGATGAGGTCACTTACTCCAAACAAATTAAATTTTAATCAATTAAACTGTTCTTAAGGTGATTATTTCAAAAAAATTAAACAAATAGCCAAAAACAGAAGTTCAACTGCATACGAGAGAAATATAAGGCAGAGTTTCCAGAAGTGTAAGAAAAGTGTGTAAGGTAACAGAATTTTTAGGGTTTTCTAGAGGAAGAATGTGAAACGCAATACAGTTTTATCAAAAACACAAAACTTTTGCCGATGTACCCCGAAAATGACCAAAAAACACGACCCCGAACGAGAATCGGCTAATAGTTCACTCGGGTATACTGGATCCTTTTAAGACATACCCGGAAATACGAGCATATATAGAACAGTGTTATAATATAAAAATATCGTCCAAAACAGTCCTCCGGCGATAGGAGGAAAAATACTTGAATAGACGTATTGCACGACGTTACCAAACTGTTTCTAAAAAAACATCAATCGAAGGCTAGACTTTGCTAGAAAGTATCACCAAAAAGATGGAAAATTATTAAATTTAATCGTATCGACTAAGTTTCATGTGTTTGGAAATAATGGTAGACCTTATGTCAGACGTCCGTCGTTACAGGAACTGAACCCTGTGTACACAAAAAAAACCGTTAAACATGGTAGCTCATCCGTGATGGCATGGAGATGCTTCACCCCATCTGGGGTAGGTCCGATTGTACCAATTGAAGGAAAACTACGGGCATAATGTACGGAGATATTATAGCGGACAACTCAAAAGGAAATTGCTCTGGAAATCTATCGCTTTCTTTGATTTTCCAATAAGATAACGACCCCAAACAATGTTCTAGGGTTGTTAAGAGCTGGTTTAGAACCAACAGTATCAAAGGTCCGGACTTAAACCCCATAGAAAATCTATAAGCCATTATCAAAGGCCAGTCACGGGAAGAAACCCCCGAAATAAGACTGGTTTATGGGAAATCATTAACAGAGAATGGGAAAAATTACTTCGGCCCAATGTATCCCACTTGTGGCTACCATGAATAACCGCTGAAAGGAAGTAATCTTCAAAAATGGTTCTCCAACTAAGTATTAGCGCAAAGAAGGTATATTTTGAGAAAAAAACCTAAATTGGTTTGCATTAATCGGGTTTTTTCACAGATGGCTTAATTATATGAGCACAAATTTTCTACCTACGAAGGTTAATTTTTTTTTATGTTCCAACATTTTAATTTTAACTCCTGAAATAAGAGACAAATTGAATTGAAATGCATTTCCGTTAATATTTTTGTAAACTTTAATTCGGGATTTCTAATAAAAATTGCGAAAAAAGAACTTGTATACTTTACCGATCGTATGGCTTAATTATATGAGCACAAGTGTATACTCGTAGACTCAGCACTTCACAGTATAATGATGGATATAAACTTACTACATTCAAATACGTTAATCATTACAGGTGAACATTTAACTGGAGAGTTTCGTGACAAAGTAAGTCATTTTAAGCGCTTACCCGTGATCAAGGATGACGATTTCCTGTTGGCCGAAAGTGTGGCGATATTTCGTCATTTGAATCGTGAGAAAATTGTGCCAGAACATTGGTATCCACGTCGAAATTTTGGACGCAGTCGCATTGATGAGTTCCTTGAATGGCAACAACGAAATATGGGATTAGCATGTAGCAAATACTTTGAACAAAAATGGCTGACACCTTTTCTTGAAAAGACGTCCCCAGATGAAAAAAATGTAGGTAACCTTGTGAGCATTTGTTATCCTCGTAAGTGAAAGACGTTTTTCTCCTATTTCCTAGGTCAATACCATAGCAGAAAGTTTAAATAATTCTTTGCAAGATTTTGAAAAGTTGTTTTTGAATAAAAACAAGTTTGTTATTGGGGATAACATTTCGTTTGCAGACCTAATGGCAATTTGTGAGATTGATCAACCAAGTAAGTTCCTTTTAAATTCAAATGACGGAAAACTCTCCACGGTATTTTTGTCTTGAAGAAATTGGACAAAAGTGCGTGTGTTATTGAATGCTCGAGTTTAATTCAGTACAGAATGAAAATGACGAAGGTATTCCCAATCTCATTTGATTGTAAAATTGAAAAGAATGCACACTCTTTTACCATTCACTACTAATACTCTTTTTTTCAGCGTAGATATTTTTTGAATTTGTTAGCTATCCAGATATGTTAAAAAGATTGTTTTTCTTAAAAGTTAATAAACCAACGAGTAAAAAATTTAATTTTTTGGGTGATTTACAACCAGTTCCACAAAGTGAAAAATAATTTGTTGAGCTTATATATATAATTTTTCTGTGGTTAAATACCTCCTGAACGGGTTGACTGATTTTGTTTAAATTTGTTGTGAATATCAGGGAAGCTCGAAGGTCTGGCTATTTGGACTAAAATCCGGACAAAAGGCACTGATGTCATCTCTATTTTTGGTAGAAGTTATTCTAAAAGTCACTATATACTATAATAAAGGGGGTAAGCTATGTATGTCAGCGGAGAGATACAAGAAGAAGAACAATTAAAGTTGGATGAAGGGGCATTGAAGGAAATTGAAAGAAAACGGGGTAGATCCAATGAACTGTGAGGAAAGAACAACGTCGGCACGGTATTCTCATATAAAGTTCAAATAATTTAAATTTATTTCATCAACTCCTGACATTCCATTAAAACACTGCTTCAGGCCTGACATGCGATGTGTGAGCAAACATATGGAATATGTAAAAAGCTTACATAAAATCAATAAATAAAAAGTCAAGACCATGCTAAAAAGTATTAATTTTTAATAACAGCAGCTTTTCGAAGTTGTAGTCAGATACAGATCCACGCCGAGGGGCATTTAAAACAGTGGCTGTAGAAAACATTTTTTCCATAGATGCTGATGAGGATAAAGTGGTATTGAATTTTAAATATCACTTTTTTAATCCCGGATACATATGAATCATTTCGATATTCGTATTTGGATCTGCAATATATTTGCAGTAAGTAGTCTTTTTCGCCTCTATGGATTGCCAAACTTTCTGATGTAGCGGTTTCATCTTAGGTTATGGGAGAAAAAGAAAAATAGAATGGGCGTTGGGGGAAAAGTAAAAGGAATAAAGAGGAAGCGTCAAAAGGTGAGGGACAGGACAACGTCTGCCGGGTCTGATAGTATATGAAGATATGTATATGCCCTGTGGGGGAAATCTCTAGTTCTGAACTGGTGCGCATCTAGTGCGTTTCGAACCACAAGTAGTTCGCCTTCAATCTCTTTCGCATGTAATCAACTGGCGAATTTAACATGGCGATGTCCTAGGCGGTGGAAATTGTCCCTCGCTGCATTACCTTTTCGACAGTTCCGAACTAGTTAAAAATTCGACAGTTGGGATGTAGTTGGTTTATTGCTAATATTGCTCTAGTTCTGAACTATTTCCAAATTCTGCAGTTTGAATGTAGTTAGATTAGAATTAAAAAAAAAAATATTTGGAGAAGGATTCCAAGGTAGAACTACACTTGGAGCCTTTTTGCCAAATGACTGCCTACGGTCGCGACCCCCGTTTTGAAACCCTTTTGATGTTTCCTTTTCGAGGACTCGAACCTTGGACCTTCGGTGTGATAGTCCAGCAATACTACCCCCACACCATTGCGGCTAGTTTATGCACGGCTTATAATTTGAGCCTACATTTTAAACCATTCTATCATAATGTATACATATGTAACCTTTTCTCACAGTATTAATGCGTGCGCCGTAGCTGAGTGGGTAGAGCACTCGACTCTGATGCGTGACGCGTCGGTTCAAATCCTACCAACTGATAAATTTTTTTTTTATGATTTAAAATTTTAACCTTTTTTAAAGAACGTGACAAGAACAAACCATTTTTCCAAATACGAATCTAAACATTATTAAATTTTAATGAATACACAACGGCCGGTTTCAAACTAGTGAAAATCTAGTTACTATCTCACTAGTTCTTATTAGCCACTTTATCTCTTGTTCTGAACCAGAAATTATTCTCACTAGTTGCTGACTTTCCACAGGGTGAGTACGTTTTTAACACATACCAGTTTAATGATACAATTGCAAGACTTTTTTACAAAACTGCTAATTTTCAAAGCAGAGATGTGGGAATATTTGACGTTTGCATATTTTATTATTACATTATTATATTTTCAAAAAGTAAATATTGTTTCAGTAAATAGTTTTGTGGTTCATGATAAATAAATAAACTAATAAAAGGTGTATAAAGCCAAATAAACCATGTTTTGTATAACTGCTTTGAAATGACTTTTGACAAAAAGCAACCATGTGCATATTTGAGAGAGTTCCGTGCCTATAGCATATTTATATCGATGGATTGGTACTAAAGTGTGTGCACACCAACAAAGGCTGCAATCAATTGAATGCTTATTCAGTGTTAAAAGTTATTTATTTTTCATTCAGTATTTTCAATCTTTCTTTCAAAATCTAAATGTGTGCAGTCTTATTTCCCACTCGTGAATGAAGAGGTGGGGAAATTTTAAGTAACATTCTTCAATAAGGGAAATTGAATTAAAAAACACCAATCCCAATATATGAAGTATATTCCCAAAAGATTGCAGAGTTTTACAGCTCTGTTCTTCAGTTAGGCACCACTGGAAAATTTGGTGTAAATAAGTTACAACAGAAATTGTTAAGTTTAGCGTTGGTTTTGGAAGAGTTGCTTGTTCATTGATTTTTCTTTATTTTTTTCAAAAAGTTATGAAATGTTTGGAATTTTGGAAAAATGTTTTCAAATGTTGAAGAACATGATTATTTCCAATTTGATTTAAATTTTATCCTAAACGTTTTTTCAACTGCTAAGAATTGACATTGTTAATACATTTTTTTTTCATATTACAGAGTTTATCGGATTTGATCCCTTCAACCATCATCCAAAACTTGGTCAGTGGTATGAACATGTCAGGGAAGAGTTGGGTCCGTACTACAAACAAGTAGCTGATGAGTTTGATAATAAATTGAAAACTGCCGAAAAAAAGATACCGGAAATTATGTATCTACAACAATAAAGACCATTTGTATTGTATTTTATGTTTTTATCCTTTCACTTCAGAAAGGAACGTAAAATTGTTGTTTATTATTTTCTTGTTATTTTATTAAAATAGTTAATATCGAATAAATTATGTAGTATTTGTACATATACATATATCTTCAACACACATACATTTATAAAATTGTAAGAATTTTGTAACGTTAACTTAAAAAATATTTTTTTTGTATATATATTATAATTGCTTTTATATCTTTTTAATGAAATAAAAACAAACTGAATTTAGTCCTGCAGTGTTTCCTCAAAATTTAAAATACTTCTATAAAAAATTTAAGGCCTGGGAGTTTATTCCGTATCTTAAAAAATAGAAAAATTATATATCAGTCTTAGGATATATATACATTATCATATTATGGGCCCCTTTATCATTTTCACAGCAAAACAAGTTGAATACGTGTTTCCGCCTTGTAAAATTGTCGCCGAAAACCTGATGAAAACTAAATGATTTATCCTAAAAACAACATCGAAAACCACTTCCAATCAGTGTCGGCTCTAAATTATATCGATAATAGTCGAAAAACAACTGCCACATGGCCCAACAAACAGGTCGTGTCATTTTTTTCGAATATTCTTTTTATTGAAATAAAAACCAACTGAATTTAATCCTGCAGTGTTTCCTCAAAATTTAAAATACTTTTATAAAAAATGTAAGGTCTGGGAGTTTATTCCGTATCTGAAAAATAGAAAAATGTACACTGATATATCAGTCTTAGGATTTATACATCCATTATCATATTATGGGCCCCTTTATCATTTTCACAGCAAAACAAGTTGAATACGTGTTTCCGCCTTGTAAAATTGTCGCCGAAAACCTGATGAAAACTAAATGATTTATCCTAAAAACAACATCGAAAACCAGTTTTTTTTTTTTGGTATTTAATTCACAGCTGAATTATAATTCAGCTGCTTATGGCTTTGGTCACAGACCACATTGCCAGGCACAAAAACACATGGTCTATCTCTCAGTCAATTCACATCACATTTATCGTTCCGTTATTCGATATGTTCCGTTATCTTGACAGTTCCGTTATTTTCACATATTTTTAATATTCGACAAAAGACTACTAGCGATATATAAGATGTATAAGGCATTACAGAAATAACGCGTTAGTTTCCTAGAACGATGTGATGAAGTAAATGTAATCTATTTTCTATCTATCACTCATCCAAACATTATATAAAATAAACACTAATAACAGTCTGTACGATAACTTTCATTGAATATTTAGTCCCACAGGGTTGCTAGACTGCTGTCAATTGAAATTGAGAATTGCTGGTATGGCGCCCGCTACACTGTCAGTAAATATCACGATATTTGGATCACGATAAATACTGATGGATCGCAAACTGACGCTACACGTTCGATACTTATCGTTAGTACTTTCGTAATTTTCATGCTAAGCGGTTCGTAAAGAATGGAGCACAATGGAGAAAATTTATGCTACAATTAATTTAAATGCAACACAAGACGTCCTTTTGTTAGAAAAAATATAATATAATCACACAGAATAAAAAAATTTGTGTGTGTTCTACCACAAAACCAAGCCGCCTTGACGTATAGTAGAAAATTTATTAAATATTTATTGACAGTATTTTCATCTGGATCGCGGATTTCTGGATTTGTGTCCGTTCTACCAAAATACAGGCAGTATTGACGGATCGCAAAAAATGACGCTACACCGTCAATATTTTTATCAGGATCGCGGATTTCTGGATTTCTAAACATCTTGCAATATTTTTCGCGATCCATCAATATTTGACGCTACACGTTCAATAAATATCGTGATCCAAAAATATTGTCAATAAGTATTGCACGTGTAGCATTGGCCTATGACCGCACCTGTTTTATGGTTCTAAATCCCAATTAAATCTCTAAATCTTAATTAATTCCTTCAACTAACACATGGTATAAGATTTTAGTGATTCTAAACTGAGCAAGTTATCGAGTTCATCACACCTTTGCTAATTACTTGTATATCGATATATTGTCAGCTGTAGGTAAATTAGTCAAATAAATAAAGGATTTGGTTTTAGCTATTTATTTAAAGTATATAGTGACTCAGTAGTAGCCTGAAACGTATTGAAATCTGAAACAATCAAAATGCAACGTGAGGAGAAACAACTAGAAATGACTTTGGACGCCATTCTAAATAGGCTCAATGACCTCAAGATGTCTATCGGTGGGATGATACAAAAACTTGAGACGGAATATGAAATAATCAATTGGCCCACATTTCTTGATAATTTCGCCATACTTTCAAGTCATGTAAGTGTTATGATCGAATAAACTATATAAATATTAATGTTTTATTTACTAACTAGTTAACTGGGCTGTCTAAAATACTCGCGAAAGAAATATGCCCTCCCCTACGGAATAGAACCGTGCTGCCGCTTATGTTATCGCCAGAACGGGATGAGTCCCTGGTTAATTTAACTCAAGGGCGTGTACAAGTATTTTCGCATGATATTGTCCCAGACTATTTACGCACCAAACCAGATCCTCTTACCGAGCAAAAAATGATTCAAAATGAACAAAAAGCTGCAAATTTAACGGTCGAAGCAGCAATGAAGCAAGTAACACAATATAATAAAGTGGTTTCACACGTATTGGACATGGTAAGCAAAGCGCGTGAAGAATGGGAGATCGAATCATCGACTAGAGCAGGTTGGCTATGTGTATATTTTTTGCTTTGAGCTCTTGTAAATATATATTTTGTTTAAAACTAGGTATACAACAAACTAGCAGTATGGCAGATACTCATGCGTTAGTAGCGGCTGTGGGTATGGGAAAAGGCTTGAAAGTAAATGTTCCTATGAATGTCGCGCCTGGAGGCCCTGGAAATATGATGGTACCACCATTGCGTGCCTCAGCACCCATGTCTTCAGTAAGTCCAGGCGGTGTTAGTCAAATAAATAAGGCACCAGCTGGTATTAAAACGAATATAAAACCAGCCATGCAAGTGCATCAATTTTCACGTTAAATACTGCATATGAATATGTATTTATTATTTTATGCTTAGTGATTAGTGGTAAGGATAATAACATTAAAATTAAATTAAAAAATAAAGCTAAAATATATTTAAACGTAAATTACCATATCCAAGCCACTTTGGCCAGACAAACTCTGCTACGAAAAAAACTTAAATATTGGCAACCTGCTCCATCACACTCAAAATAACATTTCAAAGCGATTAAATATATATCAATTCCCAGATAATTGATTTTTTTTTGAGTTTTTTAACATCAAAATTTTGCACCAATAACAACTCAAAAAGAGGAAAAATATATATTTTAAATCAAATTTTTGAAAACGGCTCGGTAATCGCTGGCGTTTTCGATTCAGGAGTAAATACTAATTGACGGAAGTTGTTAACATGGCCTTCTACACCACACGCGTTGATGACAACGGCAACGAGATTGAACGTCGCCATTCGGCGCGTAGCCTAGCTATTTCATTAAGTACCAGCAGTACAAGTACCAACACCTCTCGGGCTAATCTAAGCTCACGAAGTTGTGAAACAAAAGCAAGCGTAAGGTAAAGATACTATGCGCTTCTATATTAAGCACAACGCAGGTCCCACTTTTGATCTTCCGTTTTATCTTTTTTAGATACATAAATCCTGCTGCTTTTATCGAAAAAACCCCGGACCAAAGCGAAACAAGTAGCATAAACGAAGATAAACAGCAACCACCATCGGAGAATCAAAGCGACATTGTTCCGCCATTAGATTTGCAATCAGAGGATAATTACCCAACCACACGTGATTATACATTCTCATATCGTAAACACTGTGAAGCGGCAAAGATTGTGTTGAAGCCTGATCAAGCTTATGAAACATGGCTATCTGCAAAAAGGTTTGTTATCCACTCATTGGAATAGGACGTTAAATAAAAATGATAACCTATCTATGCAAATGGGCAGGAAGCTTATATCAGATGAAGCTGCACGTCGCCGAAAGGCAGAGGAGCAAAAACGCAAGGAACAAGAAGCGAGAAGGCGTCTTTCAGAGGAAAAATTTCAACAGTGGCTAAAAACAAAATCAAGTCAAACTATATCGCGTGAGAAAATGAAACCACAAATCGAGCAAGAAGAGAAACCATCAAAATCACCAATAGACGAAGACGAAGCACAAGCAAAGCTAGAGGCATGGGAACGGGCAAAACAGTTGGACGATGAACGTCGTCGTGCCCTTAAACGAGAGGAGAAAGAAAGACGTCGCATTATGGAAGAAGAACGGCGGGAAATGGCTGCCGAAGCGTGGAAGAAATGGCTAGCTGAGGTCGATAAGAAACCACGACCCGTTCCACTTAATCGTGGTATATTTACTTTACGTGGAACTATTTCTGACATTTTCGTTAATCCTAACGAATGGCAAAGCACAATTCCAATAGAAGATGACTGAAACAATGCTTTGAAATATCACTGTTTAGTTTTTTATTTAATTATTCGTTTAATTCAATAGTGTTATATTCAAATGTCGCTTCTCGGCTTCGGGAAACAAGCTTAGGGGATATTATGTTCCGGAATACAAAATTTTTGTGGAATTAAAAAAAAGAAAAAAAAAAAAACGTGTATTCGTTGATACTGCTGTAGTTACGTGGAGCTCGATGTCTGAGCTAGAAATTAAGTCTCAATGCCTATCTACAGCACTCTTTTACGTTAGCATTATACTATATTTATTGATAATAAAATTTTTCAGTTATAGTGTAGACCTCAATTAGGCCAAAGTGGAAAAAAGCGCTACACAAAGCTGTAACAAACCATGTTAATTCTAATTCGAAAAACTTGACATTGGTACTGCTCTTCTTGTTGCAGAATAAGATTTCACGAGTAGTTTAATGTTAAATATAACTTAAATATTATAATTTTATTGGATAGGTAATAACAATAGAAAAATACTATACGGCCATTTCCATGGCGATTTTAGGATGCGGGTTGTAGCCAACTATTTCGAAATCATCGAAAGTAAAATCTTCAATATTTGTCACATTTCGCTTAATATTTAATTTTGGGAATGGGCGCGGCTGTCGCGTTAATTGTTCCTTCAATGGTTCAATGTGACTCTTATAGACATGGGTATCACCCAAGGTATGTACAAAGTCTCCAGGGCGAAGTCCTGTAATATGTGCTATTATGTAAGTGAGCAGAGCATAGGATGCAATATTGAACGGCACACCCAAACCCATATCGGCACTACGTTGGTATAATTGACAAGATAGCTCGCCGTTGGCAACGAAAAACTGTGCCAGACAATGACATGGTGGTAATGCCATTTGTGGTATATCAACAGGATTCCATGCAGACATTATCATGCGTCGATCATTTGGATTAGTTCTGATTGTATCAATAACTTGTTGAAGCTGATCTATGCCCTCACCTTGGTAATTATCCTTGCATGTGCGATATTTTGCTCCGAAATGACGCCATTGAAAGCCATAAACGGGTCCTAAATCACCTTCTTCACGTTCAGAAAAGCCACATTTATCTAAAAATTCACGACTGCTGTTTCCATCCCATATGTGTATATTTTTATCCTGGAGTAGTTTAGCATATGTCTGACCATGAACAAACCAAAGTAATTCTTCAGCGACAGCTCTCCAAAATACTCGTTTTGTTGTCAACAATGGGAAGCTATTTCTAAGGTCGAATCTCATTTGTGCACCAAAAATTGCTCTGGTCCCAACTCCAGTGCGGTCTGAACGATCTACGCCTACATATAAGAAATCTGCTAAGTAAATGTAATTATCAAAGTATTTCACTTTTTGTAATACCAGTTGCAATAATCTTTTGAATAAGGTCTAGGTACTGCTGTTCATCTCTGTTCTCTTCAGGCAATTCGTTTTTCTTCACGGAATTACCATTTGATAAGGTTTTACAGACTTCCTCACTCATTTTTTTATATTTATTTAATAACAAACCCGCGCTGTCAAACTTTTGGCGGTCTACGAGAACTGGTGGCAGAATATTATCGATATATTTTTCTTGCTGTATATCGACTTCAAAATATTGTGACGAATTCGATGATTCATTGATTATCAATCCTGGGTTCGATCACTATAAAGTGAAATAAACACACGCACAGATATTGTAACTAATAACTAGTTTTATTTACTAGTAATAAACGCAATACAAATTTAAGAGTTTGGTAACTTCGCAGTAGCTCATTGAACAACACTAGAAAATAAACTGAGCAACCTGCCTTGCTTGGTCACTGCCTTATATAGTCCAAAAGGGTGCTACCACACGCACTTTGAAGTTTCTTGGTTGTTCGCTCTTCGTGTCCTGGAAGGGTCGGTGTTATTTATTGGCATCTCCTCTTTGCATCGTATTCGCAAGCATTCGCTCGATCTCTCTTCGTCTTGCTTGGGACATGCTTGCATGCATAAGCGTAGCCATCGTTATCTCTGTTGTGTTTAACTAGTGGTGGGAGTGTTATTGAGTTATGTTGGCATTGTCATCACGGCACCGCTTTCCAGGAAAACAAGCCTTTATCGCCTACGTAGCTTCGGTGTGGCTAATTCGTGATCTTTCACTTGGTTCTTAGGGGCGTTCGCAACAACGGTGTGCTAAGAAACAAATATAATAGTATGAAAGTATCAGCATTGACAAATAAATTCTTAGCGCTGTCAATAAAGAGTGTGAGTGTGCTAGTAAACAAATCAGCATTTCTTGTAGGGGTACTTTCCACTTTATTGCTTTAACATTGCAGCATTTTTGACAACGTACTCAACCGCAATGTTACGAGCGCAATATGGCGGCAGCGGTTTGATTTCAGTTTGAAAACCATTGGAGCTCACTTTGAAAGTCACCTGCAAGTTTTACACACGGCAGCACTCGTATTTTCTCTTATATTTAGCTGCCCCCGGATAGGGCAGTTAATTAGGCATGGGACTATTGAATAAAAGTTATTCGAATAAAAAACCCATTTATTCGAAGGCTATACAAAATTCGAATATTTATTCGAATAATTTATACTTATACTTACATACATACCAAACGTGAATGCATGCTCATAGGTACAAGCATTTCAATACAACTATTCCAATACCACTATGCGAATAATACTATTCGAATAAACAGATAAATTATTCGAATAAATAGTATTCGAATTTTTTGAAACGAATATTTAAAAGACTTATTGGGTCTACACAGAAAATACAAAAAAAGCATGGCATAATAAAACAGATAACAGCGCGGCTGCCATGTTAGAAATCGCTTCTCTAAAACGTCAAAACAGCACATGAAAAAATGTAAACAAACCGAAAGCAAGTTTGACAGTTAAGATTAAATTAAAATGAAAAAAATCAAATCAGCTGTTGAAACTATATTACCTTTTTACATTAGCTGTGTTCGGCGGAGATAAAATTTTTCCTGACAAGTGTTCGGCGACACAGAATATTTGCAGTCAGAGAACGCATTTTGACATTTGATTGGGAGCGAGAGTTGTAAGTTTCTGCTGGGGAAATTTCATTCACTAAATCTTGCAAGTGACAAACAGCTGATCGTGACATAGGAAAGTAACTATAAAAAGTTTACAATTTGAGCTATGAAGCAATGAAAAAAGCAACAGCTGTTTATCTTGCAAGTTTTTACAAATTCCTGTTCGGCGGTAATTTTTTACTTTATGAGTTTCGAGAGAGTTTTAAGTTTTTCTTACTTTACTGACAGTTCTTTGCAAGTTTTGTCAACAAACACAGCTAGTATAGAAATCGGTTTAGCCGTTCGGGCAGTTGCAAGATATTTAATTTGTATGTAAAGGGTGTTTTTTTGAGGGGTATAGAACTTCGAATTGAAATAAAATACAAGAAAATCGTTTAAGGTCCATCAATTTGGTTTTATTGGAAGGATAATTTTATGCCATTAATGTTTAAATATGATTTCGGGCATGTGGCCGCCGCGGATGGCTCGAATAAAGCCAATTCTACAGGTCCAATTTTCAACCACTTTTTCGAGCATATGGGGCCGTATGTCGGCAATAACGCCACGAATGTTGGCTTCCAATTCCCCTAACGTTTCTGGTTTGTTGGTGTAGACGAGCGACTTCACATATCCCCAAAGAAAATAATCCAATGGTGTCAAATCACACGACCTTGGTGGCCAATTGACAGGTCCATTCCGCGAAATTATGCGCTCATCGAATGTTTCCTTCAATAAATCGATTGTGACGTGCGCTGTGTGGCATGTAGCGCCGTCTTGTTGGAACCACAACTCATCCACATTCATGCCATCCAATTCGGGAACAAAATAGTCGGTTATCATGGCTCTATACCGGTTTCCATTAACGGTAGCTGCCTCTCCAGCATTATTGCGGAAGAAGTATGGCCCAATGACTCCACCAGCCCATAGAGCACACCAAACAGTCAGTTTTTGTGGATGTAATGGCGTTTCAAGGGTCTCATGTGGATTCTCTTCACTCCAAATGCGGCAATTTTGCTTGTTGACGTAGCCATTCAACCAAAAATGAGCCTCATCACTGAACAAAATTTTGCGATGAAAATCAGCATCGAAATCAATCTCATTTTCGGCCCATACACCAAAATCACGACGCATTGCATGGTCTCGCGGCTTTAATTCTTGCACAAGCTGGATCTTGTAAGGTCGCAAGCCAAGATCTTTGCGCAAAATCTTCCATAAAGTTGATGGACAAAGCTCCAATTGCTGTGCACGGTGGCGAATCGATTCATTCGGGTCCTCTTCAACACTTTGCTCTACAGCGGCAATTGTTTCTTCGGTGCGCACTGTTCGACGTCTCTGCGGATGCGTATTATGACATAGAGTAAACGTAGTGCGAAAACGATCCATGGTTAACCGAATTAATTGCTCTGATGGACGATTATGTCGACCATAAAATGGACGGAGCTCACGGTAAACTTCGCGAACTGAACCATTATTTTGGAAATAAATTTGCACGATTTGCAAGCGTTGTTCTTTTGTCAACCTGTTCATGATGAAGTGGCAAACCAAACTGAACATAAATGACATTAGAGTTGCCAGATTTGACCACAAAATGCCAGTTTTATCTCTATTCGAAAAACAAACCTCTAAAAAAACACCCTGTATATAGAAGAAAGACAATGAACTTATTTTATGGCATCATTAATGCATGATCTTAATTGGAAATAAAATAAAAAAGGTTTACTATTATATTATTTTCCAAACACATATTAATTATAATAGGCAATATAGAAAAATTTCAAAAACAGTCCGACATTATCCGCTTGGTTAGTTGGCAAAGCAGTTATCCAACGATTGTGGAAACCGTGTAAACTTCGGGGGAGTGCCATCCACACAGGTTGTATACTATCAGAAGTCTAATCTATAGTAATCTGGTTGATGAGTATTTGCAAATTATCTATATGGCGCTTTTGAGTAAAGCTTTTGATAACTATGTATTATCTGTTACAAGCTTTAGAGTGTTTAATATGTGAAAACGCCAATAAACACAAGATCATTTGGTTTGTTTCGATGGTAGAGTAAGACACTTGAAACTGGCAACGCGGCAGTACACTTTCATATAGCACGCATAAGTACACCGATATCTTAAATGCAGTTAGTATTAATAATTAAAGTATAACAAACTACATTTTGAAAATTAATTCTAAATTTCAACAGTGCTTGTGAATTTATGTAAATCTAGTTCAATACTACATAGATGAACATATTTTACATTGCAAACATTATAGGTCGAATATGTCTGCAGAATTTGTTCACGACCATCATTTAGACCATAGTCATGATATTGGGCCATGTCCTATGCTCATGGTGGTAAGTTGCTTAACTATTTACTTTGTTTTTTGTTTGTGTTTTTTATGAACCAGATTGCATATTAGACTGGTTTTCATTTCATTTCAAATATCTACATTAGACCATCTCACTTTTTTCTGGACGAAGTGGGTATTTGAACAAAACAGTAACAAAACCTTCATAAGACATGATAAATTTTTAACAAATACGAAAATAAACGTACAAACCAAAGAACTTATAACATAAAGAAGGTTAAACGCGACGAATATTAAACCATTAATTCGCGGGTAGGAAATTCATTACTGGAGAAAGTTGCTTTTAATTCAATAGTTTCAAAGCTATAAACACACTTATTTTTATATAATATTTACAATTAAACATTCAAACTATTAAACTGCACTGAATTTGAGCATTTTACAGGCAGGTACAATGGTGAATTACCTACCAACGATTTGACAGCGGTCACTTACATTCGCTGTTGAGCCTTAAGCTGAAGTTAGTGGTGCGTTTGTCGTATCGCTGTAGTCGTATCCTTAACGTAAGAGAAAAACCAACATGCAATTGGTCGGTAAGATTACTTTACGGATAAGGAATTACGACACAGCAACAATAATCGTTTGCATTGTTTCTCATAACGTTGGTCGAATCAGCTGTTTTATAAGGTTACCGATAACGCACCAATAACTTGAGCCTTACTGTTTTACGTTCTTTGGCTCAAGCATTGTTTCATGAATTACCTGAGAGGGGAAAATAACTTAAACTGGAATTTATCAATTCCATACCAACGCTCTAGCAGAAGATATTGCTATAAATATATTTTTTCTTAAAGAGTTGAAGAAATAATAACAAGTTTTTTCCTATTTAAAAAAAAAAAAAAAAAAAATTGAAAAAATTTTTTTTCAATAACGCCGTATTTCAGAAATTGATTGAATTCAATTCAATAAACATTTAGCTGAGATAAAGAGTATTTAAATAAAATTTTGTAATAGGGCGATGTTGAAAACAATTCTGCAACCAAATTCTGAAATAGAGCATTTTGGAAAAAATTCTGAAGTAGTGTGGTTTTCAAAAATATTATTTTCTACTCAGCCGTCGATGTAATTTATATGCAGAATATAAAACCATAATCCAGATTTACTTTATTTATATGAATTAAAGATGTTTTTTTTTGCACCTAAAGAAACCATATTTGAGCAGGTTTGGAATAAAACCTAAATTGAAAAAAAATGATATAGCCTAATCTGAATACTTACATGTATATGTAGGTCTGCGAAGCTTTCGTAAAGTTGCCGCTTACATACTCGTATACTCAAGATGAAAATATGTATGTATGCAATTAAATAAAATTTTTTACAAAATGCTCTCTTCTTTCGTGTAAACCAGTTAGTATGAGCACATTAACTTAAGCTTTTCAATTTGAATTTTAATAGTTTCATGGTGGTCACTGTGAGAGGATTCTTTGGCACAATTGGATAACCAAAGATGTAACTCAGTTCGCGTTCGCTGCTATAGCGCTCTTTGTTTTGGCCTTTTCCTATGAGGCGTTGAAATTTATCAGCCACCAACTTTTGAAGCAGAGCGCATCAAAGACAACTCACGATGCTAAATTTACCACAGCTATTAAGCCAAGTTCTTCGGAGGCGCCATTAGCAGGACCGAGACGAAACGGTTATTGGCATGAAATCACAACAAAAGCTCACATTGTACAAACGCTGCTATATGCTGTGCAGGTAACGATTTCTTACGTGCTGATGCTAATTTTCATGAATTTCAATTGCTGGCTTTCTTTGGCTGTCATTTCGGGATTGGGTTTGGGCTTTTTCGGATTTGGTTGGATGCGGCGTATTAATTTTCTCACTGAATGTTGTAATTAGAAAAAAAAAAAAAAAATGTTGTAAACCGCCGGCTGAGTGGAAGATCACCTTTTTTTAAAATATTTTTCAAAAAACGCCCCATACCAAAGTTGGTTTAAATAACACTCTTTTTCAGAAGTTGACTCCAAAATGCTTTATCCCAGATAAAAATGTATTGAATTTTCATTCAGATAGTGCTTTTGAAAACCCCTCCTGAGATAGAGCGTTCTCAAGCCAAATTTTAAAATAGGGCGGTATTGAAAAAAATTTTGAGCTGTGGCGTACTTCAAAGAAATTCTGAGATAACGCGTTTTTGAAAAATATTTTAAAATAAGGTGATCTTCCACTAAACCTTCGAAATAATCCATACATTAATTTAATACTTTATTTGTAACTATATACATTCAAATAAATGTTTAAAAAGCTTTGACTTGTTTTTATGTACATACATATCAGAGCTGGGGAGGTTAGGATTACGATTACATTTTGATTACTTATGATTACGATTACTGTATTGGTAATTATAAAAACTTTACGATTACGATTACTGTAATTCTAATCATAAAATTTACGATTACGATTACTGTAATTTCAATCCTAAAAAATGTAAGGATTACAATTACTGTAATCGCAATCGTTAATTTTATGATTACGATTACAGTAATCGTAGTCGTAAAGTTTTTATGATTACAATTACAGTAATCGTAATTATGAAAATGTTGATTACGAAAAAAAAATGCCTTAAATATGAAGCCCTCGGACGGGCACCCATATATTTGTTTATAGATTTGAAATACTACCTAAATTTGTTGCAAAAGGATAACGTAGTCTTGAAAGAAGCTCTATTTGGTCCAGCAATGATCCCGACTAACCGCCTCTGTTACTAACATAAGTAAATGTGTTTCCTCTTACTATTAATAGTGACAGTATTAGTAATCGGATGATACTACGGTGCCAATACTTGGGTAAAACTTGGCATCATGTTAATCGTCAGCAGTTTTATTAACATACAGGGTGGCTGATGAATTTTGCTACATTAAGAAACTCAAATAATTTTTTTTTCAGTGTATGGAATTCATTTTTCTTTTATTTATGTTAAAGCTCATTAAATTTTATTAAATATAGCTTAATTAGTTTTAAAAATAATGGAACTTAAATGCCCCCCCTGCTCGTCGATGCATGTGCGGCATTGCCGCCAAACGTGCGCATATACTCTCTTTGAACCGAAACTACGGACTCCAGTGCGTGATAGCGGCGGACAATCCAAATTCTTGTTTCAGTGTCCCAGTTATCCATTTTTGTTAAATGTAAAAGTCAATCTGCAAAATAAAAAAAAATTAACCAGATTCATTAAATAGAAAAAAAGTTATTTAATTTTTTTTTGGTAGCGGCTTTCATCAGCCACCCTGTACTAATAAAATATGGAATTATGCATTAAAGAATGGTACTAATTCGCCGGGTAAATTAATAACAACAATAAAATGAGATGGTTCAACACTTGGAATAAAGGGGAACCCAAGCATAATGAACAAGACATTTACAACTTGGTAATAAGACTTGTCGGAACTATTACAGTGGTTGATACTGACAGTTGCAATATACTTGAATCTGACACAAACAAAGGCTTTTATGAATTTGATGGTAAGCTTATGAAAACACACCAAGCAGTTCTTTTCATATCTGATTTTGTTTTTAATATTGCATACAGATGAAATTTGATCCCAGATTGAAAATAATACCAACGATGAATCTTTCCACTCGAGCCGAATTGCGCAACAGTTCTTTCAATATTTAAATGATCCAGAATCTGGGGACGACATTTGGAAAAACTACCCTCTATTAAAAATAGCTTCTTTGCACTACAATACGCCGTTAACATCACCTGCTCCAGTAGAGCGGCTCTTTTCTTTTGCTGGAGTTGTAAACAATCCACGACGCCATGCTCTATCGGACCCTAATTTCGAAAGATTAGTCTTGCTTAGAGCAAATATGAATTTTTATACAACAAAATGATCCTAGGCTAGGAATTTGCGTTGATTTATTGTAATATGCTAATATAATACTTTGAATTTCGATCTGGATTAAAAATAGTACCTGAAGTTCCATCTAATTGGAGAAAGCACTTTTTATTACATAAATTATTATTGAATGATTTAGATCTAAAAACAACTGAATAATTTGTTAGTTTCAAATTGTCATTATAACAAATTTTGAGCTGTATGCATTATAGGTGTTGCGAATTTATTTCATGGGTCTGTATGTTTCATACTGAGTTCCAAATATTCCGCCACAATGATAACCTGAAATCGTAATCACAATTTGCATGATTACGAATACAGTAATCGAAATCCTCCACATTTCACGATTACAATTACTGTAATCGTAATCGAAAAAAAACCTGATTACAATTACAGTAATCGTAATCGTAAAGTTCACAGGATTACAATTACAGTAATCGTAATCATAAAAATTTCTATTACGATTAATGTAATTATAATCTTAAAAAATTGTACGATTGCGATTACTGTAATCGTAATCTAACAAAAATATGATTACGATTACTGTAATCGTAATCGTATGAATGCAGGGATTACAATTACAGTAATCGTAATTGAAATGTAATCGTAATGCTAAGTTCCCCAGCTCTGATACATATATCCTTTTTACACGTTTAAACTGCACGTCTTACGCTCTAATTCTGAGCGTAACCGACAATTTTGTACCTGTAGGATTATCTAACCGAAAATCGTTACCATCGGTAATGCATTAAACTACAACTTTATTCGGCAGAATACCAAAAGCGTCTAAAAGTTGCTAACATTTTTCCTGCCGGTGAAAAGAATGTTGTTACCACATTAGAAGCGGGGGGGGGGGGGTAGTGGAACAAGCACGAGGTAAGACATCTAGAATTTTTAGCTGACTCCGAACTTTCGAGCGATTGAGTCGGTGTGGAATCAACGAAATATTACCAATAAACGAACAAGATCTAAACTGTAGAATATTTCACTATAGAAGAGGTAAGCAATAGCTTATAACTAGAGAATTTCCCAACATTGAATGTGAAATACATACATCTGTGTGCAATATAATAGTAGTGAAATCGAAATGGCAATTTTTTAAAGTTTAATTAACTTTTCTGAACTTTGTGTAAAGTTTTAAGTTTCTTTTTAATGGTTTCTGTAATGGAATTTGCTATATTTTAAATGAAAATTATTAAAATGACAGCTTCTTCATATTTCGACGAATGATATCCATTTTCACTTCACTACTATTATATTGTGCACAGCTATACATGTACCAATATATGTAACTTTACTTATGCTTTGCAAATAAATCCAACGACAATATTGACTTGGTACAAATTTTTAGAAGGTTTTTCCACAGATGGTTTGTAAACAAATCATACGTTTGTAGCTACGAGACATGTTTGACCTTGCATTCCATGGGTGAAGTAAAATGCACCGCTTGATTTGTCTATTGGTAGTGCATCTAACCGAAAATCGTTGCCGTCGGCAATGCAGTTCATGTGACCGTATTTCTGGCCTAAAGAAATTCGCGAGAAAAGTGTTAATAACTGTGTTCGGCGGGTTAGGGGTTTCGAATATGCCCGAGGTAGGCATACCGGTCGTAAGAGGCGACTAATATGCACAAAGGTTATGACGTGCAACTCGATGGTTGATATCTGGATATGATGCCTCTCACCTCTCATTATCCATCTCTCCTTCCGTAAGGTGTAACATGACCTAGAAGATTCCACTGGTCATACCAAATCGCTACCACGACAGTCGGGCAGTACCGCAAGGGAGTACCGGAGCGTGCCGAAATCATATCCGGCAAAGCACTGGCAGTTTGACAGCACTCTCCAAAACCTTCGTGGAGTGTTTTTATCGTTACAACAACAACAACAAATCAAAGTGTCCGTAAAGTGAGAATGAGGTAAAACTCTTTCAAAACGCCAAAGTAAAAAGTTTTCGCCCAACAGGAATTTCTAAAAACTTGCAAGCAAAACAGCTGTTGCTTTTTTCATTGGTTAATAGCTAAATTTTTAAAGTTTTTGTTGTTGCTTTCCAATGTCACGATCAACAACTCTCTCGCAATAAAATGTAAAAATGCGCTCTCTCTCTATTAGCTCTGTCCGGCAGTAAGATTTGCAAGTAGAAAATAGCTGGTCGTGACATAGCAAAATAACAACAAAAACTTCAAACTTTGAGTTATTATACTATGAGTTGAGAATAAGTAACAGCTGTTTTGCTTGCAAGTTTTTATAAATTCCTTTTCGGAGGAGCTTTACGAGTAAGAGTCAGGAACAGTCAGAAATAGTCAAAATTAGTTAGAAGTTAACTTTTGACAAAGAGAGAAATATATTTACGCCCTAATTCTAGTGTGGTAACAACATTCGTTTTACCGGTGAATAAATATTTTTTACACCCTTTTGGTATTCTGCCGGCTTAAGTTGCAGTTCAATTTCGTAACCACAAAAATAGGGCGCGTAACCGCAAAAAATAGCACGTGTTTTGCAAATACTTTTGTGGACAGAAAATACGGCAAATTATCTGTGTCGTTCACAAGAATTAATAAAAAGTATAAGCCATGGCATACCTATACAGGTAATAAACCTCAGCAGCTGATTACATTTTTTTTTCATTTAATTTTTTCTAAACTGTCAAATTTGCTTGCTATCGGTTTGCTTACATTTTAACATGTGTTGTGCTGTTTTGACATTTTAGAGAAGCTATTTCCAATATGGCCGCCGTGCTGTTACTTGTTTTACTATGCCATGGTATAAGCACTTTTTTACACGAAGATTCGTTCGCGCTTGCATTGTATTCTCTATTGCGCATTGTTTGGTTTTGACAGCGTTGCCATGTACGCTAGAATCGCGGTTACATGAACTGCATTGCCAACGGTTACGATTTTCGGTTAGATAATATTTCAGGTACAAAATTAACGGTTACGCACAGACGGGGAGTGTCTATTTTCTTATCGTGGTTCTCCTCCAAGATTTAGCATATAGTAAATATCCGTTTTGTAGCACACTTACATAGGTTTTTGTAAAGTATTTTTGGTGCTACTTATCTCAGGATTTGAACTAGGTACCTCCGGTATAATTGCCCAGCACATACTCAGTGTTGCAACCACTACCTTCCTAAATATGATAAAATATACTTTAAATGCATTTTTTGAAGCTAAGTAATCTTATGAAATTTTTTCAAAAAACCCGGGCTCCAAATATAAGTAGGTCCAGTAAAATTAAATAAAGAGATACGTGTGTGTGAGTGTATGTAAATATATATGCATATATGTGAGGTATGGATATGCAGCATGACCGCAAGTTGTCTTGAAACTGTACCAATTAATACACATCTGACCATCGTGCCAAAGTATTTATGTATATCCAATAAGTACCTAAGAGTACATATGTAGGTGTGTCATAGGTGAGTTTGTATGTTTTTACTTATATATGCTCTGCAGTCAAACCAACAGTTGACGATGTCCTACGAGATGTTAATTGTTAGATTTCGGCAGAAATCAACTAGTCGCAAACAAGTTTAAAATAGACCAAAACATTTTAGTTCATCAAATTTTTTGAATGCCATTGGGCTCAGTGGAAAAGTACGCGAATTGGATCGGCAAGGTCCCTGGCTCGAAGCCCACTGAAGAAAAAACTCGAATTTTCCCAACTCTGGACTGGTACAAAACACAGTCATAAAATTCTAATTGTTTACTGGTATGTTTCCTGACTAGTTTGGTGCTTCTTTGCAGGATTTTTATGTAATTAAAGTACATATGTATGTCTATGTATGTATGCAATATGTAAATATTGTGGTGCAACTTCACTAATCAACGCCAAACCAAGTTTGCTCAAACAGTGGGGGGCTCTTTTGCATAACATCAATATTTAATCTGTAAGCCGCAAAACTTAATGAGGTCAAAGTTTAAGATGGGGTCACAAATAGCAGCATCTACGACGATAGTTCCGCTGGTAAGTAAAAGTGGGGTGGAAAATCGTTGAAATGGAAATTCAACAACACATTTATGTACATGCAGACCGCACATAAAAATAGTTATGAATGTGTTTATTCCAAGTTCTTAATGAGTTGGTCATGGTCAAAGTTGCCCTTAGAAATTTGATATTTGTAAAGTTGAACGTAATAGTGATTTAGGTTTTACACCTCATCGCTCGATTCTGCGCGTAACCGGTAGTTTTGTACCTGTAGGTTTATCTAACTGAATATCGTCGCCGTCGGCAATGCAGTTAATTTTTTTTCTTTTCAAATTAGCCAACTATTTACACCTGTGCAAGTATAAATAACATCATGAAATTAACGACCTGTAGTGGACTTCACTAACTTCTATAACGACATTCGCAATCGACATTTTGTCGTAACGATATTTATAACGATATCGATGAATACTTGATATCGGTAATCACTAACCATTTTTTTATCGATATTCGTTTATTCACGATCAGCTGTGTCGTTAAGTAAACAACATAAAATTTGGGGTTGTTATCTGTGTCGTTAACAACACATAATTTCAAGTTTTTAGCGAAAATTAAAATAATATTACTATTATATCAATATTATTATCAAAAAAATGGCATTTGAGTATTTTGTGTACGTTTTATAGCGGGATGAGGAATCTTAACCCTGAATCGTTATAGCTAAGTTAGTGAATAGCATAGTCGATAATGCAGGATACAAAATCGTTAATTAAAATCTCGAAAAATCGCATCGTTACAAGTTAGTGAATTTCACCACTGATTTTGAGTATGCATCGCTAATACAGTTGACGCGTACGCAATACTGGGCTACATGGCAACGCTGTCAAAAGCTAGAAATAGGCAATAGAGAATCGATCCAAAACGCGAACGAAGCATGGTGATGAATGCGGAAACGTTGTTTAATATATGGTTTATAAATGTTTAAGTTTAAATTAATTGAAATGTTTAATGTAAGTGCAATGTCCGAAATGAGTGCTATATGTATTTATTGTTAATATTTGTTTTGTTTTGTTTTATGTTATATATCTCATGTTAATGGCGGACGCCGTGGTGTGGTAGTGTTCGAGCCACGTGGTGGAATTCACTAACTTAACGAAACATACGCCAATTACTCAAATGCCATTTATTTTATAATAATAATATTATTATAATAGTAACATTATTTTCATTTTTCAAATTATTTGTGGTTTATTTAACGAGACAATCAAATAATGTCGATAAAGAATGGTTAGTGAATGCCGAAATCGTTATAGTCATCGTTAAGATAAAATGTCGATTGCAAATGTCGTTATAGAAGTCAATGAATTCCACCACTGGTACAGGTAACATCAAAAGTGGTTTGAAAAAACTGGTTTCAAAAGGGGGTCGCCCCTCGGCAGTGGTTTGGCAAACTCTCCGAGTGTATTTCTGCCATGACAGGCTTCTCAGCAAAAATTCGTCTCCTTTGTAGATGCCGTTCGGAGTCGGCAAAAAACTGTAGGTCCCACCAATTTGTAGCAAAAATTAGAAGCAGCAGACCACAAATTGGTAGAGAAGCTTCGGTGTGGTAGGCCAGCAACTATTTGTTTAACAGCACGAAATACCAAATTCTGTTTAATCGTCAAGTAGTTAACATGGAGGAACTACCTAGTATTTTCTGCCATGCTGCACTGATCCTTTTTGTGTTCTGATCGTTTTATCTTTATATGGTTTACTCATCTTATTTGTATCACCAGCTACTCGTGATAAAAATTTTAAACTCTCTCGTCCGCGGCGGCATAGCCACATGACGCGGTAAGGCCATTTTTACTTCCCTAGGTGGTCCGGTGTTGGGGAGGCGCCATTATAATACAGCCAGTGCCGCATCGTTTTATGTATAGTCCGTGGAAATATACATGATTTTATGCCTTTCGCACTGGGTTCATACAAACACAATCATATGCCATTTCTTAGGCTCTTTGAAGGTTTTATTGAAAGGAAAAATATGTTGCGTATACGCAATGTCTTCCTAATTACAATGGCCACTGTGCCTTCAAATGACTTCTGAATTAACTTATGGATTATAGGTGGTAGATTCTGCTCTGCAGTACAAACGGGGAAGCCACAGGGATGGGCACTATCCCCACTAAATTGAACTCCGGTCATCAACCAACTGCTCAGGCGGATCGAAGACGGGCCTGTGAAACTTATGGTGTACGCCGATGATGTTTCAGAAATCGTAAGTGGTAAATGTGCGCCAACAACTAGCTCCCTGATGGACCGGGTGCTTCTGGTATTAATTTTGGACAGTAAGCTGTCGTGTAAACCGAATGTCAAGGAGAGAGTGAAGAAAACATCCACGGCAGTTTATGCAAAAGAATGTTGGGGTACATGTGGGGAATCTCGAATAATTTATAATGGAGCGTCATCTTACATTGGACAGTAACACTACAATGTTCAGCTACTGCGCTTCTAAAGAGGGCTTGAAGCTATCATTGAAGCTACCATAAAGGAGGATGGGCGCGGGAATGAAAATTAACACCATACACATGATTGGTTCCCAATTGACGGACTCAGACGCTATGAAAAATTGCGAAGGGAATGAGCTTACATCTACAGGGAATGAGCTTACATCCTCGGTGATATGGGCATAGACGGAAAAAAATAGGCTGACGTGTTGGCCAAGAAAAAGGTGGCCTTTGGTGAGTATACGGTAGAAGTCAAAATCAGACTTGGAGAGTTAGAAAGCAGGCTAGCGTGGCAAATGATCGACCAGTCAAAAGAGGGCTGGAATCAAGCGCGGAGTTGGTCAAAAAAAAAGGTAATATCTCCCAAACATTTTCCCTACGAAATGCGATTTCTTTCATGGGACTAATTGACAATTTTTGTTTGGAATTATTAAATTACTAGAAGACCCGGCAACGCTTCGCTGGGTCGGAGAAATTATAGTAGACTGAGTTCGATTTTAAAAATTCTATCTCCGAAACCAGTTGACGTATGGAAAATCAATCACATCGTTTATTGCAGCACTCGTTAGCACCTTTCGTTTGATACCCATATTGTACGAACACACTCTGGCTCACGCTGGTCTACATATCGGTCAATAACTCCGAAACTGCGCGAGTTATAGAAATTAGGGATACCTTTAACTTTGAGTTAGACAGTTAGTAATCCAACGCTAAAAGCTCCATTCCATTCCATTAGGCAGTTTTAAAGTGATGTACGAACAAACATTCAGAGATACACACAAAAATTCTAAAAACTGTTGCTTTGGTTTCTATTGCCTCAATAATGATCCACCTTATAAATTTTTCTTAAGTATCTGCGACGTACACACATCGACCTGTTACAATCTTATTATATATAGAGATAATTAAAACTCATTACTGATTTCAGCCACGGCAATTTGCAATCCCAAAATGCGTTTTTTAAGTAACCCTCGTCGCAAATAGAGAGTCCATGCATTGTATTTATTTATGTACATTCGTATGCTTTTGTATTGTCTTGCATCAATATTCGCTGACTTAAAAGTGTTTCACTTGCTTGCACTCAAAAGCAACCATCAATTTATCTCAATTTAAAAATCTCCAACACCAACACCAACACCGTTACGATGACATTGCATATGACTAGAATTCTTGCTAAATTGCTGTCGAAATTTTATTATTTATTCGCGCACCGAAGGACGCGGCATAAACTCAAAAATTCCACAAGATGAGCTGGCGCTCGTTGTGTGGGAAGGAAGTTGGTAAATTGCAAGGTCTCATTTTTCCACATTTACAGTTTTGTGAGCCTCTTTTAGCAACTTTTTGTTGTTTTTTTACTTTTATTTAATAGAGTAATAAGCAAAAAGTTTTAAAATTGCTATGCTGCAAACGGTTTTCGTGGCCAAAATAGATTCCTTTGCTGACATTGCGGTTTCCGTTGAGTTGCACTTTTTTGTTGTTGTAAATATTTGGCCTGTTTATGAATGCATTGGTTGTACATGCTGTTCCGCCTTTTGTATTTGTCTCACAGCCGGATTTAGTAGCAGAAATGTATTCGCTGTAGTTGTCAATTTGGCAAGTTCATGCATCGACTTGAGGCAGTGTAGCCAGGTAAACGTCGCTAGTCTCTCCAACATCTACAAGTGCTCATGCTTTATATTGGCATCAACGGCACAAGTTTGCTTGTGACTTTCTTTTTGTTTTTTGTTGTTATATTCGTAATCGTTTCTTTTATATTTAGAAAATGAGTGAAAACAACTTATCTTACTTTCTCGTCATTTTAAGTTTGATCTTATTGACCTAGAAAAGTTGTAAGCGAAGGTATTTAAGCAGGCATTTTTGATGTGAAAACATCTTTGGGGTATGAACTGTCCCGGTATAGGGGAGTCCCGCAAAGTTATGCGTAACAAAATATAACATGCGCCTGAGTATGTTGTTGTTGTTGTTGATGTGGGTTCAATGCATATCTGAGTTGTAAGTGAGATGTGGCCCTGATTGTCCTTACATTGTTTGGCTTGCTGTTGTTTGCATTTTCTTATACGGTAATCGTGCGTACACACGATGGATGCTCTCAATCGATAAACAGACGAACAAAACCCCAAACTGCATTTTTGATAAATATACACAGTGTTTACAAAAAAAAAAAATAAAACAAAATAATAATCAATAAAATAAAATAACATGAAATAAAAAAACATAAAATAAAATGAAATAAAACAAATTAAAAAACATAAAACAAAATGAAATAAAAAAAATAAAATAAAATAAAAAAACATAAAATAAAATAATATGAAATGAAATGAAATAAAAAAAAATAAAATAAAAAAAATGAAATAAAATAAATTAAAAAAACATAACACAAAACGAAATAAAATAAATTAAAAAAAAACATAAAACAAAATGAAATAAAATTAAATAAAACAAAAAATAAAAAAACAAAATAATATGAAATGAAATAAAAAAAAATAAAAAAAAATGAAATAAAATAAAAAAAAAAATGAAATAAAATAAAATAAAAAAACATAAAACAAAATGAAATAAAATAAAATAAAATAAAAAAACATAAAATAATATAATATGAAATGAAATGAAATAAAATGAAATAAAACAAAATAAAATAAAATAAAATAAAATAAAATAAAATAAAATAAAATAAAATAAAATAAAATAAAATAAATTAAAATAAAATAAAATAAAATAAAATAAAAAAATATAATAAAATAAATAACATAAAATAAAAAAAAAAAAAAAAAAATAAAATAACAAAATAAAATAAAATAAAATAAAATAAAATAAAATAAAATAAAACAAAATAAAATAAAATAAAATAAAAGAAAAAAAATTTCTGTTAATCAATATCACAAGAATTAAAAAAAAAATAATTTTTTCGGGCCAGTCTAATAAACATTCAAAACTTACTGCAAAGAATCTGGAACTCACCACATATTCCCATAGCTGTATTAGAAATTCAATTAAAGTAGGCACCAAAAAACGAAGCAAATTGTTTAATTTTCAATTATGTATTTAATTCATTACTTTGCAAACTATTATGTAAATTCAGCGAATAGCAAATAAGCTTGACCCTAAAACTAAGCCGTATAAGTTATTATAACTGTGAGAATAATCACCGGCTGTCATCCAAAAAAACACTTAGTTTTTCATAAAATGTTTCATTTGAAATATTTATGAGTAAAAAATATATAAAAAAAATTTTATTCAAAATCAAGCTGGTGTGAAAAGTCCCGTAATCTGTACAACGAGATCGCAAAGTAATTGCGTAAATTCCCATTCCAAATATTACTTAAAAAAAAACCCAAAACAACACAACAAAAAATGCATAAACTGTCAATACTAACACAATTTTTAATAATTTTATATTGTTAGTCGTGTGTTTTTTGAATTGGTTGGTGATGTTTGTAATCTCAACTGTCAAAAGGCAAACGACAAATGCCATAAACCCAACACTAACAAGCATAACTAAAACAAGAATACGTACATAAAGCGAATACCCAGCAAAGACAAGAGCTGATGTCTACTAATATTTTATTTTATTTTGTTTTATTATATTTTATTAAATTTTATTTTATTTTATTTTATCTAAATTTATATTATTTAAATTATTTAATTTAATTTAATTTTATTGTATCTAAATTTATATTATTTAAATTATTTAATTTAATTTAATTTTATTGTAGTTTTTTTTGTTTTATTTTATTTTGTTTTATTATATTTTATGAAATTTTATTTTATTTTATTGTATCTCATTTTATTTATTTTAATTTAATTTAATTTAATTTAATTTAATTCAATTTTATTTTGTTTTATTTTATTTTATTTTATTTTATTTTATTTTATTTTATTTTATTTTATTTTATCTAAATTTATATTATTTAAATTATTTAATTTCATTTTATTCTATTTTAGTTTTTTTGTTTTATTTTATTTTATTGCATTTATTTTTTTTAATTTAATTTTATTTTATTTTATTTTATTTTATTTTATTTTATTTTATCTAATATTATTTTATTTATTTCATTTTGTTTTATTCTATTTTCTTTTATTTTATTTTATTTTATTTTATTTTATTTTATTTTATTTTATTTTATTTTATTTTATTTCATGTTATTTTATTTTATTTTATTTTATTTTGTTTTATCTTATATTGTTTTATTTATTTCATTTTGTTTTATTCTATTTTTTATTCTATTTTTATTTTAGTTTATTTTGTTTTATTTTATGTTATTTTATTTCGTTCTCTTTTATTTTATTTTATTGCGCTTTTGGTTAGTCGCATTGAATATTATCATACATCAATTTCAAATTCAAATCTTTGTTACATTAAACATTGTATGTTTAAGTTCTATGAACCAGAAATGTTTGCTGCACAATTATAATCGGCATTATGCAATATGCTTCATTCCCATTAGATTTAAATACATTTTAATCAAATTAAAAATTAATGAATGCAGAAGGGATGCTGTAGCATCCACCTCAACAATGTAATCGGCAACAAATGCAACCAGATTGTGGCGCAACGCCGTAAAAAGGCCCTTCACCATGAATGATTAATCATAAACCAATAATTACATCTGTTAAAAAACAATTACAATAACAAACAGGCAAATAAATATACATATATACATACCGCCTCTACGTACATATTTACGATATGGAAATCAATATGTTACCACGAATTACAAAACAAACTGGAAATGTTTTATATTTAGTGTACCTTTCACTAAGCAATTGAAAATTTCACCGCATTGCAACAAAAACAATAACATTAATGTGTATAGTATTTTCTATACCGGTAGAATTACCATAGTATTTTAAATAAATTAAAATTGTATAAATAAACAAGTAAGGAAGTCTAAGTTCGGGTGGAACCTAACATTATATACCTAGTAGTGATCTATTATGTCATCCCAATTTACGCAGGTCTATTTTAATACTTTCAGTTCGTATTTGCGTTCAAATAGACAGACGAACAGACAGATAAACGTATCGTTTCTCTTCTTGTTCTCATACTTACATGCATTTAATGTTTATGAAAGGTATGAGAATCAAAAAAGATATGTAACTTCGCTATTGCAGTGGGCTATTAACTACGTGCCCGAATATTTTGCTTGTGTGTTTCCCGATTTGGCTAATATTTGGCAGGAGTATAATACATACTACTGAGAAGCAGCTGACCAATTTTCATTGAAATATCAAAATCGAATTATAAGCGATTGCCTTTGAAAACAGCAGAAATTTTATGCTGAAAAGTGGGCGGCGTCACGCCTACTTCTTCAAAATTGACATAATTTTTTTGCGGTCGAGTTTTTCTTAAAACCTTTATTATGTGTGCAAAATCTGATTGATATAACTTGCTTAGTTGTAGAAATATCGCTTTTTAAATTTTACAAAAAAAATTTTTCAGAACCATGTTAAAAAACTGGGCGTGGATATTAACCGATTTCGCCCATTTTTATTTTTACAGCAAACAGTTACCTTTATATATACAACATTATCTCTCACTTTGTATAGGTGTATGAACGGATGAATTCTGTAAATTAACAATGATGCGAATGCGAACGCCAAAGTTACACAAATTTTACGAAAATGCGAATACCAACAGCCGACATCAGCTTAGTGCCTATTTGTACACTTTTAGATATCCCTGCAAAATCCCATTTCCAAGTTTCCAACTATCCACTGTCATCCAGAATAAACATTTTGTAGTTGCAAAATTGTTTCCACTATCCGTTTGATAATTTCAGACTCGTCACTTGCACGATGCGTTGCTAAGGATACAAGCCTTAAATCGTTGGACTTGAACATCCGTTATTTGCATGATTTTTGCAAGCTCATCAATGTTAGGGTACTCCTTAAATATAAAAATAACTGATTGTCTTTATTTTTTTCTTAATTGATTTTTGTGGTTTTGACCTTTCATGTCCGATTTTTATTCACAATAAGTACAAACTGTGCAAAATATTTGGGTCTTAATCTGTTAATTTAAATATTTATCCAAAAATTCTTTTATAGTAAAAACCGATTGTGTGGGGCTATGCGTTGTATTAGTCCGATCTTGTTGGTTCTGACAAATGATTAATATATTACCAAATAGCGGCAAAGTTATATTATAATTTCAAGTTTATGAATGGTTTAAAAATCTAAACTAGCAATGACGACCGTTTTTTTTACCTATGCACTTAGCTACTTATGAATCAAATAACAAAATGATTTTTTTTTTTTGAAAATTTCATATTTCCTTCGAAAATCAATTATAAATTTCTCCCTTGCGAGATAGCAACTAAAATTGTGAGCGCTTATAATTTTTTTTGCTTTTTAATTTTTCTGTTGATTTTCATTCAAATTTCTTTTAGGCAAGCACAACAAATTTTATCTAGCGTTGAAGTGACGAATAAGAAACGGCCAGTATTACGGCCTGAAACTTGCATGATATTTTATCGCCATTCTGAAAAATAATAGCCAGCTTTTTTTTTGCAAGCCCTTAGCGACTTCAGAATAAAATAACAAAATAAATTTTTGGTCAAAATATGAAATTCCTTTTAATCAAATGTGTCGCTGGAAGGATAGCAGCCAAAATTGTGAGCGCTTATAATTTTTCAGCTTGCTTACTTTATTGTTGTTTTCAATTCAATATGGCTGGTGATATTGTTCAATGTCTACTGGAAAACTATGAATTGTAGATTATTAACCACTGATTATCATGACTTAGTTCGGATGTGCTCGTGAAACAATTTTAGAGCTGACAACGACAATATGACGCCAACATGACTTGTGAGTATTGATGACTGGTCCACACGTGCTCAGGCCCGTCCCAAATCATATCACAGTGTATCGAAGGGAGCATTTTATTTCGTTAGGTTTAACAATATTGGTCGAGTTTATAAGCCATTTCAGGGCTCGTAACTACTAGTTAGCATGATGATGAGTGATGCAAAAAATGTTCGCATTCGAAACGAATCAGTTACCTCGGTTTATTTGACATTGAAATCTGGCGCTCCATGCAAATTTAATACAGAAATTTTTTGTGAGACAAAAAGAAAAGATGAAGAGCTGGCGGAAGAGCAACGCAAGGACGTGTGGGATAATGGCAAAGGTTCAGTGTAGAAAGTGCATATTGTCGACAGAAACTACAATCACAAATACTTACATACATATGTAAATCATGTCAGAATATTAAATGTGTCATTGTGCATATGGAAAATATTTGGCGAATGTTTTTGCGGCAGATGGAGGGCTGCGGGTTATCGGTCGCACGTATTGTGTTCATTGACTCGCTTATGCTCGTTTTTCTACCTTGTTTTTATGTATATAAATATTGTTTCACTGTGATGAATTGCGGTATTATGTTTGTTTTTGAAATATTTTGTTGATATTGCTTAAAGTTTAAACCGGTTAGTCTCTCTGAGCAACATAGAGATAGAGCGGGGCAGACAACAAAAATGCTTGGAATGGCTGTAGACATCTTTGCGCTCCAGCCTGTAACCATGCCTCTACCGCTGCCGCTGCTTGTAACCGTGCTTCTGTCTGTGCCTTGCTGTTGATGTTGGCTCTATGCTTATCTCAGTTGTAGGTAAGATTACCCATACTAAGTGTATATAAATCTTGTTTTCCTGCTTTGCTGATATGTATGTGACGCTCTGTTTATATGGGGGTGTGTGTGTATGCAAGTGCTTTACTGAATGTTATTATTCGGCAATCGTGCCTATACACGATGAATGCTATAAACCGGCAACTGCGTTCATCACAAACAGTGTAAAATAAAATAAAATATAATAAAATAAAACTAAATAAAATAAAGTCGAATAATATAAACAAACAAAAAATTTAATTAAATTAAATGAAACTAAATTAATTAAAAGGAATTATGATAACGGAAAGAAAAGGAGAGGAAAGTAAAGTAATGGAAAAGAAAGGAAAGGAAAGGAAAGGAAAGAAAAGAAAGCAAAGAAAAGAAAGGAAAGGAAAATAAAGGAAAGAAAAGAAAAGAAAAGAAAAGAAAAGAAAAGAAAAGAAAAGAAAAGAAAAGAAAAGAAAAGAAAAGAAAAAGAATGGAAAGAAAATCAAAATCAAAGTAAAGTAACAGTCTTTTCCTTTGCAGCGACAATAGGTCGCTGCGGATTGTTTTGGTTATAGCCTGCTTGGCTGATCCTTATCTTAAGTGTGTCTGCCCATAGCTCGGAGCCATACAACAAAGTAAATAGGGTCCATCAGTAGCTTTATTTTGTTTCCAATGGCTTTGTTTAAGCCCTCCGATATTTGCAAAACCTGCTTATCTATCGCATGCGGAACTTGTGCCACTTAGTCGAGAGTCTAATCTTACGCCTAAATTAACTATTTATGTTATAGTAGCTGAGAGGTTTTCGAAACCAGCTTCTAGCAGTATTTTAGTTTTGTTCTTGGGATTATAAATACATTTTTTTTCTGTATTTCGGTCCTATCATGTACCTGTTTGAGCTACCCGCGTGCTTCTTCTGTATTCCCAGCGGTAATGACTGTTTAAATACAGTCTGCATAACCGACTAAGAAGGTATCATCGGGAATTTCTAGGTTAAATATATCATCCTTGCTGACGTACAACAGGATAGGGCCAAATATGCTCCGCATGTGACACTGAAGTTATGTACATAAGTATGCGATCTCTTAAATAGATACTGATTACGCGATGTAGGTAACATGGGAATTGAAACTGCTGAAAGTCTCGCAAAAGCTTTTATCTGAGAGCGTTCTTTTAGTCTGACGTTGCGAGGAGCACAACTTGCCTAGATCTGTTACCTTGCTGTGCTGCCTCTACACTCGTAAGAACGTCCCTAATGGCGCCTAAAGTAATTTTTCCAGGCCTGAAACCATGTTGCCTAGAAATACTCCTTCTGCCGTGGAATGTAATGCAGCCAACGATCTCACCAAAAAGTTGACTACTTATATAAGGCTTGCTTCATATGATCAATACCAGCTCTGAAATTTTAAAGAAGGCCAGTTTGATGCAAATCGGATTGTACTCAATGCTTGGGTATATGAGCCAACCAGCTCTTTGGCTTCTTTCACCTGCAACATATAACCTATCTACATATAAGCTGTCGGTTAGAATTCCTTCTGCTCCTGGCATCTTTCCTGTGTGCTCCAATTATGCGTTTGTGTGACTAAAATAAAATATAAGACAATCTAAAGTTTTTGCATCTGAAAATATTATCAACATCTTACTTTCCATTGCAAAAATGTGTCTTGTGCTAGAAGTTTTCTATTTCAAGTTCAAGCTTCAAAGCTTGTGTTCATTATTTTCTGTCACTGCCTTCTCTGTGGCTTTGTGAGATAAGAAAAATGTCACTCACAATCGCTGGTGTTGCGGCAAATCCGTAAGCAATGTCCCTCTAGCATTCAACTCGCTGCCAACAGCAACGTACCCACACACACACAGATTCCCACACACACACACATCGAATGTGGTAAACGCAGCTTGGGTGTGCTAGCGATATCTGCGGGCATAAAGAAAAATGGCATTTAAATATCCGTTCTGGCGGAAATTACTCAACAGATTATTTTGGCCTTATCGCGTCAACGTAAACGTCAACTGCCATACGATCAACGAGTTCGCTGAGAGTCGATTAAAAAGTGAAAATGCCATGGTTTGAAATGCTTACTTATGTTTTAAGTTATTTTATGAGGTGTACTTTGACGTAGGCTGAGGTAAAGCTCAGTATGCCCAAGGTCATGTAGAGGTTCCAAAAACTCCCATTTAATAATAATACGATATTTGTGTATTAAGATCGAATACACATACGGCCTGAGGCGTTAGGAGGCCGCCAGCTTTCCGTATCCGGAGGGTGAGAAGGCGAAGACAGAGTAGTTGAGAGCGGACGCTGTAGGATATTCCCTCCAACTGATGCGAATGGCAATCAGAACAACAACAGAGAACGAAGTAGTAGTCCGGAGCGGAAAGAGAGGATGGGAACAGTGCGGCAGCCTTTTGCACAAAAGCTAAGCCGTTCTACGGTACGGCAGACTCGACATAGCTAGCAAGCAATGGCAGTTGAGCAGTGGCGGTGTTGTCACCTACAGCAGCAGCTTTTCGGTGGAGTGCTGTTTCGCAAATGGCAGAGCAGCAACAGTTAGTTTGAGATGGCTATCAAACCGGGGATACTGGAACGGGTGTTTACCTGTGGCTGATGTTACCTTCGATAAGTATTCCTCCAGGGTCAGCGATTAGGGTTGGTGTAGTTTAGAACCCGACTAAGGGAAACCCATAATGATGCCAGCTCTTAGGCTGGAGAACATCGCCTTCATAAGAACATGCTAAATAGTTGTTTGATTGGAAGGCTAAGCTGTACCAGCTGGAACTTAGCAGGCCGTTTCGTGGGTACCGGGGAAGTCCTTCCTAAAGGCATAGCCATATCCGCAGTTGCTCACGTATCGGAATACGCCGGAGCGAAACGATATTTGCACTTATCATTGCTCCTCATTACCACTCAAATCGTCCAACCGAGACCTGAGTTAAATAGAGTATGAGCATGCCACTAAAACTGCACAACCGTTCTGCTTACAGTGTGACCAGGTTAGCCTTTTCGAGGCTAGATTTAGCCTTTTTTTGTCCTTTAGCGTCATAATTTTGGGTTTAGCTTCGTGGCTTTTTTCTAGCCTTTTTTTACTCCAAACTTTTTCTGGTCCCAACACCATATTTTTCATACAACTTTGAGGAATAGATAAAACTAAAGTTGAAGAGTAGTACTGATGACGAAATACAGAAAATTACTCGATAAATTGGCCACTATTTTTAATGGAGTTGATAATCCAACTAAGGTTCTTCGAAAGATTTGTGGACCTCTACGCGTTGGCGACGGCGAGTACCGAAGAAGATTTAATGATGAGCTGTATGAACTTTACGCAGACGCCGACATAGTTCAGCGAATTAAAACACAGCGGCTTCGCTGGCTAGGCCACGTAGTGCGAATGAGCGAAGATGCTCCAGCCCAGAAGGTATTCTTATCGGCACCCGCCGGTGGAAGCAGAGGAAGAGGGAGACCACCACTCCGATGGAAGGACCAAGTGGAGACCGATTTGCGATCCCGCGGTGTTTCCAATTGGCGCCAGTTGGCGCAACGAAGAAACGACTGGCGAGCTATGTTGGACGGTCAAAATCGCCCAGGCGGTTAGATGACCATTTAAAGAAAAGAAAAGATAATCCAACTCTTTACAAAAGATACATTTTTTTCAGTTGATAATTCTTTGAAAGTTACAAAGCTGGATGTGTTTTCTCACTTTCAAAAAGAAAAGTCAAAAAGTTGATTGAGCTGCAATGGCGAAAGCTAATAGCCGTACATTGGACCAGTGTGACCTCTACTATTGAATTTTGGGCGGAAGTCCGAGAACATAAAAATTCATTAAACGAACCCCCTTTTTTAGAACTGGTCGAATTCGATTTTAACTTTTTGGTATTACCTTTCAGTAATGCGGAGGTTGAAAGCAATTTTTAGTGCCATAAACATTTTAAAAACTAAGTCAAGGAACAGATTAAAAATGAAAATGCTTAACTCCTTGCTTAATAACTATTAGATGTTCGTTGAAAAGCTCATCCACATGTTGCACTAATTTTGAAATTACCGTGATCTCATCTCTATGATAAATACCCAAACTTTGTATGCAGACTCAAGCTCTTCCGATTCATTAGACGAAGAGAATATTATGGACTGTAATCACAGTCTTTGCTTAGCACGCGTTTTATTTTATTTAAAATCTTTACTTAACTTAAAAAGACATTTAAAATGTTGGTCAATCATAGTCATATTAAACAAAGATTTATAAAAAAAAAATGAAGTTGGTTGGTGGTATGAAGAAATTTTTTATGTTTTGCAAGGTCACCCTGTGTCAGCTATTGAATTCACAAACCATCGCATATCTGTAGAAACAAGAGAAAAAGGCCAAACTCAAGTTTTGAGTAAGCGATGTCACAAGCACAACCGTAGACACGAACCGTGATTTTAAAATGTTAAAATGACATTTTCGTCATTTTAAAATTAAAACTTCTCCTTAGACATAAAATGTATTTTAATTAACAATGACAGACATGAAATGATGTTTATTATAGATTATGTTTAAGTTGATAAAACTCTATTTTAATTTGACTATGATTATGGGCCAAATAGTTTAAACTAAAGTAAAAACTTGAAATGGATTTCGTAAAAAAAAATTGCTGACTTTTGTCTGTGACGCATAGCTGTGCTGTGCTTTTAGGCGCTATTTCTAAAGAGTTACAGTGGCGTCTATATTATTTTAACCCAAGGTAAAAAATTTTTTTATCGGTTTTCTAGATTCAATATCGATCGATTTGTACTATCGATTCACTAAAAGTTTCAGCACTCGCCATTACTTCTCTTTCGATGATTACTTCTCTTTCTTGTTTCGAAATACGGACGGCGTTTTTAAAGCTATTCAAGGCCGTGCCGGTGAATAAAGAAATAAAAGACAATTTCCAGGTAAAACATTTCTTACTAGCTTTACAAAGTAAATATTGAAATTATTTATATTTTAGGGTTCATAGTCCATAAATATATATATACTAAGTATATATAAAAGCAGATATCATATGATGCATTTATTAAAGTGATTTTTTTCTCGTTCCACTACTGCACTTCTATGTATTATGAGGACGTTTCTACCAAATGAAGTGAAACCACAATCCGTGGCCGAATCAAAAACAGGCAAGCGAACATTACATTGGTGTAACGGTGAAATAGGCAAACCGCAGACAAAGCTGCAACGTAAAAAAATCCATAGCCACAGCAAAGATAACAGTGAGGATGAATAATGCAAAAGGTAAAAGGTCAAATATTTAAATGACCAAACATTTTGATCATTACATGACGCCTTTCGGTCTCAACAGCATTCGAGCGCTCGCCAACAGCAACCAAAAACCGAAAGGACAATGAGGCATTAATTCATATCGCCAGACTGACAAAGCCAATTCATTGCAATCAAAATTTTTTTATGTTTTGGTTTTTTTGCTTTCAAGTAATTGCAATGGTTCTTTCAACAAACATACATACATATATACATTTCGTGTATTTATTGGTAAATTCGAATTTGAGATCAAATCCATTTTCCAGTTTCCAACATTGATTTTTAACTTAAGATAAATTGGAGAAAAAGTCCATTCTCCAGCAACAGGCATCATTTTCGATATGAAAATATTCGTATTTCTCCCCTTAACAACATATTGGATTCCGCATTGAATGCCATCTATTTTCTAACTGAAATCAAACAAAATCAATGGTTAGGTATTTCACTAATTATTAAAACACAATGCGTAATATAATATATAACATAATATTATAAATACTACCTTTTGCCACACAAATATATATCTTTTTATTTCTTTCCGTTTTTTGATGTTTTGGCAACAATTTTGGCAATTTTTCGTTCGCTCATGTGCTTTGATTAATTTAAGATGTCAGATATGACAGATTATTGAGTGTTGCCATGTGTAAAAATTGCAGGTGCGCTTTCAAAATGAACTACAATGGTTTTCAAACTGAAATCAAACTTTCAACCTCAAATGTAAATATAAGCATCTTGAAAATGACTTTGAAAATTTAGAAATATCTTAAATATCGAAAAAAAAGTTGGATTTGTGATAACGGAATAATAAAAATATTTTGAAAATAATTAGGGAGGCTTATGATAGAAAGGTTAAATGAGTAGAAACATTGCAACTTGACTTTGCAGACCAAAACTTGCTGTTATAAGCTACCTTCTCATATTAGTTAGCAATACCAAAACGAGCCACATTTTGTATTCAACTGTTTGTCTTAATGTTGACAAACAACTACTAAAGTGGAGAAAATCGACTATGTTTTTTAAATGGAATATAAAAACAAAACCAGTCAAATGAAAAACATACATTCACCCTTATTATAAGAAATGTTGTGAAAAATGGAGGAATGCGCGAAATCGACTAAGGACCTTGCCCACTTTACGTGGTATCACAACGGGCTTTCTGATACTAGTTTCAGTGTCCAAGGACGACTTATTAATGTCTTCGTTAATATAAAGGCTGTTGTGAAAAGAAAAGCCATCTAGCGCGTACAATGCATCATTAGAGCCTCTAGTGTACTCCAAAGTCCTTCTCATCTAATCCTTCCAATATCCATTTTCTGCACCACATATAAGGCAGGTTTGGCTAAGGGCCGCTTTTCATCTCGTCTTTAATTTTAAAGGTCACTGTTTGTTAAGGGAAAATAGAATGACCCATACATTTTAAGTAAACTTTAAAAATAAAGGCTAGATAACAAAATAGCTCTCAGAGGTTGGAATTTGCTATATTTGATCAAAAACTAGCAAGACAGCTTTTCGCTGTAACCGTTTTGGGAACTTTTATGTCATGGATCTTGAATTTTTCGACTGTAAGGCCAAAATCTTATTTGCCTACCCTCTCGTTGAGAAGAGGTCCTTATCCTCTTTTTCCTTTGTTCCACCAGTGTCTAAGCACAGATAAACGGTATCTTTCGTTATCCTTTCGCGGTTTATAGTTCAAAATTATACACGCTTTTAGAAGCAGAAGAGGTGACCCTTGGAGTTCTCCGAATGTCCGTTGCAGGTGGAGGTGTACTTTATACCCCTTGGTGATTTCAAAAGCGGCTATTTATCGCTAAGAACGGATGCCCGAGGAAATAAGGAAAAGTTTAGAAACATTAATCACAGTACGTTTTTATCAGACCTGTTAAGTAATGATTAATAATCGTAATGATTACCGGCTTGATTTTTTATTTTTTGGAAAATCATATTTTTTTTGATTATTTTTGATTACTTTTGATTTATTTGATTATTTTTAATTTTTTTCCAATTGTAATCAATTAGTAATTGAGTATTTCTGAAAAATTAATTAAAATAATCATTAATGATTGAAAAAGGTATTTAATCAATTGCTTACTAAATTCTTATGGGAATTAGCAGGTCTGGTTTTTATACACTTTTAGCTTTTCACGTACTTTCGAAATTCCTTTGCGGAATCTAATCGGCAAAATTTCAATTACATTTTAAAATATTTTTTTTTTATAAACAAAAAAAAAAGTCTATGTACTCGAGGCTCAAAGCGAGAAAATTACGTTTGGTATTATTTTTTGGGGAATTGAAAAGTAATCAGTTCCTTTTTGGTGGGGCAAAGTATTTGATTACCATTCCAAATTACTGAGGAATTTAAGTGTAATTGTAATGGAATTGAATTTAACCATTAATATATGATATAATGGCCACCCTATGCCAAATTTTAGCCAGATATATCTAAAAAGCTAGTGCCTGATTTGAGTTCAAAATTATTTGGTTTTCTCACTTAGAAAATAAATAAAAAAGAAATATTTTGTATACCAACAATTCAATTGAATTTAGTTGTTGTTTTTACGGCCTGTACATTTACCAATAATAATAATTTTTTATTTATGAAAATTATTCTTGTTTTTAGTTTTATTCCAATAAAAACTTTTAATAATTAATTAAAAATAATTGTTAAAAAAATAAAAGCAATAATAATTTTCATAAATAAAAAAAAAAAGAAATCGTAGATAGTCATGGTACTTAAAAAAGAAATATAAATTTTTTTTAATAGATGGGTTGTACGGACCGATTTGAGGGCAAGCAAGTTTTATTGTTTGGCTCTCTTAAAATGGATATCATTAGACAAAATAAGAAGAAGTTGTCATTTCAATAATTTTCATTTAAAATATAGAGCATTCCATAACAGAAGCCGCATGAAATGAAATTTCACATTTCTTGGCACAATTTCTAGAAAATTTTTGAGTACACAGTTTTGTAGACCAATCGATTCTAGTATAACAATGTGCAAGCTAGAACTCGACAAAAAAATTCAGACGTTTTTTCGTCGAGGGTGTTGAGTGATTTCTTCCATACAAAGCATGAAAAAAAATTTATGGAAAACGAATACCCAACATCCTTGACGAAAAAAATTCTAAAAATTCAGGGGATATTTTAAGGTACTTTTAACTTGGACATTAGTATGCCAAAATTGAATGAGCTATAAAACTGCGTACTCAAGAATTTTCTAACAACTCGGCCGTATTGGGAAATTGATTGAAATTTTATGTAAATTTTTAAAGGCTAAATTAACTTTTCTGAGCTTTGTGTAAACTTCAAAATTTATTTTTATATGGTTTCTGTTGTGGAATTCGCTATATTTTAAATAAAAATTATTAAAAACATGGCTTCTTTCTATTTCGTTGAACGTTATTCAATTTAATTTCACTACTATTATATTGAATACAACTGTATATAGAAGACTAAATTGCAGAAATTCGTATCTGGTTGAGAGCTATAAATTTAAAAATTCTAAAATATTTTTGGCATTATAAAATGCTTGCTTTATTTTATTTGCAGATCTTTACTTTCTCATTTGATAAACAAATTCGCTCTTTACAAGTTAAATGTTACATATATGTAAAACTTTTTGGAAATTTTTACAAAATATTTTTATTTACTATGTCTCCAATCGAGAATCAGGCAAACTGTTCAATGAACTCGTCCTTTGAGAGACACCTTGCTTTCCGTTTGCTCACACATTTATTTTTATCAGCGTCGAATCTTTCGCCGTCATCGCAATGTAAATGCGCGAATTTCCTTTTATGCGATTTTTCGACACAACGATAGTATTTCTTACAATCTTTAGGATCGGGGTATATATCGTCTTGCTCGCATTTGTTGTGCTTTAGCTTATTTATGATTTGTTTAATACGTTCCTTCAATTCATGGGATGAGCTATCGTCTTCGGAATCACTTTGCTTACTATCAGACTGGTCTCTTTTCTCTTTAGACTGCTTGCTCTCATCCGATTCCTTCCCATTTTTAGATTTGACATTTTTCTCTATCGAGTCTTCGCTATCCTTTGAATTTTGCTTGCTGTTTACTTTGTCTTGCTTCTCCTTAGAAATGTGTTCGTTTGTTTCTTTACTGATGGTACTTGATGTATCTTCCGATGATGCGTCTTCCTTAGATTTCACGGCGCCGTTTATTTCCTTCGAATGCTTATGTTGATTTCCACTCTTCTTTGACTCACTAGACTCCCCTTCAACAGTCTCCATGCTTGAAATATCTGGTTGATTTGGTTGCGTCGGCCCGTTAGGCTTAGCAGGGTGCTGAGGACCATCTGGGCGAATACCTCCACCGGGTATATGTGGGTGAGCCCAAGCTGGACGACCTGGACGTCCGGGTAGTAAGGGATATGCTGGAATAATGGGCGCACTTGGACTTCCGGGTACATGTGGGTGTGGAAAATCTGGTTTGATAGGTTTGGTTGGTGCATTGGGATCCTTTGGAAGATTCGGATGAACTGGTACAATCACTGATGGATTCTGGGAAGCTGATTCGTTGGGATTCACTGGTGCATTGGGATTCACTGGAGCATTCGGATAAACTGGTGCATTGGGATTCACTGGTGCGTTGGGTTCCACTGGAGCATTGGGATCAACCGGTGCGGTGGGATTCACTGGAGCATTTGGGCTGACTGGTGCATTGGGATTCACTGGAGCATTCGGATACACTGGTGCATTTGAGCTAACTGGTGCATTGGGATTCACTGGAGCATTCGGATAAACTGGTGCATTGGGATCCACTGGTGCGTTGGGATCCACTGGAGCAATGGGATCAACTGGTGCGTTGGGATTCACTGGAGCATTCGGATACACTGGTGCATTTGGGCTGACTGGTGCATTGGGATTCACTGGAGCATTCGGATAAACTGGTGCATTGGGATCCCCTGGTGCGTTGGGGCTGACTGGTGCATTTGGGCTGACTGGTGCATTGGGATCCACTGGAGCAATGGGATCAACTGGTACGTTGGGATTCACTGGCGCATTCGGATACACTGGTGCATTTGGGCTGACTGGTGCATTGGGCTTCACTGGAGCATTCGGATAAACTGGTGCATTGGGAGCCACTGGTGCGTTGGGGCTGAGTGGTGCATTTGAGCTGACTGGTGCATTGGGATCCACTGGAGCATTGGGATCAACTGGTGCGTTGGGATTCACTGAAGCATTCGGATAAACTGGGGCATTGGGATCCACTGGTGCGTTGGGGCTGACTGGTGCATTTGGGCTGACTGGTGCGTTGGGATCCACTGGAGCATTGGGATCAACTGGTGCGTTGGGATTCACTGGAGCATTCGGATACACTGGTGCATTTGGGCTGACTGGTGCATTGGGATTCACTGGAGCATTCGGATACACTGGTGCATTTGGGCTCACTGGTGCATTGGGATTCACTGGAGCATTCGGATAAACTGGTGCATTGGGATCCACTGGTGCGTTGGGGCTGACTGGTGCATTTGGGCTGACTGGTGCATTGGGATCCACTGGAGCAATGGGATCCACTGGTGCGTTGGGATTCACTGGAGCATTCGGATACACTGGTGCATTTGGGCTGACTGGTGCATTGGGATTCACTGGAGCATTCGGATAAACTGGTGCATTGGGATCCACTGGTGCGTTGGGGCTGACTGGTGCATTTGGGCTGACTGGTGCATTGGGTTCCACTGGAGCATTGGGATCAACTGGTCCGTTGGGATTCACTGAAGCATTCGGATAAACTGGTGCATTGGGATCCACTGGTGCGTTGGGGCTGACTGGTGCATTTGGGTTGACTGGTGCGTTGGGATCCACTGGAGCATTGGGATCAACTGGTGCGTTGGGATTCACTGGTGCGTTTGGGCTGACTGGTGCATTTGGGTTGACTGGTGCATTGGGATCCACTGGAGCAATGGGATCAACTGGTACGTTGGGATTCACTGGCGCATTCGGATACACTGGTGCATTTGGGCTGACTGGTGCATTGGGCTTCACTGGAGCATTCGGATAAACTGGTGCATTGGGAGCCACTGGTGCATTGGGATCCACTGGAGCATTGGGATCAACTGGTGCGTTAGGATTCACTGAAGCATTCGGATCAACTGGTGCATTGGGATTCACCGGAGCATTGGGAGCCACTGGAGCATTCGGATAAACTGGTGCATTGGGATCCACTGGTGCGTTGGGGATGACTGGTGCATTTGGGCTGACTGGTGCGTTGGGATTCACTGGTGCATTGGGATCAAGTGGTGAGTTGGGATTCACTGGAGCATTCGGATAAACTGGTGCATTGGGATCCACTGGTGCGTTGGGGCTGACTGGAGCATTGGGATTTACCGGAGCATAAGAATCTACTGGTGCATTGGGATCCACTGGTGCGTTGGGGTTGACAGGTGCATTTGGGCTGACTGGTGAGTTAGGATCTACTGCTGCATTCTGGTCAACTGGAGCACTGGGATCAGCTGGTGCATTGGGATTCACCGGAGCATTGGGAGCCACTGGAGCATTCGGATAAACTGGTGCATTGGGATCCACTGGTGCATTTGGGCTGACTGGTCCGTTAGGCTCTACTGCTGCATTCTGGTCAACTGGAGCACTGGGATCAGCTGGTGCATTGGTATTCCCTAATGCATTGGGATCAACTGGTGCATTAGGATTCACTGGAGCATTCGGCTCCGCTGGAGCATTGGGATCCACTGGTGCGTTTGGGCTGACTGGTGCATTTGGGTTGACTGGTGCGTTAAGATCTACTGCTGCATTGGGATCAACTGGTGCATTGGGATTCACCGGTGCATTGGGATCAACTGGTGCATTGGGATTCACCGGAGCATTGGGAGCCACTGGAGAATTTGGGCTGACTGGTGCGTTAGAATCTACTGCTGCATCCTGGTCAACTGGAGCACTGGGATCAGCTGGTGCATTGGGATTCCCTGATGCATTGGGATCAACTGGTGCATTGGGATTCACCGGTGCATTGGGATTAACTGGTGTATTTGGATTCACCGGTGCATTGGGATCAACTGGTGCATTAGGATCCACTGGTGCGTTTGGGCTGACTGGTGCGTTAGGATCTACTGCTGCATTCGGGTCAACTGGAGCACTGGGATCAGCTGGTGCATTGGGATTCCCTGATGCATTGGGATCAACTGGTGCATTGGGATTCACCGGTGCATTGGGATCAACTGGTGTATTTGGATTCACCGGTGCATTGGGATCAACTGGTGCATTGGGATCCACCGGAGCATTGGGAGCCACAGGAGCATTCGTATCAACTGGTGCATTAGGATCCACTGGAGCATAGGGAGCCACTGGAGCATTTGGTTTACCTGGTGCGTTTGGGCTGAATGGTGCATTTGAGATGACTGGTGCGTTAGGATCTACTGCTGCATTCTGGTCAACTGGAGCACTGGGATCAGCTGGTTCATTGGGATTCCCTGATGCATTGGGATCTACTGGTGCGTTGGAATCCACTGGAGCATTGGGAGCCACTGGAGTATTCGGATCAAGGGGTGCATTGGGTTTGACTGGTGTGCTGGGTTCTACTGGTGCATTGGGATAAACTGGAACATTCGGATCAACTGGTGCGTTAGGATCTACTGCTGCATTCTGGTCAACTGGAGCACTAGGATCAGCTGGTTCATTGGGATTCCCTGATGCATTGGGATCTACTGGTGCGTTGGGATCCACTGGAGCATTGGGAGCCACTGGAGTATTTGGATCAAGGGGTGCATTGGGTTTGACTGGTGTGCTGGGTTCTACTGGTGCATTGGGAGAAACTGGAACATTCGGATCAACTGGTGCATTAGGATCCACTGGAGCATAGGGAGCCACTGGAGCATTGGGAGCCACTGGAGCATTCGGTTTACCTGGTGCGTTTGGGCTGATTGGTGCATTTGGGATGACTGGTGCGTTAGGCTCTACTGCTGCATTCTGGTCAACTGGAGCACTGGGATCAGCTGGTGCATTGGGATTCCCTGATGCATTGGGATCAACTGGTGCATCGGGATTCACTGGAGCATTCGGATTTACCGGAGCATAAGGATCTACTGGTGCATTCGGATCCACTGGAGCATTGGGATCCACTGGTGCGTTTGGGCTGACTGGTGCATTGGGATCAACTGGTGCATCGGGATTCACTGGAGCATTCGGATTTACCGGAGCATAAGGATCTACTGGTGCATTCGGATCCACTGGAGCATTGGGCTCCACTGGAGCATTGGGATCTTCTTGTGCATTAGGATCTACTGCTGCATTGGGATCCACTAGATCATTTTGATCCACTGGAGCATTGGGATCTAATGGTGCGTGTGGAGCTATTGCTGCATTTTGATCCACTGTAGCATTGGGATCCACCGGAGAATAAGGATCTACTGGTGCATTTTGATCCACTGGAGCATTAGGATCTTCTTGTGCACTGGGATCTACTGGCGCATTGGGATTAGCTGGCTCGTAAGGAGCTACTGACACGCTCGGATCAACCTCAGGTATTATTGTAGTGAGCTCAGTCGTAAGAGAATTTGTCGTTGTTTCTAAAATCACAGTGGTATCCACGGAGTACGGTGTAGAGTCAGTCAACACAATTGGATCTTCCGTGAAAAATGTAGTCCATATAAGGCCATCGCCAGTTGTTGTTTCAACGCTGGGTGTGCTTGGTTCAGCTTCAATTACAACAGTTGTTTCATATAAAGGAGTTGGTGTAGTATCTGACGGAGCCGTAGAAGATTCTGATGGTGATGCTGATGTTGATGTTGATGTAGATGGACTGGATGGATTTGGACCCTCTGTTGAAATGCCATTCAACGATATTTGGCCAGACGCGAATATGGGCTCCGCTTGAGGTTCCGCCGTTGAGGACTTGAGCGGTATACAAATATCTACGCCATCGTTAACACAGCGATGGTTTGAGGGACATGGATAAGCGTTGCCAGCGGCGTAGCTATTACCTTGAGCGTCCGTTGTGCAAGCTTTGAAGTTCAATGGTCCAACGCAGACGTAGGCCTTGCCATAACAATTGATGCCTGGATTAATATCACTATCGCTTCCAATATTTACACTCTGTAGAGATGTGGCAGCCGAAGCCAACTGAAAAAGAAATGAATTAATAATAATAAATTTAACCATAGAAATTGAATATTTTGAACTTTTAGTGAATAAATTTTAATTAGAAAGGAACACTATTTGATTTGGTAAGAGCCTTTCAGGCACATTTGTTTAGTTTTTGGCAAATACATTTTTTGTTGTTGCTCTGTCGATATGTAAATTCACTGCACTTGTGTTCTCAATATTCCATATCAAACTCGGAGCAAATTCAACCAAATTTCCACCATTGCTATTTTCACTTTTATCACACGAAAGTTAATATATTTCTCAAATTACCAGTAGAAGCAGGGTTAACCTGGTGAGTTTTGTCGTAGTCATTGTCGTTTTGTTCGAAATTTTTTCGTTACTAATGAGTTGCTGTTCGAGTTTTGATCTTTTATTTAAAAATTTAACTTTGCCTATGTTTTGTTGACGGCATGTCAAGATAAGCGCAGAAAACTGAGTTCTATGCAAACGTATTTGGCGAATTAACATAAACATGTAACAAGATAAGACCGACGTCGGACACGGAGTGTTTGCGTATACGTAGATAGGACTGATTATTTATGGTACTGCAGGTAGTGGGATGAAAGTTGTTGATTTACTTCTCAAGTCGTATTAAATGCATTAACTGGATTATGTGTGCTCGGGTTTGATTGTGAGTGTAGCTGCGCAGAAGGAGATGCTCGGCTTCATGAAGTCTTAAGACAGAGAGAAATTCGTTTTGCTAACTCTTAAGTTAATCATTTACTTACACTGCAAAATAATTGCCTTTACAGCACCTATATCTAGCCCTTTCGCCCTCCCTCTTCACCAGACTTTAAAGCTTTCTATCCCCTTCTCTTTAACGTTGCCGAAAATTTAGTTGTGTAGTAGTTGTTGTAGTACCACACCCTGCTTAATCTGCACGGCCATGTCTTTAACCGCTTCATCCTATACCTCTTCCTCTTCTCTTTTTCATTATAAAGGAGACTTTCATTTTCTTTCAGTCCCCTTCAGTCTCACTTTCAGTTACCCTTTCTTTCTATCTCGCTCGCCACGCATTTTATTTTTGAAACATTAAGGTAACAGCTCGACACTTAGGCCACCAATGGGCCCCGTTGTGATACCCTATACGGTCTTAAAATACCCCTTCCATGCCTAAAGCGGAGGGTCGAACCACTTCGTGGACTTAATAAATTTCGCTAAAGCCTTAACTTCACATCTTGAGACCTCAGAAAGGTCATATAGAAACGGTTCACATAGAATGGCCAACCTCCGTCTGCTAAGTGCTTGACACCGACAAAGGCGGTGCTGGACGCTCTCCTCCACTTCGGTACATCTGCAGCTGCGACAATAATCGAAGGTCGCTACCCCCATTCTGACTCTGTGAGTGCCTATTAAGCAGTGTTCTGTTAGAACCCTTATAAAGGATGGTAAAACCGATTTGTGTGGAGTGAAAAGCGCCCGTGTACGCCCTTTATCATATGAAGGCCAGGTTAGCCTGGATGTCTCACATGTTGAGATGGCTGACCATCTTTCATTTGCATTTCTTATATTGCTTGTGTTCACACAAAGCCTGAAGGTGGCCATGGGTATACCAACCGAATCACTTCCCGGAAGAATATGGTCGGTGGTACCGCTCCTGGCCAGCTCGTCTGCTCTGCAGTTGCCTTCAATATCCCTGTGTCCAGGTACCCATATAAGGCTGATACTGAAGTGCTGTACCATCTCGTTAAGAGATCTGCGGCATTCATTGACCGACTTTTTGTTGTCGACGAATGAGTCCAAGGCCTTTAGTGCGGCCTGGCTGTCTGAGAAAATAAAAACCCGTTTGCCATCATGAGGTATAGATACCAGATGGTTCAACGCTCTGTGTATCGCCAGCATTTCCGCTTGGTACACACTACAGTGAACAGGAAGGCGGAAAGAGACCTCTTGACCCAATTTCGGTGAAAATATGCCAGCTACCATCTTCCTATCAAGCTTGGAGCATCGGTGAATATATTGAGGGCACCCGCGACCGTATGCTGCCTAAAAATTCAGTCTTGTCGTAATGGTATGTCCACTACATTATTCTTAATGTACACGTTTTTTGACGTACAATAGTCAGTGCGTGCTGGTATTGGGACTGGGGCGTTAGTGCCCATGATTGTGGCATGCCCACTAGTTCCATTGACCAGAGACCTGTTTCCCTGATGCGTAGTGCAGCCATCACAGATGCTTCCTTCGCCACCAGGTCAAGAGGTGGTAGGTATAATATTGTGTTGAGTGCTTCAGTCGGAGTAGAACAAAGGGCCCCGGCTATACAGAACTCTGAACTTCTTTGGACTTTTTGTAGCATTTTAAGGTAGGTATTTTTAGCTAGTGCAGGCCACCAGACCAATACACCATATAGAAGAATCGGGCGCACAATCGCTGTATATATCCAGTATACCACCTTAGGGGAGAACCCCCAGGATTACCGTGGTGATGGCTTCTGAAAGAACGTTGTTGAAAGCGCCGTCTATGTCTAGAAAAGTCACCAGTGTGTATTCTTTGAGGTCAAAGGACCTTTCTATAACGGATACCAGTGAGTGCAAGGCAGTGTCAGTTGACCTGCTTTTGGTATAGGCATGTTGAGCTTGCGGTAGACACAATGGGTCAATAAGCTTCCGAATGTAGTCTTCCAGGAGCCTTTCACGAGTTTTAAGAAGGAAAGAGGATAGGCTTATAGGCCTCTAATCATTTGGTTTTGAGTGGGAGGATTTCCCTGCTTTAGGGATAAAGACCACACTGACCTCCCTCCATGTTTCTGGTACGTAATTGAGTATCAGACAACTTATAAACATCTCCTTTAGCCAGGGTTTTATATGATCGGCAGTGTGTTGAAGTTGAGCCGGGAATATTCCGTCCGGGCCCGGCGACTTATAGGGCTTAAAGGTGGATAGAGCCTTTCTTTAATTACTTCTTTATTTTTCAAGAAAGAATTATCCATAACTTTTTATGTTTATCACATATGAAATCTAAGCCAACAATTTCATCCATACCATGTTCCGAGTACGTCTCTGATTTTATTTCGGAAGCTTTACTTTTAACGTGTTTGGTCGCTGTTGAACATCGTTGAATCTAGCTCCACTCCGACAAATTCAAAAGTTTGTCCCAGAGCCTTATGCGCAGTCATGTCAAATGCTGGCCTTAGTGGAAATAGATGCCGTTGCATGGTGCACCTTAGCGGCCGCTTGGATGGGTGTGACTCTCGGTATATGTACTTCTTTGCCGGATTTTTGTGGCAACCCTACTTAAATTTTTTTTTAATACGCAGAAAAATACCTTTCGTTTGATACCCATATTGGCCGTAAAAACGTCCTATGCAACACCTAGGTAAAAATTCCTAGAATGTAGTACACTATGTACATACCAAATTTCATCCAAATCGGTTGAGCGGTTTTCGGGTTTACAAATATACAATTATACCTCGGTTAAAGTTATAAGATTCGTTCCTCCAATGCCACAGTTGCCAGATGTGCCATTTTTCCAAAAAAAACAAGAAATCATTCCTTTCGAAAACCTCCCTTTACATCCCAGTTTTGTGGCTTTAGGATCATTTTGGCACACCCATACAGTAGATTGCTGTTTAGTTTCAGGCTCACATGAATTTTTTTAAGATTTGTGACCCGTTTTACGATGTTTATATCGAATTTGAACGATCCCCTCCATAAAAAAGCATCACTCGAAAATCACGTTTTGAAATTTCCCTTTATCCCACGTTATTGCTCTTACTAAATCATGTTCACTGTGTACGATGGCCAGTGTGATATCTAAGACATAGACGTCAAAATTTCGAAGTGACTTGGTGAGCTGTTCTATATTCATTCGTAAGACAATCGCAGAAATGTTTTGATACATCGCGTACCCCAATACAAGCCCATATCAACAGCTATGATTTGATACCCATATTGTACAACCATGTTCTACTTAGTACTACCAGGGTCTAATTTTTGGTTCAGGATTCATTGGTATGGATTCATCTATTATCTATATTTCTTGTGTAACAAACTTTGGCTTCAATGGACTCCGAAAGTACTACACCGATTTAATAAAGTTCTGTATCGACGCTAAAGATAGTGTTTAAGTGAAATAAACTGTAATTATTTCCTTCATTTCATTTACATTGCATGATATTGTAATTCGCAACCAGCTTATAAATAATTCCAAAGATATAGTTTATGTTTTGCAATCCTTAATCGGGGTCTTTTCACAGCGAAAATGAGGAGGTCAATCGCTTATACCTCAGAGCCATAAGTGCTCGCCCCCGATTAATACATAAAAGGTGTAACAGGTGCCCAGCACCACCCGTTCTATATAGAACAAATAATTTATAAAGCTTTTGGGTAAGACGGTCTTCTAGGCCTGAGACAAAGCAAATAAAATAATACAAAAATTACCTTAAATGAGCTACTTGCCCTCCATAAAGCTTAGATAGATAGTTCGACTTAAATAGTATTTATATCAATATATTAAGGGGACGTGGCATCGTTTAGCCGATTAATACAGCATACTGATACTGCACATCTTTGAAATTCGGTGAGGTATTAAATAAGATTGGCTGCTAATTAAAAATCGGTGATAATGTAAAAACGGGCGTGGCAACTCGCATACAAATGGCATTTTTCAATGTAAATATCCATAGAAAGGTTGATGTTAGAACAAAAAAAAAATCGGGGAGGAGTTATATGAGATTAATCCCCAGCACCTTAAAAAATGTGGAATAATAAAAAGAAGCTCCTCCAATAGAAACTAAATTTTTCGCTGGTAATGTTCATAGTGGTGAATCGAAAATTGGTGCTGGGATATGTATACGAAATCAATACCATACTCAGCCAAGTTAAGGGTTTTCGGAAAAGTGGGCAGCACCTAGAATGCAAACTGAATTTTTTACTGAATATCTTCAGAAGCGTTAACGGTAGAGTACTGAAACTTAGAAGGGCACGGAGTATGTTGATTTGTATTTAGTTTCAGCATTTTGATGGTTAATTGTTTCACTTATCACTTAAAATCAACACAACATATGTTCAGCTCGTTTCTATCTATATGTTGCTTTGGTTATATCTAAAGAACGATAAAACCTATGACAAGTTCTAAGGCGGAACGAGGCGAGGTGGATTTTCTAGATATACAGAGGTAAATACCCAGGAAATCTAGCCCGTCCCCAAGGTTTTCGTACATATTTAATATATTCTCAAGCAGACCTGTTAAATAATTATTACTAATCGTAATGATTACCGGTTTGATAAATTATTTTCTTGAGAATCAATTAAATTATTGATTACCATTATTTTCAATTATCAATGATTATTTTCTAATTGATTAAAAAAATAATAAAAAAAAAATTTATATTTTTTACGATTATGCAAAAAATTAAAAAAAAAAAATTAAAAAAAAAAAATCAAAAATAATCAAAAAAGTTGTTTTAATTACTTTTGATTTTTTTGGGTTTTTTTTTTAACATTTCTGGTCTTTTCCAGTATTGTTGTAGAAGCACATAAATATACACATCAACAATACTTAAAAAATTCAAAAATAATCAAAAATTAGTTTAATTGATTTTCAAGAAAAGGCAATTATTAATTGATTACGATTAGAAAAAATCAAAAATAAACAAAAAAAAGGCTGTTTTGAGGACTTTGGATTATTTCTGATTTTTTAAAATTTTTTATAATCGTAATCAATTAATAATTGTCTTTTCTTGAAAATGAATTAAAGTAATAATTACCAATTAAAAAAGCCGATTAATTTATTGATTACCAATTACTAATTACATTTTACAATTCTGTTCTCAAGTATATAAATAAAAAAATTGATGTTATTGCATAATCAAGTAAGATTCAGTTAAAGATTTAAACTTTGGTTTTGTTTTGTTGATTTTTCGAATATATGGAAAGTTGATCCATATTGGATAGATTTTTGCGACAAGCCGTTCAAAACGAAACGAAGCACTGAAGATGGCGCAACGCTGAAACCGGTTTGTCACAAAACCAAGTTCCGATTTTGACTGCCGCAGTGAGTTTTTGCTTCTTTGCCAAAAACAGTTTTAAACTTTTTAATTAAGAAGATAGCTTAAGACATATTTTGTCTTGAATAAATATATACGCTACCACCGGAAACGACTTCAACATTCGTTAGACCAAATTGATCCATGACCGAAAAGTAACCTGCATAACAGATTTCATTCATCTAACTCATGCACGAGAGGTTGGTTAAACATATGGGCATGCAGATAGTTGAACAGAGGGAGATGACTCCGATTTTTCTGTTCATTCTAAGCCTCTTGATACATATTTTGTAGGTCTTCAATAAAACGCATATATGAACAGAATTTCAATTCGCATTGAAAGTACAAAGTTATTTGACTTAAACTCATTTTCAAATCGGTCGTTAATGTTAATAACTTCATACGCATTGACAGAGTGTATAAACACATATCTCACTTAGAGCATATTTTATGTTTTATACATATTTCATGTATTGAAATATATTAATTTTGTTGTTTATAATTTTGCAAAGTAATTCACATGTTTTCCATACACATTTTTCACGAAATTCACAGCTGTTTCGAACTGTCAGTTCAAGACGATTTCTTTGCTATCGTTTTAGGTACGTTAGGTATAAACAAGGTAACAAAAAGCAGTTATGTTGAAAAAATTATAATACCCTGTGAACAGTCTGGTATAAAAAGGCGTCTGGAAAGCGAATGTAATAAATTTATCCCTAAATTATAGCAGCACAGAAAAAGTGGTGAATTAAAAAAAAAAATTCGCTCCATATTATTCTAACTAAATAAATTAAATTTTAGCCTTCAGTATAATGCTCTGATGAATATGAGTCATTTTAAAATAAATACGAATAAAGACTTCGCGTTTATTTATTTCTTTTATCTTAGCATAAAATAAATATTTTGCAGATTGAATGACGTCACTCCGGCTGACATGCTAAATAGCTATGATGGGCAGACACTTTAAGTCAGTATGCATGTAGATTTGCAACTACCTGGCGAGCGGGGCTGTGGTTGAATACCCCAGTGGTGTGTTCTGTGTTGGATACCCAATAAAAATTTGTATTCTTCGTGAGTGACACTTTGTAGCTTTTGATCCGAGTATAAAGTTACTCTAATTTTAAGTTTGAGTATGGATTCAGGTTGAACTTAAACGCTTGAGACTCAAATTTTACTTAGTTAGGCGGCGAAAACATTTTACTGAGAGGGAAGATGAGGTGAATAACTTTTCTGTACCATAAACATGTTTTTCTTTTTGCTGTAACAAATGAAAAGACATCGCATCCCTTTTTGGTGCTATTTTATTTCGTACTTTTTATAAGTTTTTCGCTATTACTAATATTTTAGCGTTTAATAACGCCTTGTCTTTTTTGAAATAATCAGCCGATTCGAAATATCCGCTCCGAGTTTTTTCCTTGCGAAATTTTTTATTCACTAGGAAAATATGCACAAGTTCTCCTTCGCTAGTACAAAGAAAAATTAGAGAAGAGAAATTTCGAATTTTCGAAATCAGCTGTGTTGCTATTTGACGTTTTGTTTTGGCACTACTTTTTGTGATCAGTGAATGAAAAATATTAAAGTTTCTGATAAAAAGTTGTTAAATCAAATAAATTATTAATAAAATTTAATAGTATTGCCCTTCGAATGGTAGGATAAAAAGAAACGGTAGATCCGGTAGCACTCCTGCATGCCAATCAATTGATAAATGGCTTAAAGGTTAAAAGTTTTCTACTGCTAATTGTTTTGGTAGAATTTTTAAGTTATTGGGTTAATTTATTAAAAACATTTTCTTGATATCAGAAGAAAAATAAATAATAAAAATAAAAAAATTAAGACATAAATACACATGCAGTTGTTGTACAAACTCCAATGCCGTTGACACTAACAATAACTGCGGGCCTTATCTCTGTAACTGCGGATAGTGGCGCGAAATTCATAATTTGCTATTTTGTTTTCTTGTTGTGCTGTCTCTGTTTTAGATGAGCAAACAACGATTCACATGAGTTTGACCAAGTTGAACGTCAGAGGCAAACGGTAATTTTTTGGACGAAATACGTTGGACTAATATCAATATTTGTGTTCGCGAATTCAAATATGGCGGTGACTAATTTAAACCGTGTTTTAATTATTTAAATATCGAAACTATTTGTGCCGGAAATGCTTAGTTTTTTAACTTACAAACTGCAATGTAAAAAGCGACAATATCCAGCAACCCCAATAGGCGCTAGGGGTTGGGTGTTGCCAAAACATGTTTGTAAGTTGGTTGTAAATATTTGTGAGCTGTCACTGTAAATCTCGTACTGCAAATAACGCGTGCCTTGACATGCAGTTTTTGAGCACCAGATAAGCCGCGTGCAAATTGCCAATTGGGAGTATATTACATTCATTCACACATACAAACACGTTTGGATCTGCAAACCATGCTCTACTGCACAATCTTGAAGGTCATTGAATTTTTATACGGGGTGTTATGAAATTTGAGGTCAGCATTTGAAATTCATCACCTTTGAGTATGTAACTATTTACTTCGACGCTTCCCAAAAAGCATAAATCCCGATTTTTTTCGATGTTTGAAAAATGTATAAATTTTCAAAGTGACTTCCAACATGTTTCTCCACTTGAGCTTTTTTTTTTGATTTCAGTTTGAAAACCATTGGAGTTCAATTTGAAAGTGCATTCGCAATTTTTACACATGGCAACACTCAATAATCTGTCATATCTGACATTTTAAATTAATCAAAGCACATGAGCGAACGAAGAATTGCCAAAATTGTTGCCAAAACATTAACAAAAGGAAAGAAATAAAAGGACATATATTTGTGTGACAAAGAGTAGTATTTATAATACATATTATATTATATATATTATATTGCGCATTATGTTTTTTGATAATTAGTGAAATGCCTAGCAAAAAAAGTAAAATGTGAAGTTTGACTTCGTTGGAAAATATTGTTGGAAGTCAAGTTGGAATCCAATATTTTTTCAAGTGGAGAAATACGAATATTTTCATATCAAAAACGTACCCTTTTGCCGGAGAATGGACTGCTTCTCCAATTTATCTTAAGCTAAAAATCAATGTTGGTAATTGGAAAACGGATTTGATTTCATTTCGCATTCAAATATATTCCAAACAAAAATACTTATTGGGTTAAATCGACATCCACTATGTGTGAGGAAAGTATAAAGCATTTTCCAGCGCTATAAACTGGTTTAACGGTTGTGGTAACAAAATACCCCAGCAGCTCATTGTTATGGACACACTCATGTAACGATAATTCTTAATCTGCTAAACTCTACGTTATGCTTGGCAGTAAATAATTTTACTTCTTACTTAATAACTTTTTACTTCTTATGCCTCTTTTGTGTCCCTCAAAATATTTTATAAGAACTCAAATTAACGGTACATGAACGCGACACTTTACTTTTGGAACATCATCGTCTGCGGGTCGTGGTGATTTAATGTGGTTGTTATTGGTAACGAAATGATAGTGCGTGGCTTTGTTATTGCGGGTATTTTGGGCTAGACGTGCACGTGCACTGGTGAATTCAGATTTGCCCGTACGTGCGCTGTTGGGTCACACCATTGCTATGCGCGATTAGTGAGGGGTTGTGTCTATTGTGTTGGCTACTATTGAAGTATATCGAATTACAAAAAATATTGACGTGATTTGACTAACAGTACAAGAAGAAGAAGAGAGCGCATGATTCAGCATAAGAAGCATCAAATGTTGGTGGTTTCATCGATTAAGAACGCCTGCTTTTAATCAAGAGATACACGGTTAAAAATTTGAGTAGCGAATTTGCCCTTAAACAAAGACATGGTGTGGGTGAATTTTTACCACATTAATTTAAAGGTGGTTCCTAAAAATTTTGTATCACCTAGCTGATATTTTTATGAATGCACCATTTCCACCATCTCTGAACTATACAAGCTACAAGTGTCCAGCCCTACGGGAAGTTTCTTAAAAATCTATCAGTAATTTCAAATTATTAAAACTCGTTTTCTAATGCATCGATCCGTGTGCTTCCTAATGGAGTTTTTTTCTGCCATCGAAATTTTAAGTCTCCAACTCAACTGGAAATTACTCGATCATAGGATTCCAAATTGGTTTTACGATTTTTGATGATTTTTTTTTAGAATTTTTTTCCAGGACGTTTAATTTTGCTGAAATTTTCAAGCCTAGAGCCCGGCGGCCGCCGTGGTGTGAAGGTAGTGTTGCCGGCCTACCACACCGAAGGTCCATGGTTCGAGCCCTGGTACAGGTAACATCAAAAGTGATTTGAAAAAAGTTTTTCAAAACGGGGTCGCCCCTCGGCAGTGGTTTGGCAAAACTCTCCGAGTGTATTTCTGCCATGACAGGCTTCTCAGCAAAAATTCGTCTCCTTTGTAGATGCCGTTCGGAGTCGGCAAAAAACTGTAGGTCCCACCAATTTGTAGGGAAAATTCAAATCGGCACACCACAAATTGGAAGAGAAGCTTGGCGCAAAAATCTCTTAGGAGGTTTATGATGATATACCTGTTGTATATCGCGCCATAGAGATAGAGATAGAGCCCCATCGAAACCGGTCTATACGAGTTTTTTAAATATCTCGATCCCTGCGCCACCTAGCGGAAGTTTTTTCTTTAATTTGGCATTGCCACCGGGTTCTGAATCACGCACCAAGCTTCATTATTACGGCTATTCGACGAAGACTAGCGTCATTGTGAATTTCGGTAGTTTCAACTGTTCACAATAGCACATTTCTGTCAGTGGTGATTTAAAATAAGTGAAAATCAAGCAAATAAAACAAACACACTGCAATTTGTTTTTATATATTTTCATGAATACAAGCAAAATAAGTTCTTAAATATAAAAAAGTAAATACAGAAAATATGACTACGACGGAATTATGGTTCCACGATTTATCAGATGAGTAAAGCTTACTGGAACTAGCCAGAAGTAGAAAACATTTGAGAGATGCCTCCAATGCTTCTCAAATAAGTTAATCAGTGTGTAACAATTATAAATTATATTTATAGATTTTAAAAGAACTTTCGACTGTCCAAAGAAGCGTTTATGAACTTGTTGTCCAGCACAGATGAGCTCTTAACGCATCCTGCAAAAGTCAAATCCAATCCATATATTCCACTTCTTAGATTTTGTGCTCAAGGAACATACCAACTGCACTGAAAGAATGCACTTGAACTTGCTCAACGCCCTGTGTTATCAGAGGTGCTAGATGTTATAGAAAACGTTATTTGCCCAAGATGAAAAAAATTCCACTACGAGGAAGTGATTGCATCCCAATTTTTTGTACAAACACCTTTCGATATTTTCGGATTTTACTCCATTAGTGAAATCAACGTTTCTCGCTGTTGTTTTGTACTCACGACCTTAGACCTACACAAAATTCATACAAACAGATAAACATTAGTATGGTAAATGGAAAAAGTAGCCGATAAATACAAAAAACTTAAATTTTTTAGCAATTTTATAAAAATTCGATACAACGTCGACAGCAAAGTCCTATTCGATCAAAAAATAGAAATGCAACGAAAATTTCGACAGCTATGCGCTACTAATAATACAAATTTGATGTTCGATAACCAGCGAAGCTCGAATGCAGCTCAGAACAAGAGCAAATTTTGACGTTCTTGTTTACCACGATAAATGTCAGAGTTCTTGCACTGTCAAAATTTATATTTTTCAACCATTTGGCACAGGACCCCAGTAAAATTTTCAGCATTTTAATTTAAAATTTGCTAGCTTCATCATACTTGTATTAAAAAATTAAATATTCAGTTATATTTTTGAGTGAAAAGAAAATATATGTACGTGCACCCTTGTTAAATATTAGCGAGTTGGACACGTGCTAAGGCTTAGCTGACAAATAAGCGCCGCATTAATCCCCTTCGTTGCTCTTCCTCATTGTGGCGTGATTGCTTAGGGACGCGTTATATAATAGAGATGCGACTGAACCGCGTTATACAAATACACATAAATATATGCAGATACAGACATTCTTACTTTATTTCAAAACAATACACCCCTTCAATCAATTGAAAATAAATTCTGTTAGTTTTTTTTTTCGCTGCGCTTTCGCTTTTGATGTTTGAACCGCCAAACCTTCGAATCGACGATAACAACAAGCAGTAGTCTTGTGTGTTGTTGTTGTTGCCCTTATTGCTTTGCTATAAAAAGGTGGGCAGGACAACGCTTTTTAATTCCTTTTTGATAGTCATTTAATGCTTACTTCCGATAAAGAAATCATTCTTCTAAGTAACAGACTATTCGCACTCCCTCGCATTCCGAAGTTGATATGGATTTAATTGTTTATTACCTTTTTTGTTGTTTTTATTTCATTTTCCGTACTTGGCACATTCAAGTTTTCGCTTAACGCATCGTTGGTGTTGGCATTCCAAAGTCGATAACAGTTCTTGCAGAATAATAACAATCAAATAATTGCCTTCTATTCAAAAACGTATTGAAGAAACAGACACAAAAAGCTGTAAGGCAGTAAAAGTTAGCTATCAGCTGGTTGCTAGGTTGAAAGGTTCAATGTGTTGGCTTGTATACCCAACAAGCAACCGCATAGGCAGTTGAAAGAAATAAGGAATTCGGCAGCAGCGCGACTTGCTTTTGAATAGCCTAAAGCTGCGGTTATACTTACATAGCATAGACTTGACTTGACTTGAGAATTGTCACATAGCGTTCCGCTAAATAAATTTTGCATGTTACCGATTACCCAACACTTAAGGGAACTTTACGTGACTTAGAAGTCTGTAGAATTTTGATTTTCTACGTGAGTTCTAAAGGACGTTTACATTTTGGGAATATATTTGTGATTTCTTAATTCACCTTCACACTTATTTTTGCCTACCTACACTTATATGTACTGAAATACATTTATCTAATTATTTTTCTTAATTTAGGGGAAAATTAAGTATGATTTTAAACTTTATGCGCTAAGTGGAGTATAAATACGGCTAAGTTGGCAAGTCAAGTGTATGTGAAGCCAAGTCTATGCTATGTAAGTATAACCGCAGCTTAACAAGCACATGTATAGATGGTTGCTCAGAGAGAGAGAGTGAGAGTTAAATGAGTGTTATGTCCACTGCTACCATAACAAAAAAAGGAATTAAAATTAAGAAAAAAAATACCAAAAATCCACCATTTTATAAAAACAAACACATACAGGTTTATTTGAAATTACAGGTACGTACATACGCATTTAAAATAATACAAAAAAATTGCATCTTAGATGGAATTGTGAAAAGAAAAATCAACAAAAACACTTCAACTGTATATTTAGTTATATAAGTTATCTTAAAGAAAATTTTCCGACTTAGTTTTAATAAAAACTGAACTCGGAAATAAATTAAATAATTATAGCTTTTTAGTTTATAGTTTTTTTTCGAGTTTATTTTTTATTAAAGCTAATTCGGAAAACTTTCTTCAGCTGCTGCAGAATTATGTGACATTGATAACAAGTGATCAAAAAATCAGAAACTTTTTTATAAGCTTTTTTACCAAAACCATTCTTGACTTTACTTATTTTCAACCAAAAAGTATTTACATCGATATCGTTTTCGAATAAAATATTTTTGGATAAACGCAACATCTTCCATTGAGTTTCAGCATCGCCCGTAAAGAAAGAAGGAAATTGTAAAGGCAGCGGATAAATTGAAGCATCTGAACCAGAAAAGATTTTTTCTGAAGTTATATTTGACAAAAGTTTTTAGTCCTTCTAAGTACTAAAAAAAAAAGAAAAAGAAAAAAAAAATTCCAACACATGATTAATGATTTCCAAAATGTTGGGATGGGAGTAGACAAACTACATACAAACAATATAGTGAAAGCTTGCCAGATTAAACTTAAGCCGTTATCTTCACGAGCTGGAAATTCTCGCTTGCCTGCGAGCATACCTTTTCGTGCTTACCGAATTGCGAGGAATCATATAATCCATATTGCGCCCAAGGCATCAAAACAATTACCAAATAGAAACAAAAATTACCAAATTACCAAAAACGTTTTAAAGTTGGAATAATTACCAATTTTAGTTTAAAATAACCAAAACGGCAACACTGGCTATGCTGGCTGATACTAGGAGTGCTCGGCGACTTATTTACAAAAACTGTTTGTAAAGAGAGAATCACGTAGAACTGTCTGGAAACGCAAAAAGTAAACACTTTCCGGGGAACAGGAATTTGTAAAAACTTACAAGCAAAACAGCTGTTGCATTTTCATTGGTTAATAGCTTGACATTTGACGTTTTGTTTGTTGTTTTCCTATGTCACGATCAGCTGTTTTTCACTTGCAAATCTTAGTGAGTGAAATTTCTCCAGCAGTCACTTGCAACTTCCTGTCCCAGTGAAATTTGTAAAAAATTGTATGCTCGCCAAGCAGAGCTATTACTACAACAAAATCTGCAGCTTAACTTGTATATCCATAATCATAACCAGGCCATATACTTAACTATATCTATTGTCATCAATAATTTGTGCCTTAACCTCAAAATATTAAAAGGAAAAAATAAAATGCCCAAAAAGTTAATAAATTTGTCAGCTCGAAAGCTGTAGCTTCCGGCGAGGGTTGCCAGATAAGCTTGGCTTTTTAAGTGACAAACCAAGTTATATGCAATGTGGTTTTAGCATGTGCTAAGCCTTTGTACATTTTTTGGTGGGTATATCAATTGCCCTTGGAAAGTGCATTTATTGTTGTCAGCAATGTTAAATCTTTGCATTTTTTATCTTTAAATTATGAATTTTCTTGCAATTTTCTATTCGTTATCGAAATGCTTAAAAAAAGGTTGTTTGAGAAGTTTGCTTAGCCAACAATTATGTTACGAGCGAAGAGGTTGAATTTAATAGCCATTGTAACCGGTGTGTGGAACTAACTCCCGAACTAAGTATTTACCAAAATTTTACAATTTGGGCTTGGAGTAAGGAATCTCAATTAGAAATTTGTAGATTTTCATACTACAGGGTGGCTGATGAATTTTGCTACATTAAGAAACTCAAATAATTTTTTTTTCAGTGTATGGAATTCATTTTTCTTTTATTCATGTTAAAGCTCATTAAATTTTATTAAATATAGCTTAATTAGTTTTAAAAATAATGGAATTTAAATGCCCCTCCTGCTCGTCGATGCATGTGCGGCATCTTACCAAAAAGTTGTTCATTACTGCTTAGAGAGTTGAGACAGGAATAGCCGCAATTGTTTCTCGAATGGATTGCCTTAGTTCATTCAAATTTGTTGGTTTTGCTTTGAAGACTTCCTGTTTGCAGTAACCCCACAAGAAAAAGTCAGGTGCAGTAAGGTCAGGCGACCTGGGTGGCCAACGGAATGTGGAGTTTCTGGATATCAGCTTATTGGGAAATTTTCGTCGCAATTCTGTCATAACAGGTTGGGCTATATGAGGAGCTGCACCATCTTGCTGAAACCACACAGAGTTGAAAGAAATTCTCATTCGGCGTAATTCTGGATAGAAAAACTCTCTCAACATTCTCAAGTAACGGTCTCCAGTAACCGTAACGGTGTGACCGTTTTCTTCGAAGAAGTAGGGCCCGACAATGCAGCGTGATGAAACTGCACACCACACTGTGACACGAAGTGGATGCAATTCCGTCTCATGGAGTATCTGTGGGTTGGAAGCACTCCATATTCGACAATTTTGTTTGTTTATGTTGCCGTTTAAATCGAAATGGGCCTCGTCAGACATGAAAAGACAGTTCAACATGTTTCCATCCTCTTCCACCATTTGAAGCATCTTCTGGCAAAATTCCAAGCGAATCGGCAAGTCTGCAGCGTTCAGTTTGTTGGCCATTTGAATTTTATATGGGAATAAGTCCAAATCTTTGTGCATAATTGACTGTAATGACTGTCTGCTTACACCCATTTGAGCAGATAAGCTTCTTGGCGAAACACGTGGATTGTTTTGTATGGCAGCAGCTACAGCAGCGATTCATTCCTCCGTTCGAACTGAAGGGTTTCGATGGTAAGGTCTTCTGTTGACTGTCCCATGCTCGGCAAAATTGTTTACAAGTCTTATTATGGTCCATCTGCTCGGAGGATTGCCGCCAAACGTGCGCCTATACTCTCTTTGAACCGAAACTACGGACTCCAGTGCGTGATATCGGCGGACAATCCAAATTCTTGTTTCAGTGTCCCAGTTATCCATTTTTGTTAAATGTAAAAGTCAATCTGCAAAATAAAAAAAAATTAACCAGATTCATTAAATAGAAAAAAAGTTATTTAATTTTTTTTTGGTAGCGGCTTTCATTAGCCACCCTGTACTTAACGCTTCTGGGTTTGGAAAATTGTGTCCCTCGCGATATGGATTTCGAAAATCTCATTAATATGTTGAATATTGTCCAAAACTATGAGCAGTTCCTATTGCAGAGACTTAAGTCACATTACTTTTTCTAAAACTTTAAAATCTTGCAGACACCCAACCACTGTTGTACTCATAATCTCAAAATTTAAAATCTTACCCTGCATGCCGACAGATAGGAGTAACCTTAACGGCTGATATAACGGGTAATTGAAAGTAGAAAGTATACATTGCTATGGTATGGACGAGTTAACGCATTGAATTATATTCGAAAGGTGCAAAACGGAAATGAAAAATTCAGTTTTTATCAAACAGCCATCACCGAAGTGTCACACGATTTCTATTTTCATTTGTTTGCATGCTTGTTTGTTTATTTCGTCTGTAGTGCTTGTTTTTCGTATTCTCCTTTAGGAGTTTTTTCCCATTTTCATAATTTTCTTTTAATTTTTTTTTCTGGTCCAATCAAAACAAACAACCTGCATTTGACGTCAAACATTGAGAGAGAGCACTGTTTGCCTCCAAAAAGATGGTAGAATTGCTGGCATACTCCATCTGCGTTGTCGTTTGAGTGGTGTGGTTTCGGTTTGTGCTTTAAATGTGTATGTGTGAGCAGCACTGATGGCGATTTTTACGATTTGTATAGTACCAGGATTTTTAGGAGCTTATTTTGATATTTCCGGGATTCCGGAACCTGTCCCAGGACTTGGGTATTCGTTATTTTCAAACAGTTAAGCTTGAACCTGAAAAGAAATAACGAATATGTGGATTTTTCAGAAGCCTGCAAATTTGATGTGCCAAAATTTTCATTTTAATACATATATACATGCTTCTGCAAGAAAGTTGCCTAAGTTTAAAATACTCAACTCATAAATCAAATGAGTAATAATGCGTAAAAAAGGGGGCAAAACAAAATTCTTATTTCACCACCTCCATATTAGGTAAATTTCTTGCTTTTCCGCTCATTTTCATACAAAATGTTAAAAAAAAAAAACCGCTAGGCGGGGCACAGATTGATGCAACATTTATTTAAAATTTGGAATCTGGCGATTAAACTATAGCATTTAAGCTTGGCACATAGATCAACAATGAAATGCCGTGCAAAACCCTGTACAAAAAATTTCGCTAGATGGCGCGCTGATCTAGACAAATGAAAATCGCCGAAAATCGGGGGAAGTCTTGCGATCGAGTTTTGAGTAGCTTCCTAGTAAGTCAGAAACTTAAAACTAGACACATGCTTTTTCTGAAAATATTTCGCTAGATGGCACACGCATCTACCTATTACTTGGTTCTGTTTTGCTATCTGAAATTTCGTCAGCTGAAAACGATCTAAGTTACTTACTATTACGCTGAGTGGTATATCATTAAGAATCCCGCGACACTGGGATTGACCACCCTAGTAGGCACACACACCCACCCACAATAAAAATGCATGAATTCATATGGGCATTCTCCTAACTGGTTGGCAGGCCTATAACTGCTTGACAACGGTGAATATGACAGCGGAAAACAACAAAAAACACGAACCGTAAGAAAAGCGACGTCAATAGGAATATATGAGTGGCAATATCTAAATACATATTTACCAGGCGAAACTCGCGAATACTTTTTTTACGCATTTAAAGAGTGTTCCGACAGGGACGAAGAGGTATTCCCCCGAAAAGCAAAGATCTTAGGTAGGACCGTTCTGGGAACTCTTTTTCCACAGTTTTACGAATCATTTCTTCAGTAAGGAATTTTTGTAAACCTACGGTTATAAAGGAAAAACCAGCATGCTTTCGATTCAAGAATCAGGAATAGAGGAATGATAAAGTCACTTAGCACAATTATCAACTCCAGCTACTTCAATTTTCAATAACTTTTTTTTTAACATAAAAAAATATATCGTCCACCTACTGCATGCATGCTTGCGGAGCACTTTGTAAGTACTTCAGCAGGGCGAGAAAGGACTCCATGGTTCAACCAGTTTTATGCTACTGTTCATACATGCAAATAACACGCAGCTACAACCATAGCAATGACGTGGACAGCAATAGCAAAATGTGAAAAAACGCTGACGATGAGTGACAATTATGAATGATGCTCAAGCTTCGATTGCTATGCATTGTCGCACAGTGGTAACAGAGACAACTCAAACTTATTTATATATTTTCTTAAAAATCATACGAGATAAAAATCATTGTTTACCTCTACTAGTTTGGCATCTTCTTTTGCGAATCGAAGTGGAAGGTAGTGGACGAAGGTACTCCGAAAAAGTGTAATGAAGGAAATCGCGTTCAGAGTTGTTTTAAAGTAAGAACTACAACTAAAAATTTAAATTTAAACTAAAATTTACATTCTGTAGGAACTTATAAGGTGTCATAACTGCTTTATGTTCAATATTTTGGGTGTTTTATGTCTTCACGTTCAATATTACAGTATTTAAATTTGTTTATTTTAAAGTATTCGTGAATTTGTTTTAATATTGCATACAACGCACCCTGTGTGGTTTGTGTGTGTGTGCAGATTCGGAGTAAGTTGCGCTACTAGTAGGCATATACTATAATAAAAATCAAGTCAAAATGTGTGAATCCGCAGCGCAGTTATAATAACGAATCGTTTAGCTAACTTACACCAGTCTGAAATGGGACGCATGGAATTCCCTTCTTGAAAATGCTTTTCTCCAGAAAAACAAACGTCTTCCAATTTCGCAAACTTTAGTGTAGGGGAAATCAAGAGTTTGATTCTTGATACCAAATAATATTTGCAATAGAATTTTTTACATAGTTTTGTATCACAGTGAGTTCAATATTCCTTGCTCGTTGGTTGTCTGTCTGTTTTGGCTTGCCTCATGTCAAATTGACGTATATGTTGCCATGCCAAACAAAAGAGCAAATTTTGGCAAGCGTATATATGTATACAGATGGGCCAGAGAACTTAACGAGTGTTAGCATTAATAAATATAGCCTAGATAAATAGATAGGATAGTTCTCCGCTCTCAGAGGGCGTTGTCAAAATGCACATTTTTTATAACATTACCCTATGATGCCACACAAAAAAAAAAACTAAAATAGGGTATTTTGAAAATTAAGATTAGGCATTTTTGCAGTATCTGTTGTTGTTGTTGTTGTTAACAGTGTTTCGCTCTGCCCAATAGGCTCGATCACTCTAAATTGTCATCAGGCTCTTCTAACGGAAGTCCGAGGAAACGCGCAGTTTCCACATGGTTGGTCCAGAGTGATGTAGGTGTTAGAAGAGTGGATTCGACTGAACAGGAGAAGATTTTGCAGTATCTCCACGAACATAATGTATGCAAACGGCGCACACCTCTCTTACATGCCTGTATCACCCACATACATATACATTATTTTATTTTATTTTATTATTTTAGTTGAAAACTGTCTGTAGGTAATAGCGAATAAATTCCAGTATTAATACTTGTCTCTCATAATCTTTCACTTTATTTGCAAAGTTTAAAAAATTTGATATCTTCACGCATCCAAGAACACACTTATTTCTTGCTTTCGGCACTATTTTACTATCTAACTATCGTACACACAATTTGTTAGTACAGAATCAAAATAAATGAATAGTTTACGAATATGAAACGGTACACTATTTTTCCAAACTGCCTGCTTTATACAGTCATTTTTTGCTGCAAAAATTGTGGCAGCGTCTTTTTTAACGGCATTCCAAATAACAGCTGTGCATTTCCCCAGCAACTCGTTGGCACATATGGCAACACTGCCAGCTGCTGGGGATAGAAATTTAATGAGTGTCTCGTATCTATGGAAGGCAAATTACTTATTTCTGAGCTATGAAGCGCACATTTCTTAGAACATTTCTCTCAGTGTAAAAATATTTTTATAAAAATTCAAGTTTTTAATTAATAATAAAATATTCATTCTAATTTAAAAATTCATTTAATTATATATTTATTAATAAATAAGTACCTAATTGAATTTATAATAGAAAAAAATCAAAAATGTCTCCGAATCCGATGAATTTTAGAGTGTTTTACGAATCTTTATAAATGCACTTTGGAGCCTCTTTGGACTCAGATTTGAGCCTTATGATGGAGCTTTTATGAAGCTTTTTGACTCTGGTTTCTTCACTCTGTTTAGTAAAATTTTTTCCTCCATTTTGATGTATCCTTTGGAGTCATATTGGACGCTTTAAAGGCTCTTTACGTTGCATTAGGTACGTCAGAAAATACTTTAAAATATTCATTAACTGAGCTCTACAGTATTCATTTCTTCTGCCAAGTTTTCTTCAAAACAGCTCAAAAATCGGACTCCTTTTTTTCAATTATTATTTCGGAGCATTCCGGCTTTCGTTAGTTAGTGTTTATCTCTGAAAAGTAGCTGCGGTTATTGTGCTCTTGCAGTTCTCTGGTTTGTATGAATAAAAGTACTTGATTAATAACAGTACCGTGAAGCGTGTTTGTATGACAACAACAAACGTTTCCAGTCACAAAAAAAAAAAACACCTAAAACGACTAGAAAGCATCACCCTCTAATTGATTTTTGCAGAAAATACTCCAATTTCCTTCAAGCGTTTATATTTTTAGCTAATTGGCAAAAGTGTAGCGCAAAGTTTAGAATGTACAATGGTCAGGGACCCTTGGCGCCAAGCGACACACATACACATACGCTTCCGACGAGTAGTTTACAGTAATTCTGGTGGCTTAACCTGCAAAGGTATTGTGCTCTTTCTATCCACATGCAGAGAAGTTGTATAGCCAACAGAAAAGGTGATTAATACCAATTTTTTGTTTGGTTTTTTTTTTTTGTTGTTTTTCGTTATGACATTGATGAAACACTAGGGAACGTACAGTCAACGTCATCCCTAACTGCCATAGTGGATTAGTTAGCTCAGCGCAAATTAGCCTGATTGAACTTTTTACGCAAATCCGTAGCATTAAATGCCTACTTAAAAATTGCCTGCCGACTTGAGCATCACTGCTACTGTCGCGTCACCCACAAATCATAATTTGTTCGCCTAAATTGAAGCACGAATAAAAGTATTCATCATTATTTAAATAGTTGGCAAACAGTCTGCGACGGATATTAGATTGTAATTTACAAAGTCATTTAAGTTAACGCGATTTACGTGACGCTCGGTTGCAGGCGAGTCATTAAATTAGCGAGATGTAAAAAGACGGAGTGTGGAAGAGAGCAAAAAATGCTTGAAACTGGTACAAGTGCGTCGAGTACGTCTATGAAACCGGGTAGACGATCACATGGCAATACAAAGACTACAGATCCATAAGCCTAACATGCTTCAGGCAGAAGGGGCTGGAAAGGCATTTCGACATTCACATAAGGTCGGTCTAAAATGGATCTTATCTTTCCCCTTCATGGGCTCATAAGCTATACAGAAAGAACCCTACTTTTTAAATAATAAAAACTCGCATCCATTCTAGCCATAGAAGGGGCACTCAACAACATAGAAGTTGACGATATTATCGGCGCCCTTAGCAGAGCGTGTATAAACAGCCTTCAACAGGGTTGAACTAGAACGATATTGATGTGAGTAGAGCAGGTTTAATTGAATAGTTGAAGTGTTAGTATCATGAGGTGACAATCCACATGCAGGGCAGGTATTAGATTAGTGGGATTGAGTTTCGAAAAGCAAGAGTTTAACGTATTACAATATCCAGAACGAAGGTGTGCTAACATGGCTCTAGTCTCCCTTGGGCAGACGCTCTTCTCTTTAGCTATTTCAAGTGGTTGGATGCCAATAACGTAGTTCACAGGCCGAGATCTGAGAGATATGTCTACAGACTTATGGTGGAGGTCGTCATAGTGCTTACGGCGATGCTTTTCTATATCCTTAGGTGGCGGATCTTTATCCAACAGGTGTCGATTTGGGTGACTAGGTTTATGGCAGTTCAGTAGAAAAGTGTTGGTCAACAATGCCGCGTGTCCTCTAACATTGAGCATTTTTGTCTCTTGATGGAAGTGTGACTCAGATGACATAAGGAGACATTCAGAAGCAGTTCTGAAAGTTGTGTTTTGGAAGACTTGCAACTTCCTCCAGTTGGTGTCAAAGAAAGGGCGATCATATCGCATGATTTGCGAAGGTGAGACCTATGTCAAACGTCCCACAAAAGCTTATAGGGTAGTTGACAGTAGGTAGAGTTACTACATCTATGTGGACGTTTAACTCACGCCTCCTCTGCGAATTCCACGTCGTGAAGAGAGTCGCCGTCGATTTAGTCGGATATAGGGTCACATTTCGCTCGGAGAAGAAGCTAGGAAGGACGCGGAGATAACTTTTGATCGTACAGATATAAATTTCCTCAATGGAGGGGCCCTTTCCGAAGTCATAACAGGCCACTGTCAGTGGAGGAGACTACAGACACTCCCTTGGGTGTAGAGACAGCCTCGATATGTAGAAATGAAAGAATATTTGGGAGAGGACATAACCCTGTGGCAATCTTGTTCTAATTCTTCTTGTGTCCTTAAATGCTATTGACGCTTGCCGAACGTTAAGGTAACTAGCGGTCCACTTTTTCAGGCCGGCAGGGAGCGGGAATCTTCCAGATCTTGCAGGAGCGTGGCATTACTGACGGTATTAAACGCTTTGGATAGGTCAAATGCTACGAGCACCTTCCTATGGTGTTGGTTCCATCCATTGTTGACAATATAACATCCAAAAACTGAACAAAGAACAAGGGACAGCCCTCGGAGAGATCTCAGGATCTCGAAGGTCGTTATCAACTCACGTACTAAACATTATCCTTAACCATTTACCTCTGCACCTCCACTTACCTGAAACTGCGCCCTTTCCGGCATTTAGACTTCAGAAGTCGGACTGTTGCTACTTAAAGCAGTATGGCGTTATCTTCCACTGATTTCGACAACAATAGACTATCACACGTCCACGTTAAACTTAGACAAGAAATTCAGGGTGAGGCTCCCTATCAACAGTGTGTCAGAGAGACATATTAAGCGGGGAAGAATCACTATCGTTCTAAACCGATGGACCAAAAATGGACTTTGGTGTGGGAGCTAGAGCGTTTTCAGAGGCCTCATTCTCAGCTCGCCATCCAGATTCAGCGAAGATTCATTAAGTTGGCGCCATGTCTGTATCTATACGGCAATCAAGCGGCCCTCACGGCACTTAGTGAGTAAAACACTATCCCCTAAACGGGGGGCGAAGGCCCGGAAACACGATACTAGTAACCTCGACACTGAATTTCTTCTTTATTTTTTTCTTTTAATTGCGCTTAACCGTCCAAAAGATTTTGGCCGTCCAACATATCACGCCAGTAATTTCTTCTTTCTGTGAGCTGGCGCCTTCCACCACGGGATCTCAAATCGGTCTCCACTTACTCTTTCCATCGTAGTGGTGGCCTCCCTGACAATGACGCCACTGGATTTACTTATAAATATTGTGGTGCATAATTTTAGGCATTTCTTTGCGCATTTAACCCGAACTCTGGATGTAAGTCTTCTCTACACCCAACTCCCTAAACCGTTCGCGGCGGCAAGCAACAGTTTTGGAGGCAACAACAAAACAAATAAATAATTCCATTTCCGTTACCAACAACAATGACAAAACCACACTTGAAAGGATGAGCAGAACAAATGGGGCTGCAAGTTAAACGCAGCGGCAAGTGGCAAGCACCAAATTCCAAATGATAAGTGACAATACTTAAACGATTCATATCTTCGAAGCAACGACAAACGAATACAAGTTCTACGAAGTGAAGTTCGTTGCTTAATTTACCAAATGGAAACGTAATATCAACGCAGCCAAATATTCAAGAAGTGTGAGACAATGCAACGTGCACAGAGCAGTAAGAACTCTGATCCGTTGTTGTAGCTAGCTGCAAACAAATTACGACTGATGCGTTTCAGCGTTGACATTGAGCGAGTATCATTGCTGGATGCGCATGCATGAAGAAGTCGGAAGGCTATAGAAATAGTTTTATATATAGAAAGCGGATGGGAGTTTGAGCGGATTATGAACGCGTTGTTTCCGTTTCTAGCCTACAATTTGGGCTTGGCATACCATTGATGCGTATGAGCTTAGCTCCGTCAGAAATGGCCTGTTGATAGCTTTGGATATGGCATTGTTGTTGCTAACCAAACGATTTTCACTTTAAGCGTTGATGCTGTCAACAGGAAATAACAGCACTGCGGGATAAGGCGTCAGCATCCAATACGTCATTCACATTCAACAACAGCAAAGTGTGGGTGTAGGCACACACTGACTGACGAATGCAAAATAACAAAAAAAAAAAACAACAATCCAGCTTTACGCAGCTTCCACATCATCCATCCTCATCAGCTTGCTGGGATTTAACGTAATACCGGTACGACGACGAGGAGGGCAGTAGCGAGTGCGCTCAGCAAACAACTTTATGCGCTCCCAACACATTTCCGGTGTAGTGACATCAATTGAACAGCAATAATAATAACAACAACAACAACAACGGTTACGTTAAACAGCAGACGCAAGCGTTGGCAACATTCATTTCCGGAAATACGATTTGCACAGCCAGTAGGCAACGCACAAATAGCTGAAAGCATTCCCTTACTTAGTCACCACCACCCCACTTCTCACTCTCGACCCCTTCCGCTACTTGGATCTATGTATATTATGCACTGTCGTCTTCATCGTCGTTCGTCTCAATGCAAAATGCGAAATTAATTGCTCTAGCATTGCTGCTTCTATCGCTTTTGTAGTTGTTGGCTCTTATTCGCCACTACCCCGTGCGCCACCCACACAATAAGCCTTGTCGCAGTTTGGAGCCATGGCTTAGCTGCCAGTGTTGTGTGCTCTTTCAGGCCTATCATTGGCTTTCTCACTGCTTCAATAAAACAACAACAACAGCAAAGGGGCAACTACACCGATCGATTATTTATTTATTGTTAAAGCTTTTTTCCGTTGTCAATTGTCGTTACTGTCATTTAGGTGGGCGATACGTTTTCCTTCCTGGGTAGGTGGCAATTTTTCAAATATTGTTGGTGTTGTTACATTAATAGCGGGTGGAAACATCCGTTCCATTTGCATGGTATCATTCATGACGCTCTTAAAATTTATTTCTTTCGAAGGTTATACGCTTAAAGCCAAAAGACACCAATGCTGCGAGCAAGAAAATGGACACGAGATCAAGGGACGACATATATACATGTAAGTAGATATGTATGTAGAATGGTATGGCATAATGAAATATTTCAGGCAAAGCAAAAATTTATTGTCGTCTTCTCTAAGAATTGTTGCCGTTAGTTTGCATATCGGTAGCTTGGAGATAACTTAGCACATTTGCTGTCTGACATGCCGGTTGTATGTACATACATATATATGTATTTAAGTATATATCCCAACATGCATAAGTCTAACTTGTTTGCAATGTTTGAGAAATATCTAAATTTTTAAAGTGAATTCTGACATGTGTCTATACTTGAGGTTGAACATTTTTTGATTTTAGTTTGAAAGCCATTGGAGTTCATTTTGAAAGTGCACCTGCAGTTTTTACACATGGCAACAACCCTACTTTCTGTCATATCTGACATTAGAAATTAATCAAAACACGTGAGCGAACGAAAAATTGCCAAAACATTAAAACGGAAAGAAATAAAAATATATATATTTGTGTGACAAAAGGTAGTATTTATAATATTATATATATCTAATAACGCATTGTGTTTTATGAATTAGTAAAATGCCTCAGAAAAAAGTAAAATGTGACGTTTGATTTCAGCTAAAAATTTGCTGGAATTCTAGTCGGAATCCAATATTTTTCCAAGAGAAGAAATAAGAATATTTTCATATCAAAAATGTTCCGTCTGCATTTGCTCGCAAGTTAAAAATAAATGTTAGAAATTGGAAAACGTTCTTAAATCAGATTCAAATGTATTACCAACAAAACTGCACTATAGAAAACGAAACTAACGTAAAAGTAACTTTAAATTACTTAAGAATAAACTAGTGTTGTTGTTATTTACTACAAATTTTCATATACTCTGACGAACTATTTTTGTTTTGCGATGACCGGAACTAAAATTCTGGAAATGTTTATTTTACAAGAGTTACAAATTTTTGAACACATTTTATTGTCTACTAATCGCAGCAGGATCTGTCTCACCACCCCAAGAATCAAGAGATGCAAAGGGTCCAAAAGGAACTTGTTCAATCAGAATTTTATCAAAACTGGCCACAATTGCTCTTTGGATCTCAGGTACAATGGAAATCCTTCAATATTTATATGAAACACGCCTTCATCGTATATCGAAACTACTTTGGAATATAAATGCCAGGGCAAACTGATTTTATCACCACTGGCGTTGGTATGCCCTCAAAATAAAACGCACGGAGAGAAACAACTAAAACTTCCTCATTTAAAATTCACAAGAGCCCTTCAAGGAACTTTCGCAACGCACTATATTTTTAAAATATAAGGCTCTAACCTTATCTTTCAATGATTTTGGTGCTACAGTGTTCTGAAAATCGGCGTGAAAATCATAGCCTGAACAATTTGCTACCGAAGCATCAAGCGCCGCTGCCGCTGTCGCTGTCCCTGCATTTTTTGTTTTTTGTATCACTCATATTTATTAGCCTATTTTAATAAAATTGTTTCTGTTTGTTTTGCTAACCTACGCTGATTTCTATCACTTTTTTTTTAAACACTCTGGAGCTATAAAAATTAACTTTTTTTATTGATAAATTTACAATTTTCACAAAGGCGCGGCTGTTAACTTAGAAATTCGGTTGAAATTTGCTTTCGTCGAACAGCTGATATTTGTCATGGCTATCGGTGTTGCCACATTGATATTTTAAATTTGTTACAACTAAAAGTGGATTCCTCTGCATGATTTATGATCTAGTGACATTAGTGATTTCGCAATATGCTATAAATGGACTATTCTAGCTAGCTGGTTGTTGCAAATGAATATTGGGATCTCATAAGTATCGTATATGTAAGTTCACACATTAATTTACATGCATACATATACAAGGTGGCGCAAAAGTAATCCTCCTATCAGAAAATGCTATAAACTTTGCGATTGGCCCCTAAAGTCAGTTCTGTTTTGACATTTGTGTAGTAAACACATGCGAAATACACGTTAATAAACAATGTTACGCTACACTGCTCCAGAACGCGGAATATTGCTGACTATTTATTTGACCAATAATCGATCGGGGCCAAACGGTTACTGTGAATGGTGAGCGCTACAGAGCAATGGTCTACGAGTTCCTTTTGCCGCAACTTGATGAATTGGGATTGGAAAACATGTGGTTCCAACAAAACGGTGCAACAGCACACACTGCACGTGCCACAACCGATATGCTGAACATCGGAAGCTTACTTTTGCGCCACCTTGTATAAGTAAGTTGTTTTTAGCTAAGATACTCGTAGCGTAGAATTGTTATTTAACATCAGCACGGCGCCCAACTGGGCTTTGTTTACTCCTCATGCACACAACATATCCCCTATGACCATATGCCAGCCCACTAGCAAGCAGGAGATGTTCATTAATAGTGCATGAAAATCTGACGTATTGCGCTCTTAAAAATTTTGTTCAAAATGTATTGCACCTTGAAAGAATTTCCAATGAGCTTTTAATATTCAACAAATATCCATAAATCAGTTTGGAAGACAAAATTTAGCACGAAATATATTAGACTTAAGGATATCTATGCAAATTGGTTAGAGCTTCGAGTTTATGAATAAAAGAGGGCATACATACATACGAGTACCTAAACATACAGGTATGCATGAACATGTTATTTGATACAATATTTTGGTGGTAGAGATGTAACGGAGTTTCGATTTCGGTTCTGAAACGTTGCTGCATCTGTGTGATTTAGATTTCTGTGTCCGATTTTGCTATCGATTCTTTGTAATCGGACTTATACTTTTTTGACAGTTATGAGGCGAATATAAAGCTGCAGTTATACGTTTGTAGCCACAACGCCATAGTCATAACCATATCTTATACATAACCATATCTTTTGTTATCGATTATTGATGCCTTAACCTAAAAAAATGGTAATTTTATGGAAAGTAGGAAAATGTAAAATATTTATAATAAAAAATAAAAATTAATAAAGTTGCCAACTCGAAAATCAGTGAGCTGTGGTTATGGTGGAAAATCAAAAATCAATTGCTTACCCTCTGTAAGGTTAAGGCTATCATCAAAGTTGATTGAGTCAGCTGTTTTATATGGATATGACTATTTCTTCATTGACTGAACTGTAATTTCAAGTTCTCGCATATCAGTATTAACAAGTTTTTCAACATTCACACAGGGCGGTTTCTGGTGAATTGAAAATCGATTGAGAAATCGACTTGTTAAAAGTCAACTTTAGAGTTTTCCAAAAGCACTCGCTTCGCTTGTCTCATCAACAGCTCGTGCTCTTAAGTTTATTTTATTTTTATTATCCTCAGTAAATTTAACTGGATGTGAGGCTCTGGTACCTTGTTTTTACTTATTATTTCTGTTTCGTTTCCGATGTCTATGAAGCAAAATTTTAAAAATTCTATTCCGACTCCGCTTCCGCTAAGCTCACTTTAACATCTCTAGTAGGTACAACATGTTCGCATTTTAATTTCACTGCAGCAAAGTGTGGCGTTGGGAACAACAAAAGTAACAAAACAAAAGGAGATATCGCTTTGAATATATCTAAATTATCGGCATCAGAAACAGTATATTACTATATACTATAAAAAATTTCAAAAATCAATAAAATGAGATAATTCAATAACTAACCGCGATAACTAATGCGCTTTTGTGTTTATTGTACGATTATGATTTCATCTCAAGAGGTGTCTGGGTCATGGCTGTTGGTTAGGACTCCAGTAAGAACCTGTATTATTATAAAGTTTTGATAAATATTTTTTCTATCGACAGCAAGATTCGGCAGCAGAGAAATTGAAAAAAAGCAGGTAAAAGAGGACTTGAACCGCTTACACTTTGCGGATATCAAGTACTTCTTGGCCATCATCAAGTCTTCTAAGTAAATCAAGGAGAATGAGTAACTGTGTCTTATAAGCGGTATCAGAGCAGGCCTTCTGACACTGCCCTAAGTGTGCGGCAGCCACTTTTACGCACCCTAACCTAATAAATGAATTGAAAATACACGTGCGTGGATTCCTATCATGCGCCCCAAGAGACTCGTTGAAAAAATTTTAAAAATGTTATTATGGGTGGAGACCTAAAAGCTCCATACCGGTTAGGCGGGATCATTATTCACCACGGTATGTACCACATCCATCTGAGTACCTCAATATGCATACATTTATTTTATTTTGTTCTTTCAGAAATGTCCAAATTTTCAAAGTGACTTCCAACATGTCTCTCCACTTGAGATTGAACATTTTTTTCCAAAGTTTGATTTCAGTTTGAAAACCATTGTGGTGCTATTTGAAAGTGCAGCTGCAATTTTTACACATGGCAACACTCGTATGTTTTGTCATATTTGACATCAAAAATTAATCAAAACAAATGAGCGAACCAAAAACTGAAACATTTTTTGCAAGAACATTAAAAAAGGAAAGAAATGAAAACGTATATATTTGTGTTGCAAAGGTAGTATTTGTAATATTATATTGTGTTTAAATAATTAGGGAAATGGCAAAAAAAAAGTAAAACGTGAAGTTTGATTTTAGTTGGAAAATATTGATGGATTCAACTCGGAATCCAAAATATTTTTAAGTGGAGAAATAAGAATATTTTCATATCAAAAATGCTCCCTGTTGCTGGAGAATGGACTGTCTCTCCCATTGATCTTAAGTTAAAAATCAATGTTTGAAATTGAAAAAACAAAAATTTCCTTTGGAACGTACTTCTATGAATATGTACATATTTTTGTGAATTTGTGTTTATATCTTTTTTTTTGTGCTAAGGAATCAGTTTCATACTTGTACACTTTAATACGAATTTTCGAATTTATGTTCCTATTTAAATGACCAACGAGTGCCATAACCCACGCTGTGTCGCTGACAACTTAATTAAACTTAATTTGTGAATATTTTCGTTTTGAGATTTGAATGCTCTACGCAGGGACGGAAGGCGAATGTGTGGGCACGAACTGTTCCATTTATCTTGGCGAATGCAAGCTGTTGTCAAAATATTAACTTCGTAAAGTGTCACAGAAATAGTTTGGAGCGTGCGAGTGGCAACAATCACTTAGTTATTGCATTTAATTTTTTGTAGATAATTCTACATTTGGATATCCTTGCGGACTTCAAATGCACTGCTAAGAAAAATAATTTGAAGGGTTATATTGAGGGTGAGAGTATACCAAAAGCCGAATAATTCAGTTGGCAAGGACTTTGTCATTTCTTTTTCTAGGACTTTCTTATTACACTTTTTGCAACTTTTTTGCCGCTTTTTTTGTCAGATTTTTTAGCTGCTGAGCGTGTGGCTGTGTGGGAGTAATGTTGCACGTCACCAAGCAAATGGCATTGAGCGCCAGAGAATGCAAGAGAAAAAGTTTTTTTAGATTACTTTACCTTGATAAATATAATTGTAATTGCATGCGGCAAGAAAATTAGTCCACTGTTATTGAGCTCCTGAAGATGTGTTGTAAAATTGCATTGTCATTGAACAGTGAAGTACTTCAAGGTTTTCATAACCACAATACCTTTCTTGCAGCAACATTTTTCGTCTTAAATTTGTGGAGGACTTCTTCCTTTTTTAAATATTTCAAAGTTAGTATTACTTAACATTACTTGTACCAGAAATAAACGTATAAAAGCTCAAAGTTGAATCCCCCATGGTGGTTGTAGTGCTTAGTTGCACAATGATTTCAATTAATTTTTGATGTATAAACAGCCTTGGGCTCTGTATGAACTGTCTCGCTATGGGACAGCCAGCAAACTTACGCGTAACACAATGTAACATGTGCCTGAGCATGCTGTTATTGCTGTCTTTTCTATGCATATCTGAGTTGGAAGTGAAATTTGACTATTTGTTAATTGATATAAGAAAGAAATTACAACGATATGCACAGTGATGGTATGGGATGACATGTTTCGAAGTCACCAACTTCTCATCAGACCCCTTCGCGGACACTGGGATACGAACCCAAGTGCCTGTACCAAAGCCGCTGCTAGATTACTCTAACAACTAAGCTATAGTGCCCTGTAGCATTACGATGCATTTTTCCTCTAATGTTGACTTAGTTTGCGTTCATGAAAATTCTTGGTTTACTGCTTGCTGATATGTGACTCTCTACTTATACAAAATAAAATAGAAAACAATATAAATAAATACAATAAAATAAAATAAAATAAAAAAAAAATAAAGTCAAATAAAATAAAATAAAATAAAATAAAAAATAAAATACAATAAAATAAAATAAAATAAAATAAAATAAAATAAAATAAAATAGAATAAAATAAAATAAAATAAAATAAAATAAAATAAAATAACTTAAAATAATATAAAATAAAATAAAATAAAATAAAATAAAATAAAATAAAATAAAATAAAATAAAATAAAATAAAATAAAATAAAATAAAATAAAATAAAATAAAATAAAATAAATTAAAATAAAATAAAATAAAATACGATAAAATAAAATAATATAAAATAAAATAAAATTAAATAATATAAAATAAAATAATATAAAATAAAATAAATTAAAATAAAATAAAATGAAATAAAATAGAAAACAATAAAATAAAATAACATAAAATAAAATAAAAAAAATAATATAAAGAAAAAAAAAAATTAAATAAAACAAAATAAAATAATGGTTGGTACAAAAAAGCAATAACAAAAACCGAGAGCAAGCGGTAAGGTAGTTCTGCTGATGATGATAAAATAGATTCTGCCAAAAAATTAATCATGATCACACTACTGAACTGCCAGATGGCGGGGTTCTTCATGTATATGATAAAGTGAATAGAATTAAGAGTTTAGATGACAGCAAACCAGCGTATTATTAGCTTAATAATGCCAAAATTTCTCTGATGAAGAAGCCTAGCAGCTTAATGGATCTATAAGAAAAGCTATGGTGGTTGTCTCTAAAATTTTTCCTACTCTATTCAATTAAAAACTTTCAATAAATAATTAAAAAAGTTATAAAAAAAAAATAAAAACAATAATAATTTTCATAAAACTTAAAAAAGGGAAAATTATTCATATTGGCCTTGAGCTCGTTTTATGAATACTTGAAAATGAAATAAAATAAAATTAAACAAAATAAAATATTTTTAATTAAAACAAAATAAAATAAAATAAAAAAAAATAAAGTAAAATAAAATAAAATAAAATAAAATAAAATTAAACAAAATAAAATAAATTAAATTAAAATAAAATAAAATGAAATAAAAGTAAATTAAATTACTTGAAAGGAACCAAATGTTTTAGGGTGTGTTGTCGGAAGTGACAGTCCTTTGCCGCATATGAACCTGGTACACACATTTACTGTTTCGTGGTTCAACTTTTAAGTAATTCCATCATCTTATATATAAATAGACAAGATGAATGCAATGTAGAACCGTTTTCTGCTAAACTATAATTCTAAGGTATACAAATTATATATGTATAGATAGGAAATTTTGAGGTGTACTTTTATCCGTAAATAAAAAAAATTTAAAAAATCATTTTAATATAAAAAATTTAACATAAAAGTCACACCACTACACATTCACTTATTCACACTATAGACACGCTGTGTGTGTATGTACTTGCTTTTTGTGTACTATGCTGAATCGTGAGCATGGCCGAGGAGTTGCTTTGTAGGAAAAAATTAAGAGCCGTAATAGTGTGATTAGACTTGCCATGCATGTTTTTGTGTTATTCGTGTGGTCGGCTCTCACTGTGAGTGCGAAGAGTTGGTAGTGGACCAATGAAAAATAAGTATTCGCACTATAGATACTCTGTTGTGTTACGCATTTTTGCTTTAGTTGTTGTTATTGTATTGATTACTGGCTACGATGCCCAGTGTCAGCTGCTCTCCTGAGAGCACGAAAAGTTGCTTTGTTGGATACATTAAACAAGCAATGTAAATTCATAGCTGATACCTACAAACAGGGTTTACAAAAATAAAATAAATGATTACTCATAAAGAGTATTAAACACCGAAGAAAATTAAAGGAAAATAGAGGAAAGGAAAAGAATTGAAAGGAAGGAAAATTAAAGGAAAGAAAGGAAAGAAAAGGAAAAGGAAAGGAAAGGAAGGAAAGGGAAGGGAATGGAAAGGATAGGAAAGGAAGGAAAATTAAAGGAAAGAAAGGAATGGTAAGGAAATGAAAGGAAGGGAAGGGAAAGGAAGAGAAGTTTGAGGAAAGTAAAAAATAAAAGAAGAGAGTAAAAAAAAAAATCAAGGAAAATAAAAATACGTTAGAGCAAAGGAACGACATAGAAAGGAAGAAAAAAGGCGGATAAAACATACCTACAGCAAAAAAATAAAATAAAATAAAGTTTATTGTTTGAATTTCAACCACTGGGCGAACTCTAGTATGTATAAATATCCACAACTTCTTGCACTATGTCGTCGCACAGCGGGCAAATCCAATCAATTCAAATCAAATTACGCTCTTTCTCACAGCGCCCTCTTTTTTTCGGGTTTGTGTGGGAGTGTGTGTGTGGGGTGATATCAAAATTCTGTGCGTAGCTTTGTTGGATTTAATTTTTAAGCACTTCAAAAGGAAAGCAACAATTCCTAGTAAACTAATATATTAACCTATGTGTGTGTATTAGGGATGCCACTTTTTGTTGATCTTTACAATCCCAGGGTTTTCGGGATGAGATTTAATAATGCCGGATAATGAGATGTGTCTTGTAATGAGCGTGATTTTGGCGACAGGAAAGATAAGCTACTTTGTCTACTCCGTTGGGAAGCAATATGTTGTAAAGCAGCGATTGGTGTGCGGGATTTCTGGAACCACGATTTATCCAAAATTTGAGGATACCCTATTCACCCTAATGTCATCAGACTTCATACGCATAAGAGATTCAAAGACCTCTTCTTCATGGACTGCTCTGAATTGAAATTTTCCTTACAGGGCAAAGTTAATTTCTAAGTTTAGGGGTACTGTTTTGCGCCTGCTTAGACTGAAGCTAATAAAATAATTATTTGAGTAGGGTCTACTTTACACTCAGTTCTTTGCAGGCTATGTACTCGTATGACCAGATTTTTGATGTTGTGCCGTAAATCTATTTAATGGTTAAATTTTGTGTATTTGCTCAGGTATCAGAGCAAAACAAAAACAAAGGTGTTGCAAAAGTATATGGATTGCGCAGCACTGAATTTCACAAAAATTTTAAATTCACATAAAAAAGTAGACAATTTTGAGTTATGGAAGTTCTTATATTGAAATAAAAAAGAGCGTGAGTACCAAGTATTCGTGGAGTTTGATGTGTAAACATAGGTATGCAGCACATAAATTTAATTAGGTTAGAGATCGCCCAGATCAACCACAAAACTTTATGTAATTTTAGTTATTAGCTTTTCCTTTCCTTCGCCCTTTCCCTGCTGTTCCTCTCCCTTAATAAATTTTGCTTTTATTTGCTTTTGTCTTCTTTCAACAGTCTCTATTTTTAATTTATTTAATTGTATTATATACTATTGTTTCCTTTTCTTCACTTTCCTTCCCTTCATTTCATTTCCTTCCTTTTTCTTCCTTTCCTTTCTTTTCCTTTCCTTTCTTTTCTGTGATTTCCTTCCCGTTACCATAGTTCTTTTTATTTTATTTTAATTTCATTTTATTCAATTTTATTTTATTTTGTTTTGTTTTATTTTATTTTATTTCATTTTATTCCATTAAACTCTATTTTTTTTATTATATATAATTTAATTTTATTCTATATAATTTATACTATATAATTAAATTAAATTAAATATTTGTTAAACTTTTTTTTAAATTTAACTTATTTTATTTTATTTTATTTTTACATATTTTTTTATGAACAGACCATAAAAACCCAACAACAAAATTATTTTATTTTATTTTGTTTTATTTTATTCATTTTATTCTATTTAACTTAATTTAATGCTATTTTAATTAAAATTTTTTTTAATTTAATTTAGTTCTAACTTTATTTTAATTTATTAGTTTTATTCTATTTAACATAATTTAATTTCATTTTTATTTTATTATATTTTTAGTTTATTTCATTTTATTTGATTTTATTTTATTTTATTTTTACATATTTTTGTAAAAACCCAACAACAAAATTATTTTTTTTACTTTATTTTATTTTATTTTATTTTATTTTATTTTATTTTATTTTATGTTATTTCATTTTATGTTATTTTATTTTACTTTATTTTATTTTATTTTATTTTATTTTGTTTTATTATATTTTATTTTATTTTATTTTCTGTTATTTTAATTAAATTTTTTTTATTATTTTATTTTAATTTATTTTATTTTATTTTATTTTATTTTATTTTATTTTATTATTTTATTAATTTTATTCTATTTAACTTAATTTAAGACAATTTTAATTAAATTTAGTTTATCTCTAACTTGATTTTATTTCATTAATTTTATTCTATTTAATTTAACTTAATTTAATTTTTATTTATTATATTTCTTATTTTTTTCATTTTATTTTAATTTATTTTATTTTATTTTATTTTATTTTATTTTATTTCGTTTTATTTTATTTTAATTTAGTATTCTTATTATTATTATTATGCGATGGAAAATAAATTAAACATGAATAATGATTATTTTGCTTTTGTAGACAATGTGGATATTTATTATAAACGAAGTTTTGGGGTTTGCCGTCTGCGAATTAATCGTGTTTATGCACGATTTCCGAATAATAAAATGCAAAGAACAGCTAACCAAGCAATGCATCGATAATCAGTTCCAGTCTCACTTAAAGCTCAGACAATCATAGAACAAACATTAACACAAGGCACAGGCAGAGACGCAGTTTCAAGCAGCGGCAGAATCACGGTTACCGGCAGTGATGCTCTACCGAGCCCAAAGGTATTTCCACATCAAAAAAGTTGTATATTGAAAGTAAAAGTAGGTAATCCCGGTATTGATATGTATAAATTCGTGCATGCGTCATACTGCAATACAAGTAGACTCACATCATTCATGCAATGGCGCTTCAATGAGTTTTTATTAAAATTTTCTTTCGTTTTTTAATATCTTTACAAGCATACATATCGATATAGACACCCCATCGCGCCTCAGCTACACTGAGCTGCGTAAAGAATAACAATGAGCAAGTCTCACATCTGCTTGATTTTTAATCACATACATACGCATGATTTGCAAATATAAAATTTATGTGAAATTATGTTAGCTTTTGTATTTTTGCACACTGCCACACCGACACCTATCTGTCTCATGTTACTGAAATCCTTTCGACAAGCAAATCAGCTCTGCTCATGTTGATTTATTTGATTGCCCACCGTGGCGTATACGCAACCATGCGTTATATTGAATTCGCACATTTCTTTTTTCTTCTTCTTACCCCAACCGAAATTATTCAAGTAAAATCTACCCAGCGCTCAACTAAACTCGAAAATGAAAGTCCTAAAACCACTTTTACGTGGAATAACTTCAATGCGAAGGCAGCCCTTCAATCAAAAATGGGAATTAAAATATTATTTTTTAACAAATAAATTAAAAATTCACATTGGATTTCTTTGCAGCAACGGCAGATAAGCATCAAGTCAAGGTGTATACGAAATGCGCAATACAACAATAAATAATTAATGTTAAAAGCGAATTAAATGTAAATAATATTAAAGTAGCAAGAAGAAGCAGAAGGCAAAATTTCCAAGTAAAACAAATCAAAGCGAAAATCAAGAGAAAACAATGTAATAAGATATTTGAAAGAAAGTTCGCCCAAATGCAAGCGAAGTTGTTTGAAGTATGCTGCCAGACCGGGGGGGGGGGGGGGGCGAGGTAGAAAAAAGAAGGAGTTTGCAAAGGATGCTACTACCTGCCGATGCCTTAGAAGTGAATAACGGTAACCAACATTAATTATTAATACGCAATCAGAGAGTTTCCAAAAACTTTTGCTCAATACATCACCGCCAACGCCAACAAAAATAGCAGCAAACGAAAATTTGCCAACAACAAAGCTAAGAAGCAAACAGTACCGCAGCAATAACAAACCCTAATTGCCAACGAAAAGATAAGAGCGCCGCTGTGTAGACAACGTTGACAACAACAATAATAAATACACGCCTTTGGCAACTCGATTAAATTGAAACTGAGTGGAGTTTAAGTGCAAATCAAATTCGTATGGCATCCAAGGGGCAGGGATACTAATGGAATTTTCAGTCTGCTATTTGGCTTAGAAATGTTTCTACGCGCTTGTGCTTTTTTGAGGCTTCATTAATTCAGCAGCCAAATACAGGTAAGGAACGGCGAAACATAAAAAAATCCTCCACTTTTTTTTTCCAAAAGTTATGAAAATTCAAAATTTCACTTTGTTTTCCTGTTTTGTAAAATTTTTTTTGACATTTTCAAAGGAGGTACCTGGGGGAATAAAAAAAATGTTGCTCTTTCATACCAACAATTTTTGTTGATTTACGGCCTGTAAATATTCAAGTATTCATGAAACGAGCTCAAGGCCAAGAATAATAATTTTTCACTTTTTGAATTTTTATGAAAATTATTATTTTTTTTTTATTTTTTTAATAATCATTTTTAATTATCTTGAAAAAAAAACTCTTAAAACTTAAAAAAAAAAGAAATTTTTTTTCTTGTTTTGCAAGTTTATTCAGAAACAACCGTAGTTAAAAAATAAAATTTGACACTTTCACTGAAGGTACTTAGCGATATAAAAACATTTTTGAAAAAAAAAAAAAATTTTTTTAAAATTTTTAATTCTAGAAAATTTTAGATTTTTTAAAAAAAATGTAAGTCTGACATAAAATTTTTTTTTTTAAGAAGTTATGCAAATTCAAAATTTTTCTGTTTTGTGAAGGTTTTTTTGGCACTTTCAAAAGTGGTACGTTGGAGGTATAAAAAAAAATATTAAAAAAGAGATTTTTTGGAAATTTAAGAATTTTTACATTTTTTAAACTTTCTAGTCGAGTTCAATTAGTTAAACGCAAATTACAATATTTTGACTACTAAAAAACGGTTTGATGCTAATTTTGTGTAAAAAAAAAGTATAAAAAACTATTGAGCATATTTTGTTTCTACATTCCCCTACCACGAAAAAATGTGTTGAGTGATCAAAATTGAGCGACTTTGTGTTAAACTAATTAAACTAGACTAGAAACTTTTTTTTTTTACATTTTAAGATTTTTTTTAAAAATATATTTTTTTTAAATCTTTACCTCCTTTGAAAGCGTCAAATTAAATTTTTTTAGCTAGGGTAGTTCATGAAATATTGAAAAAAAAAATTTACAAAATTTTTAATTTGCGCAGGAACAAAAAAAAAAAAAAAAATTCATTTAAAATTTGTTTTGTGATAAAAGGAAACTCTTCACCAAATTTTATTCAATTCGGAAGGGGTCGATTCCAACAATGTGACGATTTGGCACGGACAGACCCTATTTTAAAATTCATTATGACACATTGGTGCTGCTCTCCACTAAAACCCTACTCAAATCAAAATTAATGAAAAACAAGAATAAGAATAAAAAAATTAAAAATAAAAAAACCAAAAAAATATTTAAAAAAAATAATTCCAAATAAAACATGAAGTGACAAGCAATTAAGCAGGCGCACACAACACCAGCCACATCGCAAAACCATAATTCAGTCAATGAAGGTCAACACGGGATGAGCTGGCGAAATGCGCGAAAAGGCGCGTTGGAAAATAAATCGTGTTTGTTTATTTTTTGTTGTTGTTGTTGTTGTTGCACTTGACCCATCTCTGGCCCAACAGTTTAAGGTCTGAGGGTTCTTCAAAAACAGTTTTTAACTGCGAATTAATGATTGCGAGTCTCTTGATATGCGCCAATTTTTTCACGCAAGCAAGGCTAAGGGTGCGAACAGAGTGAGCGCTGATGCCGGCGGAGCCAGCTACCACTTTTCACGCAAACCCCTAGCATAGCAGCGCAGTTGACTGTCTCGTTATCGCTTTCGTGCACCATTTTTATTTGCCCAGCTTGCCCCGATTTACTGGGTCACTGTGATTTATTATGTTGGTTGCGAGTTTTAAAGCAAAATATTTCTTATGCCACATTATAACTCATACACACACACACACACACAAACATATTCTTGCTGTGCTGCATGTGTATTTCCTTTTATTTTGTATCACATCGCACAATATTTCGCACTTGTAACCTCCTTCTCTCTCTTCTTACTGACGTTCATCCTTCTTAGACGCCGTTTTGTTATTTTGCGTCTTTCGAGAAATATAAATTCACAGTCATGAACTTGTCTTTTGTTGTCCTTAAGTTGACTCAACACAAGAGAGCTTGTTGCACAGCCACTGTGGTTTGTCCTTGTCCTGTTTATTTTTGTTGTTGTTTTTTATATTATTTTTTGATATTTTATGAACGTGCTGCATTTACAAACCAACCAAACAACATTTGATGCCACCAATCATTCCCAACACTTCGCAACCTCTTGGAGAGCATGTCAGTTACGTAAACGAGTTACATCTTTTATTTATCTCAGCTGTGTGGCTGCAATTTCTTCAAAGACTTTACGCCCTCACAAACATACACTCTTTGCACCTTTTCAATTAAATAATCTGCAATATGAGTGGTTTGGTCAAGAGCATGAGGTGTGGGATAACATTTTTTTTTTTTTTGTGGACGTATGAAGGATCTAGACCCGTAGATATCTTCCCACAAAAGTACACTTAAAGAGTGTGCTACGCTATAAATCCAAATTTGGTTTCAAAAATTGTTTCGTTTTTTGAGCTCATAATGATCCGGGGATTTGTATGCAACACAAACTTCGTTTACCTCTTTGAAAGTAAATTGAAATGCCTGAAGGATGAGATCTTTCTTTTAAAGAGCGATTGTGCTATGACATTTATTTAGTTTTGATTGAACAAATCTGCAAGAAAATACCGCCGTGGTGTGAAGGTAGTGTTGCCGGCCTACCACACCGAAGGTCAATGGTTCGAGCCCTGGTACAGGTAACATCAAAAGTGATTTGAAAAAAGTTTTTCAAAACGGGGTCGCCCCTCGGCAGTGGTTTGGCAAACTCTCCGAGTGTATTTCTGCCATGACAGGCTTCTCAGCAAAAAATTCGTCTCCTTTGTAGATGCCGTTCGGAGTCGGCAAAAAACTGTAGGTCCCACCAATTTGTAGGGAAAATTCAAATCGGCACACCACAAATTGGAAGAGAAGCTTGGCGCAAAAATCTCTTAGGAGGTTTATGATGATATACCTGTTGTATATCGCGCCATAGAGAGAGAGAGAGAGTATAGGAAAGAACGCTCTACTGCAATCAAAATGCAATACAAACTCAGCTGAGATGGAGCATTGTCTGAGAAATGGCGTTCTTCAAACAAACCATGCGTTCCCGAAAACTCAAAAGGCTGCCGACGTTTCTTCTTTTTATACCTTTAATGAACATGAAATGGTATTATAACTTTGGTCCGATGTTTGTAAGTAGGAGAAGAAGAAGAGATAGCCCCACCAATAAGTATACCGAAATGATCAGGGCGATGAGCTGAGTCAATTTAGCCATGCCGGTCTGCCCGTCCGTCCGTCCGTCTGTTTGTTTGAACGCAAACTAGTCACTCAGGTTTAGAGATATCTTGATGAAATTTGGTACGGAAACGCCATTTTGTATGAGATTAATCATTTGCCGCAATCAGCAAGATCGGAGCAGTACAACGCATAGCTCCCATACAATCGATAGTTCCGATAAATTTTGCAATTAAAAAGCTAGGAACGTAAAATTTTGCAGGTTTGGTATTTATTATGTATGTAATGTGTGTAGTGAAAATCAGCTAGATCGGACCTACATAGCATATAGCTCCCATAAAATCGATTGTTCCGATAAATGGGGTTTGGGCTATGTATCTTTAAATTATCAGTTTTGCAGAGTTTTTACTAATTGTGAGTAAGGATCGGACACTTCAAATCGTGATGCGTATTCATGAAAGGTATAAAGGCTTCGGCACAGTCGAAGACAGCCTTTTCCTTGCTTGTTTCATCTTCCTTAAATGCTGTCGGCAAGTGAATTAAGGTACCTTTGTAGCTATTGCCATTGTCAAACGTCACACTCAAGATTTTAGCGTGGTTGACAATTTAAAGCTTGCCTCATCTGCGTATTCCACGTTTTAAAGAGAGCCGGTTTTTGATATTGATTGACTAATCATCAAAGTGGGAGTGAAGGTTCCAATTAATACAGGGAAAAAACCTTTGCAGACATGTTTCGTGTTTGTTTCTCGTAGAAATTTATAAAAAAAATCCCTTTAGTTTTTTAAATTTCCGTAGCCTACTTTTAGGTGTTGAAAGAAACTTGTCCGACCGTATCGGTAGGGGAACAAAGGGAATCTGTCCGATACTACCTTTTTGGGCATGAAAGCGACCAATTAGTCTCTTCAAGATATCACTTCAATCGATACAAACAGAACAAAACTCATTCCGGATTCAACCTAGACTCATCGCTTTTTTGCAGACATTTCGTACCATAATCGCTTGGGTAGAAAGGGGACTACTCCTATCATTAATCGCATGCTCCTCTCCGACTCATGCTTGACTGACTCTAAATGATAAACAAATTTTCAGGTTTGATTTTAGAGAATTTTAGTTCCCGTTATTAAATTGTGACATGCAACAACATAAATAAAGTTTAAAATGTTCTCTCAGTTTTTTGTTGTTACTAATTTCTCATCCATTTTGAAGAGCGTAAGCAATCCACCTTCGAGATCCTGTTTCGAAAATAATGAAATTAACAGGAAAACGTTTCAACTAGTTGGTAATTTTATTTTAAGCACACACACACACACATACATACATACATACATAGATGCATAACGAAGAGTGTATCTTTTTGCAATGCCAACGTATACAACAACAAAGCATTACAACATCAGCAACAGAGAACCGCAACAATAATGCACTTATGTTGATTTGCTGTCATCCATCGAAACTCATTTATCATCGCCCACCAACACTGCAGTGGGTTCGGGGGTGCGCGTGGCGGTTTAGCACATTTCATGCTGGCACTCGGCAATATAACGCCAAGGAGTGCAGGTCCTAAGGGAAGGGTATAGCATGTGGCTAACACAGCATTTTGCACGAAACATTAAAAAGTAATCCAATTTTTATCGTGGGTAATTTCCAATGAAAGCAACAACTACAACAACAATATTTAAGTACAACACTACAACTGTATTTATCACACTTTTACATACAATCACGTAACTCTATATTCTATAGAAATTCATACATCACAAGCGCAAGAATGCTTACGGCATTAGTTCATTGAGCACATGGACGTATGAAGATATTCTGCACTAAAAACAACTAGTTTTTAATTACTCTACAACTAGTATGAATCCCAAGCCTCGTGTAACACAAAACGGCCATTGAACTATCTCGAAAAAAGTATTTTAGTTTTGCAATAAAAGAAAATAAATTATTTCCTAAAACTCAGGTAATAATTAAATTATTATTATTATTTTTTTTTTAATAAACCTACAGCCGTGTTCAATATAATAGTAGTGAAATTAAAATGGATATCTTTCGACCAAATTTGAAGAAGCTGCGATTTCAATAATTTTCATTTAAAATATAGCGCATTCTTTAACAGAAACCACATAAAAAGAAATTTCAATTTTTACATAAAGTTCAGGAAAGTTAATTAAAATTAAACTTCAAAATTTTAACATATTTTGGCAGAATTTCTAAAAAAAACTTTTCAGTATGCAGTTTTGTAGACCAGTAAATTTTAGTATAACACTGTGAAAGTTAGAATTCGCTCAAAAATTTTTCTGAGTTTTTAGAATTTTTTTCGTCAAAGGTGTTGCGTGATTTCTTCCTAAAAAACATGAAAAAAAAAAATAGTTTTGTATGGGTAAAAATATCCCACATCCGTGACAAAAAAAAAAAATTCTAAAATTTCAGGCAAAATTTTTAGGTACTTCTAACTTGCACATTATCAAGCTAAAATTGAATGAGTAATAAAACTGCGCAATCAAAAATTTTCTAAAATTTCTGCCTAAAAATATTGAAATTTCGATGTAAATTTTTAAAACTTTTAATTCGATTTCTTGAACTTTGTGTAAGCTTTGATATTTTTTGCAGTGGTTTCTCTATTGGAATTCGCCATATTTTAAATAAAAAAAAAAAACAGCCTCTTTTTATTTCGTCGAACGATATCCAATTTAGTTTCACTACTATTATATTGAACACAACTGTAACGTTTGGTATGTACAAGGTGGCGCAAAAGTAAGCTTCCGATGTTCAGCATATCGGTTGTGGCACGTGCAGTGTGTGCTGTTGCACCGTCTTGTTGGAACCACATGTTTTCCAATCCCAATTCATCAAGTTGCGGCAAAAAGAACTCGTTGATCATTGCTCTGTAGCGCTCACCATTCACAGTAACCGTTTGGCCCCGACCGATTATTGGTCAAATAAATAGTCAGCAATATTCCGCGTTCTGGAGCAGTGTAGCGTAACATTGTTTATTAACGTGTATTTCGCATGTGTTTACTACACAAATGTCAAAACAGAACTGACTTTAGGGGCCAATCGCAATTCGGCATTCCGTCCCTTTCTACTACAATTTTTCCAAAATGGCTTTTTTCGACTTTTTGTACATTTTTCTTATATACAACTCTGATAGGAGAGCTCAATTCAGCAATAGGTAAAACTTACTTACCTAGCGACACAACAAAATTTTTATACAACCCTTGTATTTTGTCGTCCTAGTTATACTAAAGGAAATGCTAGTTACATACCAGTTCTTCTGTTGATTTCGCTTTGTGCATTGTTTTGGTGGGTACACCGCTGTGTGTGTTTGCATCTACACATGCAAAAGGGAATGTGTGGTGATAAGAAAGCAAAGTATCAACCAACACAGCACAATGACAGCGGCTGCAACGGGATAAAAATAGCCAAGCGATGAAAACTCAATTTTGTTGATTACTTAAGTTGACTGCCGACGGCAAGGCAAGTGGACACCAGGCAACAGCCGCAAATACTCAACACCGCCGCAACTTTTAATAAATGCATGCAAGGGGGGCGCAACGCAGTGTGGGTATATGAAGGCTGCAGTGGACATTTTATATTAAGAACAATCTTATATGATGAATTAATTTAGGGGAAAGATAAGCTTTCAGATATAAAACGCAAAAAAAAAACTTGAGTACCAAGTACTCGTGAAGTTCGATGCGTAAACGTGTGAGCTCTGCACAAAAATTAAATTAAATAAAAAAATTGCCACTATTTTTAGTTCAGATTTATTTCACTTTATTTAATTTTATAAAATTTTATTTTACTTTATTTTATTTTGTTTTATTTTGTTTTATTTTATTTTATTTTATTTTATTTTATTTTATTTTATTTTATTTTATTTTTATTATTTTATTTCATTTTATTTTATTTTATTTTATTTTATTTTTATTATTTTATTTCATTTTATTTTATTTTATTTTGTTTTATTTTATTTTATTTTATTTTATTTTTATTATTTTATTTCATTTTATTTTATTTCATTCTATTTTATTTTGTTTTATTTTATTTTATTTTATTTTATTTGTATTATATTTTTTATATCTTTTTATTTTGTTTTATTGAATTTTATTTTATTTCATTCCATATTGTTTTATTAAATTTTATTTTGTTTTGGTTTGTTTTATTTAATTTTATTTTACTTTTTTTTATTTTACTTTATTTGATTTGGTTTTATTTTACTTTATTTAATTTTATTTTGCATAATTTTATTTTAATTTATTTTATTTTGTTTTATCCTTTTTAATTTAATTTAGTGTTATTTTATTTTGTTTTATTTTATTTTATTTTATTTTATTTGTATTTGTATTTTTTATATCTTTTTTATTTTGTTTTATTGAATTTTATTTCATTCCATATTGTTTTATTAAATATTATTTAGTTTAGTTTCATTAAATTTTATTTTGTTTTGTTTTGTTTTATTTAATTTTATTTTACTTTATTTTATTTTACTTTATTTGATTTGGGTTTATTTTACATAATTTTATTTTATTTTATTTAATTTTATTTTACATAATTTTATTTTATTTTATTTTGCTTTATTTTATTTTATTTTATTTTATTTTATTTTATTTTATTTTATTTTTATATAAGAGTTTACTTAATTATTAAAAGTTTTTAATTGGATAGAAAGGGAAAATTCCAGAGACAACCGCTATAGCTTTTCCATAGATCAATTTTGGAACCTGCTAGACTTATTCATCAGATAAATTTTTGGCACGCTCTGCTAACCTTTAAGCAAATAGAATTTTATTTATTAATTATTATTATAAAAGAAATTGGAAGCAATGATCTTCTATGAGATGATCGCTTGTTTTTTTTTTTTTGCAGTTTTAAGCAGCCGGACAACCCATATGGACAACTCCATATGAAATTTGATACAAAATCATGACAATGTCTCAGTACTAAAGCTTTCCGCTACAGGGACACTTAAGATCTTTGCGATGTAGGTGAGTATTACTGTTTTGGCTTTTACTGTTTTTGCTACGAAAATTGTTGTTGTTTTCTTTTGCCTTTTTTTCATTTCATTTCTTTTTGAATCATTGCGCTCTTTTACTGTCGTTGATTAATTTGTCACTTTCGCAAACTGTGCTTCGTAGTCAAATAAGGTTGTCATGTCTAATTGCGGCCACGTTCATTTCTCAGGCTTTAATGATACTTACTTCTGGTTTTGCATTACTACGTCAAGTCCTTAACCAATCGACTCGTAGCGATTTGTATTGTTTCCTTGAAGCATTTACCAAACAGTTCTGTCCAATGGTGCATGAATTGTTTTTGGTTGTTATTGTTGTTGTTTGAAATGAAACTATTACGACAATACAAACACGTACAGCAAATGGAAAATGAAACAAACATGCCAAAGCAATTAGTTTTTGTGAAAGATGCGAGTGACCAAGTGACTGAGAGACTGAGGGACTGAGAGACTAAATGACTAAATAGCTAAAAGAATTATTGCTCGTTTAGCTATTGGAGTTCTGAGCGGATGGGCGTTATATTGCTTTGTGGCATGAATGAACTGCTTTTGGTTCGCCTTTGGAACTTATGTTTGGGTTCAATGCATGAGAAATAAGTAAATAAATAAATAAGGTCCCAGCGCAATATTTCTAATATTTATTCGAATATATTAATATATTTTGTAAAAATTAGAAAAAGTGAGATATTTCCAGCATTGTGTTGCCCCTTGTATTATTACACACATATCTACAATCGATGAATTCAGTGTCTTGTTAAATTATGATTAGAATTTGTAGGGTTATGAATAAGTACTCGATTTTTATCTAAATCGATTAGTTTTTTGAATCGTTGACTTTTTGTGTCGATTTTATACTGAAAAAATCCTAAAATTCCTAGCAGAAACCAAAAACAAAAAATTTAAACGTGGCATCTCGCACTTTTCCAAAACTTTGTAAATCTTGACTAAATTTCACGTACCCACCGAACTGCTGAACCTATCGTGAAAGTTTCATAGAACGACTATATTTGGGCACAGTAATGAAGCACAAACAAAAGACAAAATATGTAGGCGTGGCACCGCCCACTTTTCCAAAACTGTATATAGCCTATGGCGTACCCAGCGAACTTCTGAACCTATCGTGAAAGTTTCATAGAGATCGACTATAAGCTTTGGACATTAATGAAGAACAAACAAAACACGAAAACTGTAGGCGTGGCACCACCCGCTTTTTCAAAACTGTATATAGCCTATGGCGTACCCAGCGAACTTCTGAACCTATCGTGAAAGTTTCATAGAGATCGACTACAAGCTTTGAACATTAATGAAGAACAAACAAAACACAAAAAATGTAGGCGTGGCACAGCCCACTTTTCCAAATTATGTAAAACTTGACTACAGGACACATATATATATAAATATCATTATTATAGACCAAATACGTTCAGAGTTATGACGAATTAAAACTTTATATAGCCTGGGGGCGTGGCACCGCCCACTTTTCCAAAACTATATATAGCCTATGCTTTAACCTGGGATCCGAAGAATATACTGTGACAGACACACATTAATTTTTATTTATAAGATTGAAAATAATTAGTATTCAATCATTAAATGGATTCTCAAAAAAGTAATTAATCAAACCGGTAATCACTACGATTAGTAATCATTATTTAACAGGTCGGATTTAAACTCAAACTTCGGGCAAATACCCATTGTATTTTTTACAATGAAAACAGCAAAAGCTTTAAGCTCTTCTATTAAAAGTATGAGCTTTCCGTCAATCTGACAGCAAAAAAAACTTAATTAAAACTACAAAAAAAAAATTTAAAAAAAAAAGAAAAATTGTACACAATTTAGTGCCCTGCTTAGTGGCAACTATGAAAATGGCCACAAATCTGTGGACAAGGCTTCCATATGAGCATGACATTGCTTCCACTTCCTTGTTGAATATTTCTTATATTTTATTTTAATTAAATTTCAATGTCAAATTCAAATTTCCTGAGTTTTCATTGTAGTACATATTGTAATACGGAAACCATATGTCTATCTACAATTTTTTGTTCAAATTGACAAAAATAAAAATTTTCCAGGGCAAAAAATTTACGAAAATCTGATGACTCCATCTATTTCAATGCAAAATTTAGTGATTTTTAATTTTACTGAAAATTTTTGCGGAAGGCTTTCAACAGCTCTTGACTGGTTGGCTAGGATATACACATACACACGTATTAATTAATTATTGGAAAATGAGTCCCCTTAGAGTGAAATTATAAAGGTAAAAAAAAATTGTCAGAAATCATAAAGTGCAGAAAGAGTGGTTTTATGTTCAATGTGAAAGTGTTACAGTCAAGGTGGAAGAAATCGGCGTTAATGCATTCTATTTACCGTTGACAATGGCTGACACAGTTGTTTTTGGGCGTCGCTTTGTCTCTTCCTCATTGCCACTCACATAAAAACAAGTTTTTATGTTCAACGCCTTACTAGCGCAGGCGGAACAAGTGGGATGGAACAGAGTTGGGGTGAGGCGCTTACTGATTCTACAAGTACAGTAATGCAGTACGGCTGTTGCTCAGCAATTAGAAATATGATTGCATTGCTGCGTACAAGGTATTTTTCTAAATTGCAAAAAATAATAGCCAGTAAGGAAGTTTAAGTTCGGTTGAAAAAGCATACATATTATATACCTAGTAGTGATCTGGCTATATACCAATCAAAACCCGCTTACCAATTTGAATGAAATATTTTGAATAAAAAAAAAAAAGTTTTGGTTAAAATTTTTTGGAGGATCATCTGACGTCAAGTCGGCAAGAAAAAAAATAATTAAGAAACAGCAAGGTCGCGAAAAGTAATAATAAAATATTTATATATATTGGAATCATCGCATTCGAAAACAGCAGAGTTTTTATATTGAAATGGGAACCCCCACGCCTACTTACAAAACATTGACGCAAATTAATTGTGGTCAAGTTTTGCTTTATCTTATTGATATAAGTTGCACATTTACAGTAGAAACGTGTTTTGAATTTTCCAAAAAAAATTTTAAGAAGCAGAAGATTTCGACTCATTCACAATTAGCAGTTAGCGTTATAAAATCAAGATTTTCAATAAATTTTGTTACAACAGATACATTTTTGTTCGAGATACGGCCTTAAAACTTTTTTGGAAGAACCCAATATATAAGGGGCAGAGCCACACCCATTTCAAAAATGTATGTTATTCGCATTTCTTTGAATTCGACTACGTTGGAAGCGAAATAGCGTTTATTATCCTTTAAAAAACTTTTATATAAAGTGGTTGGGGTCCTTAGCCGATTTGCTCCATTTTTCTCCCCACCCATTTTCTAAAATCTTTGCACAATGCCACTTTGCAAGTGAAAAAGAATTGATTTAAAACTATTCCTACAGATATATAGCCCATTCTATTCGTCTACGAGCCCTTAAGCAACTTTAATATAAAAGTGGGCGTGGTCCTTCTAAGTTTTTCTCTATTTTTCTCCACACGTACTTTCGAAAACTAATATTTTTCGTATTTCTGTGTACACGATCACTAAGGAAAGGAAATGGAATTGATATAAAATAATTTTTTCATTATTTTTAATTAAAAACTTTACATAAAAGTGGGCGTGGTCCTTAGCCTACATTTTTCTCTCGAACGTTCATTGTAAATAGGGTAAACTGTTTGACAAATTTTATTATAACATCGGTTTATTTTTTATGGTTAATGGTCAAATTTACTTTATGGTTAGGTAAAATTAACTTGATTAAAAGTGGCCGGTGCCACGCCTGTTTTTAAAAATTTCCACAAATAACTAAATATAGAGCCCAATTTTTATTGTAAATACCAAATTTGTTTCTTATAGGTGAATTACGTGCTAAAGCATCCGTTTTTTTTTGTATTTTCCAAAATATTCGTCACATTAAAAGTGGGAGTGGCTGTCATCCGATGGAGTATGTGAACCAAAGAATTTGCATACCAAATTTAAAAAAGATAACTCAATATTCGTTTAAGTTATTGTGTTCACAGACCGGCGGACCGGAAGGGCATGGTTTAATCAACTTCTGTGTTCCTCCTGCACACTTTGATGTTGTATAAGTCAATGGCCATCATCCGGTGGTAGTGATTGGGGCACAGATAAAAAATTGCACATGTAAATGAAACAACAACGATTTGAGCCAGATTGATCGTGTTTCCTCGCCCCGTCCATCGCATCTCTTGTATGGCGGTGATGTCAGCTTTTGCTTTCCTCAGGACCTCAACCAGGCGGGCAGCGGCACCTTCCCCATTAAGGGACCGGACATTCCAGGTACATGCCCTTATCTCGTAATCCTTATTTCGTTTGTCAGATTGTAGTTTTTTTTTGATAAACACATTAATATTTTATGAAGTTGTTTCGTTCCCATGAACATGAGATATATTATTGAATTCTTTTATTTGTATATTATTAACAAGAATATATATAATTTAAATAATCATATTTATATCGTATCTTAAAAACAAATTTCATGATTTTTAAACAAAATATTTGAGGAATTTTTTTTTTTTATATTGTGGATAGCCATGATCTGCCTGAAATGAGAAACAAGCTCGCTGAATCTGCTTTTGAAGTCTGCTAATAATACGGAGTGTAAATTGAGTGAGATACGGACCTATGTAACCCCACCGGATGTCGGCTAATATCTATTTCGTTTCGTTTATGCCGCTACGCACTACCGTTAAGCGCACAAAACTAATATACCTAACATGCGTAGCACTACTAGGTATAGCAAAAGCAACAAACACATTGGCAATAATGACACAAACCCAAACAGAAAACTAGCGAACAAACGCCAGCTCTTTTTTGTTGTTGTTACTGTTAGCAATGGTTTTGTTCGAATATTTTCATATTTACAATGTTTTCAAAAGCTATTGTTGTTGTCATTGTTTTATGCTGCTCTCCACTTGGCATATGCCACTTGTCACTTGCTGCTCTACCCAACGCCACATACCAACAACAAACCATTCGTTCGGTCTTCGTTCGTTATTATGTAATTGTTGAAGGTGTTGTTGGCAATCATTATAACAATCGATGGTGTGCGTTGCGTTTTTGTTGCATTACCTCTAAGGTCCAATGCATGTCACGTATGTATAAACAGCCTAATGTATGTGTGAGTGCATGCATGTATTGCCCTCATTTGTGTTGTTATGGCTTGGTTGTGGCTTAGATGACGTTGTGTGGCGTTGTCAACGCATATGTTGCATGATATGTGAGTCTGATAGCAACTCCGACCTCCGGATCCTACAGGCTCAGCGCACGAGAGCAGAGTAGGACAAAGGCATATTAAAATCAAAAAGCAAAAAAAAAAGAGAAACAACACCACAGCAATTATCATAAAGTTGTTGCAAAATACAAAAGCCAACACCAACAACAATGCTCATTGTTACACCAATGGTTACTGCTTGGTAGCATAGTCACTCATACGCAATGACACAGTAATACACTTTAGACTACTGCGCCGTTTGTTCTTCAAGTGACGGCGGCTAAGACAGCATCAAACGAAAGGTATTTTACGTCGTCTCCACCACCATGGGTCTCTTTATCAATTAGTGAAACTAAAGTATCAAGAAGTGTTAGCAGAGCCGTACCTTAGGGTGTCGTCCTCTCGTAGCTGCTGTGGAACCTGGCCCTAAACTCATTTCTGATGGGTAATTAAAGGGGGGAGACGAGCGAGCGAGCGTGTGTAGAAGCAAGTTTCCTCAGTCTCTGTATGACCTTAATCAGCACGCACTCAGCAAGGTATCCAGATGGTCCTCTGACTGTGGTCTTAGTCTCTTATGTCCCGCTCTACACGCAAAAGAGCCATCAGCAAGCAATGGGGACTAAGGCCCAAAGTTTGCTGGTGGACTTACATTGCGATAGTAAGAAATATAGTTCTCAACAACCTCAACATTTTGGTCTGCATAAGATGCCTCCGCAAAACAGAATACACCTCATCTGGGTCTCAGGCCACAGAGAAGTAGAGGAAAGCTGCATGTCAGATGAACTTGCGAGGTACGACCAAGCAGATTCTCCCGGATAAAGAAGGTATTGGTGTGCCATGTGAATGAGCAAGTATGTCAAAGATGTCCACTAACACAAGTTTGTCGGAGGGCGAGGCTAACATGGTCGATATAAGTCACGAAGCGTTCTTGTAATTTGTACCATTCACAAAAGGAAGACATGTCTACTATAGTTGCAGTCCTAGCAGGGCATCGTCTTATTGGACGGTAAGCAGAAAGTCTGGGTGTTCCGTTCCGGAGACGCTACATGAGCTGTAAAGCGAAGAAACGTCAGAATCGGGGAACACTTTCTCTCTGCCTACCCAGACCTTAGCAGAAACAGATACCGGTGCTTTAATGCACCATGAGATGACCTTGGTCAGCTGGAAAAAATTGGAGTTACTGATGGAATGTGCTTCATTCGACTCTCCGGCTGGTTCAAAAAAGGGGTTTAAACCGATTGCTGTGGTTCCACAAGAGGCCTTCCAGCTTGGCCTACCACCAAGGTTTTCAACCTAATCCGATTAGATTTATTTTCGAAAATGTGATCTATGAAAATTTGTATATACATATGTTATCTGCTGCAATCTAAGCTCTCTTACATAAGCGTTTCCACTTAGGAGGTTTTTACAGAGTTGCCACCTATATAAACTAAACAAAAAAATAAGATTTGCTAAGGCGGGTATCAAACGCTTGCTATTTATGTATTATTTTAACAATAATATTTTCAGGTAGGGCTTCCACCTAGGTCAAAATACCCCATAAAACGTCATTGACGGCGTTGTTCATCGGCGCATATGTTTGTTACACAATTACTCACACATTCATACAACCAAATGCTAATACACCGCCCACATGTTGACGCTCTGCAATGCTGTTGCATTTGTAGGTGACTGCAAATTGCAATGAAATCGTCATTAGAGTTTTTTTGTTGTTTCGCTTTTGTCCTTGTTTCTGAGTTGTTGGCTCAACTTTTGTTTAGGGCAAAAAGGGCTCGGCAATTTAAACAGAAATAATTGCTTGTTTGTCGGTTTTTATGTAACGTTTTTATGTTGCTTGAAATCTTAATGGGGTTATAAGCAAATAACTGTAAAATAGGAGAAAGTTATAATTTTTTTTTAAATTTCTTATTTCGAGAAAAAGCTCAAATCAAATGAATTTACTATTTATGTATGATATGAAATAAATATAAATAAAATTATTCGGTGGAAGAATATTAAGAATGTACAGAACTCGTTAGCATTGAAAAAATTTCACTGATCTATATTATTTATGCGCAAGTTGAAAAATGTTGTCCCCTTTACGGCGAAACTATACATCTAAGGTGTAAACAATTACATATGTGTCGATAGGTCCGCTCAAGCTGCAGTGCCATTATTCAAAAAAAATTAAAAAAACTTAATTATTATTATGAAAAATCAGTTTAAAAACTACACCACTACAAATGCCAAACATGCATTCATATCATAGAGCCGTTGTTGTGTGAGTAGACATGTCATGCATGCTTGCTTGAGTTGTTGTTGTTGTATTAATCGCTTTCAGACCGCGATTACTATGAGCGTCACTTACTGAGAGTACGAAGAGTTTTCCTGTTGAAAACATTAAGCAAGCATTGATGTTGAAAATATTGGAGCTAAGTATATCCAACACAGGAAATAAAATTAAATAAAATAAATAAAATAAAATAAAATAAAATAAAATAAAATAAAATAAAATAAAATAAAATAAAATAAAATAAAATAAAATAAAATAAAATAAAATAAAATAAAATAAAATAAAATAAAATAAAATAAAATAAAATAAAATAAAATAAAATAAAATAAAAGAAAAGAAAAGAAATGAAAATAAAATAAAATAAAATAAAACAAAATAACATAAAATAAAAAAAAATAAAATAAAATAAAATAAAATTTAATTAAATTTAAAAAAAAATAGAATAAAATAAAATAAGACAAAATAATATAACATAAAATGAAATAAAATAGAATAAAATAAAATAAAATGAGATAAAATAAAATAAAGTAAAATAAATAAAATAAAATAAAATAAAATAAAATAAAGTAAAATAAATAAAATAAAATAAAATAAAATAAAATAAAATAATATAAAATAAAATAAAATAAAGTAAAATAAATAAAATAAAATAAAATGATATAAAATAAAATAAAATAAAAAAATAATAATATGTTTGTTGCTTTCAATTTTTCCTCTAATAAAAAATAATAATAATTAACTAAGAATTATTATAAACTGGTTTTGAGCTCGTTAAACTTACAAAAATATGTAAAAATTAACCAACAGATATAAAACAAAATAAAATAAAAATATAAAAAGGGAAAAAGAAAAAAAATATAATAAAAAAAAAATTAAATAAAATGATAAAAAATATAAAAAAAACAAAAAAAAATTAAATTAAATAAAACAAAATAAAATAAAAGTAAACGAAAGAAAAATAAACTGTAGAAAGAATAGGGAAGCAAAGATATAGGGCAAAGAAAAAGAACAGCAGAGAACATGCGAATGAAATGAACAGCATTTAAGTAAAATAAAAAAAGTTTTGTGAAAATTTAATAGCCTCGCTTGGATTCAAGAACCGAACAAATTTAATTAATGAATTAATCTTTACTTCGCGTCAAATTCGTATGCAAGATATTACCTTGACACTGCTGAATATTCTCACCATTTTATAAAAATGTGTTTTCCCCTAAAAATTGGCTGCGTCGAGTGGGAGTTAAATTTGTATAGAAGCCGTGTCACACAAAAAGTCATTATCACTACGTTGCAAGCAACAAAACTCCCAGCAGCAATATGTTCAATGTTGTTGACACCGGCCTGAAGTTGGCGGACTTTTTTTTACTGGGTAATAATGTGGCGCTAGGCCACGTTATTCGTTTTGCATGCTGATAATGTCGTTGTCTACACCAGCAACGATAAATAGCAGAAGCGGCGTCGCAGTGTCATTTTACCCATTGTCAATAGAGAAAATCTGAATGCGGTAAATTCTCACTTTTCCCAAGTGGCTGTTGTCACTGTCAGCCATGAAATCAAACGCCGCGTTTACCGAAGCTCTAACACGCATAACCCTAATGGCACATTAACGACGACTCGTTAATCGCAGAGTGACAGCGTGCAGCTAAGTGCAACTGCAACTCAAACAACAATTGCCATTTATATAGACAACACCCCAACATGCCACACTACACATCGGCCCATCGCCCCAAATGTCCTTGTAACCAGCCGGGCATACCCACGCATCCCCCACGCACACACACACAAAGCGGCTTTGAAGTTTGGTTTTAGAGTGAAAATTTCATAAAATGCATGTCCACATGGCAGGAACAGCAACGTCTGTGGCGGACCAACGGCAACAATAACATTGAAAAAGTGTCATCAACAGCTCAAATAAGCGAGGCCACCAACAACGGCGACATGAGCGTTATAAGCAAGCGACAACAAACAGCCACTGAGCTACTGTCATTGACACCAACTAAAGAGTCGACGGGGAAAAAATGCCATAGGAGATATTTGAATGCTTTGAAAGGCAAAAAAAAAAAATAAACAACAGCAACAAAAAGTTCTAAAAAATATCTATAACAACGCAAGTGATAAACTTCACACTTTATTTCATTGACAGTATGGTCTAAAAACAACTGTCAAAACATTTTTGGAGTTAACTTCTTAGGCATGTAACGGAAATATAAAATTGTAGCAGAGTATTGTAGTAGAATTTAGGAAATAGCTGATTGTATGACAAATAGGTTGGGTTCGGATTATTTCGGGATGGTTTTGCGGGGTTCATTTCGTCTCCTTTTTTATGGTATAACTTAGGGTTATTTTTCAGGAATTTTTCTGAGTAATATCATTACCATTTTTGGATTGTTTTCAGGATATTTTCTGGATTATTTTACTATCATTTCAGGATTATTTTCGGGACAATTTCTGAATTTTTTCAGGATTATTTCATTATTATATGAGGACTGTTTCTGGGTCCATTTTGGGATATTTTTTGGGATTATTTTGAATTGTCTTTGTAACTTTTTGGCGACCATTTCGGGACTTTTGTCATTTAGAGACTTCTTAGAGATAATTTCTGGATTTTTTTTGTAACCATTTTCGAAACCACTTTTGTTTCTTTTTCGGGATCGATTCGCGATTGTTGTGATATTTGTTGGGTGATTTGGAATTGGTTCTGGGACTTTTTCGGGATAATTTCCGAACTACTTCTTGATTGTTAACGATACATTTTTGTGACCTTTTTCAAATGTGTCCCTCCATATCAAATCATCAGATAGTTGGAATCGACCCCTTTCGATTTGAGTAAAATTTCATGGGAGTCTAATTTTATAATAAAACGAAAAACTGCAAAAAATAAAAACTTTTTTTAAGTTATGTACAGGGTGGCTGATGAATTTTGCTACATTAAGAAACTCAAATAATTTTTTTTTCAGTGTATGGAATTAATTTTTCTTTTATTCATGTTAAAGCTCATTAAGTTTTATTAAATATAGCTTAATTAGTTTTAAAAATAATGGAATTTAAATGCCCCGCCCTGCTCGTCGATGCATGTGCGGCATCTTACCAAAAAGTTGTTCATTACTGCTTGGAGAGTTGAGACAGGAATAGCCGCAATTGTTTCTCGAATGGATTGCCTTAGTTCATTCAAATTTGTTGGTTTTGATTTGAAGACTTCCTGTTTGCAATAACCCCACAAGAAAAAGTCAGGTGCAGTAAGGTCAGGCGACCTGGGTGGCCAACGGAATGTGGAGTTTCTGGATATCAGCTTATTGGGAAATTTTCGTCGCAATTCTGTCATAACAGGTTGGGCTATATGAGGAGCTGCACCATCTTGCTGAAACCACACAGAGTTGAAAGAAATTCTCATTCGGCGTAATTCTGGATAGAAAAACTCTCTCAACATGCTCAAGTAACGGTCTCCAGTAACCGTAACGGTGTGACCGTTTTCTTCGAAGAAGTAGGGCCCGACAATGCATCATGATGAAACTGCACACCACACTGTGACACGAAGTGGATGCAATTCCGTCTCATGGAGTATCTGTGGGTTGGAAGCACTCCATATTCGACAATTTTGTTTGTTTATGTTGCCGTTTAAATCGAAATGGGCCTCGTCAGACATGAAAAGACAGTTCAACATGTTTCCATCCTCTTCCACCATTTGAAGCATCTTCTGGCAAAATTCCAAGCGAATCGGCAAGTCTGCAGCGTTCAGTTTGTTGGCCATTTGAATTTTATATGGGAATAAGTCCAAATCTTTGTGCATAATTGACTGTAATGACTGTCTGCTTACACCCATTTGAGCAGATAAGCTTCTTGTCGAAACACGTGGATTGTTTTGTATGGCAGCAGCTACAGCAGCGATTGTTTCCTCTGTTCGAACTGAAGGGTTTCGATGGTAAGGTCTTCTGTTGACTGTCCCAAGCTCGGCAAAATTGTTTACAAGTCTTATTATGGTCCATCTGCTCGGAGGATTGCCGCCAAACGTGCGCCTATACTCTCTTTGAACCGAAACTACGGACTCCAGTGCGTGATAGCGGCGGACAATCCCAATTCTTGTTTCAGTATCCCAGTTATCCATTTTTGTTAAATGTAAAAGTCAATCTGCAAAATAAATAAAAAATTTACCAGATTCATTAAATAGAAAAAAAGTTATTTAATTTTTTTTTGGTAGCGGCTTTCATTAGCCACCCTGTATATTTGAAATTTCACTTTTTCCCTGTTTTGTGAAATATTGTTTTTGATATTTCGGAAAGGGGCTACTTAGTGGCATGAAAAAAATTTTGTTTGGGAAAAAAAAGTTTGAACATTTCTAATTTTCTAAAATCGTAAAAATTAAAGTTCGCCGTTGAATTTTTTCGCCTCATTTTTTTTTGAATTATACATCTTATACAACAAAAATGTGAATTTTAGAATTTTGGCCAAAAAAATTTTGTATAATTTTTGTAAATTTCTAGTACCTAAATTAGTTAAAAACTTCAACAACCTAAGAAAACACAGGAGATATTTTTCGAATTCGCCTTGCGACCACCTTTCTTTTTTCACCATGGTTAAAAGTATAAAAAAAATTAAAATTGTTAATTTTATAAATTTTTTTTTTTTCAGAATCGAAAAACTTCAATTTCGCCATTTAATTTTTAACTCAAAAGAATTTACCGATCAAAAATTTGAGTTAAAAATTAAATGGCGAAATTGAAGTTTTTCGATTTTGAAAAAATATAATATTCTATAAAATTAACAATTTTAAAAATCGTATTTCCATTTTTACATTCCACTAACGCTGAAAAAAAATTTTCAGTCATCAAAATATATTAGTTTTTAACTAAGTGAACTCAGGAGGAAAATTAAAATATTTCTAAAAATTTTTTTGCCGAAAATTCTAAATTTACATATGTGAGAGAACACAATTCTGAAACTTTCAGATGTATCAGATGTATGATATAAAAAACGGTAAGTCCAAAATTTAGGGGCGAACTTCAACTTTTACGATTTTTAAAAATTAGAAATACTGTCAGAATAGAATTTACAAAACAAGAAAAAATGATGAGAAGTGAAGTTTTGAGTTTGCCTAATTTTTGAAAATACATGCTATGAATGGAAATATAACAACAACTCGAATTGAGATGACTCGAAAAAATATAAATCTGTTTAATGTTTAAGGCCAGTCAACACTTTCGCAGATGCTTTAGGAGTCAACGGCACCCATGTATAGATCTAAACCATAACAAAAGCCGTCTTTTAGCAAGTGTGTTCTTAATTAACATCTCTGGTTTATTTAAATTTTGTTTGATAATTGAATTTGAAGCCAGCCTTTTTTATTTTGTGACGATCCTTCGAGCTATTTCGGCTGTTAATGAATTCACTACATTAGGCAAAAGGAGCTTCACTAATAGAATAAACATTCCTAACCAAAGTCTAGTGAATGACTCATCCTTCTATTGATTTGCAAGGATCTGCGAGTGTCAGTCTTGCAACCGCATTAATGGCATTGGCCACAAATAATGGCAGAAAATAATTCTGTGTGACACTTTGTAAATGGGCTCTGACGCATCATTAGTGTTTGTTTTGGTAAATTTTATGGCATTTCCAATGGTTGGGCGAAGGATGTATTAATGATGCTGTGTTTGCGCGATTAACGCATTCAACTGGGTGACTTAAGAGTACGTGTGGTTGTGTGCATATTTTTGTTCATACCAGAATTCGCTCAATATGTGATGGAAGTATCAATATTTGTCACCCTATTTGTGTGGGTATGTACTAAACACATGCCCCACAGGACTAGTTTGATTGGCGTCATAAGAAATCTTCGACTCAATTTAACTCTCTGTCATTCCGTTAATTTTCCTTTTTGATGTGTTCTAGAAAGTATTGGAACTTTAAAGCAGTTTCGAATCAAATTAAAAATCAAACCGAAAATCGACCGCTCTTTGAAAAATTTTAGTCTTAGACAACACTTACCAAAGCTTCAAAATTATTGATAGTCACACCATCGATCGTTTTTGATCGCTTAGAAAAAACCATAGATGGTATTCGACAGTCTAAAAAAAAAATTAAGTTTCGATACTATCGTGTCATCGATAGTTTTGCACCCAGTAGTAATTTTTCTGTTTGTTTTAATTTTTATTAACAACATTGAAGTGTGTTGTCTTTATTTTCAACAATTTGATTGCGATCCATATCAAAAGCGAGTTTGATGCAAACTTTTTCCTGTTGGGTATTAATACATCAGGGAGGTTTGTTGGTGTGAAAGCTATTTCTAGCATATGGCGCAAATAATGTAATCCAGAAAAATTATTTAAACGTGAACATAACTACAAAAACTACAACAACCACAACTCCAAAATTAATTCATAGTGAAAGCAAGTGTTGAAACAATGCGGTTTTTATAAATACCCAATACACACAACAAAAAATTGTCTAAGTAATGCAAAAATTATTTACAATTTTTCAGAGTACTAAATTTCTTTATTTTATTTTATTTTATTTTATTTTCTTTAATTTTTTTAAATTTTATTGTATAACTATTTTATTTTATAAATTACAATCACTATAAATGAGCCCAAGGCGAAGAAAAATAATTTGTCCTTATTTTTTTAATAAAATTATTATTTTATTTGATTTTATTTTATTATATTTTATTTTATTTTTATTAATTTTATTTTATATTACTTTATTTTTCTTAAAATTTATTTTGTTTTATTTTATTTTATTTTATTATATTTTATTTTATTTTATTTTATTTTATTTTATTTTATTTTATTTTATTTTATTTTATTTTATTTTATTTTATTTTATTTTGTTTTATTTTATTTTATTTTATTTTATTTTATTTTTTTCCATTTTATTTTATTTTGTTGTATTTTATTTGATTTACTTTATTTTATTTTATTTTGTTTTATATTATTTTATTTTCTTTTATTTTATTTTATTTTATTTTATTTTATTTTATTTTATTTTATTTTATTTTATTTCATTTTATTTTATTTTATTTGATTTTATGTTATTTTGTATGTTATTTTATTTTATTTTATTATATTTTACTTATTTTATTTTATTTTATTTTATTTTATTATATTTTATTTTATTTTATTTCATTTTATTTTATTTTGTTTTATTTTATTTAATTTACTTATTTTAATTTATTTTGTTTTATATTATTTAATTTAATTTTATTTCGCTTTTTATTTTATTTTATTGTATTTTATTTTATGTTATTTTATTTTATTTTATTTTAATTTATTATATTTTATTTGATTTTATTTGATTTTATTTTATTTTATTTTATTTTATTTTATTTTATTTCATTTTGTTTTATTTTTATTTTATTTTATTTTATTTATTTTAATTTTACTTTTTTTTGTTTTATTTGGTTTTAGTTTATTTATTTTACTTCATTTTATTTTATTTTATTTCATTCTATTTTATTTTGTTTTATTTTATTTTATTTCATTTTATTTTATTTTATTTCATTTTATTTTATTTCATTTTATTTTATTTCATTTTATTTTATTTTATTTTATTTTATTTTATTTTATTTTATTATATTATATTTATTTTATTTTATTTTATTTTATTTTATTTTATTTAATTTTATTTTATTTTGTTTTATTTTATTTAATTTACTTATTTTAATTTATTTTGTTTTATATTATTTAATTTAATTTTATTTCGCTTTTTATTTTATTTTATTGTATTTTATTTTATTTTATTTTATTTCATTTTGTTTTATTTTTTTTTTATTTTATTTTATTTATTTTAATTTAATTTTTTTTGTTTTATTTGGTTTTAGTTTATTTATTTTACTTTATTTTATTTTATTTCATTCTATTTTATTTTGTTTTATTTCATTTTATTTTATTTTATTTCATTTTATTTTATTTTATTTCATTTTATTTTATTATATTATATTTATTTTATTTTATTTTATTTTATTTCATTTTATTTTATTTTTTTTTATTTTTATTTAAACACTGCGTATATTAGTCAAAAACAAAAAAAAAATAATAAAATGCAAACAACAGCAAACCAACCATGTCATGCATCACATATCAACAATCAGTCAAGCCAGAATTTCTATTAAAGAATACTAAGTTAAATCTCACTTACAACTAAGATATGTATAGAACCAACAACAAGAACAGCATACTCAGGTACATGTTGCATTTTGTTACGCTTATCTTTGCTGGGCTCTCCTATACAGAGTCCAGAGATGTTTACACAAAAAAAAAAAAGAAAGACAAGGGAAATCAATTTGTTTTGTCCCACCCTAATATGTATATATATTTAATTAAAAGAACAGTTTATTTTGTAGTATGAATTTCTTACGAGGGTCTGAGTGCATAAGCAGAAAATCGAGAGTGTGCCGTAAAAGCTCTCCATATTAAGGGTGTGGGGATTATTAAGTGAACAATGCAGTTATGTAAACATTTAGATTGAAGCTAGTTATATAAAGTAAAAATGGTTTGAGATGCAAGTGATAGGGAGCTAATTAAACCATTATAGGGAGGGAAAATCATAAATCACTTTAGGTTTCAAAAGGGATCCATTACACAAAGAAATCGAAAAAATAACAAGCTTACGAGGTTTGAGAGCTTTTTTTGTTCGTCTTTTGTATTAGTAAATGAATTAAGAAGATATTGAATATAATGGCCTATTAGAAACAAAATATTTATGTACTTAAATTTGTTAATACATATTATAAAATAAAACTGATATTAATTTGATGATCCTTAAATTTGCGCTTTTTGCCCACCACAATCGAACAACGTTAATTGCACAATTAAATGACAGCGGCGCACGAGTAATACTGCGATTTAAGACTGGATTATAGGTAGATTAAGAACGAAAGGCGGGCACTCCCAACAGCACAATAGGTTGGTGTTAAAAATGAATGAATTGGGATGAAAGCCAAATTAATTCGCAAAGTAGAAGGCTCAAATATTTCTCTTAGAACAAATTTTAAATTTTCTTGAGTAAACCAATAATAAATGGATGTTGGTTTATTTTGATTGGAAAACACTTTAAATAACTGTTTAGAGGGGAGTATGAATCGATAGTCTCTTCCAAGATTTACAGGTCCTTATCCTCAGTTTTCTGTTCCACGTTGGGGTCCTCACTGTCCTTACCCAAAATTGCCGTTAGTATCTTCTAAGAGAAGGTCCAGGAAGCTGCAGTTACAACTGCAGAATTTCTGAAAAATTTTTAAAGAAAACGGTGATTATTATTATTGGCCTTGAGCTCGTTTATAGTCATGGTATTTTTAAAATGAAATAAATTAAAATAAAAAAAAAACTAAATAAAATTTTTTTTTTTAAAATTAAGAATTTAATAAAATAAAATAAAATAAAAAATAAAAACAATAATAACTTTCATACATAAAAAAAAATTAGTATTATTGGCCTTGAGCTCGTTTATAGTCATGGTACTTTTAAAACAAAATAAATTAAATTAAAAAACAAAATGGAAAAAAAAAAATTCAGAATTTAATAAAATAAAATAAAATAAAATGCAATTAAATTAACAATGATAACATGAATGAAAGGAAATTGTATTAAGTGCTGTACATACCTACTTATAAAGAGTTCATAATTAATCAAAAAATGTCTGTCCATCTAGTCACAAATGACCAAGAAAATAATAAATCTTGATAATTTTTATTCTTAACCAAAAATAAAAACATTTCTCATTTATATTGTTTATGGTGACCAAAAAAAATATTTCTTATGATAATGGGTATTTGTAACCAATATTTTCAAGGTTAAATACGAAATTTACTTCATTTACCTCATTTTTATAATAACCGTTACGTCCCTGGTTATAGTTGTATTATGTACGGAATTATCTGTTTTTTCGAACATATTCTACATATATACGAGTATAAAAGTAGGTATGGCTATAATCCGATTTAGCTCATTTTAAGCAGCGATGGGGAATTTACAGTTCGACATTCATACTTCATTTAAATAGAATATCTTAAAATTCGCTCCACTTATCATGTTTACGGACGAAAGTGTGAACGGATAAGGCTGACTCAACTTCTCTTTTCCTCCTGAACACTTTGTTGTGTATAAGTCAATATCTGTCTCGATTCATTTCATTATAATAGGAGAATAAGCAAGCGGTCATGGTCAAATTCAGCAGCCATAAACGACTTCAAAAGCTGAATTAATTGGAAAAAAACAAGATATGTGTCATAACAATTTCCTTAAAAAAGTTGCTTTAATCAAAATAAATTCCATTCAATTCAATGTTTTAGTTTATTTCCTATCTTTTCCTCATCCGCTTCAAATTGGCTATTTGACAGTGACAAAATACGAATTTAATATAAAATTACGTGTCATCCCTACCATATTGGTTTCAGAAGCAGACGCTGGAATTGCAAAAATATGGAAACATTTGCCACTAATTGCCTTTACAAGCCAATGGCTCGTTTAGTTGCAACAACGGACGCACACACGCAAATGGTCACAATGCTGCTGGCACAAAAAGCGGGCGAAAGCTAATATCTCCGAAGTGTAGCTCTTCCCAAAACGTAGTCCTATTAGTCACATGCGAGCTACGCTTTTATTTCAACAAAAAACGCAATAAAGAAACGAAATGTTTTTAACGCATCAGATGGTGATTTAGAATATGCGAAGGCTATCAAAGGAGAAGCAGTAGCTAACTAGTACGAACTACTCGGTTTGCCGACAGATTTTGCCAATGCAATATGTTTTGTTATAAATACTAAAGTATGTATGTAGTAATGACAACAAGAACAATGCATGTATTGTAATATATCTTTCGTAAAAAAAAATATTGACAAAAAAAGCAACAAAAAAGCCTGATTGCAGCATATTCTTTATGCAACAAATTTTTTTCAACCAAATTCTTTTTTTGTTGCTGGATTTTATGACGCGTCGCATATCGCGTTGCATTAGTTTGTCACGCTGCTGACATTAGAGACTTGGCCAGCGCTAGGCAACGAGCGCGCGTGGGGTGACAATATGAGCTACGTACTTTTAATATTTATAGAGCAAGAGGGTGAGCGCGGTGCCAGTATCCAGCTGCATCATTTATCATTCTCGTGTAAACTTGAAAGTGTGTGTGTGTGTGTGTGCGTGAGGATGTCGCATTGGTGGTTACGACGCGCCCTGGCAGACGCCGCCGGGCCATTTATTAGCTCATTCGGACAAGTGCAATCGGGTTTCAATTTGTGCCTTTGACCCACCCCGCAAGCGGTCAATGCCACCAGCAGCCGTATTTTCCGTATGCGCTAAAGCAACATTATAGCCACCTGCACCAGCAGCGCTGGGCAATATTGTAAGCGCCCTCTCTCTGTTATGATTGCAATATCCTTTTGCGTGACTCGTATGCTTTTCGCTTTTATTGGCATTTGTAAGTAATTAATTGTGATTTCGAATTTAGAGCAAATCCACTGGGCGCGATCGCTTGTTGTTGTTTTTAGCGTAGATTTGCTTTTATTGTTGGTACTTCGATTACATGCTAAGCTAATGTCATTGTTATTGTTGTTGTGGCATGTATTTTTCCATGCTTGCCAGCCTATCGATAGTAAATAACCGTTACAGGCAATAATCTGTAAATATTTACCGTTGCAAATGCATTTGATATCGATTGAAAGCTACCCTCTAGCCGTAGCCAAGCAGCACAGTGATTGTGTGTGCAACAAGCCAGAGGTTTTTGAAAGACTTCGTCTAATGAGATAAGAGCACACACATTTCTAAACTATTTTACAAACAAATATACACACTTTATATATATACTCACAAACAAAAAGAAAAAAGAATTTAAATGCGGAAACCATTTGATAAAAAAATGTTCTCAAAATCAAGGAAATTTTTCTAAAACTTTCTAATTTTAAGTTATGCATGACTTTAAATCAGACCTGTTAATTAATGATTACTTATCGTAATGATTACCGGTTTGATTAATTATTTTTTCGAGAATCCATTTAATTATTGTTTACCATTATTTTCAATTATCAATGATTTTTTTCTAATTGATTAAAAAAAAAAAAGTCATGACTTTTTACGATTAATAAAAATTAAAAAAAATAAAATTAAAAATAAAAATAATCAAAAAAAGTAGTTTCAATTACTATTGATAATTTTTTGTTTATTTGGGATTTTTTTCAGTATTGTTGTAGAAGCACATAAGTATATACATGCACCTATGTATAGGCTTTCAAACTGTAGTTAAAAATTTATAAGGATTTTTTATAGCAGGGCAGCACACTACCTCTTTACCACTGTGCCCACTGCACATTACATCCTTAATATGTGCTGTACTTATATGCATATGTACGTGCATTTGTACAAAGAAATTTTATGCATCTCCTATACATAAGTGCATGTATATACTTATGTGCTTCTACAACGTACTGAAAAAAAAATTTTAAAATAATTAAAAAAAAAAATTTAAAAAAAAAAAATAAAAATAATAATAATAAGGGGGGGGGGGGGGGGGGGGGGAATTGAAAATCATCAAAACTAATCAAAACCACTTTTTGATACTTTTTTATATTTTTTAAAATCGTAAAAAATCATGATTATTATACCTTTCATGAACATGAAATATTATAATAACTTTGGTCCAATTGTTGTAAGTATGAGAAGAAGAAGAGATAGACCCACCAATAAGCATACCGAAATGATCAGGGTGATGAGCTGAGTCGATTTAGCTATGTCCGTCTGTCAGTTTGTACGCAAACTAGTCCCTCAGTTTTTGAGATATCTTGATGAAATTTGGTATGGAGGCGCCATTTTGCATGAGATTAATCATTTGCCGGAATCAGCATAATCGGAGCAATACAACGCATAGCTCTCATACAATCGATAGTTTCGATAAATGGGTAAACGTAAACTTTTTCAGGTTTGGTACTTATTATGTATGTAATGTGTGTAGTGAAAATCAGCCAGATCGGACCTACATAACATATAGCTCCCATACAATCGATTGTTCCGATAAATGGGGTTTGGTCTATGTATCTTTAAAACAACAGTTTTCCAGAGTTTGAGTGAGTAAGGATCGGACACTTAAAACCGTGATGCGTATTCATTAAAGGTATAAAGTCTTCGCCACAGTCGAAGACAGCCCTTTCCTTAATTGTTTTTTTATTTATTCTAGTCGTAATCAATTAATAATTGCCTTTTCTTGAAAAACAATTAAAATAATCATTACCAATTAAAAAAACCGTCTAATGAGTTGGTTACTAATTACTAATCAAATTTAAAAAGTCTGCTATAAATAAGCTTAAGACAAAAAAAAACAATTTTTATGAAAATTATTATTCTTAAATTTTTTTTGTTTTTTAGTTTTATTAATAATCCTATCTTTTTAATATTATAAATGCGTAAGTTCGAATGAGTATGTTCGCAAATCTTTCTCGTCTAAACTACCAAACCGATCTATACGAAATTTCGTACACTTTTTCGCAGTATTCTAGAATATGTAACAATAGTCCTGCAACTACAATACCTCACATGGCTATGAAGATGTGAGCACTAACATTATAAAGCTGAATGTTTGGATGTTCAAAGGTTTGCCTTTGTTACGCAATCATCTGAGAACTGAATTACGGATTTTAATGTTATGCAGAGAGCTTATAGTCTAGATAGAGATAAAGGCTATGACTTTTAAAAAATTGGGGGTTCCCGACCTCCCAGGAACCTTCACTCTTTGATTCTCTGCGTATACATGACCTATATTAATGATATTTGGTATATGGGACATACGTACATAATGAGTATCAAACGAAAGAGAAAGGCCACAGGTTTCATCAGTTTTGGAAAAGGGAGCAGAGATGAATATATATCAATAAATGAGTTATCGGGCATGTGGTTTTCTTGAAACCTGGAAATAAACACCCCACTATGGACCATTTTTTCATGTGATTTTTAAAAATGAATATTTAAGAAATTTAGGAACTTAAGTTCTATGTAACCTTAAATATTTACCTGGCTGTTAAATAAAAATGTCTTCAGAAGGACTTTTCGTATTTTGTTTATTTTCCTCGTGCGGGCATAGGTGCGGGTAAAGGCTAGTTTTAGATAAAGCTTGATGTTTTATGCTAGAAATATATATTTATATCAGCTTTAGCTTTGTATCTATTTAAGTAAATAAATATGTATGTAGGCACCTACCTACTACATATGCACATCTACAGTAACTCAAATGAATGAAGATTACACTTCACATTAATCCACAATTTCAACGCCCACCCATCAATTTTGCTCATTTTCTAAATATAAATTTTCATACATTCCTACGCGAATACATACAGACAAACGTGCATCCTGACTACCTCTACTTTTACATACTAACACTCGCCTTTAAGTCATCATCATTACCACTGCCATCATCATTACCACCTGAACGAGCTCCGTGCAAGGTTGGGATGTCGAAGCCTCTATGCCATTTCACCTCCGACCATTAGATGAGCAGTCGTGACTTTAGCTGTGAGGCACACGAGTAGTCGTATAAAGCGATAATACTGATTGCATTCTTCTACTTGAAATATCCTTGAACATGAAACTTTGTGTTAAAAATCGATTTATTCATTTTTTATGTTTTGCTTTCATCATTTCGAGCAGCCGTTGAGCTCGTCGTCGTAGTAATGCGTCGGTAACAAGCAGCGGCAAGTGGAGAGCTCAATTACTTTCGTGAGCATGCTGCGGCCGTAAACAATTTTATCTGAGCGAAAAAATTTAATTGGTGGGTGGCAACAGCTCGAGAATTGTACACCCACGCAACAGCAAAGAGCGAATGTTGTAAAACACAAGGAAGCATTTACTTTTAGACCACTTTTTGGCAGATTACAGAGAGAGATTGGTTGAATGTGTACTCCTCACTCTCTGAGACATTTAACAGTGCTCGAGTGTTGGCTCTTTTCAACGTATAACAGTTTTCTTCACTCATAAGCTGCTTCTCTTTGTGTTTTGGCGCTTGCATAACATTTATGCTAGTTGCATATTTAGCGGCGTACAGGCTTATTACTTTGATTATGAGTATTCCTCTTTTCAGCAAGTTTTTTCGTAGTGCAGAGAGGAATGTTTCCTGGATATAGATAGATGAAGTTTGGAACATATTTAAGCAATCCCTTGTGGAAATTATTTTATAGGAAACTCCGTTTATCCTTTGTGTTCAATAATTCGCTCATAAGTACAGATGTCCCTTAGTATATATCCTAGGCAGTCATAAGTTTTCTATTGGCGTAGGAATGAAATAATATGAATAGTACGTACGGCTTGACGGCCCCGGATACCTTGTTCGGCCCAAAAATTTACTTGGCTGTCCCCGTCCTCATTCACCATTTCATATTCTTATGCTCCATCTTTCTCCTCTTTAATATGGTCTTTCTGTATTTGTCCCTTTTCCTATCCGTTTGCCTATTTATTTATTTATTTTATTTTATATTGTCTTATTTTATTTAATTTAATTTTATCTTTTATTATTTTATTTATGTTATTTTATCTTACATTACTTTATTTTATATTATTTTATTTTATTCTATTTTATTTTGTTTTGTTTTATTTTATTGCGAGTTTTTGTTTTTGTGAACACTGTGAATATCTATCACTAGTAGACCCGGCAGACGTTGTTCTGCTTTAAATTTGGGTTGTTTGAAGCCTACATTCAACAAATTGTACTCTTTTCCCTTCAAACTTTTCGCTTCTTCTACATCTATCCTTTTCTCCTCCTTTTTATTTCCACTTTTGCTTTTCCCCATCACCATTTACAATTACTCTTCTTTACCCTCTTAATTTTCCCCTAACACCACCTTTATATTTAAAATTTCTATTCGTACTTACTTTCTTCTCCTATTTCCTCTCCGGGTACTGATATGTCCATAGTTTTGAGAATATATCGAATTAACATTCATTTGATCCTGGTACTGCTTTCCTTTTCAAAGGTTTTTTGATATATAAAACACATATCTGTATATAAAATATCATTAACTTGAACCAAATAAAATCCTAGCTATACCGAATTGCTACTTTCAATAGCCTGGAGGCTTTTGCCAAAAACTAACACAGAGATCGACAACAAATTTTGGACATTAATGAAGCACAAACAAAACACAACAAATGTGGGCATGGCACAGCCCACTTTTCCAAAATTATGTAAATCTTGACTAAAGGACTAATATATATAAATATCATTGATCTAAACCGAGTAAGTTCAGAGTTATGACGAATTTGGAATTTTATATTGCCTGGGGGCGTGGCACCGCCCACTATTCCGAAACTAGATATAGCCTTTGCTTTACCTGTGATCCCAAGAATATACTGTGAAATTTCATAAAAACGCTGACACGCAGGCACACACTCATTTTTAATTATAAGATAATTGCAGTTTGGGTTTTTGGTCGTCTGTTTGCCGATTGAGAGCATTCATCGGCGAACAGCGAACCAAACAATGTAAGGACAATCAGCTCCAGCATAGCACTTGTTTACATACACACAGACACATAAGCAGAGCGTCACATATCAGAAATCAGTCGAGCAAGAATTTCTATACACCCACAATAAGCAAATGTCACTTAGAAATCAGATATATATTTAAGTAATATCAACAACAAGGCAGAGGGCTCATGTTAAATATTGTTACGCGTTACTTTGCTGGGCTGCGCTATACCGAGCTCAAAGAAGTTAACACATCAAAAACGTTCTAAGATAGCATGCGCTTTTAAAACGCCCTATCTGAACAATAGCTCAATATATTGGCCGTTGGTTACTCGCCACTGCTGTGATACGAAACCAAGAAAAAAATAAACAAGCAGAAAAAATTATAAGCTCCCACAATTTCGGTTGCGAGAAGTTCACATTTGAGTTTCGAAGTTATGAAAAAAATCTCAGACTGTTGTTTTTAAGTGCTTACGAATAAAAGGTTATAAAAAAAATTCTAAAATTTTAATTTTGACCGCTTGCTTAATTTTTGTTGTTTTAAAATCAAAAATATGTTTCTAAGCAACCAACGAAACTTTATCCAACATTGTGACGAATAACAAAGTCTAAGGTATGTATTTATAAATTAATCTATAAACTGAGCAGTTTGTTAAACAGTTTACTCCAACAACCGAACCTTTCAGACTTATTAATATTTTTTTTTGTTTTTTTTTTTTTGAAAAGTGTCTGTCTCCCCTGCAATGCATCAAAAAGCTTTATTCATACATAATTTACGAATATTACTCAAAAGCTATAGACAGTATATCGTAGCCACGGAAAGTATACTTGATTGATGAATTTACAAAATCACTTGTGCGTCAAATCAATAATTAAGTTAAATCAAAACAAAAACAAAACACCAAAATTGATCCTTGTGAAAATGGCATAACAATTTGTTCAACTAAAACCATTTGGTGAACGAAGCAAACAAGTAAATTATTTAAACACTTCCGCGATAGATATTTAATTTCCGCTGAGTATACAACTGTGTTTGTCTGCCTACCAAACAATCCTATAAATTATCAACAAAAAAATGGTGTAAGTGAGCGTAAGAAGTAAGCTAATTCATTTTTATGCCATGTAGTATCTGGTTATCTGTAATATAAATGTGCAAGTTGAAAAAGTTTGTTCCCTTTTAAATAAAATAAAATAAAATAATATAAAATAAAATAAAATAAAATAAAATAAAATAAAATAAAATATAATAAAATAAAACAAAATATAATAAAATAAAACAAAATAAAAAAATAAAATTAAAAAATAAAATAAAATAAAACAAATAAGAGAAAATAAAATAATAAAAAAAATAAGATAAAATAAAACAAAATAAAATAAAATAGAATAAAATAAAATAGAATAAAATAAAATAAAATAAAATAAAATATAACAAAATAAAATAAAATAAAATAAAATAAAATAAAAGAAAATAAGATAAAATAAAATAAAATAAAATAAAATAAAATAAAATAAAATAAAATAAAATAAAATAAAATAAAATAAAATAAAATAGAATAAAATAAAATAGAATAAAATAAAATAAAATAAAATAAAATATAATAAAATAAAACAAAAAAAAAATAAAATTAAAAAAATAAAATAAAATAAATAAGATAAAACAAATAAGATAAAATAAAATAATAAAAAAAATAAGATAACATAAAACAAAATAAAAAAGAAATAAAACAAATTAAAATAAAATTTAATTGATTTGGTTTTGTGTTTTTCCGACAGGGTGGATACTGGATTTATATTGGAACGAATTTCAAAGCGATCCGCCATCTTCAGTGCTTGATTTCGAGATTCTCGGATCGCCGAAAACGAAAATTGACAAGGGATGACGAAAATTCGTTCCAATATAAATCCTAAAATTAAATTAGTTAAAATAAAATAAAATAAAATAAAATAAAATAAAACTTTATAAAATAAAATAAAACAAAATGAAATAAAATTAAAAAATAAAATAAAATAAAATAAAATAAAACAAATTGAAAAAATAAAATTAAAAAAATAAAATAAAGTTGAATAAAATAAAATAGAATAAAATAAAATAAAGTTGAATAAAATAAAATAGAATAAAATAAAATTAAATAAATAAAAATAAAATAAAAAGTAGAATTAAAAAGTTAAATTAAATAAAATAATGTAAAAATAAAATAAAACAAAATAAAATAAAACAAAACGAAATAAAAAATAATAGGTAGCTCAAAGTGTCAATGTGTTAGGAACTAAAACAAAATATGAATATGTGTGGGTGGCATTCCTGCTCTTCTGCAGTCGCCACTGAAGATCGCGTTGCCAACGTGCAATAAGTATTTTTGATTATTGTACTACTCCCAGAAGAGTAGAGAGCATTTGCAAATCACTGATCCAATGACGCCAATACAATAGAATAAAATATAGTCAAAGGCATGTTCGATTCAACTAAAACATTTCCAATGAATTGAGAATCATTTTTTGCTGGTTTGTTATATATTTTGGAATTTCAACAACAACAGCAGTACATGTGCATTTATGTATGAAAATTGTTGTAATGTCAAAATATAGTTTGGTAACGACTAATATTTTATGACACCAGAGGATATTGACTGCCGCAGCTAAAGTTCTAATTTATCTAAATTACAAAAACAACACAATTGTGAAATGTCACTGCTGATTTGCCTAAATAGACGCATTTCCGTTGGTTAAGTGCTGCAAAATATTTTATTTATATACCTGCTATTTGTTGATATTTAGCGTAGTGACTTTGGTTGTACACCTACTCACATGCATTGTTGTTGTTTTAGTTTGAATATATTTTGTTTAAAACTTGGCATGATTTTAGTTTTGATGACTGTGAAAAGTGGAATCTCTCTTATATAAATATAACATACCGAAATAGAAGCAAATATCGTAACAAAGTAGGTGTCGGAGATACACACCCATACTTCACACATCAGGCTGGAAGTTCACTTTGCAATTTGCATACTAATTTTACATGCACATATATATGTAAATTTGTCACTCAATACCAGTGGTATTTAAACATACATACATATGTACGTGTACATGGCAAATAGATTTGTGTAAGTATGGACTTTCGGTTTTGGTATAAATATTTTGGAAGAAAATTTAGTGCAGAGGTTTGGATAACTATTTTGATTGGAAAAAATGTGTTTAGATGTGTACATATATATGTGTTGATTATGATGACAATACTTCCATAATTGCATATAAATATAACTAATTAACAGTTCATCTTGTCAGTAAATGTGCAATTCCCCATAACTATACTTAACCCTTTCAATACGGATTTTTTTTTAAGGCTACAAAATGTTGAATAATGAAAAGTCATTACTAGTGGTCAGTGTTGAAACGGTTAAAGAAACGGCGTAAGTACAATTTTTTGAGATATACATAGCTAAATAATCTTTTCATGACTTTCGTGAAAGACAGTTTGTTTAGCCACAATTCTACGTGCGTGAAATTTAATTTGTACTCTGTTTCTGTTTGCAGCGAAATTGTTATCGTTTTGATTTTTTTTTCTGCATGAACATGGAATGGTATAACAACTTTTTTATTTATTTATTTATAAAGTTTAAAGCCTTCGGCGCAGCCGAAATCAACACTCTACATACTCGTACTTGTTCATAATTAATTTTAACACTAGGAAAAAATTAGATCTATGCACTTTGATTTATATAAATTTAGTTTAAAATTTTTTAATTTTTTTAAAATTTTTTGTATTTTATATAAGCTTACATAATAATATATCCACTTTGATTGACTAAATATATAATTTTATCAGAGTTGGGGAAACTCAATTACATATCTCAGTAGTTAAGAAGAGAAATTAATTCCATTTCAATTACTGAAAAAAAAACCAAAAGTAATTTCCTTGTTTTAACTCGAGTCTGAATTTTTTTTTATTAAAAAAAAAAATACTTTGCGCAAATGTAATTTCTTAACCAGTACTTTGGAAAGGAATTGAAAATGTAATTGAAATTTTTCCAATTACATTACAAGGAGTCCCAAAATTACTGTCGAATTTCCCTCAAAGGAATTGTGCAAGTCCTTGACCAGCTAAAAATTAAATCATGAATAAAAACGTATTGTGGCTGAGCTTTTCGGGCTATGGTTTCCAGGAAATACTCGGGCACCAATTCTAAGCAAAAAAATAGTACCTCGATGTATAAAGTCATCCTCTATCTTGAAAGAAACAAAAATATTTGGAGAACCTTTCTCTCGCATGGTAATCTCGTCTGCTTCCATAGTTCCAGCCGGACAGGTTGGCGGAGAGACTTGCAGAATGTGATCTCTGTTCGTTGAGAGAGGACCGAACTTTTTAATTCCATATTCATTCCTAAGAGTTGTCATTCCTAATAGCTCTCTTACCATACCGGCTTCATATGTGGGATTTGATACCAAGTACTTTGGAGTTGTGTTCAAAATGTAGTGATGTGATGTATGTACGCGCTAGCTGGCACAAAACCTGACATACCTCATTTCCTCAACTTTTATTACAGGGTGATCACAACAGGAGCATATTACTAAGACGGGTAGCCATCCCTTTCATAGTAAACCTCCAAAAATGTTAGCTATATGCCCTCGAATTGTATTACACCTGCCACAGTAGTGATTCAAAGAAATTGCTGGTTCCTAAACCCACCAGAACCATCTACTCAGCAGTGATTAAGTTCAAGCTACCTCATTGAAACAAACTGCACCTCGGCGCTGCCCTTGCTCGCTAGTAGGATTAATAGTGTATATATTTCAGTTGACTCATAATCTCCTTTCAGTTGGTACCTATTTTGTACTAAAACATTTTGGGTCACCGTGGTTCACATATTTTTCGATAACTTCTAAACCGATTAAGTTATCGAAATAAAGGATATCTTAAACTTTAAGTCAGATATCTGGTAATGCAACTGTGAAAATTGCATTCAATTCCACGAAGCAGTTTTTGTGTGATACGCGTTCAAACAAACATACATAGAGACAAACAATTTTAAGAATTGTTGCTTTGGATTCTATTGCCTCAATAATGATCACTCCTGTAAATTGTTGTTAAATAACTGCAATGTGAAAACATCGACCTGTTACAATTTTAGTAAAACTAGCTATTGAAATAGCTGACCATTTAACCCTTTCGATCCTCCAGGGACACTATTGTTCCACCACAAGTTTGCAAGCTCCTAAAGTTCTAATATGTAATTTAAAGTGACGCATAAAAGTAACACACTTTAGTTTAAGAGGTAATAATAATCTTCTGTCATATAATTGCTCGTGCTTCGATATTTTTTGTTTTTCTCATTAATTTGTCTATGAAAATTTGCATTATATATATTGTAGGAATACAATAACTGCACCTTAAGTTATACGAGTATTTACGAAGTACTAAGTAAAATGGAATGGGCGGCCGCCGTGGTGTGAAGGTAGTGTTGCCGGCCTACCACACCGAAGGTCCATGGTTCGAGCCCTGGTACAGGTAACATCAAAAGTGATTTGAAAAAAGTTTTTCAAAACGGGGTCGCCCCTCGGCAGTGGTTTGGCAAACTCTCCGAGTGTATTTCTGCCATGACAGGCTTCTCAGCAAAAATTCGTCTCCTTTGTAGATGCCGTTCGGAGTCGGCAAAAAACTGTAGGTCCCACCAATTTGTAGGGAAAATTCAAATCGGCACACCACAAATTGGAAGAGAAGCTTGGCGCAAAAATCTCTTAGGAGGTTTATGATGATGTACCTGTTGTATATCGCGCCATAGAGATAGAGAAGTAAGAATGCAAAAGTAGCAAGTAAGAAACAGAATGTACACGCCATTTTGAAAATAAAAAGGGGGATCATTCGAGTTTGGACACCGAACGGTGAACAAGTGTTCTTTATTTTAACCGGTGCTACGCACTATTTCAATACCTATGGGACATATATGTCCTATTAGAAAACTCTTTTGGGACATATATGTCCCGAATCGAAGTCTTCTTGTAGAAGAAAAATACTGCGATTGTCATGTTGCCACATACTTACTACTTACTCACTTATTTTAACTTTAAATGTTTCCATAAACATTCGCAAAAGCTGTATCAAAAGGGTTAAGGAAGTGGCTAAAACAATAGAAACGTTTTGGGTATTTTCGAATGGTTCTTATATGGAAATGCTGTTTACGTTACTCTTTTACAATAATGCAATGATTTTTATTCTGCTTAAACCCGTGGTCGACGTTTGAATAGCTCAACCTAAACCCTGAAATATGCGAACTTTTGAATGTTTATATATGTCTGTTTATGCTTTAGATACACCAAATCTATGTGCGAATCGGATGTATTTATGTGTGTTATGTCATAATGAAATTAGGTGACATAATTAGAAATCACGCAAAATTTCAAACACGCACGTGATGAAATAAATTCCACGAACAAAATTTCCAATTGCTTCAGCGAATTTTATGTCAAAACTTGTGTTCGCTAATATACCACAATACTGCAATATATTTATAATACCCAGCAAGCACTCAAGTTAGGTATCGATCAAAATAGTTTCATATAACTAATTTCTAAAGTAAAAGTTTAGAGCATTTCTTTAATACTAGATAATGTGTCTGCTGGTATATTTTTCACTCGCTTTACAGCTTTTGTTCCACAGTATTTGAATTGAATATTAAATTTTTGCATGTCTGTTGGCGTACTCTATAAGCGCAGCCAACTCGTTTTTTGATGTTTGAGGGTTAAGAGACTAAGCAAATCGTGTTAATTTATCATCAACAAATCAACCAAATTATTGACAAGCAGTTGGCCCATCACACGGTGTATTGACTACCTAGCTGCACATAAACAACCCATCACCCTACAAAGTTATCGCTCATTACAAATACATGTGTACATTAGACTGTGCTGACGAAAAAAAAAAATTTACACACACAGCGACAAAAAAAAACAGACAGATCTGATGCATGTACGTATTTCTATATATTTTTACGCGGTGAAACCAAAGCGGAGTATTTGCGTAACAGGTCGGAGTTCGGCCCTAATCGCAAAAAATGAATACAAGTCACTTGCTTTTGGGGATTAAGGCCGACCTTGTTGGTGGATTCAGTTCCCTTTTGGAAATTTTCGATTGGAATGAATTTTTATAAGTAGTTTTTTGCCATATACGAAGTTCTGCCAAAGAAAAAAAATAAATTTTTCTTTCCCCAAAATTATGCACATTGAAAATTACACACTATTTCCCTATTTTATTATTTTTTCAACATTTTGGAAACTAATCTATTTCAAAAAAAAAAAAAAAACAGAAATTTGGCACTTTTAAAAATATTAAAAAAAAAAATATTTCTTAGAAAATTAAGAAATTTCCAAAATCGTAAAAATTAAAGTTCTCTATTATATTTTGAACAAAAATTTTTTGTATTATAGCTCTGATATATCTAAAGATGAAATTTTCTAAACGGGGTTTTTTTTCTTTTAAATGATTTTTTAAGTTTTGGGAAACATTTTTTTTTGTTTAAATTTTTAACTGAAATTTTGTTGTACATATTATACCTCTGATACATCTTCCGATATCCCAAATTTTTTAGGAGTTTTTCAAAAATATGAAATTTTGTCAGCAAATTTTTTTTTAATGCTATTAGTTAAACACAAAATATTTAATTTTGAGCACTTCAACATTTTGCTCATGCTAGTGGGATGTAAAAAACAAAAATTAAAAATAAAACTTTAACAAAATTTAAGTGATCAAAAATAATTAACTTTGTGTTTAACTAATAGTATTAAAAAAAATTTGTTGACAAAATTTCATATGTTTGAAAAAATTTGGGATATCGGAAGATGTATCAGAGGTCTAATACAACAAAATTTGTGTTAAAAATTTAATGGCGTACCTTAAGTTTCACTATTTTGAAAAATTTAAATTTTCTCAAAAATAGAAATAAATATTTTTTTTGTAAAAAAATTTTTTTTTTATACCTTGACGACTTGTGACGACTTTTGTTTTTTCAAATATGGTAGTTTCCGAAATATGAAAAAAAAAAAATACTAAACTTTAATAAGAGAGAATAAAAGTAACAAAAGTGAAATTTTGAATTTTGCATAACTTTCAGGAAATAATTTTTTTCAAATTTTTAAGGATTTTTCTTTGTTTTTTAATCTTAACAAAACAAAAAATATTTCAATTAAAAGTTTTTTTTTCTGTAGACATATTTAATGATAAAAGGAAACTCCACACCAAATTTCATTCAAATCGGAAGGGATTAATTCGAACTATCTGACGATTTGACATGGACCACCCGTATATTTATATATACATACGTATATTCTCTGTATATGTATTTTTTTTTTTTGTTTTTACCAATTTTATTGAGAAAAACGTGAAATCAGAAAACCATATCAATGTTTAAGCTTGATTACTCCCGCACTGCCAACCTGATGAAAATTTTCAGGCAAATTTTGTTTGTGGAGCATTCAATTTCCTACTCTCAAAAACTCATATCAAGGTCCGAAACTTTCACAATATTTTTTTTTTGCCAAAAAAAAAAAAAAAAAAAAATTATCTACATAATTTTCAAACAAAAAACATTTTTTTTGCCCCCGTTTAATGTACATAATCAGTACTCTTGCACCCCATCGCCAACCACACGTGCGCCACTTCACCGCCGTTAAGTCCAGATTACAATACCAAATTATTATTGAATATTCTATCGATTTACATTAACAGCTTTGATGTATTTGTGTTTTGCATAATTAGTCACGTTTTGTTTACTGTTATTGTTGTTATTTGTGTGCTAATACAAGTTGTTGCTATTATTAAATGAGTATGGCTTGTACTTAACCGCGCTTTTTGTTTTTGTTTATGTGGCAAATTAAAGGATTAATTTAGTTTGGCAAATTAGAGCTTACTTGTTAGGGCAATTGGCTAAAATCGCATCAACTCAGAGTGTGTGAGTGTATATATGTCTATGGAAATGTAACTACCCTGCAGTCAAACAACAGTTTTGTGATCTCTATCGACTTCATCGAAATTCACTGCCAACTTCCGATTAAATCGATTGAATTCTCTCATGATCTATTACATTTTCCACGTCGGCTGCTTTATCGACTTTTAAATCATCTCTAACTAGTACGAAAAAAAATTATATGCCGAGCTCATAAGAGCTTTACCAAAAAAAGTTGCAATTTTATTGCAAATAACACAGCCATTTAAAATCATTTATAATAATATAATTTTGCTTTTTGCATTTTATTATTAAATTTTAAAATGAATTTTGAATCACCCTGTATGTATATTTATTTTAAATCTTAGTCATTTGGTTTTCAAAATAATATTAAATTTTTATGGAAATCAATACGTTTTAATTTTGAAACACTCTCTTATTGTGGCACCCTGTTTATATATTAATTCTAAAGCACAAATATTTTAATTTTATGAGAGTATTACATTTTAAAAGAAGCAATGCGTTAATCGAGTTTGGTAAAAAAAAAACTTTTTTTCATAAGTGGGCTGTGCCACGCCCCCCCCCTCCAACAAAATCGTTGGCTTGTCGGGTTGTATGTTTAAATACAACAAAAGTTTTTTTTCTAAAATTTTTCAACTTTTACGAATTATTGTGAAACACACTGTGACTGTGGCACCCTGTGTTTGCAAATATTAAAAGCTAAAATAATTGGGAGCAGTTTAAAACCTTAAAATATCTCCAAAGTTGCAATAAAAAAACTCCAAATGCGCCATAGTGCGACGGCAGGCTCATATCGCTAGGTTATGTAGGATGAAAGGGTTCGGGATACCGCTCTTTCAAAGCAAATTGCCATCTCGGAAATACTCATTGGAATCATATCATTTTCAGGAACGCTCCGGGTTCCTGCACTCCACTTAGAGACATTTTTTTTGAATTTTCCCACCAGCAACTTTGCAACAATACTTTAAAGATTTCGAGTTTCCGACTTGTTAAAATATTTGTTCGGACACACTTAGGGCGAGAGTATAACTTTAAGTTTAGACTTTATTCAGAAGTTTTGGCTTATTCCAGTTCTGATCTCTTTAAATGGGTTGAATTGTTTACATTTGCTTGAGTATCTCCCATGGTGTGATAGGACTAATCTAATAATAGGTCTTATAATAGACTGAGTATGATTTTAATCATTAAATGAGACATGGAACCTAATTAGTAATTAAATTGTTTATTGCATCACTCATCAACCAACACCTTTAGTTTGATACCCATATTGTACTAACTCATTTTGGGTCACCTTGGTCCACACATTGATCAATATCTCCGAAACTGATCGAGTTATGAAAATAAGGGGATATCTTAAATTTGGTGAAAGACGTCTAGTAAAAGCAGAGTGTAGATTTCATTCAATTCTGCTCATCAGTTTTTGAGTGATGTGCGCCCAAACATACAGACGGACAGACAAAATTCTAAAAACTCTTGTTTTGAATTCGACTAGCTTAATGATGATCCCTTCTATTCAATATCTGCAATTTACAGACAGCGACCAGCTTATTATATGTAGAGAAATCTCATTGGAGTACCTTCACAAAGCTCTTGAGACTTGTACGACAGTGCCAACTCTACGATATATATTTAATGGAATAGAACATCTCAGTATTAATTGAACCACACTTGTTACACACATACAAAATTAATATATGGTCAACTCTTCAAACTTATACAGTATCGCTTCGGATATATAGACTCGTCTAATTGCAATATATGAAAATATGAAATAACTAAGGGGCTAACTGCAGCTCACTTGCCAAGTGGTTTTACATGTCCCCATGTACAAATTAGTTGCATAACACATTACTTGTAATCTGAGTAAATGCAACTGTAATGCCATTGTCCCTATACGGACTCATACACACATACATTCTTACATAAACATGTATTTGCAAACGTATATTTTGCTCAATGTGATTTGTCTCTGCCCGTCGGTGTCAGTCGGTGTCGGCGTCGGCATCGGCGTCACTGGTCTTTGAACTGTGTTATTCCGATCGATCAACCGTTTCCCACTTGACATAGTAAACCAATCAACAAAGGTAACAACAACAATAATTACAACAAATATCAAAAGCATTACAAAATGCTCGTGTGCAATGACTGGACAAGAAGTCGAATGCTCAGGCAGTGAATGCTGCGAGAAGCATACACCACTTACAACTCACGTTGCACCACGCCTTCCCTAACAAACACCTTGAATCGCCGATATATTTTGCTGCTCCTTGCTCAGCCAGGCTTTGTTTTATAGTTCAAGTGTAAGTTGCATTTAAATGAAGTTGAAATTACGAGCTGCGAATCGAGCTGAGGATATATGCAATTACAAATTCTCATTAAGTTGTTGTAACAACAATTTTAATAACAACAAAAGCAATGGTTAAGGACTCAATTGACAATAACAACAACAAGAAAATGTAAAACGCTAATGATAACTTATGTTCGTTATGTAATTAGATGCTTGCGGAGATCTGGGAAGAGCAATGAGCGCACAAACAGCGCAGAGCTACAGAAGGAACAACAACACGTACACACCATGCAGCGGAAGGTTGTAGCACAATATGCATTTTTGTTCTTTTCCCATATTCCAACATTGATTTTTAACTTGAGATCAATTGCAGAAACAGTCCATTCTCCAGCAAAAGTGAAAATTTTTGATATGAAAATATTCTAATTTCTCCATTTGAAAACATATTGGATTTCGACTTGAATTAGCATGTTACTTTTTTGTTAGACACTTCAATAATTATTAAAACACAGTGTTCAATATAATATAATATTATTAACACATCCTTTTTCACATCGATATATAATTTATATTTCTTTCCTTTTTTTAATGTTTTGGCAATTTTTCGTTCGGTCACGTGTTTTGTTTAATTTTTGATGCCAGATATGACAGAAAACAAGAGTGTTGCCATGTGTAAAAATTTCAGCTGCACTTTAAAAATGTACTCCAATGGCTTTCAAACTAAAAACAAACTTTGAAAAAAAGGTTCCAACTTAAATCTAGCAACATGTTGGAAATCACAAAATTTAGACATTTCTGAAACATCGGAAAAATGTTGAATTTATGCATATGTGGTAATATAGAACAACCGTTTTTTGGGATTGCCTTTGGTACTGGACAGAATCATAATAGTGTTAGAAGAGTAGGCTCGACTGAACAGGAGAAGAGATGTTTGGTATCATGAGGGGACATACCACGTGCGGCGCAAGTGTGTGGTATGGTGGGGTTGATTCTGGATAAGTAAGAGTTGAACCTATTACAGTAGCCAGTTTGAAGTTGTGCTAGTAAGACTCCTCTTCAGCTATTTATTTATTTATTTGATCTATTAAACTTATAATAAAATTGTAAATTTAAAGCTTATATAGCACTAGCTGTGTGGCTATCGGCTAGTTCAGCTATTTCAGATAATTAGGTGTCAAAAAAGGAGGCGGAAATCTGAGGGAGTTATCTACCAACTCGGTGTGGAGGTCATTTAGAGCTCGCCTGGGGCTACGCATATCAAACTGCAGAGTCATAAATGCCGGATCTCAACTAAGACCCTAGGTGGCGGATCTTCAACCAATAGATGCCGGTTTGAGTGACTTGGCTTATGGCAGTTCAGTAAATGCTGTCTGCTCAACATTACTTTTGATGTAGGTGAGACTCAGATGAAATAGGAAGACATCCCCTTGGCATAGTTGCAACTTCCTCCACTTGATGTTACAAAGATTGGGCCACCATATTGGAACGTGGTATGATTAACAAATTTGAGGATGTTGTCAAACGTCACACCCCAGATTTTAGGATGAATGACAATAGGTTACAGTTACGGCATCTACGTGTTCGTTTAAGTCTTACCTCATTTGAGCATTTCTCTTCTTAGAGGGAGTCGCCGTCGATTTAGTCGGATCAGATTGCACTCGGTGAAGTTGCACTAAAGGTCGCGGAGATAACAATTGATCCTTGTACGGAGTTCGCCAACGGAGAAGCGCTTGCCCTAAGCTACAATAGCACAGTCGTCAGCGTTGGAGACTATAAAGACTTCCTCAGGTGAAGGGGGAAGCCTCGATGTATAAAAATTATACGCCAGATTACGCGCTCTGTCTAACTCTGCTTGGTTTAGATGCTGAGTGTCCGATTAATAGTGCCGTTTTCCGACCGTTAAGGTGGTTAGTGGGTTTTGGGGTGGGAGAGAGTGGTGACGCCTTTAGATCGCAGTATCAAATACTTTTGATAGATCAAGTGCGACGAGCAGCGTCTACTTCAGTTCTCATTTTACTGATCCTTATATCCTAAGACCCCTTTTGTGCGCTCCAGTTGGAATAAGACGTTTTTATTTGGACACCATGCTACGATGGTCATCTAATGAGTCTTAAACGAGTCCAAAGGGAGTTTAAAAAAACAAATAAAATAACTTAGCGATGGAAATTGATTTGAAGATTGAAATCCTTAAAGTGTAGCTCTTCTCTAATGTAAACCCAATCATTTCAGGTTTATGATTAAACAGAGACATACATATAGTATGTATATACTTACCTGCTCTCTCAATTGCGGCTATTTTAACTTTTTCTGCATTTGAAATTTATTTTATTTAAAATGAAAACGGAGTAAGTGTGGTAGAATCTGGTATATATGTATAAAGCCAAATGGGTTGCTGTAATTAAAAACATAAAATAATCCATGTAGATACAAATGTATGCTCATATCCAGGAGAAACTTGAGAATGGGCCTGTCAGGACGACAACATCCCGTCTTGCGAGTTAACGGCGCTGAACAGCTGACGGTATTCTCACGGGAACAACTCAGGCGCGGAATGGTCAAGCTATACGCGAACTGTCAAACGGAAATGAAATTGACCGGGCCAACCAACAGTTATAAGAGCAATAGCGGCAACAAAAGTAATAATAATAACAACAATGTCAGCGAATAGCGAAGAAGAATTCATTCACATGTGAAATGGAAAAAATATAATCCAAATAAGAAAGACGAAACCAGTTATTGGACGGCGCTCAACATATCCACATGGACACAACAAAAGCGTGGTACCAACTGGAGAAAACAACCACAAATAAATAAAATAATAAAGTCGTACACACATACATATGCAGGGGTTGAGGGTGCGACTGTGGGCTAGTGGGTGGTTTGCCAACAAAAAATTGTGTGAACGATTGCAATAAGGGATATGTCGATTGATCAATGGAGCAAACTATGCTAACAGCAATTTCACTAGGGCTAAACCTCTTGACATTTTTTATTTTCTACAAAGAATGCTCTTAGAAGAGATTAATGACAATTCTTGTTGTTGAAAGTGCTGATTAGGCAGCACTTAATACTGGAGACCGATTTGCGATCCCGCGGTGTTTCCTATTCGCAAAAGTTGGCGCAACGAAGAGATGACTGGCGAGCTATGTGGTACGGTCAAAATCGTCCAGGCGGTTAGATGACCATTTACAGAAGAAGAAGAAGTACTGCTACAACAACAACAACCCCGATAGCTTATTAATGTCTCATAACAAGGCCTTATGTAAGTCTTACTTTAAAAGGTCCATCACACCGCGAGTAGTGTGATGGTTCAATATACCGATGGTTTAGGTTTCAAATTCAACTGACAGGTTGTGATCGTACTCGTCTCAAAGTTTGTGAGTTGTTCGCTCACCGTGTTCTCGAAGAGTCCGTGTTGATGTATCACCATCTCTTTGCGCCATATTCGTGCTCTTTCTCTCGTTGCCGCGTCCTGTGAATATCTCTCTCAGCGGTTGACTGCAGTGGCACAAGTGTCGTGTGTTTGGTTATGATAGAGATGTTTGACACTATTCGTCACCTTGCCCTTCACCTAAGCCTGATCAGATACATTGCCCGAACCAAACATTTGTAGCCTTTTCAGATAAGATCTTAAGTTTGTTTCGGGATTTTGAAATAGTTGGATGCAATAGACAACATCGTTGACCCTTTTTATGATTTTCTTTAGGACTTACCAGTTACAATGCAATTTCCAAACAACAACTTCTTTCGTTGTGGGGTTATAGCAGCACTAAGTCTAAGACCTTCCGAATTTATTGCTTTTCGTGCACAGCTTTTATCTCAATACTCATTTCGTCCGTTGTCTCTCAAGCTCATGTGTTTCTGTAATTTCTTTTATCAACATGCTTGTGGATTTTCGAAATTTATTTCTGTCAGCTAGTAAACGAAGATAATTTCTGAAAAAATATCTTTGCATGAGTTTGAATCATTGTTTCAAGAACGAACTAGGTTATGTGATTTTCGAAGTCTTTCTGGAACTTATCCACTACCTTCCTTAAGCCCTCTTTTAAGGTTATATGGCATCGTTCTACCATGCCGGCCTAGGAAGTTTTCCGGTGGACTTATGATCCTTACCATGATGTCAAGGACGAGTATCGAAGAAAACTCAACTGTGAGCTGTACGAAGATATGACCATAGTACAGTTAATTAAAGTCCAACTGGCTGGGCCATGTTGTGTGAGTGGAAAAGCAACCAACCCAATATAATCTTTGCTTAATTTTCTCTAAGGTTTTCATGACTCCCAGATGACTTACATGACCGCAACTTCCTCCAGTTGGTGTCAGTAAGATTGCGCCACCATATTGAAGCAGTGTTATCAATAACCAGTCGGCCGATTTTCAACCTTGGAACGACTAACAGCTTCCGTACAAATTTGATACCAATAAGAAACAGAACTTTCTGCTCACATCTCTTATCTTGGTTTGTTTCGCTTAAACCCCTGCCTCATACGAGCCAGATCTTATTCTTCTTGCTGACACTGAAAGTTGTTCCAAGTTCATAGATATTAGGTATAGATATACCGGCTTCCTTTTTGATGAGATCTGAGCATCATAATAGCCAGAAGTTTGATCTGCTTAGCCACAGGCGGGCTCCTAATGACCTCCACACCGAGACGGTATACAGATGCCTCAGATTTCGGCCTGTGAACCCCGTCTTTGACATCCAACCACCTGAATTAGCTGAAGAGGACAGCGTCCTCCTGCATGTGCTATGTCCCCTCATGCTACTAAACATCTTTTTAACTGTTCCATTAAAACTACGCTTCTAACACCAATATCACTCTGGTTCAACCCTGTTGAAGTGCTTGATGACGATTCTCAGAGTGATTGTGCCCATTACGCAGGGCGACGCGCTGTTAACAACAACAACAAATAGAGCTGAAAACATTAAATTAAAAAAATTTCTTCAAGTTTTTTTTCAACTCTGTACTCTTCAATATTCTCCAAAAATTTATATTTCTGTTTGTACTTATTTGGTTTTTCTCGGACTAGTTTGACATGAGTTCGAAAATTCTAGTTGCAAACTAGTAATTATTCTGATTAGTTTGGTGTTTAGCTGCAGTGAAGCGATACGTGTTTTATATGAATATATTTGTATTAGTTTTCGTTGACTTATTTTGTAAAAAATCCTCAAAACTCAATAAATATTTATGAGTTACTTATAACAGTTCAGTTCGTCTCACCCGCTTACAATCTGACGCGTGCCTAATACATAAAATGAGCACACCCATCTACATATATATGCTACTTAGAAATAAACATACATACATTACCAACAACTGAATAAGCGAAACTGGAACGCAAAAGCGACAGCCAGACACAGGGGAAAATCTCAGAAAGGGTACATAAATATTTTCCACCAATCCATTGAACGCCAAAAAAGCTGACAACTGTTGAAATCGAAATTAAGGTGTAACATTGACGTTTTTCATTTCATACGCCAATCTTGTTCATATCTATGTGTGTATTTACAAGATACTTTGTTATCGATTTGCATTTTTTAATATAAAATTTACAATGAAGGGATAACGGTTTTTATTTGTAATGACAGTTATGTATATAAACTTCCCCTGGGTTTCCTCCAGTGAACAAAATCGTATATGATTAATCCTCCACTTTTAGGCGAGAGGAGTAGTTCCAGCTTCGAAATACGCTTGCACAACTAAGATCGGGATAGTGCAGCTTTATATTGCCCTGACGGGACAGGGAAGTATTAGATCAAGTGGAGAATGACCGCAGGACACCAATATTTTAATCCCACTATTTCTGTAATGTAAAGCAATTTTTAGAGCTTTTGTGGTCAGTGTCGCAGGTACAGCGGAAATTTCTCACGATTTCCCATCCGGAACAGCAGGTTTGAAAGCGCGCTTGATAAAGGTCCGACCCAGGTTCAACCCAGGAAAATGCCAAATATGGCCCTTCGCGGGAAAGTTAGACATTTCTTCGACCAGCACAAACCGACCAAATGGGAAGAGCACCTAAGCACACACCTTTGGGTCGTAAGAGGCGACAAAAACCCGCAAAGGGTAATGACGTGCAACTTGATGGTTGATATACGGATATGATGCCTCCCACCTCTGATTACCAACGTTCTGCTTCCTTACGGAAAGGGGGGATGAGATGACCTAGAAGGTTCCACTGGTCATACCAAATCGCTACCACGACAGTTCATATCCGGCAAAGGACTGTCACTTTCGACAATACTAACGAAAACCTTCGGGGAGTGTTTTTGTCGTTACAACAACAAAAACAACAGCACCTAAGCACTTGTCAAACCCCAAAAAACACAACAAAAAATTAATTGTCTTTTATAATAACGACATTGATGCCCTCCACACTTCGTCGAGACCGAGGATTCCGTAAAATTATCGATTCGACCCACCTTATATCGCCTGGTCGAATATCGGAAACTCGTGCGTACTATGCACTCCGAAAGCAGTCTTTTCTCGCGGTGCTCCTAATCTCTTAATCTGAAACTCAAAGAACAGCTCTTACTCTTAGATTTTACTTGTACCCAAGTATTTTACTCATTGAGGTCTATCAACAGTTCCTACGGAACACTTTTCTATCACCAACTCCATCGGGGCAACGTAATTCTCTCGTCTACGAAAAACCTTGGTTCGACAGTTAGCCGCCAAGTGTCCGTCAAGATTTCCGTTCATCAAGCTTTCCATTTATTCATGTGTAATCTACTGGCAGACCCGGCAGACGTTGCCCTGTATCTCCCTGCCTTAATCACCTTTCCTAAGAAGCTGAAAACCATTCATATTATAATTTCTGTTAGAAAAGTTCGTATCTCTCTCCCTCTCCCTCTCCATTTCTCACTCCCTCTCAGCCCTCTACTTTTTTATCTTCGCCATCCTTTCCACTCTCCATTTAACCCTGTTCTTTCCCTCTTCCTCTGTTTCCAGCACTCACTGTCGTTCCCACTCCCTCTCCCGTTCACACCCCTTCTACTTACTCGCACTCTCACTCTCTCTTTCAACTTCCTCACCCTCTTACTCTCAAGCTCGTTCACAATCTATCTTCCTCTTCTTCTTCCTTTTCTTCTTCCGCTTACTCTCCACATTTTGGTCGACGTGTTAAAAATAACAGTTTCTAATATGGAAAAATTACAGAACTCAAACTAGTTGAGCCGTTTGGTAAACTAGGATTAGACTAGTAAATATGACTGAAGGGCTTGGTAAAAAATTAAAAAAACGCCACTGAATAATCTTACAGAAAGCTCTTATTCAAAAGTGGGTGCGATTATGAACCGATTTCCACTAGTTGGCCAGAAATACCAAACAACAACAAATAATAAAGTTTTAATAGGTTGATGTCTGTAAATCGAGATTATCTCGAAAAATTTATAGGAGGCATGATTTATGAGCTAATAGAATCCAGAGCAATAGTATTTAAAATTTTTGTATGTCGGTCTGTATGTTTGGGCGAGTATCACTCGAAAACTGCGAAATAGACTTAAGTGCAGACTTAATCGTTGCTTTACTACATGTCTAACTTAAAGTTTAAGATATTCCTTATTTCGATAACTCAAACGATTTTATAGTTGACGGCCAATATGTGGATCAGGGTGAGCCAAAATTTGTTAGTACAATATGGGTATCAAACGAATGGTGCTAATGAGTGCTGCAATAAGCGATGTGATTAAGTTCCATATCTCAACTAGTTTCGGAGATATAATGATTAAGAGCGGACTCAGTCCATTATAAGTTCTAAGTCGCAGCGAATCGTGGCCGGTTTTGCTAGTATCCATATACAGGTGTCAAAAGAGAGAGTGAGCATACAAAAACACGCCTATTCTTCTAAACATGTTATATGCATACATACATAGGTATTTTTAAGTCTATATACATATACATTTTAGCTGTTTATGTATTTCTGGAGGACATTGTTCAAGCTTCTTTTATCGTCGCTTTAATGCGCTCGTTTGTGGGGATTGTAAGATCTTTTAACAATTCCAGACCCACCTATAGATTATGCATAAGAGCACGTACATACAGGTTAGGGATGCTAATTTCTTTTCATTCTAAATATACCAGGATTTTCGGGATCTGATTGCACAATCCCGGGATGCAAAAATGTTTCTCACAAAAAAAAAAAGGAAAATAATTTAATAATGGCAGTTGTCTCTAAACATTTTTCTTACTCTAATCAATCAAAAAACTTTTAATAATTAATTAAAAATGATTATTAATAAAGAAAAACAATAATAATTTTCATAAAAATTCAAAAAGTGAAAAATTATTATTCTTGGCCTTGAGCTCGTTTCATGAATACTTAAATTTTAAATATACCGGGATTTTCGGGATCTGATTGCACAATCCCGGGATGCAAAAATGTTGCTCACAAAAAAAAAAGGAAAATAATTTTCTTGAATAAAACACACATATTTGGGTTTTTAGTAACATTTTTCCAATCTCGAAAATTCCGGGATTGCAAGAAAGAACTCCCGCCATTTTTGGTCCGGCGATGAGAACCCTAATACATACTTATTTGTGTACCTGTATGTACATTTTGACAATAGTTATTCGATGTGCTGCACTTCTTTATGTATGCCGTCGCGCGTTATTGTCCACAACCACCGAAATTCCGATGGCTGGTAACAATGCGAGAGGAAATGGCGACAACAGTGGCTGCTCGCTTTAGACATCACTAACAATGGTGAGCGTTGAGCTTTCTACAACAAAGTACAAAACAACTACAATAATGAGCCACCAACTAGATAATGATGTCACATAATATTTTCCTTCACCTTGTGTCATAAATCTCTCATTGATGACATTAATGGCGGTATTGCGTTGCGGCATCAGGGTGTTACTACACAGCAACATACTGACAAACATATTTACTCACCTATTTGTGTATCAAATGTCTTTGTTGTTATTCCTCCTGTCATATCCATTGTTTATTCTGGTTGCTATTTTCACTTTTTCGGCATTGCTGTTAGGTTCGAGTTGGTCTTCGTTGTTGTTGCCTGAAATGATTTATATGTAAGTCATAAGGAAGTGCATAAGAGTGTTTAAGGTTTTGATGAAGATACCTTTATACGAGGAAAATCCGATTTCAAAAGCGTTAAATGTCCAATTTAACCTCTCCTTGCATTATCATTGCTTAGGTAAACTTCTTGACTGGGCAAGCTCCTTCATATCAAAGAGAAAAAATTAGAACCAAAAACCCACAAATAAAATAAAATAAAATAAAATAAAATAAAATAAAATAAAATAAAATAAGGTAAAATAAAATAAAATGAAATAAAATAAAGTAAAATAACAGATCTGTCAAAAAATCCATCATGATCACACTACTAACTGTCAATTGGCGGAAGTGGTTCATGCATATGGTAAAAGAAGAATAGAACTAGGAATTTAGATGACATCAAAACCAGCGTATTGTTAGCTTAATGGTTAGCAATGCGTGCCAAAATTTCTCTGATGAAGAAGCCTAGCAGCTTCCGAAATGGATCTATAAGAAAATGGCAGTTATCTCTAAACATTTTTCCTACTCTATTCAATTAAAAAACTTTTAATAATTAATTATAATTATTAAAAAATAAAAGCAATATTATTTTCGTAAAAAATTCAAAAAGTGAAAAATTATTATTCTTGGCTTTGAGCTCGTTTCATGAGTACTTGATTGTTGGTATAAAAAAGCAATAAAATAAAATAAAATGAAAGAAAATAAAATAAAATAAAACAAAATAAAACAAAATAATGTAAAATAAAATGAAGTAAGAAAAAATAAAATGAAATGAAATGAAATAAAACAAAATAAAAAGAAATTAATTAAAATAAAATAAAATAAAAAAATAAATTTAAATAAAATAAAATAAAATAAAATAAAAAAAATAAGAAAAAATAAAATAAAATAAACTAAACTAAACTTAAATAAAATAAAATAAAATAAAATAAAATAAAATAAAATAAAATAAAATAAAATAAAATAAAACAAAATAAAATAAAATAAAATAAAATAAAATAAAATAAAATAAAAAAAAATAAAAAAAAAAAGATAAAAAAAAAAAAAAATTAAATAGAATAAAATAAAATAAAATGAGATAAAAAAAAAATAAAATAAAATAAAAAAAAAATTAAGTAAAATGTAATACAACAAAATAAAATAAAATAAAATAAAATAAAATAAAATAAAATAATTAAAACAAAATAAAATAAAATAGAATAAAATAAAATGAAATAAATAAAATAATATAAAATAAAATAAAACAAAATAAAAAAAAACAAAATAAAAGAAAATAAAGTAAAATAAAATAAAGTTAAATAAAACAGAATAAAATAAAATAAAATAAAGCAAAATAAAACGAAACAAAATAAAATAAAATAAAATAAAATAAAGTAGCCTCCTTTCATCCTCTCTCAAAAACCCGAACCATCAATTTCCTACATATCGCGTTTTATAACCATGGCCGATTTATATGGTTCCTGACCACGTGTGCTATAGTTATGAAACGAACTGTAGAATGTTGACAAGTGGCATTAGTCTCGTATTATCTGACAGATCGAACATTGTACTCATAAATAATTGCTTTCTATATACAGCCTTCAGCCACACATACTCGTTGGTCTGTCTTAACAAATGTGCAAAATGAAAAGCATTTCGATTTAGTGGGGCTCAAGCGATACTGCTCCCGAAATTCCATAACGTCATATTGTTTTTGTAAGATTGCTTTACTCTGTCTTATGTGCAAAAGTAAAATATGTCATGTGTCACGGTTGACAGATACTTAAGCGCTCGCCACAACCACATCTGACCAAACTCTCACACAAACAAATATTTGGTTGATATTGATCCGCTCTCTGCGTTATAGGGTTGTGCTACCACCGGCGCTCTTCACCGAACCCAAATCTACTCGTTTGGTTGATTTAAGCTGTGTAGGTTGTATACTTAGATACAGTTTGGTATATTGAGCTTCTTTGATAAATGGCAAGTTGTCTCTTAAGATGGTATGCAAATCGTGGAGTTGGGGGTCTTCCATTGTAAGTTGCAAGTCAGTCCTAAAAAGGGATAGCCACATGTGTCTTATATACTACGCCGCACCACTACACACATCACGAGCTTATTTATATGTTTGTTGTGGTCCATCGAGTTGCTGGCGGAGCACACGTACTGCTTGAATTGGCTGTGTAAATTTGGAAAGTTTTATTGGTGAATAGTTGACATGAGCGATGAATATTCATAAAGTGTGGAAAGTTGTAAGAATTTCCCAAAAAGAAGTTTCATACTAAATGCGTGCGTTGTGTTTGTACAATCTTTTCGAGTCGAACAATTTATTTGGCGCTGCATGCGATGAAATTGAAAAGCTTTGATGATTTGGGGTTCAATTTTGCGCATACGAGGCGGTAGACGTAGCAGATTTAGTACTGCGGTTTATCTAGTGCAGCGGTGTAATGTGAAATGGAACTAAAATCTTGTTGATTTTTACTGTTGTTTATATAGAACATTGTTGGATTTCCTTAGTTAATGTGCAAGAAACTGCAGCAGCGGAATTGGTTGAAGAAAGTGGAATTCTGCTTGCATGTCGTGCATGATTTCATTGCCTCTGGGATAGCACTAAGGCTTATCACTAATCGCTTATTTTTTAAAGTCTGGGAAATTCTGCATTTCTACGCGAAATCAATTAAGTCCATTGTGAATACTCTCAGTGTGTGAAAGGCTTGGGCCAATTCAAAAGCACGCCATTCATCCCTTTTCATCGATAACTGACTCCAATTGGAAACACCGATGGAATTCAAGTCATCTCGCACAATTTTTTCCAACTCAGTCGAATTTGGGTGTCCTTCTGGGCCGCAGCTTTTTTGTCTATTCGCACAACATGACCAAGCTAGCGGAGTCTTTAGGCTTTAATTCACTGCACTATGGTCAGATTAGCGTAAAGCTCTTACAGATCATCGTTGCATTTCCTTCGATACTCGGCGCTGGAATCACGGGAAGGAGCCTACATTTTACCGAGAACTTTTCTATTCAATTCTCCAAGGGCCATTTCATCTTCTCTCCACACTGACCATGATTCCGAGCCGTACACGAGGACAGGCACGATGACGGACTGATAGGGCGTGATCTTTGTCCGTCGAGAGTAGGTAAAACTTACGGCGCGGTTGTTAAGTCCAATGGCCAGTAATTGTAAGCTCTTGTGATTGATCGTACCAATGCGATTCAGTTCTGCTGCTCGACTTATTTTCTCAAGCATACAGTCAAATAAATCGCACGAAAGGGAGTCGTCTTGTCTGAAGACTCGTTTAGTTTCGAATGTCTCGGAGAGGTCCTTCCCAATTCTGATGAAGCGGTTGATAATGGTGAACATCACTTGGTATAGTGGTAAAATCTTTGCAGGGAAATCAAATTCAGACATTTTATGATACCGATTAGTCCATAGCAAATTCGTTCCCAATGGTGGTCGCGCGATGTATTATATGTCTATTTCAGATCCCCCTCCTAGCTATCTCATTAGCATTTTCGTTCCCAACAATTTTATTATGGCCGAGATCTCCGCAGAGCATTTACCTAAGTTCCACAAGTCAGGTTTTATAACGTTGGATTCTAATGCATTTAGAGCAGCTTGGATGTCAACGAAGATCGTTACATTGGTCGCTGGTCCTACACTTTCTCGCATAGATTTCCACTTGGAAGATACTGTATGGGTCAGTGAGTCAGTATGAATGCCTGGTTTGAAGATTCTGCGGGTATAGCCCAGCTCCCCTTTCCATTCTCAGCTTTTAACTTATCCGTGTAGGTTGTAAGCTCTCTTCCCGTGACTAAACCACAATTCCATTATTATCTTGAAGCATACTCTACCTTCTGCGGCTGAAAGTCAATAACTAACTTGATGTTGTTGTTGTTGTTGTTAACAGTGCTTCGCCCTGCCCCTGATTGGACAGGGTTACACTGAAATAACAGCCCTTGGCCGGGTGAAAAAACCCGGGTCATTCCGGTGCGATAGAACCGGCTGTTGTGGGAATGTAACTAACTTGATATAAATGGCTGCCTTTCACATGTTGGATTCCCTCAGTCAGAGGGCTCACCCTTCTTGAGCAGCGCTGCTTACTCCGCCTAATACCGCCAGGAACGCTGGTAATTGAACTGTTCCAGCTTTCAATTGATTGCTCTTTTCATTTAGCGTCTTGTACCAGAAAAGAGCGCCTTGCACCAGGCTAGAGCTCATTACGTTAGTATGGGTCGAATGAAAGTGTTGAACATACCGTAGAATATATAAGCTGGTAGTTCCTTGTTCTTAACGAAGGCTCTATTGCAGGTGTACTACGCTGCTAGAGCTTTCTTTGTTCTCTCCTCGATATTAGGTCTTTCTTTATACTCATTAGTTTGAAGCCCGGAATTATGCCAAGATATTGGGCTACAGAGAGAGATTGAAGGAGGAAGTTTTGGTTTTTCGAGTGAAGAGAGCAATCTCTGTTTTACAGGCTAAACCCCTACTTTGTGCGCCTCTCGTACAATGCCGTTTCTATAAGCTCACTAATCGTTGGGAAAAATTTACCTGTGATCAGTATCACACTTAGTCATTAGCGTATGTCAGACAAGTTGCAAAGATCTCGTTAGCCACCCACATCAATAGAAAGGGTGAAAGGAATCCATCCCTGAGGGTTGCTTCTAGTAGTAAATTTATTTAGCAAGCCCTTGCCCCAAGTTGTGTCAACCATCCTACCTCGAAGTATGTATATCAATCCATCCCATTTACGATCTGCGAACTGTTAGTACGGCGAGTAAGGAAGCTTAAAGTAGAAAGTCAAATGTAGTTGGATATAAAAATATTTAATAAGACCTCCATACAGTTTTCGTTTAGGAGCAACGCATTATTCACCCTTTCATCGAAATGACTAAGCTTTTGTTTTTCATCATCAGACTTGTCCACAAAGCGTGCTACATGACACCCGCCTACACAGTCACACATACAGAGACAGACAAAAATACTTATAAATCGATGGTTTTGGTAGTGAATTGTTTGCTTATTTGTCATTTGGACTCGATTCGCTTTGAATAATTGCCATTCCAGTTGTGCCCCCACCGAAAGTGCCAAATAATTAAGTATCCGAGCGGTTTGGGGTTCTTTGTTGGCATTCCTTGTAGGCAATCAATCGTGAAATTCGCCGCCGTCGACAGCCCTAGCGGTTTTACGAAATTTCCGTTGAATGCCAGCTTTTGACTTGCAAAGACAGAAATCCTCAACGCGCATGTAGACAGGGATGTGTGTGTGACTGTGACAATTAATCTGCGCTGCAAAAGGGAATTGGATGCGCCTACAAAAGTTGTTTGAGCTGTGGTCGCATATGACAGCTGAGAAATGTGTCTGGCACAGCTACGTACAACCAAAAGAGAGAGAGAGAGAAAGAGACAAAATGAAAAAAAAACGCCCGCGACTGCTGCAGCTTTGACCGAAAATATGTGGCAACTAATTGACTCAGCCGGCGTAGCGACCGCCATGTAAGCGATAAATAACGGTCATTAAAAATATGCGTAAAGTGCCTTCATGAAATGATTACATTTTCTAATAAAAAACTGGCACAGTACGTTAAAACATGGCGAAAGAAATGATTTGATTTTAACAACAACAAAAAGAAAACAAAACAAAAGTTAAAGAGTCCAATTGACACATCGCGTTTAGCAGCTTAAAGCTTTTGGGGATTATTACGGTACGTTGTGGGCCAATCCTTTTTTTGGCATGCCAAAAGCAGCAAAGCGTCATGAAATTGCTAACAAATACAAAAAACAGAGGCAAATAAATAAAATGAAAACGAAGTAAAATTGGTAACAAAATTCAATTCTCTATAAAACAGCAAAACTTTTAACTTGATTTTCGCATATTGACTGCGCTAAAAGCATTTCTTTGTTGGGCTCCAAAACATGCGAAAACTGATTTTGATCGTATGTGTGTAAATATATACCATGCAGTCAAAACGACTAGTTGTATAGTAGCTTAATACTAGTTGGTATAGACAGTCCAACCAGTCGTAGTGCTGTCTTATTCCCATATGAGCAACTATAAAGATTTTTAACATGGCGTTGTCGTAATATGAATTGCCGTAATCTACATCAGCATCATACCAGTTGGCCGACTAATCAGCTTTTCATCTTTCTTCTTCTAATGACGCTAAACAGTCTACACGATTTTGGCCGTACATATAGGTCGCACGTCGTTTCGTCTTTCGCTCAACTGGCGCCAATTGGAAACACCACGTGATCACTTTCCACTCTGCTACCTACCTTCTGGGCCCCACGCTTTTCTATTCATTTGCACAACATGGCCTAGCCCACGAAATCGCCGGCTTACATACAGTTCGTCATTAAACCTTCTTCCATACTCACGCGTACCTTTCTCTCGCATACTCCTAGAGCAGCCCCATCAGATGCTATCAGTGTCCAAGCTTCTGCACCATAAACCAGGACGAGTACGATAAGTGACTTATTGAGGGTTAGTTTCGTTCTTTGAGACAGGACTTCATTTCTCAATTGCCTACTCAGTCCAAGTAGCATTTGTTTGGAAGATTGACTCTATGTTCGATTTCTTGACTGACATTATTTTTGGTGTTAGTGCTGGTTCCGAGGTAAACGAAGTGCTTTACTTTTTCGAAATTATGGCTACCAACAGTGGCGTGGCTGCCGCGACGAAAGTACGCGGATTACTTACTTGATGATAGCATGTACACCCTGTCTGAAACCTCGATTAGTTTCTAACGGCTTGGAGAAGTCCTTCTCAATTTCTGACTGAGCTGGTGGTGTAGCTCAACGCGCTATCGAAAGCGGCATTATGTGTGCCAACTCTTTTCTCACGTTTTTTTTTTTTTCTTGAGATCTGAAGCTACATTAATAAGGCCCAATCAGTCTGTTCATGTGAGGTTTTTGAGACTTTCGCACAATAAGTTTGATAAAACCTTACATGCGATATTGAAAGGCAGATTCCACGATAGTTGGCTCAGTTTGCAGGATCTCCCTTTTTATGGACTCTGTAAAAAGCGCTTATCTTCTAATCTTTTGGCATGCATTCATCCAACCATATTCTGCATAGAAACTCATGCATGCTCTTTACCAGCTCATCGCAGCTGTTTGAATAGTTCAGTAGGGAACCATCAGCACTCGCTGCTGTATTGGTTTTCAACATGCATATTGCTATTCGCACCTCGTCATATTTGGGTTGGGGAACATAAATTCCATCATCTTCGATTGTTGGGTCTGCTTCGAAATCTTATATGAGTTTTTGCTCGACCTCTCCATTTAACTGGGCAGACAAATGCTCTCTCGTAATCTTAGTACTCTCTGAACATCGTTTACCGATCACTGTTTTCATTTTTCCAGAAGTTAGCCCCGAGTTTGAAACCCTCAGTCATTCGTCGTATTTTTGACAGAATTTTCCGACGCTATACCTGTAGGCTAGCATCTCAAGTTCTTCGAGCTCACGCTTTTCTGCCTCTCTTTTTTTGTCTGAAAAAGTCAAAACTCAAAAATAACAACAATTCAATATTCTTCAATCGTATCTCTTTAACTTTGCTTCGTGATTTCATTTGAACACTGCTTACTCCATGACTCAATAATACAGCTCGTGTTATTAGACCAACTGATTTTTACTTTTTTCTCGAATTTTGACAGTACACTCATTTCTCAGTGCGATTTTGACATTAAACTCACAAATTACAAAATAAAAGTTATATATGGATGTATGTTTGTCCCAATGCCTCCAAGCTTACTAGTTCCGCCATAGCTTACTCGTTGTTGTTTCGCTGCTGCACCGCTGTTGGCGTCGCAAAAAATTAAGCTGATATGCATGCACTTACATGATGCAACCCAAAAAAACTATTTGAAGCAAAATTATCAAGTGGATTGTGTCAATTGAATTAATCTATCCAGAATATTAGTTAATTAGCAAATATAAATTTAAGAAAACATGGTTAACTCAACGATTGCTCTCCGAATGCTGAAATGTTTTCTACTATGTTCGTGTATGTACGAGTATGTATGTATCCAACGACAGCTTTGGTGGTTTGTTGCTACTTATGATAGCGGAAACATTACAGTCACTCAGACTGATTTGAATAAGCCTACGAAATAAACTAGAATGTTTGCTGACTAGTTTGGCTACTGACTGCCGGTTGTGTGTTGTGATTACATGTGTGTGCTTGTCCATTCCAATTTTGGTCTAGTTGTGACAGTTTTTTGTTATGAAAATTGTTTGACAAATTTTCAATTTTGCCTCTGAATCTTTTGCACCAACAACAACAATTTGCAAAACCTGCGCTACCCACAGCACAACGTGTACAAAACTGTTCCCATGACCATCGCTCACATCCCAAGCAGCAACAACCAGCGCTACAACATTTGACGGCTGCAGGGCGACGCACTTTGAATTCGGAATTTGTGGATTTTCACGCGTTCAAGCGCGATCACTTAAGTTCGCAACATTCGCAAAAGTGATTTTTTTTCTTGTTAAGTATTTATTTTGCTTCATACGCTCATTGTAGTTGTTGCAGACACATTTGGTTTTTTTTTTTGCGCGCTAGCCTGTATGTTGAGTACAAATTTTTTTTTATAAAATGAAAATTGAGTTTTCCTACAGTTTGATGTACAGCTGTGTTCAATATAATAGTAGTGAAATTAAAATGCATATCGTTCGATGAAATAAGAAAAAGCTGTGATTTTAATAATTTTTATTTAAAATACGGCGAATCCAATGACAGAAACTACATAAAAAGAAATTTCAAAGTTTACACAAAGTTCAGGAAAGTTAATTAAACTTTAAAAAAATGGCCATAAAAATCTTAAAATTTCTTGGCAGAATTTCTAGACAATTGTTAAGTACGCAGTTTTGTAACCAATCAATTTTAGTACAACATTGTGCAAGTTAGAACTCGTTCACATTTTTTGAGTTTTTTTCGTCAAGGCTGTTGAGTGATTTCTTCCATACAACGCATGAAGAAAAATGAATTTTGTATGGAAAAAAGTACCCAACATCCTTGACAAAATAAATTCTAAAAATTCAAGGGAAATTTTAAGGTACTTCTAACTTGCACATGAATGAGCTATAAAACTGCATACTGAAACATTTTCTAAAAACTGTTCAAAAATATTGATATTTTGATGTAAATTTTTAAAGGTTAAATTAACCTTCCTGAGCTTTGTGTAAACTGTGAAATTTATTTTGATGTGGTTTCTGTTATGGAATTCGTTATATTTCAGGGACCGAAAATAATGATTTTCTTTTATGTTTTACTCATTCTTGAGTATTATTTTATTTTTCGTAATAAAACTCAAAGCATCATATATCCTGAACTATGCCGAATTTCGGCTTTAAAATTTGAACTAACCAACTTCTTAGTCCGAAGTTTTGATCCTAATGATAAATTATTGAAAATTCTACTTTAAATGGAGGAAAGGGGGTATTTAATAGTGGAATTGGGTATTTATGAAATGGAAATGAAGGCACTCATACTTTCATACCCATTTTTCAACATATATAGTAGAATTTTCAATAAATTGTCTTTGGGATCATCCACTTCGGAGCAAGAGGAGTGTACGCCTAAATTTTTAAGGTAAAATTTCCCATATTTCAGGATGTATGACGCTTTGAGTTTTATTATGAAATATATAATAATAATCAAGAGTGAGTAAAAAATAAAAATTATTTATCATTATTAAAAATTATTAAAAACATGTCGTCTATTTATTTCGTCGAACGATATTCAATTTAATTTCACTACTATTATATTGCACACAACTGTATGTATATTTGTGAGCATTAAATATAATGTCCAGCACTTCTGGCGTTGTTTTCTTTATTGTTGGTGTTACGCGAGTAGTTTAAACGAATGGCACTTGTCGTTCCACCAATAACAATATCAACGTATAAAAATGAAAAATGAAATACTTTTACATACATAAATGTTGAGCACAAAAATATGTAAAAACGTTCAAAGTTGCTATCAAAATTTGTGTGGCATAATCCAATTTGCAGCAAGCGCGCTTATGGGTGGAGGCATGAGGCACACGCGTCACATGCGCCATATGAATGAACGAATGATTGTACCGGCAGATGGCTACTAGCTGAGTTGGTGGCTGCTGCTGATGGCACATCGAAATCTGTGTTTGTATGTGTGTGCGTGTGGTGCACGATTTTGACTCATATTATTTTTATTTTGCTTAAAAAATTGTTTTTTCTCGGTATTAAAAATGCAAAAATAATTAAATTTCATAAAGATTTCGAGTGTACTTCTGTACTTTAGCATGAATTCAGCGCGCTCTCAGTGTAGTATGAAAGTGCTAGGATAAAGTAAGGAAGAACAAATTTTTAGTTTTAAATAAAAGCTGGTGTAGCCTCTGGATTTGCTTTGAGTTACTACAAGAGTTTCACATCCGATTTATGGTAATCTGAGTACTTTTTTCAAAGAGGGTTGCATGCGATTCATGCGAAAATTGCCTTACCCCTTTGAACTCAAATGCTTTTTTAACAAAGAAAATCTTAGAAACAGTTGTGGCACGATTCCAATTATTGGGAATAAATAGCAATATTAATAACTTGGGTGAGATAAATCTTTCTGCCAATTTGTGGTGTGCTGCTTCTTATTTTATCCTACAACTTGACGGGACCTACATGTTTTTTACAGACTACGAAGTGCATCCGACTAATCAGATGACTTTTTGCTGAGAGTTTTAATGGCAGAAACATACTTGGAGGGTCGCCGATCACTGCCTTCGGGCGACCCAATTTTGAAAAAACTTTTCACGTCAAAGACAGCTAATAATTTCTCTCTCTGAGAGCAATCGTCAGCTAACCATGTCACCGAACAGTGGGAGCATATTTCTCACTCACTACGTACCCCCGATGAGGACGCTATTGGGTTCCGGCGAGCCTCAAAGAACAATCGGTACTATGCGAAATGTCTCTCCGCCCCTGAAAAAAAGGGCGATGCCGAAAAAGCCACATGGTGAAATAACGCAGTCCGTACTGTAAGGGAGTGCTATCAAGGCCCGAAGAAGGAAGAAATACCGTTTTTGTTTAGAAAAAATAAAAGTGGGGCCTAAAGCAGTAGCTGGTAGGTGCTTGAGATGATAGTTGACGGGATCAATGGCCGAATTCGACCATAACTTCGGGCGGTTTAGGGAAAGTTTCAAGAACGGAAAAAAATCCTGCACGGATCTGGTAAACGAAGTGCAACGCTTATTTAAATAATAGAACGAACGCACTTCCCTATTTATACTTTGCAAGGGAGACGACGAACTCGATATAATCCCATTGAAAAGAAACGCAATTCCACGAACAGCATTAACTTTCAAGGGATCCGTCTCTTTAATAACGCAAGGTTCTACACAGCGTATTGGAAACCAAACGAGGCTTCAAATAAGGCTTCTCACTTGTGTGGAATTTCTTGAGCCAGCAAGTGCTACTTTGGACTCAGTAGACAACTGAGAAGTAAAGTCTTCCCTCGGAGAACAAAGATCACTCTCTATAAGTCTCTTATCATACTTGTTCCGATGCGGAATTATGAACGAGGTCGAAAGAGGATGAGATTGCCCTTGAAGTATTGGAAAGATAAGTGCAAACTGCGAGTACTAAAGGAAATTTAAGGCGAGCCATACGAGCGTTACGCAGATATGACAAGAGTGCAGCGGTAGAAGCCTCGACTGAGTTGGAAAAAATCGGTGGAGAAAGACTTCAACTCCCTTGGGGTTTCCAATTGGCGTCAGTTATCGATGAAAAGGGATGAATGTAGTGCTTTAATACCCAACGGCATTTAAATATGAAGGTACAGTTTGCTTGGGAGTGTTATCGAAAGAGACAGCCTTTGCCGTATATGAACCCGATAAGCTCCGATACTCCTTCGCGGTACATGCCCGAATGTCGCAGGAGCGATTTGATATGACCAGTGTAACCTTCTAGCTCATCTCAATGAGAGGCAACACATCCGTAAGTCAATCATCACTACCTACTGCAGGTATATTCTAAGCCTCTAACCCGCTGGGATTCCTTATAATTGCCTCTTTTGTTGGTACGATTGGGTATTCATTTCTCAAATAGCCAGATAACTTAGGAAGCCAGCAGTGTAATTACAGACATCGCCATTGCCTCGATGCTGAAATATGCCAAAATACCAAAGCAAATGAACTCTCACAATCTTAGGAGATTTCGCTTATTTGCGATTCTGGAACGCTAGCCGCCTAGCTACAATTTGTTACGTTATCTTTTCGCTTGGGGGCGCTGGGTTAACACTGTCCGCTGTCAATTTAGTTGGAATTCCGTACGAGCTGGAAATTTGCCAGAAGTAGTCAGAAATAGACAGAGACTACTAGAAGTCAACCCCATACTTTTTTTGTTACTTATCGGCCTCAGTGAATATTAATTTTTGAGAATTTTACTAGTTTAAGTCAGAGAAATATGGGATTATGGATACCGAAAAATTTCGTTACTGACAAGTTAAGATACATTTTCTAACTGAGCTTCTAGCTAGCTCAATGGTTTAATTAACGTATGCGCTTGCGATGTAGTGTAGGAAGTTCGAGGGTCTTGGGCATGTTCTTCGGATTTTCTGCAATGGATTGTGAGGACACCTATAGGATCCTAAGATTTTTCTCTGATATACTGATTATTGCATCGTTTACTGTTATAACCACGCATCATTGACCTAGTCTCAGTTCGACCGTTGGACTATTTAGCTACAGCTCTCTACCCGCACTAATTAGCATTTTGTCTCACAAGAACATATGTCCCTCAGTATGGTGATATTCTCGTTACACAGGTCTATAAGGACCACCGCCGCCAGAAATGTGAAAACACCATGGCCATATTGTTGCGGGAGCCAAGTATTAAAGCTCTAACCCTTTCTGGGGTATTGGAGTCATCCGTATATCGCAGTACCCTATTCTGATGGAATCATTTAACTTTGGACGAACCCTTAGTAACTTTCTCTCCCAGTTTTATTTTGAACTAGCGGACCCAGCAGACGTTGTTCTGCCTAAAATTTGACTTGCCTACTTTTAATAAATTGTACTCTTTTCCTCCTCACTTGACTACTTTTCTACATTTATCCGTGTATCTTCCTTTTTCTTTCTGCTTTTGCTTTTCCCCCAACCCCATATACCGTTACTCTTCTTAATACTCTTCATTTTTCTCTAACACCATCTACATTTTAAATCTCCATTCCTACTTCCCTTCTTCTCCCATTTCCTCTGCGGGTACTTACGAGGTGTGTTCAAAAAGTATCGCGAATTTCGAATTTTTTGTGGCGTTATGTTGGTACTCATGTCTCTCACTTATGCCGACAAGCTCGGTCATTTTGAATGTTCAGTTAATTGTTGGCAGCTGCTTTGCTTGCACGTGTTTTGGATCGTCTTCGATTTTTACCTATTCAAAAAAATGGATCAAAGAACCTGTATCAAATTTTGTGTGAAAAACGAAATTAAGTGCGCGGATGCATTCCGAATGTTGACTGTGGCATACGGAGAAGCTACCTTGGACCGAAGCAACGTTTATCGGTGGTACAAAATGTTCTCAGAAGGCCGAGAAGATGTGCAAAGAAGAACAAAAATTGGCTTTTGCACCACGATAACGCCCCTGCTCACGCATCGTTGCTTGTGCGCGACTTTTTGACCAAAAACAACACACTAATGATGCCGCAGCCACCGTATTCCCCAGATCTGGCCCCCTGTGACTTTTTCTTGTTCCCTAAACTGAAGAGGCCCATGAAAGGACGACGTTACGCTTCTCTTGACGAGATAAAGACGGCATCGAAGGAGGAGCTGAACAAGATACAAAAAAATGATTTTTTGAAGTGCTTCGAAGATTGGAAAAACCGTTGGCACAAGTGTATAATATCTCATGGGGATTACTTTGAAGGGGACAAAATAGATATTCATGAATAAATAAATAATTTTTGAAAAAATTCGCGATACTTTTTGAACACACCTCGTATATGTCCAAAGCTTCGAAGATATATAGAATTAACTTTTATTTGCTCCTGGTACTGCACCAAATAAATTCCTAGCAATGCTGAATTGCTATTTTAAATACCCTGGGGGCTTTTGCAAAATCTATAGGTAGCCTATGCCGTACCCAACCAACTTCTGAACCTATTGTGAAAGTTTCATAGAGATCGACTATAAACTTTGGACATTAATGAAGAACAAACAAAACACAAATAATGTGGGCGTGGCACCGCCCACTTTTCCAAAGTTATATAACTCTTGAATAAAGGACACATATATTTAAATATAATTGTGGGGGGTGGGTATTTGAGTATTTTTATGACCTAAAACATAATAAATATGATGTATATTGGAACGATTTTTCGTCATCATGACAACGCCGAAACCGGTTTGTCTCAAAACCAAATTTGACAAGAGATGACGAAAAATCGTTCCAATATACAGGGTGGCTAATGAAAGCCGCTACCAAAAAAAAATTAAATTACTTTTTTTCTATTTAATGAATCTGGTTAATTTTTTTTTTATTTTGCAGATTGACTTTTACATTTAACAAAAATGGATAACTGGGACACTGAAACAAGAATTTGGATTGTCCGCCGCTATCACGCACTGGAGTCCGTAGTTTCGGTTCAAAGAGAGTATAGGCGCACGTTTGGCGGCAATCCTCCGAGCAGATGGACCATAATAAGACTTGTAAACAATTTTGCCGAGCATGGGACAGTCAACAGAAGACCTTACCATCGAAACCCTTCAGTTCGAACGGAGGAAACAATCGCTGCTGCAGCTGCTGCCATACAAAACAATCCACGTGTTTCGACAAGAAGCTTATCTGCTCAAATGGGTGTAAGCAGACAGTCATTACAGTCAATTATGCACAAAGATTTGGACTTATTCCCATATAAAATTCAAATGGCCAACAAACTGAATGCTGCAGACTTGCCGATTCGCTTGGAATTTTGCCAGAAGATGCTTCAAATGGTGGAAGAGGATGGAAACATGTTGAACTGTCTTTTCATGTCTGACGAGGCCCATTTCGATTTAAACGGCAACATAAACAAACAAAATTGTCGAATATGGAGTGCTTCCAACCCACAGATACTCCATGAGACGGAATTGCATCCACTTCGTGTCACAGTGTGGTGTGCAGTTTCATCACGCTGCATTGTCGGGCCCTACTTCTTCGAAGAAAACGGTCACACCGTTACGGTTACTGGAGACCGTTACTTGAGCATGTTGAGAGAGTTTTTCTATCCAGAATTACGCCGAATGAGAATTTCTTTCAACTCTGTGTGGTTTCAGCAAGATGGTGCAGCTCCTCATATAGCCCAACCTGTTATGACAGAATTGCGACGAAAATTTCCCAATAAGCTGATATCCAGAAACTCCACATTCCGTTGGCCACCCAGGTCGCCTGACCTTACTGCACTTGACTTTTTCTTGTGGGGTTATTGCAAACAGGAAGTCTTCAAAGCAAAACCAACAAATTCCATTCGAGAAACAATTGCGGCTATTCCTGTCTCAACTCTCCAAGCAGTAATGAACAACTTTTTGGTAAGATGCCGCACATGCATCGACGAGCAGGGGGGGGCATTTAAATTCCATTATTTTTAAAACTAATTAAGCTATATTTAATAAAATTTAATGAGCTTTAACATGAATAAAAGAAAAATCAATTCCATACACTGAAAAAAAAATTATTTGAGTTTCTTAACCCGAATCTTCCCACGATTACCATATGGTAATGCAAACATGCCGTTGCAATTTTACGTATTATGTCTGAAGTAAATAACAAAAACAAAAAAGGATAACTGTATTTCACGCAGAATAAATGCAGCTCACGGAAAAACATAAGTTTTTTTGTTATTTTTAGTGCAGCTAGCAAAGCTATAAGACGTCAAAGTCAGGTGAAAAAAAAAAAGTGAATTATTGTGGTTTTTTAACATGGCACGTCGGTAAGTATATGAATAACTTTTTGATTTTTTGATATATTTCCAAAAAAATTACATCAGTTGGTAGCTAATGAAATAAACTAGTAAATGCAAGTTTAGTTTTGTTTGAAATTTGATTTTTTGTGTAACTTTTTTGTATTTTACTCAAGGCGTTACCATATGGTAACCGTGGGACGTCTAGGGTACAGGGTTTTAGTTACGTTTGGTGTAGTTTTTTTTTGAGATTTTTGATCATATTTATTGATATTTTGTGAATTACAGCGGTTTATCGTTGCAAGAAATGCTCGATTTCATTCAAGAACTCGATGAAGCAGAAGATCAAAATCAACTGTGTGATATTCCAACCACTCTTTATATCGAGCCTCCTGTGGATGGCAACGAATCTGGCGAAGATGACGCTGAAGATGATTGTGCGGGCATTCCAGATAATGTTTGCCCGGCTCAGCTAAGAGGTGGCTGCGAAGTTGTTATGGCTAGTGGGCGACGTATGCAAGGTTTCGATGAAGAGGAGGATATGGGAGGCATGTTTAGAGACGGTATAAGCATACCATCATTTTAATCTTATAAACCCTAAATTTTTCAGCACCAAATCCAGGAGATTTGCCTGTTATTGAGGTTGAAGGCACTTTTAGTGAGATGGAGGATGAAGAAACAACGGCTAATAGTTCAGAATCTCCAATGAGGAAGCGCTGACGTAAAATTGAACCGAAACCTTCAAACGTTGCACTGCCATCAGGAAACATGGAAACTGTATTTGAATGGGTCAAGAAGAAATCGTCATCTCTAATTCCAATTTTTCCAAGCGCAAATCACGAAGATTGTCGCCATTCACTGCCACACGAACAGTTTGAAAAATTTGTTGATGACACATTATTGGAACATATTTGCGAACAAAGTGCGTTATATTCGGTGGAACAGAATAGACCGAACCCAAATATAACAGTCAACGAACTTAGAGCATTCATAGGCATATTGATCGTCACTGGCTACAATTATCACTCCAAACAAACATTTGCGGAGTCAGGATGAAGACATTCGGAACAATCTTGTCAGTAACACCATGCGTCGGAATCGTTTTCAAGAGATTTTGCAAAATCTCCACTTCGAAGAAAATTCCAAGGCTTCTTCAAAAGACGGCCCAAATCCTGACAAAATGTGGAAACTGCGTCCTCTTACGGATCATTTGAAAGCAAAAATGATAGAAAATTTCCATCCGGAACAAAATCTTTCTTTCGGCGAAAGTATGATATCCTATTTTGGTAAACATGGATGCAAGCAATTTATAAAGGGCAAGCCATTACGATTTGGATATAAAGTCTGGTCCCCATGAACTCCATCTGGTTATTTGGTGAATTTTGAAATTTACCAGGGGAAGAATCCTCGATCTAATTTGGAGTACGAAGCAAAGTTTGGAAAATGCGCCGCTCCTTTAGTCAGCATGATCGACGATTTTCCTGATGAATTGAAATCGCTGTCATTCCACTTTTATTTCGATAACCTGTTTACTAGTTAGCCTCTGTTGGCATATCTCAAGTCATGCGGATATAATGGTACTGGAACAATCCGAGAAAACAGAATTCCAGCAAGCTGTCCACTAGTGCATAAAAAAGACTTCAAGTCAATGGAAAGAGGTTACTCTGAATCAATTGAAATGAAAAGCACTGGTATTTGTTTGGTGAAATGGAAAGATAACAATGTTGTCTGCATGTTATCTACCTGCTTTGGTGAGGATCCGAAATCAATGGCACAGCGTTATTCGAAGTCAAGTGGATCGAAAATAAATGTACCCCGTCCTTGCGCAATCACGGAATATAATAAATTTATGTGCGGAGTAGACCGATTAGATCAAAATCTATCCCTGCACCGCATCGCATACAGGGGAAAAAAGTGGTGGTCTAGTATTTTTACCTGGCTGTTAGATGCTTGTATTCAAAATGCATGGCAACTTTACCGAAAAGATCAACATATCAGTCAGTTAGAATTTCGACGACAACTTGCAGTATACTACTGCAAACACTATGGTATACCGCCCAAAAGTCCTGGACCTGCGCCCTTTCACAGATATGCATACCAACCAGGTCGAGTTGAACATGCTCTGCGCTATGATCAGGGTGGACATTTTGTGGTACCATCAAATCGTAGGCATTGTGCCGGTGACGGATGCAGAGTTAATGGACGAACTGCATGTGGTAAATGCAACGTAGGACTTTGCGTACAATGTTTTGCTCAGTACCACACAAAACCATGATAAATTTCAGTTCAAAAATGTTTTTTTTTTTTCATTGTCGTGAATTCATTTATTTTACTTATTTTTTAAATAAAAATGTTTGAAAACAGTTATTTTTTGAAAAATTAAAAATAAAACGACATTCGAAAACCATTTTGTCTTTCATTAACAACATGTACCCTAGAGGTCCCACGATTACCATATGGTAACGCTAGTTTTCCGCACTTTCCGGAAAATCGAAGCGAGGAAAATGAAAATGGACTTCATTTTCGTGCTCAGGAGATCGAAATATATAAGTATACAACATTTCACAAAAATCCAAAACAAAAAAAGTTATGGGACTTCCCGGGTTAATGTAGCAAAATTCATCAGCCACCCTGTACATCAATTATTCACCCTGTCGGAAAAACAACAAAACAAAATAAAACAATAAATAAGACCTTTTATCATAGTTTTGCCTTTTAGCAACAGATTTTTTACGTTGCCAAAATAAGATACCTTTAGGAGAAAAATAAAGATTTTTGGAGATGTCTAAAATTCCAGAATCGCAATTTCGGCAAAATTAGTTGCCAAAAACAGCCGATTAATTTATCTGGTTCATTTGTATTAATCGCTAAAATGTGCCAAAAAAATTTAACCAAAATATGGAGATTTTAGGAGATTGTCATTCACTGGATTCGCAAAAGTCGCCAAATGTTGCTAAAATGCATTTAGAGATTTTTGGCGATCGGGATTAAGCTTTAGCGATTTTCAGAATTCCGCTGCAGGTGGTAGGCATATGTGAGCATTAACTTCAGGGTTCACGAGTACATAAAGTTTGTCAGTTTGGGGAACTACTCTGGTATTTAAATCAACACAATGCATTCTAACTAATAATAGTCGTACTCGCCCTCAGACCGGCTCTGCATTCGAGCCTAGGTATTATTATATGCTTAATCATGCTTCCCATTATAGTGCGCGGTTAATTAAATCTCATTACACAAATAATTCGTGCACATTAAAAACACTTCTTTCTGTTTATTTTTGTTGCAAAAGTTGCTGATCGAGGGCTTCCTTGTGAATTGACGCGATCCACCCGCAACTAAACATTAACACATTTTGCACATCTGAACTCCACAGATTATCAACAACATTTGACAGCTGAAAGCGCAATAACAACAAAAACGAACAACATCCAGCATCTGCAACACAAAGCTCACAACGGTTTGTGGTATGAACGCCAACGCATTTGACGTCAGTTGCGGTTCGATATGCTAATTGAAAGAAGACGTCAGTGGGCAGCTTGGTAAGGACGCAAGAGCAATGTGCGGCGTACAATATAATATGCAGGAAACGCATGAAGTGGTGCGGAGCTTTGATGTAACTGCAGTACGAAGATGCGTGCACCACGATTGCTAAGAATTCACATGAATGGATCTCATTATTTGGCGAACGTGCAAGGGACGCTTACATGGCTGCAGCACACACGATTTCTGTCAATTCTTCAAGTTGCAAAAGAAGTGAAGCAAAACTAAAAGCAAAACAAATAAAATAAGTACCAAGCAGAGCAGAAAATGCACCAAATTGAATGTGCAGAGAGATTGCAATTAAAAAAAAAAAAAAAAAAAAAAAAAAATTCAGGAGAGAAAAAGTAAAAGTGTTTTGCGAGCTGGTTGGTGTTGTCGCTTCCCACACAAACCACGGCGCGTTGTTTATTATTAAATAAAGCGAGAACTCAACATGCCAAAATCATCGATGAAAGGCTGCAGAGAATTACTGAATGGACTTCCGCGTCTAAGTAGTGGAATCATCCAAACTGATACGCCGGCAAGCGAAACAGTATAACGTTGCTGGCTTCTTAAGGTTTTGCACTGAGAAAAAGATAACAAATCGCTTGGCGTCACTTTGTATCGCCACAAAATCGTGCAAAGCAAATTTTCATGTTGGCATTAAATTGCACCAGACATTGCCTTGATTCATCGGGTTACTGGTATCGATCTATAAATCACCAGCGTAGATCAGAATCGCACTCGTGAGTTGTCTGCGTTGGCGCGCTTTAGTCGAAGCGTGTTGTTGTCCTGGAAAACCGGTTAATAATCAAATGTCACGATCAGCAATCGACGTTCAACGTCTGCCTCCAACAAACTTTATCTTTAGTTTATAAGCGTTTATTGTAGTTCCCATTTCCCATTGTGCTAGCACGGGTAAAGATTTTAGTTTAAATTTATAACTTTTTGTACATACAGCTGTGTTCAATATAATAGTAGTGGAATTAAGTTAGATGTCGTTCGACTAAATAAGAAGAAACTGTCATTTTAATAATTTTCACTTAAAATACAGCGAATTCCATAACAGAAACCATATAAAAATAAATTTCAAAGTTTACACACAGTTAAGGAAAGTTAATTAAACTTTTAAAACTTTTCATTAAAATTTTAATATTTTTGGAAAGAGTTTTTAAAAACTTTTAGAGTACGCAGTTTTATAGCTCATTCAATGTGTAAGTTAGAAGTACCTCAAAATTTCCCCTGAATTTTTAGAATATTGGGTATTTTTTTCCATACAAAAATAATTTTTCTTCATGCCTTGTAAATATGTAGACCTGTTAAATAAAATTTTTTTTATTGCTAATGATTATTTTAATTGTTTTACAATAAAATGCAATTATTAATTGATTACGATTAGAGAAAATAAGAAAAAACATAAAAAACAAAAAATAATCCAAGAAAATTTTTTTGATTACTTTTGATAATTTTTAATTTTTTGATTACTTTTGAATATTTTTGATTTGTTTTTGATTATTTTAGATTTTTTTAGTATTGTTGATGTGAATACATATGTGCTCCTACAAGAATACTGAAAAAAAATCTAGGATAATCAAAAATAATCAAGAAAAATCAAAAATAACCGAAAGTAATCCAAAAAATTTTTTTTTGATTATTTTTGATAATTTTTCATTTTTTTGATTACTTTTGATTATTTTTAATTTTTTTGATTACTTTTGATTATTTTTAATTTTTTTGATTACTTTTGATTATTTTTAATTTGTTTTTGATTATTTCAGATTTTTTTAGTATTGTTGATGTGAATATATATGTACTCCTACAACAATACTGAAAAAAAATCTAGGATAATCAAAAATAATCAAGAAAAATCAAAAATAACCAAAAGTAATACAAACAACTTTTTTTTGATTATATTCAATTTTTTTTTAATAATCGTAAAAAATTAAGATTTTTTTGATTATTTTTTTTAATTAATTGAAAAATAATCATTAAAAGTTGTAAGTAATTGGTAATCAATCTTTAAAGGTATTCTCAAGATAATAATTAATCAAGCCGGTAATCATTACCATTAGTAGTTGTTTAACAGGTCGCATGAAAGAATGGAAGAATTCACTTAACATCCTTAACGAAAAATATTCTAAAAATGCAGAGAAATTTTTGATAGAGTTCTAACATGTACTAAAATTTCTTGGTCTACAAAACTGCTTACTCAAAAATTTTCTTGGAATTCTGGCAAACAAATTTTAAGATTTTGATGGTAGTTTTTTAAAGTTTGTGTAAACTTCGAAATTTCTTTTGAAATGGAACCACAATTTATGGACTTCGTTTTATTTTTAATGAAAATTATTAAAAGCACAGCTTCTTCTTATTTCGTCGAACGATATCCATTTTAATTTCACTACTATTATATTGAACAGAGCTGTACATATATGGCCACACAAAATTTTTGCGAAGACCTGACCGACCAGCACAAAAGGGGAAACCCTAGAGGTGTTCCAGAATAGACAATTTCCGCGAACCTTGAAAGGCTTCACAGCCTAGTTTATGCTATTGAAGCATTCTTGGATCCTTGGATGGATTACTGCCTTGTGCCTTTCCTAGACTCCAAGGAGCCGTGAAAATTATAACCCGTTAACAATACCTTAACACCTGAACTGGTTTGTAGCATATGGTGATGACCTGACTATTGCATATAGAGCACAATCCCTCAAACTTTGTGTGACTTGATGTCGGTAGCACTGCAAAAAGTTTTCCTATGGTCCTTGTGCTTGCGGACTCAGCGCCAACTCGAAAAAGTGGATCTTGGAAGCTAAGCGGTATAAAATATCATGGTGCGTATCTGAGAAAACCTGGCCCAAATGGGATATCGTAATGTTTACACCATGAGAAGGCCTGAAATTTTAATAATTAAATTACCAGGAAAAAGTTTAAAAATTGTTACAACCGATGGATGGTTGAAAATGTAGGCTCACATTTTTAACAGTTTGGGATCTTCACAACATCTCTTTGTGTTTGTGCTAGGAATGTAACGGAAGTGAGTGTGTCAGAACCGAAGTAAAATTTTTTTTTTAAGAAGCTCTGTTCTCTTATATTATAATATTTTTAATATTTTTCAACAAAGTGATTTTAAAGGAATAACATTTTACTCTACTTATCTACAATTATATTTATAATAGAAGTTAAAAAAAATCATTATTCAGTGCAGTTAATTTAAAGCAAATTCAACGTCCGGAGTTCTCGTATTTCAACCAGTTGGAATTATTTTGCGTTTAAAACTTTGCTGCACCGAAAGTCAGTATAACTCCGATTTAAAGTTTGCAAAGCCGAAATCGCAAAATAAGGTTCGTAGCACCTCTAGTTTGCTTTGTATGCGCTCACACTGCCCTACGGCAGCTCCCTTTTTACTTTGTTATTGGCTCAGTAACCGTCACTATAGACAAGTAATTCAATGCAATTTTATTTACCTAAATTTCCTGCAACGAATCCGCATCAATGGGAAACTGAAATTAACTTCGCGCGTATAATTGTGCCCTCAAGTTGTGTTTGTGATGACAAACAAACATGAATCAGAGCGCCAAATTAGGCTTGTCAAGAACCAAATGAGAGCAAAATAAATGGAGTCAAATGGAAGAGGTACGCTGGAAAATAAAAAGGTCGCAGTCTTAGGCGCTTTTGGTGTTCAATTTTTTCTTCAGAATTATTTGAATTTACGGCTCACTGATGATGCCATTGTGACGATGATGGAATTGCAATCGAAATTGCACGAGATGCATTCAATTTTCGTTTATGCCGCGTCGCTAAAGCGTCAATTGCAATCAAGTGTAGGCCTTTAATGCCAAAGCACAGTCTGGAGTTCAGTTGCCCAGTTGTTAGTGCAGGCAATGAAACGGCAACAAATATAAGAAGATATTTAAGAAAAACTAATAAAAGTCTAGATGGAAAAAGCAAAGCCGATAAGTACATTCGAATAGGTAAATTTAAAGTGTTTATTTATTGTGAATAGTGAATTTATGTTGATCGTTTTTTATTCGGCATTGCGAAGCTAGATAAAATTAAAAATTTTTTGAATTGGAAGCAACAATAAAATAAGCAAGCAGGAACATTTATAAGCGCACACAATTTTAGTTGCTATCTTGCAAGCGACAAATTTAAATTAAATGTTTAAAGTTAATTCCAAATTTTGACAAAAAATTTAATTTTCTTATTTTATTTACAAGTCGCTTGGTGCTTATGAAAAAAAATCGACTTTTGTTTGGTTATGCTATACATACTCCACAATATTTTTTGAAAATATGAAGTATTGTATTGAAAATGGACATAGATAGCTACACAATATATATCAGAGGTGTCTATTTCCGAGGAAAAGTTTTTCTTGACAGAAATACACTCAGGGTCATTTCCACTTCGACACAATTTTCTGCAGCATTATTGATGTTATCAATGGAGCAAATTGAGGCTTGACCTTACCGTATCCACACTAGAAAAAATTTTGGAGCTGTCCACTAAAGTAATGTGTAATTCGGAGATGGAGATGAGAGGGTTTAATGGAGAGCGTCAGCGATTAATGGATGGAAAGGGAAGAGGAATGAAAGCTAGAGGGTGAGAGGAATAGAGATAGGGTTATGGAAAGAAGTTGGGTCTTTCTATATTAAATTTTAACATAGCTGGGATCTACCCTTTCCGATTTGCCAACAATTTGGTGAAGAGTTGCTTTTATCATTAAGCGAAGTTCTGTTAAAGAAAAAAAATTATAATTTTAAAATAAAAAAAATTTGAAAATTTTTATAAAAGTTATGCTAATTAAAAATTTCACTTTTTTTCAATATTTCGCAAATTACTGTAATGAAAAAAAACAAACTTTGACACGTTCAAACAAGGTACTTAGTGGTACGAAAAAAAAAAAACTTTGAAAAAAAGTTCTAAAATTTCTAATAGAACTTTCGATTTTACAAAATCGAAAAATTTAAATTAGGGCATCAAATGTTCGCCTCAAATTTTTTTGTTGTACACCCCTGATATATGTATCTAAAGAAATCTTGAAATTTTCAGTAGGTAGTTTTTTCAAAAATATGGTTTTTTGAAATTTTTCCAAAATTTGTATTTTTTTTAACTTTATATTCGAGTTTAATTAGTTATTTTTTTAGTATTTCGGAAAAACTGTATTTCAAAAAACAAACTTTGACTTTTTCAAATGGGGTACTTAGGGTAAAAAAAAAATGGTATGGGAAAAAAAAATTTTTTTAATTCTAGTAGAAAATCTTCTGTTTTTAAAATCGAAAAAGTTAAACTTGGCCATTAAATTTTCTACTCAAATTTTTTTTGTATTACACCTGTGATATATCTAAAGATATTCTGAAATTTTCAGAAGGGAGTTTTTTCAGATATATTACTTTTTAATTTTTTTCCAAATTTTTTTTTTAATTTTTTTAAGGTCAATAAGGTAAACAAAAAATCACTCTATTTTGAGCAAAAAAATAAAAATTTTTTTTTTGCTGCTAGTGGAATGTTAAAAAAATGCTAAGTATATTTTTGTTTTTACATGCCACTAACACGCAAAAAAATTTTCAGTAATCAACATTGAGTAATTTTTTTATTTAACTTATTTAGCTCGACTAGAAATTTGAAAAAAACTAATAAAAAATTTGGAAAAAATTCAAAAAATCATATTTTTGTAAATACAATCTCTGAAAATTGCAAGATTATCTTTAGATATATCAGAGGTAGAATTCAAAAAAAATTTTAGTCAAAAACTTAATGGCTAACTTTTATTATTAAAAATCGGAAAATCCCGGCTTAGCAAAGAGATTACAAACTCGTTGTTGTTGTTTGTAGTATCGAATTATTTATATTTGATTGCTACCGATGAGGGCAGTCCTTTACCGAATATGGATGCGATGCGATCCGGTACAACAGCTTCTGGCACTAGCCGGACTGTCGCGGAAGTGATTTGATTGACCCCGGACAAATATACCTTACCAGGAGTATACACGATGTCCCATACCCTGCTGAGGTTCACCACATGGCTAGAGTTTCGCTCAACTGCACGCAGGCTGAGTGCTTCATCTTTTTAATCCACTAGCGTTACTTCAATCTATACTCAGAAAATTTTACATTATGTTTACGATAAAAATATGTCACTTAAATTATAAGCATTTCTATGTATTTGAGATCAAGTGTGTGTGTGAATATGTGGGCGAGTGTGAACGCGCGTCGGAGCATCAATCATCGCTTATTCAAAATATCATCAATCACAACGCGAATATTTCCAAAAAATATGCACTCTTCCTTACCCACCCCAGATTATTAAAGCAATGCATGTACATTCACGATAGCGAAAACATACGAATACACATATACTTTCTACGCTACTGGAAGTGGCACATTCCTTCCTATCATCACCAGCATCGCCGCATGTCGCATGCAACCCCAGCTTCGGTGTTCTTCGAAGTAAACAAAATCTTTTCAGTTGGCGCAAAAACGGCAACATTGAAACACTTTGAAGTATGTATCAAATGAGTTCGGGTGTGAAATTAAGATTTAATCACATTTTTGTATTTCGCACATTTCCCCGCTATCACATTTGCGGTCAAATTGTCATTTTGCTTTTATTCCAGATTTCAACGACGATTGAAATAATTACGCACGATAGGTGAGATTGACGCAAGACATGGCGTTGATGCGTGGACTGACAGGCACCGATCGAGCAATCGAATTAATGATGGATGAGGTTGAGTAGTGAAAACGACAAGTGATGAGTTTTTCTTGTTACTCTGTTTAAAAATATGGGAATAAAAAAAAAGCTACGCGGTGAATATGTTTAAGATTAGGTGTCAAAAGTGACGTTACATACATACATGTTTGACAGCCCAGGAAAATAGTGAATTGAGCTAATGTAACATTCTAAGGACCAAGGAACTGCCGTCAATTAAACTGCCGATTAGCGTTAACCGGACCAACACGGACCTATATTTACCTCTATACAACATCAAGCAGCTGCTGGATTTGGAAATCAAGTCGGGATTTTAAAGTATAAATCGTATCAATTCATTTTTTTATAAAGTGATGTTAAATTATACGCTAGAAAGGCTTGGTGAAAAAATGGGCTGTGGCCTGTGTATATTTTTCGGATTTTTTCTTACAACGACATTTTGGAAATAAAAAGGAATTTGCTTAAATTATATTCGTTTATAATCCTCTTAAGAATCTATTAAATGGCATTGCCCTAAACCAATTTCGTAGATTTTCCTGAGTCACATTCTTGAAGGCAGAAGATCTTTTAAACGGTTTCTGTTTGAATATTAGTTTGTTAAAAATCGAGTAAACCAAGAATAGGTACCACGCCTATTTTTTTAAATTAAAAAAAAAATTATTTCAACGCCATAATAATAATTTTTTTTTGTCATTATAGGTTTATTGTCACTTTATAGTGTTGACAAAAATTTGATATACGAGGTGTGTTCAAAAAGTATGGCGAATTTTGTGTTTTTTCAAAAATTATTTATTTATTCATGAATATCTATTTTGTCCCCTTCAAAGTAATCCCCATGAGATATTATACACTTGTGCCAACGGTTTTTCCAATCTTCGAAGCACTTCAAAAAATTATTTTTTTGTATCTTGTTCAGCTCCTCCTTCGATGCCGTCTTTATCTCGTCAAGAGAAGCGTAACGTCGTCCTTTCATGGGCCTCTTCAGTTTAGGGAACAAGAAAAAGTCACAGCGGGCCAGATCTGGGGAATACGGTGGCTGCGGCATCATTAGTGTGTTGGTTTTGGTCAAAAGGTCGCGCACAAGCAACGATGCGTGAGCAGGGGCGTTATCGTGGTGCAAAAGCCAATTTTTGTTCTTCTTTGCACATCTTCTCGGCCTTCTGAGAACATTTTGTACCACCGATAAACGTTGCTTCGGTCCAAGGTAGCTTCTCCGTATGCCACAGTCAACATTCGGAATGCATCCGCGCACTTAATTTCGTTTTTCACACAAAATTTGATACAGGTTCTTTGATCCATTTTTTTGAATAGGTAAAAATCGAAGACGATCCAAAACACGTGCAAGCAAAGCAGCTGTCAACAATTAACTGAACATTCAAAATGACCGAGCTTGTCGGCATAAGTGAGAGACATGAGTACCAACATAACGCCACAAAAGATTCGAAATTCGAATATACGTAACCAGCGAAAATTCAAAATTCGCGATACGTTTTGAACACACCTCGTATGCTTGAAAAATTTTTATTACATTTTTGGTTTTACTTTCCACTAGCACAAAATAAGTTTCACAGTGATCAAATTTGAATAATTTTGTGTTTAACCCTACGGACGGTTAAAAAAATTTTTTTTGGAAAAAAATTTAAAAATGCATATTTAAAAAAAAAAAAGAAACACCATTCTGAAAATTTCAGGATATCTTTAGATACATCGAAGATATAGTCCAAAAAAATTTGAGTCCAAAATTTAATGGTGAACTACAACTTTTTCGATTTTGAACATATTTTTTTATACCTCGAAGTACCTTTTTTTATAAAATTTTTTTCAATTTAATAAAATTGTTTTTTTCTTTGGCAGAACTTTGTTTCACGGTAGAAGGAAACTTTTCACCAAATTTTATTAAAATCACATGTATATACTATAATACTATTTATTGCTAGAAAATACTCAGCACACTCGCCAACATCAGAGGGCAGATACAGTGGCGTACATAAGTGTACATACAGTCGTTTTATGCGATTTTCACAAATGTTGGCCTTAATAAAATTATTTTAACAAAGCTTGAGTAAAAACATGTGTCAGGGTCTAATATAACAACTATAAATATATATGCACACAAAAATTAGTGGAAATTCAAAGAAACTTTATTAAAATTTTGAATTTTTTTTCCAGAATTTTTAGAATTTTTTGGAGTATGCAGTTTGGTAGCCCATTAAATTTTATTATAATAAGGTGTTGATCTTAAGTTCGTAACATATTTCGCTGATTTTTGTCAATTTTGTTATTCTTATTCCCACTGATTCTTGTGATAGTTTCAAATTTCTATTGCCATTTTTTCAACAATTTGCTTATTCCAATATCGGCCTTGGTATGAGGGAGTGTTCAAAGATTCTAGGTGAAACAGCAGGACTACGGCTTTTCCAAGCGGGGACGCCACTCCTCTTGTGTCCTTATTTTTACCATGGAGAGATTCTATCGAAATTCCATTGGCTTAGCAGCAAACGTTCGGAGTTAAAACATGTGGCACCTACATTTTATTTTTAGAGAAGAATTAGAAACATCAAATAGAACCAAACCTCAATTGAAGAAAAGAAATGCACATCTTTAATTTTCTCCGAGGTATATTGCGCTAAATTACTACTATTTTACAAGGCGACGTAAAGCTGGTGGTCTAAAGTGTTAAATTTAAATTTCGATAAAAAATGATAGGGGTTTTTCATAAAATTCTTGAATCTATGTATATAAGCTTGAGCAGCTCCTGTAACCATTTGACTTTTCAGTATATTTCATAGCTATACAATACAATCTCAAAAGGGAGACTTTGATTTCGATTTCAAAACACATTGCGGGCATAGCATGCTAGCAATATAGAAGTATTACATATATGTTAAAATCGTAAGAATCGATTCTAACTATGTGAAGATTTGATTCTTCCCATTTCGCCCATTTTAAGTACCGAAACCTTTATATAAAGTTTCAATCAAAAATCTCTAAATTTGCTCAAGTTATCGTATTTATAAAAAAAAAAACATATTTTCTTCTAAACACTTTGATATACAGGGTGGCTAATGAAAGCCGCTACCAAAAAAAAATTAAATAACTTTTTTTCTATTTAATGAATCTGGTTAATTTTTTTTTTATTTTGCAGATTGACTTTTACATTTAACAAAAATGGATAACTGGGACACTGAAACAAGAATTTGGATTGTCTGCCGCTATCACGCACTGGAGTCCTTAGTTTCGGTTCAAAGAGAGTATAGGCGCACGTTTGGCGGCAATCCTCCGAGCAGATGGACCATAATAAAACTTGTAAACAATTTTGCCGAGCATGGGACAGTCAACAGAAGACCTTACCATCGAAACCCTTCAGTTCGAACGGAGGAAACAATCGCTGCTGTAGCTGCTGCCATACAAAACAATCCACGTGTTTCGACAAGAAGCTTATCTGCTCAAATGGGTGTAAGCAGACAGTCATTACAGTCAATTATGCACAAAGATTTGGACTTATTCCCATATAAAATTCAAATGGCCAACAAACTGAACGCTGCAGACTTGCCGATTCGCTGGGAATTTTGCCAGAAGATGCTTCAAATGGTGGAAGAGGATGGAAACATGTTGAACTGTCTTTTCATGTCTGACGAGGCCCATTTCGATTTAAACGGCAACATAAACAAACAAAATTGTCGAATATGGAGTGCTTCCAACCCACAGATACTCCATGAGACGGAATTGCATCCACTTCGTGTCACAGTGTGGTGTGCAGTTTCATCACGCTGCATTGTCGGGCCCTACTTCTTCGAAGAAAACGGTCACACCGTTACGGTTACTGGAGACCGTTACTTGAGCATGTTGAGAGAGTTTTTCTATCCAGAATTACGCCGAATGAGAATTTGTTTCAACTCTGTGTGGTTTCAGCAAGATGGTGCAGCTCCTCATATAGCCCAACCTGTTATGACAGAATTGCGACGAAAATTTCCCAATAAGCTGATATCCAGAAACTCCACATTCCGTTGGCCACCCAGGTCGCCTGACCTTACTGCACCTGACTTTTTCTTGTGGGGTTATTGCAAACAGGAAGTCTTCAAAGCAAAACCAACAAATTTGAATGAACTAAGGCAATCCATTCGAGAAACAATTGCGGCTATTCCTGTCTCAACTCTCCAAGCAGTAATGAACAACTTTTTGGTAAGATGCCGCACATGCATCGACGAGCAGGGGGGGCATTTAAATTCCATTATTTTTAAAACTAATTAAGCTATATTTAATAAAATTTAATGAGCTTTAACATGAATAAAAGAAAAATGAATTCCATACACTGAAAAAAAAATTATTTGAGTTTCTTAATGTAGCAAAATTCATCAGCCACCCTGTATATAAGTCTATATCCATTTTGTTTCGTTTATGCCGATACGATCGACCGTTAAGGGCGCAAAATCAAAAACATACATTAGACTGGGTCGATGTATTAACCGATATCGCGCCATCGATTTTTCGATAGGTTTTGGGCCCAAAAATATAATTTTCGAGCCTGCGAAATTAAATTTTTTTGACTTTTTTCGACTTTGATTTTTAAGGTTTTTTTCATGACCTACTAAAAAAATTTTCGTTTGATTTAAAAATTTTTATGTATACCCTGTCCGACCCAAAAATGTTCGCTAAAACCGTTGGAAATAACAGTTTTTTGAAAAAAAATTTTATTTTCGGGTTTTGGGACTTGTTTTGGTCGAAAAATCGACTTTTCCAAAACCCGAAAATAAAATTTTTTTTCAAAAAACTGTTATCGCCAACGTTTTTAGCGCATAATTTTAAGTGGGACAGGAAATGTGAGACAAATTTGTTTTCATCGAAAATATTTTTGCATACATGCTGAAAAAAATCCTTAAAAAAAATGGCGAAAGGGTAAATTTTTTGACCAAAACACTCCCCAAAACCCAAAAAATATTTTTTTTTTTCAAAGAACTGTTATCGCCAACGTTTTTAGGGGACATTTTTGGGTCGGACAGGGTATACATAAAAATTTTAAAATCAAACAAAAATTTTTTTAGTAGGTCATGAAAAAAACCTTAAAAATCCAAGCCGAAAAAAGTCAAAAAAATTTAATTTCGCAGGCTCGAAAATTATATTTTTGGGTATGCGTAGTGGAACTTTTTTTTCTGAGCCCAAAACCTATCGAAAAATCGATGGCGCGATATCGGTTAACTTTCGACCAAACAAATCGACCCACGCTAATATACATATCTTTGTTCCAAGACTTTGCGACGTATGAATAAAATAACAAAATAATTTTTTTTTTCAAAAGTTGAAACTTCTTTAAGTCATGAAACGCAGCGAAGCCTGGTCGGGTTTCCTTAAGCCGAATAAAAAATAGCTTGGCATCTGCTTATAACAAAAAAGGGCAATTCCAACTTTTGACATTTTAAACATTGCGAAATTTTCGAGATCTGATCTAACGATCCCGGGATCCCATTATTAGTCCTGGGGTTTTGGATGCTATACTCCAACAGCTACTCCATAGCGATGAGAATTCAAATAAGCGCTTGAAATATTTTTGAGAAAGCAGCATTTCAATCATTTCTAATATTTTGATAATAAATATTTGTAAAAATATAAATATAAGAAATTGGAAAAAAGTTCCCAAAATTATGAAAATAAAATCGGATGAATTGGCCGCAACTTTCATCGAAGTTTACAACCAAGCTAGGCCGCTAATGACGGTGAGTATAGCTGCCCATATTTGGCGGCCCCAATATTGCTGCAACGCTTTAGAGGAATCGAAGGCTTTTGCTTATAAAGAAAACGGAAATATGTATTCAAAAACATTGCTCAACACCAAAAAAATAAATCACACATACTATTTGTTTTTTAGCAACAAATTTACCAAATGCGATCATGGATTTCTTTCTTACAATTCCGGGATCTCCGGCACCTAGAAAAGCACGCGATTCATGATCCCGGAATTCGCATTCCTAGAATGAAAATGACAAAAGGTAATGCCATTGAATTATTGACTATACGTCGCCTATTTCAAAAATCTTCCTATCTCAGTTGCAGGTTGAAAAAAGCTCAAACTTTGTTTGAAGAACGCCCCGTCTAGGAATTTGTTTTTTATAAACCGAGAAGTTCAGACATAGCCAACCACGCAGAACTGTGTAACACAATTAGTAGGACAAAGTGTGCTTAAAGTGAAAACATGAAATGTTATGCAATTCATTGAGAGATTAATAGCTACTTCCCAATAGCTCAACCAGCTTAATGCATTCTACCGTTAAATTTTCGAGTTGCAGCTATTTTCATGCCTATCAATTACACACGAATTTTACGCCCATTGCTATGACAATCACAGAGCTCAAAATACGTTTCAATGCCGCTTCTTCTCGGATGCCATGGAATCGCCTAATGGTGAACTTTCCTTTTCAAACTTTAATTTGGCTAGTGCGTTTTCGTTAGACGCGTAGAGTTCGTCCCAAAATAAGTAGCATTAACCGTACATATCCAACTACGTTCCATTGTGGTCAGACTCGCCGCAGTCAATGCCAACGAAGGCAGCGAGTTGAGAAACAAAAAAGAATAGAAAAAATCTAAACTCAGCAGAAGGGTAATTGGCAATTGACGTTGCGCAGGTGTTAAATTGATTCTGTTTTCTCACGCGCATTTAATCCGCTCGTTGGTTTTGTGCTACGACGAATAACGCGCATGAATGCCCGGCAACGGAGTTTGGGAGGTGGGGTATTTGTGATATTGAATGCTGTGACATATCAATGGCTGATTAAGAAGTTGGCGTGGTTATTATTTATTTTTGAAATGAAAACTCGGTAAGCTTGAGCTTGAGCGCACTGATACTGCTCTTAGCTCACAATCAAAATGTAAATATATATTAAGGATGGATATTTTTTCAATTTTAATTAGGCCGGGGTTTTCGGGAACTAATTTTACTACGGCGGGATCCTGGGATTTGTTTAAAAGTTTAAGTTCAAAAAGTGAATAAATTGTGGGGAAACTATCGGACCTTGAAATATATAACAAATAATTGGATTTTTAGAAGAATATATATAAGAAAAAGAATAAATTGCATGACTATGGGTTTTTACATTTCAAATCGTCACATAGTTGGAATCGACACCTTTCGATTCGAATAAAATTTGTTGAAGAGTTTCCTTTTATCATAAAACGAAGTTATGTTAAAGAATAGAAATTGAAAAATAGCCAGCCTGGTGTGACGGTAGTGTTGCTGGCCTATCATACCGAATGTCCCAGGTTCGATTCCTGGGACAGGTAACATCAAATGTGGTTTTAGAAGTTTTTCCAAAAACGGATTCGCTCCTCGGCATTGGTTTGGCAAATTCTCCCAGTGTATTTCTTTCATGGAAGACTTCTCAGCACAAATTTATTTGCTTTGCAGATGCCGTTAGCAATCGGCAAAAATTGTAGATCCCGCTAGTTTGTAGGAAAAATTAGAAGCAGCACACCACGAAATGGTAGAGAAGCTCGGCCATAAGCTCCTCGGAGATATATCACGCCAACTATTTTTTTTACGAAATTTCAAAATTTCGCTTTTTTCCTGTTTTGTGAAGTTAATTGTTTTAATATTTCTAAAACTACTAAAGTTAAAAAAATGAATTTTGGTTTGAAATGAATAGTTTGAAACAAAAAATTAATAATATCTAATTTTAGAAAATTTTTGATTCATAAAAATCGAAAAAAATTATAGTTCGCCACTAATTATTTTTCTTTGATATCCCGAAATTTTAAGATTTGAGTTTTTGGTTTTTTTTTTTTTAAATACGAATTTTTGAATTTTTTCCATTTTTGTATTTTTGTTTTTTAAGTTGAGTTCAAGTAGTTAAAATCAAAACTACTCAATTTTGATCACTGCAAAAGTCTTTAGTAAAATTTTTCCCATCTTTCTTTCTTACTTACAATCCCGAAATTTTCAGCCCCTTAAAAGGAACGCCATCGCGAGATTCACATCCCTGGTATATATGTACTAGGGTGGGTCGATTTGCCGAAAGTTAACCGATATTGCGCCTCTTGTTTTGATCGAAAAATCGACTTTTCCAAAACCCGAAAATAAAATTTTTTAGCGCATAATTTTTTTTTTTTCAAAAAACTATTATCGCCAACGTTTTTAGCGGACATTTTCGGGTCGGACAGGGTACACATAACAATTTTAAAATCAAATGAAAATTTTTTTAGTAGGCAATGAAAAAAACCTTAAAAATCAAAGTCAAAAAAATGAAATTTCTCAGGCTCGAAATTTATTTTTTTGGGTATGCTGGTGGACATTTTTTTCCTGAGCCTGATATCGGTTAACAAATGGACCCTGTCTAATATGTACCCTCCGTGCGTTAAAAATAATTAGTTCTGAGCTAGTAAATTAATCCATGCTTGGTGGTGGTCTTCCAAAATTGACTATCAATTTAAAACACAACAAAAATGAAAAGAGATTTTGTCAATTTCAAGTAAATTGTTTCCAGTTTTACATTTAAAAATCAAATTTTAGAACGTTTGTTTCTAATTGTTTGTCATAGACACAACAGCTGATCGTTTGACAGATTTACCAGGAAAAATTCTTTGACTAATACTGGCAACTGCAGACTGACAGAGAAACATATCTACCCTAATTAGTTCGCTCTCAGTAGTCAAAAACCGAGTACAGGAGTAATTCTCTGTACTTTCTGACTGTATCTGGCTGCTTCTAACTCATACGGGTCTACAGTAAAAGACTGCATAGAAACCATTGTTCAGATCATTACAATTCGCTTCAAAAATTGAAGATGCAAAAAAAAAAAAAACAACAAAAAACTGGGGTACCTACCTAGTTTTTCGAAGAATTATCTCTCGTTTTAAAGAAAAAAATCATATTAAAATCAAATTATTTATTATCTAGTTTGATAGTTTTCCAAACAATCTCTTCACTTTTTTCAACACAAACTTTTGGATAATAACGTATAGAAAATTCTCGGGATTGATGCGGGGATTTTAAATCAGATCTACTGGCGTTGTAAAAATCAAAGAAATCGCCATCTGTGATTTGCACATAATGAAGCTGATGTTTTAATTTAAATATAAATCTATTCGAAGCGTTTTTGAGATTGTAAATGCTACGCCTTCGTGCTTTTGGCCAAACAAAATATCGATTACGGCTACCTTTTTCGTTTTTTTCCTTGTTTCTGAGACAAATCAAAAAACACCTACCTGCACACATACACATTAACATATCTCAACGTCCTTTAGTTTAAAAAAAATAAAAAATCCAGAGCTTAAAGAGCTTTTTAGCTGTAAATAATTTTAAAGCTTTTAGTTTCGGTATAAGCTCAGGACCTATTAATGCTATAAATCGTGCTTTCATATGCACGAGATACACGTTAGAGCTTTTACGGTAAAAGCTTACTTCGCACTTACGAGGTCCTTTTAATGCTAGCTTATACCTAGAGTTGGCGCCCTTTTAAATTTTCCAATAAAGGGAATTGGAAAATGCAGATAAAGGGGTTGATTTAACAGTATCATTAAAACTGACCTTAGCGTTTTACAGATAATTTTCGATTGCAAATTATCTGACAAGAATCAGTAATGTTACAGCGGTAGGAAGTGTTAAATGGGTTCATTGAAAGCAAATTGTTTAAAATGTATCACTTTAATTTTTATTGTTTTGCATAGGAAAATTAAGAAAGCAAATTCACTTTTACTTTTGATTGACTTCTCCGGTCTTCACGATTTTTATTTAAATTAAATTTGGGAGAAGTTATTGGAATTGGGAACAAATATTTAAAAAATTTACCTTGCAAATACTTTTGTGTTTTTTAGTCGCCCCCCTACGACAGGTATGGCTATCTCGGGCATATTCTAGCCCCCTAAGCCGCTGTTTATCGAACACCGAAAATCGAACTCGTATTGTTAAAATACTAATAATTATCTATTTGTATTAATTTTATGTAGTTCCCGGGGTCGTGAGTACAAAACAAAAGCTGCAAAAACGTTAGTTTCACTAATGGAGCAATATCTGAATATATCGAAAGTTATTGGCACAAAAGACCAGGCTACAAAAAAGTGGAAATAAAGCACTTCCTCGTATTGGGATTTGATTCGTCTAAAACAGCTAGCACCTCTTATAACACCATAAAGACAGTGAGTTGAGCAAGTCCAAGTGCGTTCTGGTTTCCAATTCTCAGTTGGTGCAATTCTCGAGCACAAAATCTAATTGTTGCCAACTTAAAATAATTTGGAATGGATTTGGCTCTTGTATGTGGCGTTAAGAGCTCGTCTGTGTTAGACAGCAAGTGCATAAATGCAAGATTGGACAGTCTGATGTTTTTTATAAACGTACGCTGCGATATTCATTTCCAAAGGGTTGGAGGCATCTCTCAATCGTTTTCTACTCCTGGCTATTTTTTTAGTAAGCTTTCCTCCTCCTCTGATGAATTGTCGAAGCACAATTCCGTCGTATTTGTTTGTATTCTTCAAAATAAAACAAATTGGTGTGTTTAGTTTTGTTGATTTTCACTTATTTTAAATCACAACTGACAGAGATGTACTATTGTGAACAGTTGAAATTATCGAAATTCACAATGATGCTATTCTTCGTCAAACGGTTGTGGTATCGAATACTAAATGAAAATTCATTCCATCAGCTCCTTAGACCACAGTCGAAGAACGAATTTCTAATAATAGGGACCTATAGCTCTTGGTATGGAAAGAGTGTACTCCATTTAATTTACAAATAAATAAATAAATAAGACGCGAAAGAGGTAACTTTTAATCCTGTTAATAGTGTTCGCCAGCCCTTGGAATTTTTCTGAGTTTTTTGCATTAAGAAATGCCAATTTTTAAGAAAAGTTAAAAATGTTAGAAAAAAAAAACACAATTATCTTATTAAAAATCTTGTCCACTATTTAGTAATTTACATACCAAGCGCTTGTTATATTTGTTTGTGTTGTATATTTCTGTATCTTGTCATCTTGTTTTGTGTTGCGTCAACATGAAATTTTTACGAAAGCCATATTTTTTTTCTGCCGCGACAAACTAGCATCACGTAACTCAATATTCTTATTGTGCGATTCGACTGATTATTTAAATTATTAATAAATAAGCTATACATACGAGGTGTGTTCAAAAAGTATCGCGAATTTTGTGTTTTTTCAAAAATTATTTATTTATTCATGAATATCTATTTTGTCCCCTTCAAAGTAATCCCCATGAGATATTATACACTTGTGCCAACGGTTTTTCCAGTCTTCCAAGCACTTCAAAAAATCATTTTTTTGTATCTTGTTCAGCTCCTCCTTCGATGCCGTCTTTATCTCGTCAAGAGAAGCGTAACGTCGTCCTTTCATGGGCCTCTTCAGTTTAGGGAACAAGAAAAAGTCACAGGGGCCAGATCTGGGGAATACGGTGGCTGCGGCATCATTAGTGTGTTGTTTTTGGCCAAAAAGTCGCGCACAAGAAACGATGCGTGAGCAGGGGCGTTATCGTGGTGCAAAAGCCAATTTTTGTTCTTCCACAAATCCGGGCGTTTCTGGCGGATTGCTTCTTGCAGGTAATATTCCTTATTGACCGTTCTTCCCTGTGGCAAGAACTCATGATGCACCACGCCCCTGCAATCGAAGAAAACTGTCAGCAAAACTTTCACATTCGACCGAACTTGGCGCGCTTTTTTCGGTCTTGGTTCGTGCGGCAGCTTCCATTGAGATGATTGAGCTTTGGTTTCCACGTCATAACCATAAACCCACGATTCGTCACCAGTTATGACCCTCTGGAGAAAATTTGGGTCGTCGCGGACAGAGTTTAACATCTCATTAGCAATGTTCATGCGATGCTGTTTTTGGTCACAATTGAGCAATTTTGGTAAAAAAATAGGTACAAATCGAAGACGATCCAAAACACGTGCAAGCAAAGCAGCTGTCAACAATTAACTGAACATTCAAAATGGCCGAGCTTGTCGGCATAAGTGAGAGACATGAGTACCAACATAACGCCACAAAAAATTCGAAATTCGAATATACGTAACCAGCGAAAATTCAAAATTCGCAATACTTTTTGAACGCACCTCGTATACGCATACATATATATGTACAAATGTATTAAGTATATATACAACAGCACAACATTGTAACTCGCTTCACAGAAATCCTATAAAAACCTCGAGCACACATTTGAAAACTTACAGTTTAATTGGAAAAAAATGTCGCAAAAATTACTTAAACTCGTTTTGAAATTCATAGCATTTTATTTATTTGTAGCCACGGCTGAGGTATATACACCTATCCCTAACGATTTTATATCAAAAAGTGGCTTATCATGTATCAATTTTCTATTTCAGGCCATCAAATATGATTTTGTCGTGGAAAACGAGGATGTGTTCACACCCTGTGATGATTTTCCCGATAATTACATTGACAAGTACTTTGACATTTCGGGTTTATCCTTTGAGCGTACAGATGATCGTGTGAAGGTCACTGGAGAAATGAAGCTGACACATGAATTCGAGAAGGGCGTACCTATACAGGTAAAATTACTCAACTCAACGAACCTATTTCAAGCTTATTAATTAATTTAATTGCCCAACAGCTCGACGCGCAAGTCTACAAGCGCTCACGTGGCGAGTGGGTGGACACGATCTACAACATACGCAGAAGTAGTTTCTGTTCGGCTTTGTATAGTGAGAATGAATTGTGGTACGCAATAACCAAGGTGGTGCCAGAGGCTGATCGCAAATGTCCACCGCCACCGGGTGTAAGCTGACCAAACCACTGATGAAATATTCATTAAAAAAAGCAAAAATTATTATTATTTTTATTATCTTTTTAGTTGACTATCAATTTCGATTCAGTGTTTGGTTTATCATACGATTTGCAGGATCGCAGCGCCGATGGCGATTACAAGTTGACTGTGAAGTTGGGCCAAGGAACAGAGATCATGTGTTTCGAAATAGAAGCAAGCGTATATAAAAGTGATTAATTTTGAATATAAAGTTTTGTTTAATGCAATTGAGTAATACGATTTCATTTCATTAAATTTGATTGGAAAGAAGTGTGCGTTGAAATAAGGATGGTGCAATATTTTTTTCGACATCGTTTCATCGGTAGTGATTGATTTAGATATTTCATGCAAGTTTCAAAAGTTTCGGGACTGGCGTATCAAATTTTTTTTGAGCGCTTCGCGCACTGGTATAGCAAATTTTGTTTTGTTCCATATCCTCATTTACCTATTACTCCCGGCGGACATTAAGGTAGCGAATCGCATTTTATTGTGTCACCAATGGACAGCATCGATGAGTGTGTTTGTGTGCTTTTCTCTATTAACGTTGTTCCCCACCCCACTACCAGTAGAAGAATGCCATGAACATTTACATTCCATTCTATAAATCTGCATTATCCCATCAGTAATTTGTGCAGTCATGGTTTACGATATTATAAATAGTAAGGTTTAAATCAGACCTGTTAATTTGATTAGTAATTCGTAATAAATTAATTAGACGTTTTTTTTATTGGTTATTTTAATTGTTTTTTTTTTTTAAGAAAAGGCAATTATAAATGGATTACGATTAGAAACTCAAAAAAAAAAAAAAAAAAAAAAAAAAAAAATTTTGATTACTTTTGATAATTTTTGTATTTTTTTAGGTATTTTTTTTAATTTTGTTGATGTGTGTATTTATTTGCTTCTACAGCAGTATTAAAAAAAATTCAAAAACAATCAATAAAATCAAAAAGAGATCAAAAGTAATCAAAACAAAGTTTTTTTTTTGATTATTTTTGATTTTTGTAATAATGGTAAAAAATTATGATTTTTTAAAATTATTTCTTTAATCAATTGGAAAATAATGATTAAAAATTGAAAGTTATGGTAATAAATCATAAAATGGATTCTCCAGAAAATAATTAATCAAACCGTTAATCTTTACGATTAGTAATCATTACACCGCGTTACTCACATTCCGTCCTATGAACCAAATATACTTTTTCGGAAAGGGGAGAAAAAATAAAAATACACGTGTATCGGCGATTTTCATGTACACATCAGAATTTTTTTTTTTATGTATAAAGTATAAAGCTCGTAGTGTCCGTCTGTCCGCCTGTGTGAAAGACTTTGGATCGCTTTTCAACCCTTTTTCCGTGATCCAATCGAGCTGAATTTTTGCAGGCAGACTCGTGGGAATGTCTGTATCACGTCAAAAATAGATTTTTATCAATTCTCAGATGTTCCTGAATTTTTTTTTTTTTTTTAAAGATTTTGTGTTTTTCACTTTTTTTGGCATAACTTGAAGGGACTCCAAATTTTTAAACTACTGAAGCGTTCCGAAAAAAAAAATTGTTTTTCGACCCATCCTACTCCATATATTTGTAGTTTATCAATAGTAACTTTCTAACACTACGAGGTGTGTTCAAAAAGTATCGCGAATTACGTATATTCGAATTTCGAATTTTTTGTGGCGTTATGTTGGTACTCATGTCTCTCACTTATGCCGACAAGCTCGGCCATTTTGAATGTTCAGTTAATTGTTGACAGCTGCTTTGCTTGCACGTGTTTTGGATCGTCTTCGATTTTTACCTATTTTTTTTACCAAAATTGCTCAATTGTGACCAAAAACAGCATCGCATGAACATTGCTAATGAGATGTTAAACTCTGTCCGCGACGACCCAAATTTGCTCAAGAGGGTCATAACTGGTGACGAATCGTGGGTTTATGGTTATGACGTGGAAACCAAAGCTCAATCATCTCAATGGAAGCTGCCGCACGAACCAAGACCGAAAAAAGCGCGCCAAGTTCGGTCGAATGTGAAAGTTTTGCTGACAGTTTTCTTCGATTGCAGGGGCGTGGTGCATCATGAGTTCTTGCCACAGGGAAGAACGGTCAATAAGGAATATTACCTGCAAGAAGCAATCCGCCAGAAACGCCCGGATTTGTGGAAGAACAAAAATTGGCTTTTGCACCACGATAACGCCCCTGCTCACGCATCGTTTCTTGTGCGCGACTTTTTGGCCAAAAACAACACACTAATGATGCCGCAGCCACCGTATTCCCCAGATCTGGCCCCTGTGACTTTTTCTTGTTCCCTAAACTGAAGAGGCCCATGAAAGGACGACGTTACGCTTCTCTTGACGAGATAAAGACGGCATCGAAGGAGGAGCTGAACAAGATACAAAAAAATGATTTTTTGAAGTGCTTGGAAGACTGGAAAAACCGTTGGCACAAGTGTATAATATCTCATGGGGATTACTTTGAAGGGGACAAAATAGATATTCATGAATAAATAAATAATTTTTGAAAAAACACAAAATTCACGATACTTTATGAACACACCTCGTAAACTGTTTATGACTTTCACAACCTTACAACTGGTATGACAGATGAAACATTGAATTGCAATAGGGTTAAAAATCGATCCAAAGTCTTTCACACAGGCGGACAGACGAGAAGTATGTTTGGTTCATAGGGCAGAACTAAAGCTCGTTTTTGTAACGCAGTGTTATTTAACAGGTCTGGTTAAAATAAATAAGTACGCTATATCCATGCGCGGAAATTTGTTGATCTTTGCATCCGAAACATTTATCGCACTAATCCTTGCGAGGCATGAAAATAGCTAAATTATTTGTATCGAAAACCTTTGAGATGAGGAATATATAGACACGGGTATCATTTCTAGTGCTAAACACGTCTCACGATAATTTATATAAACATCGCCTTTGTTTTTTTGTTTTTATTTTTACGCCAATAATGACTGTCCACATTGACCAATCCTTTGAAATATTCTTTAAGGTAAATTTTCGGGAGACCTTTGAAGATATTTTAGTGTAAGCTTACTAAATGCCTTCATTACATTTTTTTCAAGAAAAAATCTTATCATGTAAATTTTAAAGATATAGTTCAAAGAAACATTGATCTACTGACGACGAAAGATAAAGCTTTTGCGTCTTCTTGAATCTTCCACATAGATTCTTTTAGTAAAACTGTCGGTCTAGGAAGTACCATTGTTGAATTATATAAGGTTTGTCATTCGTTGGCTTTATAGCTGTCATGCTCCTCTATCGCAGATATCAGAGTTGTATAAATAAAGTATGAAAATAATTTGAAAGATTGGGTGCGTTTCAGAAAAATTGTAGTAGAAACGTAGTTTATTTAATTTAACTGTATTTTTTATATATGTAATATTTTCGTTATATAGTTGATAAAATATGGTTGGATTCAAATCCAAAATTGTGTGGGCTATGGCAGCCGAAAGGAGTGAGATACATTGGGATGTTTTGGCAGGTTCCGCTAAACTAAAGTACCAGTGTTGCCCCAATTTTTGTTTGTACTATTTTATACGTATTTGAAAATAAGAAGCAACCCTTGCAATCAACTGTTATTTTATAAGAGATCATAAAGGCGAAAACTATCCAAAACTTGAATGGCTGACCAGCCTTGTATAAATCAACAACGGGAAGTATCAACTCAACCATATATAGAGGCACAGCGTCTTCTGACGCACAGAAGCCTACACGCAAATATATGAGTAACCGAAATTTAAGTCTGTGCGTGCCTTTTCTGAGTCCAAAAATCGAAGCTTTTTATATATTTGGAAGTAAAAAAAAAAAAAAAGCGACAATTCTACACAATACTTGTGTTCGGTGAGGATAAAATGTTTAAAAATTTTATAAAATTTTGAATGAAAAGTGCTCGGTGACACAAAACATTTGCAGCGAGAGAGCGCATTTTGAGATTTTATTGAGAGAGAGATATGCAAGTTTCTGCTGGGGAAATTTCACTCAGTAAAATTTGTAAGTGAAAAACAGCTGATCGTGACATAGGAAAGCAACAACAAAAATTAAAAAATTTGAGCTCTTAACCAATCAAAAAAGCAACAGCTATTTTGCTTGCAAGTTTTACTGACTGCTGTTCGGGGAAAACTTTTTACTTTTGGCGTTTCGAGAGCGTTTCATGTCATTCTCACTTTACTGACAGTTTTTTTGCAAGTTTTGTCACCGAACACAGCTAATGACAAACCGTCAATAATACATTTCAAGCAAAACAAATTTTGGATTTTGGTTTAGCTTTAAACGCAGGGAATACAATTTCGTTTTGTGTCGTACAAAATATATGAACATAAGAAAATTCTGACAGGAAATTAACACTGTGCGTTTATATATGGTTGAGCTGTATGGGATTGATTTCTAGTAACAAATGTAACTTCTGTCAATTTTGATATAAATGCCATATATTATTTGCAAATGGCTGGAAATTAAATCACATAAAATTTGAAATTACATGTCCGCCGGACATTTCTTAAGCATGTAAGACGTTTTTTTTTGTATTTTCCCAATGTGCAAATTGGAAATTCTGAATACGGAAGAACCTTTCTTTGTGGGTGTCCTGAGTAGTCAGAGAACCGAGTGATTGATTTCCTGCAACCTCTGACTATTTCTGACAGCTTTTGTATTCTTCTGACCAGACCTGTTAAATAATGATTACTAATCGCAATGATTACAGGTTTGATAAATTATTTTTTTGAGAATCCATTCAATGATTGATTACCATTACTTTATATTTTTAATGATTCTTTTCCAATTAAACAAAAAAATTATCAAAAAAAAAATAATCATGATTTTTTACGATTATTAAAAAATATCAAAAATATTCAAAGAAAGTTGCTTTGGTTACTTTTGATTACTTTTAGATTTTATTTTAGATTTTTTTTTAGTATTGTTGTAGAAGCACATAAATATACACACAACACTGAAAAAAAAAAAAAAAAAAATTGAAAAACCAAAAATAATCAAAGTAATCAAAACCACTTTTTTTTTTAATTTTTTTAGTGTTGAAGCACATAAATATACACATCAACAACACTGGAAAAAAAAAAAAAATTTAAAAACCAAAAATAATCAAAGTAATCAAAACCATTTTTTGTTTGATTATTTTTTATTTTTTTTAATCGTAATCAATCAATAATTGCCTTTTCTTGAAACACCATTACCATTAAATTACTTTACATTTACATTACCAATTAAAAAAGCAGTCTAATTAATTGATTACTTATCACTAATCAACAGGTCTGCTTGTGACTCATAAGGGAGATATATTTTTAACAAAAAGTTAATGCGGTGAGTTTTCGTATGGTTGAGCTATTAATGTTCGAACTATGCTACCGTTACTAATTACATACATATATACATAAACTAAACTAAAATTTTCCTATTAAAACCCCGCATCGTTCATACTTCAGTTACAGTTTTGTTGTCTACAAGTATGTACATTCGCATTCAAATTTGGCACATCGCAGGAGTTTGCTACTGCGGGCGTCTCGGCTGTTGAACTATCAGCTAAAGGAAGCTGACCAAAAGCGGCAGTGTTTATTGTGGGCGGTGCGGTATGGGGCCTTACACGCTTGGTGCGAAAATGACCGAAGGAGCGATACCATAACTGAAAAGAAGTAAACTTAAGTAATAAGGTAGCATATCTTGGAAGTTCATTTGAAATACTGGCAAGTGGTTTTCATATGGTGTAGTCAAGGTACCGTGTGAAAAAAAGCTAGACCTGTGAAACTTTACCTTTCTGCGCGCTGAGTTTTTCAAATGATATTTAAACTGCCTGTATCGACCGCGTTTAATACGTCCTTCGGAGACCAGGCGGTTTACGTGATCCTGCCAAGCCTAACAAAAATTTTATATTGTTCTATTAGTGCTAAAAAATTGTTTTCAATTCATAACCTTTCTACCTTCATATTGGCATCAGTTTTAAGACGCGCTTGTATGTAGTCCATATTGTCTATGAGGTATTTGATGAGCCACGACATGCCATCCCACACATATTCCAATTCGATGCCCCTACCGACATAGCACACGTGCGCACTGCTCATATAGCTTTTAGTGAGCTCCTCAAGTTGAAAAGCGTTTTCAATGTCATACAACTGCACACCCTCGTCGGCCAAATCGGCTTTAGTAGCGACCAGCAGCACAGGTTTGCCACGCACGTACGGATGCATTAGCGTACGTTGAAAACAGTCGAAAGACTGACGTAGCTCTTCATAGGAGAGCGACATATCGAAACAATAAATTATACCCATTGCCGTTAAGTAGTAATGATGCCAGATCTTTTGCATTTCCAAATTGCCACCAATCTCTGTAATGGACACATAACGATCTGGGAGTTGCATGCGAAAGTATTGCACGCCGTTTGTAGGTTCGTAATCGCGGCGCTGCTGTTGGCTCAGCAAGTGACCCAACTCAGTTTTACCGCTGGACGTTAGACCTAATAGAAGTACTTTAAGATGTTTTTCGGGTAAGGCGCCAACTGTATTTCTAACTCAATCGAAAGTTTTGTAAAAATCAATTAGAAAATCTTGATAAGTTGACCATACGCACCTCTTCCTGTGGCAGCAACAGCAAATCCTACAAAATGCCGCGCCCATAAATGTTTTCAAATGTGGCCAAATATTGCGGCTCAAGTAGTTCAAACCATTTTATTTAATTTCTTGAATATTTCAATGGATTTTAAGTGGGAAAACTTTTGTGAAGCCAATTAATTTTTATATGTCCCAAAATGTTGTTTATATTTATGTGCCGCAAGTCGGCTTGTATGTTGCCAATGTTGCTATGCAACGGTCACCTGTGGCCAAACACAGCGTTGCATGTGTAGTTATGGGGTTGCTGGCAAGCGCTGGTGTGCTCTGAATACGCTGGACAACATTTATAGCCCTCAAATTTATTTTCCTAAATGCCAACTGCATAACAAGCCATTCGATTTCTGAGGTTAACTCACCGCCTTTAATCTGCAGTCGACATCTTCTAATATTTCCTTACAAGAAACAACCGAGTCGACACCTTCAAAGTTTACAACGCATCATCTTGTGGCTGTCATGTTGTCTGTTTTTGGCATTACAATTATTGTTGTTGTTTTAAATACTCAAATCTTCTTTTCAATCGGACCGTCCAAATGCAACGTTAACGTCTTGTTTATTGCTGTGCAACAATCCGATTTCGGTAAAATTTGTTAAGCAAAGTGTAAATGCTTGTTACGTTCACGCAAAACCTCGTTCAGCCACAGACCAAGCAAATGCATCCCTGCCGTTACAGTTTCGACAATACGAGTTTGCACAGATTCATTGTTATCTATTTTATTTGCATTTACTTACATATTTGTAGATGCATACAAGAGAATGAAGACGTTTAGTTGGAGTATAATAATTACAGTCAGTCTTAAAAGAAAACGTACAGTTTGGGCAAACTTACCTAAAGGTGTGAAGAAATTGTAAATCAGTCAAAAATTACTTTCAGCTGCGAATTTCACTGCATTTAGACTTTTTAAACTTTATCGCTAGGGTTGCGAATAAATAATTCTTTTCTACTTAAATCGATTTTTTTTAATTATCGATTTTTTTTATCAACTTTATTTAATTAATTTTTTTAATTTATGGTTTTTTTGTATTGATCTTCTTTCTTTAAATTATCGATATTATTAATGGCACACGTCGATTTTTGATAAATCGACTATTTTTTTGTATATATTGATATTTTGAATCGATTTGATAAATGCTAAATAGTGATTTCTAATTTATCGATAATGTTTTTGTAATTATTGATTTGTTTGGATCGATTAAATAATGGTAATCATCGATTTTTAATGAATTCGATTACTATTTTTTGATAAATCTTATTAGTTGTTTATATCGATTTTTAATAAATCGATCCTTTTTTTTTTGTTATTATTGATATTTTTGGACCGATTTTATTAGTAGTAAACCTCGATTTTTAATGAATTTATTATTGTTTTTGCATTTATTGATTTTTATAGATTGAAACTCGATAAACTATTAAAGGTAAGCATCTAGTTTTGATGAATCGATTATTTTTTTAATTATTGATTTTTTTGCTGCATTTTAATAGCAAGCATCAATTCTTAATGAATCCGTAATTTTTTTTTGTGTAACTATCGATTATTTGGATCTATTTTATTAATTCGATTTCAATGAATCCACAATTTTTATTGTAAATATTGGTTTTTTGGTTCGATTTGATTAATAGCAAATATCGATTTTTAATGATTCACTTCTTGTGAAGCTTGATTCTAGTCAATGTTTGTTAGCACTGAATATTTGTGGCAATTGTCTATTTTAGGTCTATTAGTTAAACTCAGAGTTGAAAAACTAATTATATTTGTAAGTTTAAGACCAAACGATTTCCGGCATGAATTAATTACTCATACAATTTTTTTTTACTAATACGTTTAATAAAAAAATTTCATAAAAAAATCTATGTATGAACAAAAGTCGATTATTTTCTATATACAACAAAAATGTATTATTTTTTATATAAAAATCGTTTATTCACATCTTGATTTATTTGCAATAAAAAGAAATCGGTTATTAACTGGATTTCCCATCCCTATGCCTTTAAAATTTAGGCTCAAATCATTAGTGGTGAAAATTTCATCGAATTTGATCGTAGACTTTTTAAGAAATCGGAATTTGAAAAATTTTTGGTTTCAGTGTCAGTTCCATGCCTTGATATACAAGGTGGCGCAAAAGTAAGCTTCCGATGTTCAGCATATCGGTTGTGGCACGTGCAGTGTGTGCTGTTGCACCGTCTGGTTGGAACCACATGTTTTCCAATCCCAATTCATCAAGTTGCGGCAAAAAGAACTCATTGATCATTGCTCTGTAGCGCTCACCATTCACAGTAACCGTTTGGCCCCGACCGATTATTGGTCAAATAAATAGTCAGCAATATTCCGCGTTCTGGAGCAGCGTAGCGTAACATTATTTATTGACGTGTATTTCGCATGTGTTTACTACACAAATGTCAAAACAGAACTGACTTTAGGGGCCAATCGCAAAATTTATAGCATTTTCTGATAGGAGGATTACTTTTGCGCCACCTTGTATAATAAGTTATACAACTTTAAATCAAAGAAATTTCAATACAAGGATGAATTCAAAATTTGGTTTATTGGAAAGCTAACTATTGTTACTCGAATTGAGTTCTGCACTTGCATTAATCGCTGGAGTTGTCGATGAACGATAAACTAAAAATGTTGTTTTCAATTTTATAAATGTATGAACATATCCAAAAGTTTTAAAATATATATTTTTTTTCAAAAGTTAAAAAAAAAGTGCCATAAAAATGCTATTCTCGAAAGAGATCATGTAATAATAACATTTAGAAAAGTTATTTGGTAACAGAAAGCAACATACTTCGTAGATTACCCGCAAGAACCGATGACTTCATATATGCTTTAGCCGCTCGTTAATATTTTAATAGTCGAAAAAAAAGTTGCAAAACTCCGCTTTTAAGCTGAAGCTTATCTTGAAGGGGTTTCGAGACATTTTTTTATACTTAAAAAAACACGGGTTTTTTATTTTAACTTTGTTATTTGACATCCGATTTATATAAAATTAATGCTAACATTTTAGGCTTGAGGAGCTCAATATTGCCTTCTAATATCGTTTTGAGCTCTGTAGTCGTTTAATGATGAGAAATATTGTTCAAATTTGAGAAAAATTTCCAAAATAAATGTAAAAAAATGTTAAAAATAAAGAACATTAAAAATATGGCAAAACAGTCAGTGTAGACTTTGGAATGTTGTATGTTTTTGTGAGTGACTGTATATTTCGTTTGTGTACGACACAATCGTTTTCATTCTTGTTTAGCATCTGTTGCAACAATATGGAAATTTCATTGTATCTAATACATAAATTTGTAAATGCACCTAAACACTGAGAACATGCATTGACTACAATTACAAATTTATGTTTATGATCAAATGCAGTCGCCCTCTGCTGATAAATTGTTAAATACAAATTAAACATACCGAAAGGAATTCATTTATGTTACGAAATCGATTGGCAACAACTTTACTTATGACTGAACAATATTGTTAGACAAGGCCTACCACACTTAAGATACCGGGTTCAAATGACGGGAGAAGTAGGTTAGGTTAGGTTAGTTTGAAGTGGCTGCCATGAGGGCACACTTAGGCCAGTGTCAGAAGGCCCGTTGTGATACCACGTAGAGACACCGTTACACCTCCTCGTCGAACCAATTTGAACACTTGATAAATGCCATTAAGTCCTTGATGTCATACTCCGCAATCTGGCGAATGTTGTCCAGGAAGGGAGCTCCCAGGCAGCGCCGCCTGACGCCGCTAAGTGCAGGGCAGTTGCAGACGAGGTGCCCCACCGTTTCCTCTTCTTTTCGTCTTTGCAGCTCCTGCAGCAACGACGATATGGGACACCTAGCCTCTCCGCGTGCCTCCCAATAAGGCAGTGCCCAGTTAGTATTCCTATTAGCTTGGAAATATCAGCCCTTTTTAGGGTGTAGATTTGTCGAGACCTCTTGGAATCCCTTTTTGGCCAGGTTTGTTTGGATATCCTGCACCCTTTCCATCTTTCGTTGGCTAGTCGATAGGTATGTTCTTTTAGCAGTAGCCTGCATGTGGCAAAGGGTATACCCACGCGTTCTTTATCAATAAGAACCTGCTTGGTAGTGCCCTGCTAGCAAGCTCATCTTCCCTACAGTTTCCCTCAATGTCCCTGTGACCCGGGACCCACGTAAGGTTCACACAGTTCGGCTTGGCCATCTCTTGGAGAGATCGGCGACAGTTTAGCGAGAGAAGTTACATAAAAAAAGAGATGTTAAAAACATTTTAAAGGCTACCTTTATATTTATGACGCCAAAAAACATCAACAAACAAAGACAAGGTATCGGTGAGTTTTAGATTTGAAACTTTAATCGTCCCACTGTAATCAATTTATAAGCTTTGAAAATATAGAGGTGGAGTGCAATCATATACTTTAAATGTTTTGTTAACTGCCGAACTACAATTTGCGATTCTGAATAAAAATCGATTACCTTAGTTTGGAAACGTGTATATATATTTTCAAATCTCGATTTCGATGCCCGCTGTTCGGTGGTGCTCGGACGTAGTGCGTCTATATCTATATGAGGCTTAGATTACTCTTATTAAGGTGCATTTGTGTGATGGATAGATAGATAGAGAAACCGTATAGCTGTTCGATGCTCTTGCTATTGGTGGAGTCGGGGATTGGACAAAGAGGATGAAAGTAGTGTATGATCCTTGTTAGTGGTAATTATCACAGTTGGTTAAGCCGGTGAATTATCATCTTTGGTGGGCATGCATAGTTGATGAAAGCATATATAGGTGCATATACATATTTCACAGCCTACTACGCATTCAAAGAAATCGAATTCAAAATAGTGTACAACACAGTTGGCACCCTGTTAACAATTATTACTGGATATATTCTGTAATATGGATGGCCATATGTTAAATTTAAAGCCGTTAGCTTACTGGGAAGTTTCTCAAAACGTTTTTCACTTATATCGATCAGAGCGCCACCTAGTAGAATTTTCTTTTCAGCAATTCATACTGTCATCGTGTCCTAACCTATGTGCTAAGTCTCAAGACCCTAGATCGAGAGGATGTTAGTTAAATACGACGACAAGACTCCCAATTTCAAACGATTTTTCAAAATATGCAGATCCGTGCGCCATCTACCGAAATTTTTTAATAAAATATTACATTTCCACCTGGTTCTGAAGCAGGTGTTCAGTTTCAAGTCTCTAGCTTACCTCGAAGTTATTCAAAAATCGATCGAAAGATTTACCTTATTTTTCAGCGATTCTCAATTATCTTGATCAGCGCCCCACCTATCGGAATTTTGAATTTAAAGAATTATATTGTGGTCGTATCCTATACTATCTGCTAAGTTTAAGGTCCCTAGGTTAAGGGGAAGTTAGTTAAAAATCGATAGCAAGATTCCGAATTTCAAACGAATTTTCAAAATATATAGATCCGTGCGCCATCTACCGAATTTCTTTAAAGAAATATTGCATTGTCACCGGGGCTTGCATTATGTGAGAAGTTTCGAGTTTCTAGCTCACTCAGAAGGTACTCATAAATCGATAGCAAGATTCCCCACCGTTTTTCAGCGATTTTCAGTTTTCTTGGTAAGCGCGCAATCTAGCGGAATTTCGTGTACAAGGTATTACATGGCATTTCATTGCTGATCTATGTGTCAAGTGTCATGGCTCTAGCTTACCGGAAAGTTACTTAAAAATCCGTCGCAAAATACAAAATTTTAAATGAATTTTGCGTATATTTCGACACGTGCGCCAACTATCGGATATTTTTTTGTCCACATTGCATTGTCACGGAGTTCGGAACTATGTTCTCTACAAAGGCTTTGCAAGATTCCGAAAATTCGTATGGAAATGAGCGTACAAATGTTCGAAAAATTAGGTCGGCTCTTCGGCAGTGGTTGGCAACCCTCCGAGCGTATTTCTGCCATAAAAAAGGCTTCTCAGAAAAATTGATATGCATTTCCAGTTGCCTTTCGGAGTTGGGATATAACGTGTAGGTCCCGCCAATTTGTAGGAAAAACTAGAAGCAGCACACCACAAATTGCTAGAGAAGCTTGGCCTTCATCTCCTCGGAGGTATATCGTGGAAAATATATTTTTTTATTTGTTAGAAAAATACTTATATTAAAGGAAAAATAAATGTGACAAGAAAATTCTTGAGGGAAAGTGTTAGGAACCACATCAACCGCTTTTTTGGTGTGAACCTTCAGCAAGCAAAATAAAATATGAAAAACTGCTAAAATGAGAAGCCTTCTTGTATAAAACCCAAGAGGTTATCACCGTTGCATAGGGGATATTGTGTACACCGATGCAGGTCACATTAAGAACCACTTCAAAGAAGACCTATCTCGATTTAAGCTTTTAAAAGTTTGTCAAAAAAATTTTATATGACTTACCGGATGTCGTTAGAATGACAAGAGAAATAGGAGAAGAGAAGGATGGACATGTGAAAGATATACAAGGCGGAAGGTACATAGGTGGCGATGGTGCTGCAGTTGAGGCCATTCCTGCATCGTCGGATCAAACGATTGTTGTAGGTATTGTCGGATCTCACCATTGTTGCTTGTTAAGTTGTTCCGCAAGGAGTCAGTTAAGTATTTCATTGTAGCTCTTTGAGCATTTATGCCTCGCTGTTAACATGTTGATCGGCCGATAAAACACGGCTAGTGGCGAGAAGAAGTGGAAAAGTGAGGTTGCATTAGCACAAACCCGTGAAATTCGATTTAGATAAATCTACGCGATAAGCCTGTGTCTAGTAGCAACCACACTAAATGCGTTGGCGCATTGGAGACTTGAAGTGTCTCGCTGCCAATGTACCAATGCGCATGCTCCTTTGCTTTCAAAACCTGATTTTAGCTTGTTTCCACATTCGAGGAGACATAACGATCTCCACTTCAGGTGCTTTTAAAACTCGTTTGTGCATTTGATTTTATCATTGTTTGTACCGTCCGTGTTTAGCAGTTAGCGTGGCTGCAAACTAGAACAGGCTGAAACTCCCCCAGCGTTATCTAAAGAATTTAGCGTTCTCCTTGTAGTAGCGGTAGCAACCCACATGCTGTGTCTTTCCTAATGCGTCGTGCAAATGGACTGCGCGAACGCATAAATCAATAGCAAATTGATATCGAAACGCTTAACGAGACGCGCCAAGTTGTAGATAAATACAAAAACCGTCGTTAAAAGCAACGACAACAACAAAAACCGGCTTGGAACACGCTGCTTGCTGCTACTAATTTGTTTTCGAATTAAGAAGACCCTAAGAAGTATTTATGTAGCCGATCGATTGGAGATGGTTTGTGAGCTTGCTGCCACTTCAGTTGCTATTTATTACTGCTGCAAGCTAGGGGTGTAAATAAATAATCGATTTTTTCTTGAATCCGTTATATTTTTGATTATAAATTTGTATAGATTCTATTATCGGTTATTAATAAACATCGATTTTTAATCAATCTATTATAAAACTTGCACATTTTTAATAGGTTTTGGTAAATAGTGCGACGGATGAAAAAATGCCTAAAACTATGTTCACACTTCAGCTGAAAACACATAGTTTTGAAAACACATAGAATTGATTTTAGTCAATCTTTATTCTAATCAACTGTTGGGTAACACTGAATATATATAGCAATTATTTATTTTAGGTTTATTGTTTAAACACAAACCTTAGGGAAAAATTTGTTGTATTTTTAGGTTTCAAGACCAAATCATTTCCGTTTTATTTATTCTAATATTTATCAGTTAACTAAATGTTTTATTTCTTACAATTAAAATAACAATTCATACTAGTTCTTGACATTGTATGAACAGAAAATATAGCTAGTGATGTATAAATACTTTATTTTTAAGGTTAAAAGGTTGTTGTTTCTTACTCTAAGAAAATTTCTATGGAAGTATCCATTTGTAAAGCTTCGTAATACTTTTATATTTTCTATGAATTTGGGATTTATTTTTTAGCATTATTTTCATCAAAGACTGAATCGTAACCGTAACAGATTATAACCGATTCTTTTTGAAAGCGAAACCAGAACAAGACTGAAATCGAAATAAATGTTAAAGAAAGAAACCGGAACCGAAACCAAAGTAAATGTTGCAGAACGAAACCGGAACCGAAATCGAAACCGGGACGTTATTTTAATCGGTTTCGTACCTAGATTTTTACTGTAGTAATTTTGTATAACAACAATTGAATTTAAGGTTACTTTTGTAAAATCGCAGAGTAGGTGGCACTGGTTTTGAAAATGAAGGGGGCTACAGATTGATACAAAATATAAAAAAATTTTTGATTTTTCCAAATCACACAAGAATATGAGGAACAACAACAACATAAGCTTTGCCCACAAACCACAAGCTTCATTAAACAAAATTAAACAAACAAGACTAATATTAGAAGGGCTACGAATACAAGAACGAATAAATGACTGTGTAAACTTCAAAGAACACATTGACAATATCAATTGTGCCTATTCCATGGCAATAAAGCGAAGGAAATGTACGGAAAGGAAGACGTGTGTGCAAACAAGCTGACCATTTATTTTTGGAAAAAAATTTTATGTTAATTTTGATGTAATTGCAATATTTGTTAATTGAATGTCAATTAACTATACAAACAAATTATGTTGTTTTAATAAATTGCAGACCTCCCTGACCACCCCACCGGCCAAAAAGCTCAAAATAAATTTACCACAAACAAAATTAAACACTGGCCCAATTTAAAATTACCGAAAAAATTTAAGTTCACCACTAGATTTTGTACTTAAATTTTTTGTATTATAACTCTGATATATCTAAAGGTATCAGAAAGGTATTTTTTCAAAAATATGAATTTTTAAATTTTTCTCAAAATGTTTAATTTATTTTAACTTTCTTTTCTTGCAATAAATATTTTGAATATGCTTAAATTTTTTCTTTTGTACATTTTGATTTTTTTGTAAAACAATTCAAAAATTCATATTTAAAAAAAAAAAAAAAAAAAATACATGCTTCTGAAAACTTTAGGATAGCTTTAGATATTTGAGAGGTATAATAAAAAGAAATTGAGTCCAAAATTTGATGCCGTTCATGAATTTTTTTGATTTTGAAAAATTAGAATTTTTAAAATTCATATTTTTGAAAAAAAAAACACGCTTCTGAAAACTTTAGGATAGCTTTAGATATTTTAGAGGTATAATAAAAAGAAATTGAGTTCAAAATTTGATGCCGTACATGATTTTTTTGATTTTGAAAAATTAGAATTTTTAAAATTTATATTTTTGAAAACAAAAAACACGCTTCTGAAAACTTTAGGATAGCTTTAGATATTTGAGAGGTATAATAAAAAGAAATTGAGTCCAAAATTTGATGCCGTTCATGAATTTTTTTGATTTTGAAAAATTAGAATTTTTAAAATTCATATTTTTGAAAACAAAAAACACGCTTCTGAAAACTTTAGGATAGCTTTAGATATTTGAGAGGTATAATAAAAAGAAATTGAGTCCAAAATTTGATGCCGTACATGAATTTTTTTGATTTCGAAAAACTAGAATTTAAAAAATTTTTTCTTTAGCAGAACTTTGTTTTATGATAAAAGAAAACTTTTCTCCAAATGTTATTCAAATCGAAAGTGATCGATGACAACTATGTGACGATTTGACAACAATAACAAGGTCAAGACCAAGAATAATATTTTTTGTGAAAATTATTTAAGTTTCTGATAATTTTTTTTTTAATAATTTAAAGTACTTCTTCGAGTTGAAGAACAAAATTTACGGGCAGCTGCTTTACTTCTTCATTAGATAAATTTTGGCAGGCTCTGTTAAACAGTAAGCTATCAGAACGATTATTTTCTGTCAACTAAACTTCTTCTTCTATTTAGTTTTACTGCCCCTCTATCCGTTTTTGACACTCCGAATGTGCTCTTTGGTTTAGTTTATTTTCTAATCTAGCTTTACTGATACATCGAACAGGCGTTTTTCGTATAAAAAATCGATTTTTTAAAAATCCTTTTATCTTTAAACAAATTCAATTTCTCCATCTCAAGGTTACATCCCTACTACACGCAACCGTTTTTCAGGTGTCTTGTGCTGATCTTTGTTATTTTGTTTATTTATGCACGAAGCACGCTATTGCCATTTGATGCATGCCACCAATGAGTGCGTACTTGCTTAGCTATTCATTGTATGTGTGTGTATGTGGCACGCCGCAAAGCGCTTAATTGCCTTGTGAATTTCTTGCCACACATTCAGTTATGACATGTAAAATATTTTTGCAAATGATTTTTCTTTGATCCCTCATCACAGCGGCGTAATTCAAATATTTACTTTGACATATTGTTGTTGCTGCTGCTGCGCTGCTACCCCTTCTGCTGCCGTTGCACGTCTATTTTTGTCATCCATGACATGAACTCACCGGAAAATCCTGTCAATTTAGTGCATCTTTAATTTAGTGTTGTTGCTCTGGCGCTGCCACTGCCACTTGCACTTCTGTATGTGCGACATGCCACATGCCATAGGCCACATGGGCTCAAGTATGTAGATATTTGGCTATTTTCCAGTTTTGTGTTTCATTTAGATGAATGGATTGCGTAGAACGAGCTGACGAAGAGACACACACACAACTCGGCTCTACACTTTTATACCCCTCATGAATATGATTTGGTATTATAACATTGAACCGATGTTTGTAAGTATGAGAGGAAGAAGATACAGACCCACCAATAAGTATACCGAAATGATCAGGGTGCTGTGCTAAATCGATATAGCCATGTTCGGCTGTCCGTCTGTCTGTTTGAACGAAAGCTAGTCTCTCAGTTTTACAGTTAACTCGCTGAAGGTTAGTATCGGGCCGTCACTTTGTAATATATTAATCAATAGCTGGAACAAACAAGATCGGACCAAGACAACATATAGCTCCCATACAATCAATTGTTTCGATAAGCGGGGTTTGGGCTATGTATCCGTCAAATTTTGCACGGTTCGTACTGATCGGATACTGACAACTGTTTTCATGAAAGGTATAAAGCCTTCGGCACCACCGAAGACAGCGCTCTCTTTACTTGTTTGATTAAAATTTTGCGCACTTTTTCTTAATTTTATTCAATCTCGCAAGCGTATTAGAGGATATTCAATGTGAAGCTGCAACAACGAATGCGTTTTGAAAAATATAAAATTTGATGAGAAAGAAGAAAATCTAAGTTCGAGTGAAACCGTTTATTATATACCTAGTAGTGATCTATTACGGCATACGAATTTACGCAGGTCTATTTTATTACTTTTCAGTTCGTATTTTAAAAGCAGCTGATTGTTTTCAATAAAAACATTTCTGTTATGAGTTTTGAGTGGTATAAAAATTTATTTGTATATAAATAGCTTCCCTATCAATAACTGCTAACCACATTTTTTCAAAATACCAATACATGCATATTTTGTGTTTGAAAAATTTGCGTTCAAATTGACAGACAGACAGAGGGACGGAGAGACGGACATGGCTAAATCGACTCAGCTCATCGTCCTTATTATTTCAGTATACTTACTGATGGGTCATCTCTTCTTCTTCTCATACTTACAAACATTTTATGGTTATGAAAATCAAAAGAGATATATAAATTCCGTATTGGATTGGATATTTTGCTTGTGTGTTATACGATTTGCCTAATTTTTGTCAGGGTATACCACATACTAATGAAAAGCAGCTGCATAATTTTCATTGAAATATCTAGTCGCCTTTGAAAATAGCAGAATGTTTATGCTTGAAAGTGGGCGGCGCCACGCCTACTTCCCCAAAGTTCACAAATTTTTTTTGCGGTTGAGTTTTTCAAAGTTTATTATATGTGCAAGATCTTATTGATATAGCTTGCATAATTATAGAAATATCGCGTTTCGATTAAAAAAAGTTTCTTTTTCAGAACTATGTTACAAAACTAGGCGTGGCCGTTGACCGATTTCGCCCATTTTTACAACAAAGAGTTACCTTTATATACTAAACATTTTCGCCAAATATCGTTCCGATAAATCAATTTTTGCTAGAGTTATGGCATAAAAAGTTTAGTGGAATAATCCACTAAAAAGGGGCGGGGCCACGCCCATTTTTGAAAACTTATATTTTTCGACTTTCTTCGTTGAGGGAAACTTTGAAAGTAAAATAAAAATGATATAAAGCTAATTTACGCAAAATTATTGCCTATTATATATATCTATGATCCTTTTCGAAATCTTTCATATAAAAGTAGGCGTGGACCTTAACCGACTTCGCACATTTTATCCAGAAACATTGCTTGTATTCATGGAAATCTGTGTGCCAAAGTTTATTTCGATATCTTGAACGGTTTTTGATTTATGATTAACATTATTTCAAAATTTGACACAATCAGAAGTAGGCAGTGCCACACCCATTTTCAAAAATTTCTTAAACAATTTATTTTCTGCCTAAACATTAATGTACACACCAAATTTAATCCTTATAAGTGTATTATGTACTGAATAATCGCTTTTTTTGCATTTTCGAAAATAATATATACATAAATAGTGGGCGTGCCTGCCTTCCGATTTCGCCCATTTAAAATAGCGATCGGAGATGAGTGCCAAGTAACCTGCATACCAAATGTCATTAAGATATATCAGAATTTACTCAAGTTATCGTGTTCACAGACGGATGGACGGAAGGACATGGCTTAATCAATTTCTCTTTTCCTATTGAACATTTTGTCAATATCTATCTCGATTCGCTTATGCCGTTACGGTAGTATACCGTTAGGCGAATGAAGTTAATATATCTTGTGTGCGTAGCACTACTAGGTATAAAAATAAAATCGCAACGCATGAATTGAAATTCCCAATGTGCGCTGTATACGCGATAAATTCGATTTGTTTTTATTGTAGATAGATATAACAACATTAAACTCAATTCATTCATCGAGCGCTGTGGCACCAAAAATAAAATGCTCAACAGCAAGAGGCAATAGCCAACGGTTGATGTGCGAACGTTGCATGCCACATTTGCAACACTCATGACAAGTGCTTTGCAGTGAGTTCATTCATTCATTGGTACAGCTTGAGAGTAGCGGTCGCGCATGGCGGGTACATGATTTCTAAATTTACATTGGAAATAGTGTCGAACAGTGCATGTTGTTGTTGTTGCATGCGAGTAGTGCGGGCCTAATACTTTGGGCGAAACGCAAATCCCAAACACTAAATTCGAATGGTCTGTAGTTGTTTGTGGCATGTGGCAGCTGCAGAGGTACTATTTCTATGTTTGTATGTATTTACCGTTTGCTTGCGCTTTTCTTGTTTTTGGATTATTTGTCGACAAAACACTTGGCAATTAACGCAATGCGTGCGCTACCGTAGTGAAAGTGGTTGGCAATGCTGGCAGCACCGGAAGACCGCAAATTCCATGGTAGCTCAACATAATGAGCATCCACAGTGGCAGCTGTCAGTGCGGGGTCGCACATAAGCAAATAGAAAAAACCACGCTGTCACAACAATATAACAAGAACAACAACAAAGACATATAACAAATTTAAGCAAGAATAATATTAATATTGCACTTTGCGTGCGCGATTATTTCAATTCGATTCACTACGCTGACACAGGAATTTCTCTTGCACAAACGCATTTGTATGTGTGTGTCAGTGTGTTTGTGTACGAATGTGCAATGCATGGAATGTATGTATGTCCCCTGCAGTCAAACCAACTAGTTGCAAACTACTTTACAACTAGTATATGCACCAAGCCCAACTAGTCAGCCAACTGTCATAGTTCCATATAAGCAACTGGTATTTTTAACATGGCGTTGTCCTACGAGATGTCAATTATCAGATTTCGACCTGAAATACTAGTTTTTATATAGTGTAAATATACTAGTATCATACTGGTCATAAAATCCCAGTTTCATAGTAGTTCAAAATGGAAGGAAATGTACTTGTAAAATTGCAGTCTAACCATACCAGTATCATACTAGTTCGAAAAAGATAAAAGAATACTAGTCCAAATGTGGAGCAAAATGTCTAACAGGGATTAAAATAAGAAATTGGACTCATCAATACATCATTTTAATTTTTCATCATTTTGGCTGTGAAAAACCCGATTTGCGAGTGCAAAACATAAACTATATCTTTGGGATATTTCATAAGCTGGCTGCGAATTATAATAGCATGCAATGCAAATGAAATAAACGAGAGAAATAATTACAGCTCATGCCGCTTAAGCACATACTATGAAAATGTTAGTCGTATACTATTTAGTATGAGTTGAACTTTTTCTGACAAGTATGATTTCAACCAGCAAATTAAAGTTGTATTCCAGTATCGACGAGACTTTTTCTGACTTGTATGTTTTCAACCAGAAAATTATAGTTGGACACTAGTATGTTTACGGACTAGTTTGAAATTTCACTGCAGGGTCATTACAGTATTTAGGTATGCCCTGTAAGAAAAAGCTCTGATTATTCATTGGCGCGCCTCTCGACTATCACGCCTGCGCTTGCAGATTCGAACGTAAGTCTTCGGACAATTCATTTTAATTTTTTTATTTTATTTTTCTTAAATAAAATAATTTTTTTTTTTAAATGTTTACTTGTACTTCTAATCTCAAACAATATTTTTTTTCAAAATTTTTACATCACATTCTTCAATTATTTTCTGCAAAGAGCTATTGCTTAACTCTTGCTGCAACAGAAATGATGTTTTGGTGAAAAAAATACAATAATTGTTTTATTATAATCATAAGAAATTAGATTTTTGCTGATTTCCGTTTTCTTAGTTGTTGTCGAATAGATTTTTAAAATTTTTTACCATTTTGGCACATGTTTTCGAAATAGAGAGTACGAAAAATTCTACAATCGAAAGGGGAATAAATAAAATCGGAAGGGAAAAGAACTGAACTCGAACAACGAGTGTGTTCTAACTACTCGAAAGAGAACACATTTTTTTCTGTTTAATAGCATTACAGAGAAACAAACTGCGGCTTCGCTCACCAAAGTTCGGTTCGGTTTCGGCAAAAAAAAAAAACAAAAAGAACCGAACTTTGGCGAACATATGTATCTAAATTTTGATTAACTTAAACATTTCATAATGCTTAGTTTTAAAATATTTGTATTTTAACGTGTCACCCTGTGTTCTTTCGCATTAAAAAAATTGCAGAATCACATCAAAAATTACCTTTTTTCTCTAGCAAAAATATTCAGTGCTCCAGGTCAGCTCCTTGTGTACCATGTCAAGTACGAGATCTAGGGCATACGTATAAGTAAAAATGAATTGGTCACCTGTTTTTTATATTCTATACTGGTCTCATCCTGCATCTCTTTCTATTCGTTAAAAGATAGGAATTCGCTTCGTACCGGATTGGTCGCCATATTGAAGACCCGTACTGAAGTGTCACATTTGTTTTGATACAGAATAGGTGTGTTCCAATCAGGAGTGATCCAGATCCAGATAGAACTTTTGCATGTTTCTTTAGTTTTTTGTAGTAGATTTATTGACAGCCAACCCTTATTTGCTTGGTAGCACAGACACATCTATACACAAACAACTCTCATACAACTGATCCGTATCGTTACCGTGAGATCTTGATCGTGATACTGATCTGGATAGCTGATTGGAACGCAACTAATGTGTTTTCTTTATACCGATAGTTGAAATCGGCGGCAAGTTGAAAATATCAATAAGCTATTGGTTTTGCAATATTATCAGAGAGAGAACCTAAGAAACTATATGAGGATTTGTTGATTTTGTTTTCGTAGCAGCAATTTGAGACAGGATATGGCTTAGGCACGCGCAATGTTAATTACCGTTTTTGAGTGGAAAAAGTGTTACCAGGCCCAGGATATTAGCTACCTTTAGTGTATCATCAGCGTATCTCTGCTGGCAGTGCGAAAGCAGCCTTTTTTAGAATATTCCAAAAACGTCTTGGTTTACAATTTGACTGGCGAATTTCTTAAAATGTGGTCGAAATCCCATCTTAAAATTTAGAAAAATACGGAGTTCAATTTAGATTGATCGCTTTCAAACCGGCGCTCACTCTACAATACACAGTTAAATTGCGTTTAAATCGAACTAGTTCTCATGAGAAATTTCGGTAATTTACTGAATTCCCTGCAGGGGTTATCATCATAGATGGGCAGTTTGCATAGCCATTCTAAACAAAGTTTATTACAGCTTAACTATTTCTATTAAAATCCATTTACATACCGGATAGCACTAAAAAAGATTAGAGCCAGAATACCAATACCTGATCTGCATTCCAACAGAAGACATCAGAGGGAATAGAAGCCGTGCTAAGTATGTAAAAGACATGGCTCAGGCACGGATTATTCACAGAAATATGAAAGACGAAAGTGCAAGTACTAAAAAGGGGGGGCGGGGGGGGGGAGCTAGGGAAATCTAAACTCGCCATATGTGTACCAGCCAAAATGCTCGAAAAGCTACACAAGTCAGTTTCAGGCCTGGGAAAAGAACTTTAGGCGCATTTGATAACGTCCTTAGTAATGTGCAGAGGCAGTAAAGAAGAGTAATACCAAATGTAGTTGTTGTTGTTGTAACGGGGGTGTGTTGTCGAAAGCGACAGTCCTTTGCCGGATATGAACCCGGTACGCTCCGGTACTCCCTTGCAGTACTACCCGACTGTCGTGGTAGCGATTTGTTTTGACCAGTGTAACCTTCTAGGTCATGTCTCCCTCCTTCGGTAAGGAAGGAAAAGATGGGTAATGAGAGGTGAGAGGCATCATATACGTAGATCAGTCATCGAGTTGCACGTCATTAGCTTTGTGCATAGTAGTCGCCTCTTACGACCGGTATGCCTACCTCGGGCACATTCTCCCCAAATCCCTAATCCGCAGGGTTAGTCGAGTTGTGGGCCTCGCAACCTTATTCGCAAGCAACAGCGCAAGATGTCCATACATGCAGGCGGCCTTAGAGCAGCGGTTTCAAGTCCCGTGTTACCGTGTACGTAATCAGTAGTTATTCAAGAGATCGCAGACTTGTGAACACAACTTCAGAGAGTTCGGGGCTCAGCAGTGTTACATGCGGAGCAGAACAAGGTTCAATTCTGATGCTACATGCATAGTCGGATAAGCAGACGACATTTGACGTAATCTTTAACTGCCGGAATACATAAGAAGTACGTAGAAAGCTGAACCATGTTTTGATATGTTCAAAAAAGTAGCTGGACTTGCATGACATGAAAAAAATTACGTAAGGCTATAAATTGGTTTCAAAACCCTCTCCGGAACCATAACACCAATATTAGACTCTCGAATTAAATAAGCGGCACAAAATCGTTCATCATGCAACTGAGAAGGCCAAGTAGGCTGATACCAAACAGCGAAGGATCTATAGAAGGCGATAGGAAGCTTCTAATGAAGATTACCCTACCCACTCTTATCTAAGGCTTCCAGCTATGGGCAGACACACTTCAGATAAAGAACCGCTGTAAACTCATGAAAACTGTTGGACGCTCTAGAAGTATGGAAACCAATTAGCAACTTTATAGAAACCACGCCCGAGGCAAAAAAATGCGGGACCTGGACGCATTTACAGCAGATGGCCCTCAAAAAATGAGAAACATTAAAAGCCAGTCTGAAAAAATATGGAAAAGGTACCGGGGTGGGCGATGTTTCCAAAATTTGTGGAAGTTTTTTGATCCATGGACACACCGGTTGGTGCGACGGCATCATCTATGGTGCATTAGCCACTTTTTCATTCCCACACCCAAAAAAAAAGATAAAAAAACTGGAAATCCATTTAAATGATTTCCAAGCCTCAGAGTAAGAGGAAGCGAGGAATGAGGAGAGAGAGAGCACAGCGAATCAATTTTGGGGAAGGAGAACCTCTCGCGCGTCTCCTAGCACACTCTGCGGCTTGCGAACATACATAGCTATAACAGTTCGAATCAGAAACTTCGGCTTACCTATCGCACCGTGCGCACAAGAAGAAAACGAAAAAAAATGAGCCCACAAAAAAAAAAAAAGAAAAAAATAAAGCATACGGGAATCGAGGTCACATGTGGAATTGTATTAATTTTTTAGTGCGCGACCATGAAGCGCAAACTGCCCATCTATGACATGTTCATACATATGAACTTATGTGCCTCGACATATTTAGGAATTTGAGATGTTGTTGCATCATTAATCTTGTCGCGTGCTTATTCGCTAAGCATTCTATGTGTGGCAGAAGCTTTTCTATGGATACGAATTACTTACGATTACTTTCCTGTTTGTTTGTCCACAATCTCATGAAATTGTTTTTGTTGTGAATAAACTGGCAGTTGTTGCAATTTGCTTCTGGTAATTATTTTATTTTAACTCTTTCATTTGCCTTAAGATGTTTCTGTTGAAACTATTTCCTGGACACAAAGAGTTGGTATTGGTCGATGTCGACCAAATACAGAGTCGAAGACTGGAAAAAGTGGTTTGAATGCAGAGATATGACTCTATTGTATCTGACAACAGGGGGTTTGAACAAGGCCATATTTAATTTTAGCATCTTTACAGCTTCTTAAGAAAGCACGAAAATTGATTTAAAAGTTTAAATTTTCATACAAACTTATCATCAGATTTTTGCATGTGTGAAAATTACTAGAATATATAAACATAACTAAAAAGCAGTTCGACATAAAAACTAGAGTTCGTTAAGCCACATCTAAAGTAGTAGATGTATGCAACCTACTAGAATATTCATACCTGGTGGTGGTTCACAAAGTAATAGAGGGCAATAAGAGAGGTGATAAGCTGGCAATCAAGATCTACGGGCAAGAAAATTACAAAATAACCGTATCTGGAGTTCGTACAATTTTAGGAATAGTTAAAGGGAACATTTGAAACTTTAGCTTGAATAAGACACCGCAAAAGTGGAAGAGCACCACTACTTATAAGGCATATGACCAGGCTACAACGAAGAGAGACAGATGGGAGTTTAAATAGATCTAGATGTGAGTCTCAACAAATTAAAAAAAAACCTAAATTCCAAGCAACAAAATTGGTAGCGAAGCTCGGCCGTAATCTCCTCGGAGGTATAGCTTGCCAAAATTATTATTCCTAAAGGCCTGAGGCCCATAAATATATATAGTAGTAGTCTTCAGTGGCCATTGGGTAATAGGCACGCTTGTGGAAATGTGAGTGATTCCTTATAATGACTACTGCTGAAGCTGTTAGTAAATAGTTCCAGACTACAGCAGCGAATGTGGGACCTTTTCCAGGTGAACTCCGGGCTTTATATGAGTAAGAGTCTTACTTTTAGAAGAATAGAGAATCGAAATTCTCTTAATTTTAGTAACGACTTAATCAATTTATTATGCGAAAGATGCCTTTTCGATGGATCAATAAAAATATTTTTGAGCAATTAGTTCAAGTGAAAATCATTTAAGATAGTATTTCAAATAAACATCTCCAGTATTCTCAAATATTTTTTTACATTTACATAGTCTCAAAAAATCTGTTGAATCGAATTATACGAAATTATATATTTTCAGCTGTAGTGTGAACATAGTTTTTTAATCCACAGCATATATGGCGCTATTTACAAAAATCGATTTAAAATATGTCATACTTATGATCGATTTATTAAAAATCGATACTAACCATTCATAAAATCTATGGAAAAACTCGATAGTTAACAAACAAATCGATTAAAGTAAAAGTCTATAGTACAAAGAAACCCGATTCATCTGACAATCATTAGTTGCAAAATATTCTATTAAATAATCGATTGAAATAAAAATCGATAGTTAAAAAATTTCTATTGATTAAAAGCCAACCGTAATGAGTAACAATCGATAATTGAAAAATATCATATTAAATTAAGCTACAGTAAAAATCGATATGTAAAAATATACTCGATTAAAGTATAAGTCGATTGTTGAAAAATAATTGATTCAAGTGCAAATCGATAGTTAAATATATAATACATTAAAGTAAAAATCGATATTTAAAAAAATCGGTTCAAGAAAAATCGATTTAAATTATTTAAAAAAATAATCGTTGCAAATATAAATTATTAACTAAAACCAATCGCTTAACCTCGATTTAAAGGTCGATGGTTAAAAAAATAATCGTTGCAAGCAAAAATCTACAGTTAAAACATAATCGATTCAAATATAAATGGATATTTAAAAAAAATCGATTATATTAAAAACGATACTTGAAAAACGATCGACAAAAGTCGAGAGTTAAACAATTAATCGATCCAAGTAAAAATCGACTAATGTAAAAATCAATAGTTAAAAAATGATCGGTGAAAGCAAAAATCGATAGCTAAGATCAACCGAGCAAAGCAAAAGTCGATGGTTAAAAAAATAAGCAATTCAAGTAAAAATCGATAGTAAAAAAAATAACCGATTTAATCAAAATGGGATATTTTATTCACAACAATTTTTTATATCCCATTTAGCATTCGCTAGATTTGGCGTTATGGCAGTAAAATGTCTTTTGATAAGCTACCTATCTACAACTAAATAATCAAAATACTGAACAAACTCTCTTCATTTGCGCCCATATTCAAGGCTATCTAACTCACACCAATTTTGTACAAAACTTTATTGGGAAAAAAATTAAATCATTGGGAAACATTTGAAAACAATTTAAGAGTGCTTTGGCCAGCATTCTTGCATTTTTGTTAGCAATCACTGCATTGCCAAGTTCGTGTTCATGGTGTCTAATACTAATAAAAGAAAATTAGCTCAACAACGTGAGAAAATGCAAATGTCAGTTGGACGTCAACACGTGCAGCCATTTTCTAGCAAAGTAAAACAGATAAACTGAGGAGAATTGCCATTGGGTAGTTATATTTCACGATAGATTACAGCGCATTCTCTCAGTACAAAAAAATTTGTTTTTTTGCCCAGCCTAATGTGTATGCTGTGTTGAAATGTTAACTAGATAAATATTTATTAAATTTATTATTTTAATGGTTTCTTTATTATTGTGTTAAAATGCCATCATTTAATTGACCGAACAACTTTGCCATTAAGTTTTTGTTTTTACTTATTTATATTTTGTGTTTGATTTTCTTAAAGAAAGTGGTTTTTGCCTACTCTTTGATTGTCTTTCCATTTGTAAATTAATCTCTAAAGTACTTCCTTTTCCTTTTGTTTTCTGTCATTCTTAACTATTGTGGTATATTCCAAATAATCGGATGCCATCGTGCTGAGGCAGAAGAAGTTAAGCTTAAATTAGAGGCCAAGCAAAAGGGTCAGATTAAAAACGAATTAGTAAATATGTTTGGATGCAAGTTTTTTTGTTTGTGTTTCGGTTTGCAGAACGTAGAAACGAGTGATAAATGCAGGAAATGTTTGAAAAAAAGATACTCTTACTTGCAATCGTCAGGCTCTTCAGATGGCAGGGAATATCGCTTTCTTTGTTATTTGTTTTTTGATGTTTGGCTTAGGACAAATTAGTGAAAGTTGACAGATGTTTGAAGGCATGAAGAGAAAATTTCACAACAGAAATAAAAATAAATTGAAAAAAAAATAAAAATAAAAAAATTAAAAAAAACAAGAAAAAATTTTTGCTTATTTTTGATTATTTTTAATTTTTTGTTAATTTATTTTTTATTATTATTTCTTTTTCATTTTAATTGAATAATTTCTGGTTATTTTGGCGCATGTGCTTATGTTTTTCTGCAACAATATCAAAAAGTAATCAAAAACTATCCAAAATAATTAAAAGTAATCAAACAATTAAATACAATCAAAAATAATAAAAAAATTTTGGATTTTCTGACTTTTTTGCAACAATACCAAAAAGTAATAAAAAGTAATTAAACATTACCAAAAAGTAATCAAAAGTAATTATATAATACCAAAAAGTAATCAGAAAATCAAAAGTAATAAACAACATTGTTTTATTGTTTTTGATTTAGATTTTTTTGAATTTTTTGGTTATTTTTGGGTTTTCTTAATTTTTTTTTGATTTTTTTGGATTATTTTTTTTTTAATTTTCTTTATTGTTTTTAGTTATTTTTGATTTTTTATGAGTATTTTTGTTCAAACATTTTTTTTTTAAAGTAATACTTAAAAGCCGTTAACCAACCGTTACTAAATAATCAATCAAACTGGTAATCGATTAGTAATCATTACTTAACTGGTGTGCATTAGCAATAATGGAAATGACTACAAATTTCCATCCAACTTCTGTTTTAATGGATTTCAGATTTCCAAGCGTCAGGGATAGACAGGGTTACATCGAAATAATAGCTCTTGATCGGTTAATAAACCACGAGTGATTCCTGTACGATAGAACTGTCTGTTGTGGGAATGCCAGTACTAAACATCGAAGGATTCTTCTGCAACATTTTCGAAGTAAGTTTCTTATCATATATATGGCTCCAAATGTAAAGTATTCGGGGAAAAGCTGGCTAAGAAAATTTAAAGTTGGGCACTATGGGCTTAAGAGAGACTCAATTATAAAATCAATCTCTTGTACCTAACGTACTATGCAACAGCCCAGGCATTCAAATTATTCCTTCGCTTCGCCTCTTCATTTTATTTGCATTACTTCACACATCTCGTGTGCGTAGATTCTTTGTTGAGTGCTTTGTTTTGCTTTCTCTGGTGATTGATAAGGCACAATTAAACGCGGCAACTGTGAACTCAACTCGTAAATTTTTTTCCTGTTGCTATTTTTTTGTCGAACTCATACATCACATTTTCTACTGCCATCTTGAATTTCACACAAAAAGTAGCCTAAGCTCAGTAGCAAAAAAGCTCTGTTATAAAAAAAATGGAAAACAAAAAATGGCAAAGAATAGATCAATCTCCATTGTGTAGAGAGCGTCGGTGGCTAAACAAGCAACATATGTGTGTGTGTGTATATAGAAGTATTTACATTGGTATGAATATGGTGTCGAAGCATATTGAAAAAATTGAAAATTGTATTGAAAGCATAACAGCGGGAGTATTTAACATAAAAAAAATGTGTCAGTGGCTCAACGAAAAAAATTACCACTCCCTCGCTTGCGACTTCCTGATATATGAAGTGAATGAATCATAAAAGGGAACTCATGCATAGGAGGAGGAGACTAATAAATTGTGTAAGAATAACAGCACAAACTGATTGACTGTTGTTTAAATGTGAAATGTTAAATCCTTTAGATATCAACCAAAAGCAACGTAGGTGCAAATCAATTTGCTCGTTAGACCGAGCATGAACTGAATTTTTTAATTGTATCCTCACCTTTTGCGCAGCGCACATCATTACCAACTCGATTGCCACGTATCTCGCGAAACTGAGCGAATCTTTTGGTCATATATAGCGCTTTAAGCAACTCCATTTAGACCCGAGATGTTGCTATAGGGTTTGGTGAACAACCTATAGTAAGCTCAGTAAACAGCCAGACAAGGTGACAGAGAAAGAACAACGGAAATAAGGTCAATCAGGTGACTCTATTTCGTATCGCAAAAGGAAAATAGTTTCAACTGAAGTTATTTCTCTGTTCCAAATAGAATCAACACCCGTTGACTTTATTTCTCTGTCGAATATTTTATTTGCGTGATTGTTTTTTTTAAACTATCATTTCACAATATGCTATTAATTTGAAATATTTAATAGAATGATTTTCGAAATTATTTGAAAAATGTCCTGAGTGAAAATAAGGGATCAAAAATCACAAAATTTTTAGTCGACATGCTTTCCATTTGAATTAGGAAATAACATCAATGACTATTTTGAAAAATTTTTAAATTGAATTGAATGATTTTCGAAATTATTTGAAAAATGTCCTGATTGAAAATAAGGGATCCAAAATCACAAAATTTTTAGTCGACATGCTTTCCATTTAAATTACGAAATAACATCAATGACTATTTTTAAAAAATTTTAAATTTAATTGAATGATTTTCGAAATTATTTGAAAAATGTCCTGAGTGAAAATTTGGGAGCAAAAATCACAAAATTTTTAGTCGACATGCTTCCATCTGAGTTAGGAAATAACATCAATGACTATTTTTTAAACTTTTTAAATTTTATTCCTTTGTAGAGAATATAAATAAAGTCAATTGATGTTATTTCCCATTGAGCTGCGAAATAAAGTCAATTGACCTTATTACCGTTGATATTGTTACCTACCACCCGAGACAAATTTCTGTTTCAGTACTATTTGTTGACTTTATTTCTCTTTTCATGAGAGAAATGAAGTCAATTGATGTTATTTCCATTTGCAATGCGAAATAAGGTCAATTGACTTTATTTCCGTTGAGGTTTTACCTGTTACCCGAGATAAATTTTTTTTGTTTAATACTAGATCCAAATTGCAAAATAGGTACTACTTCCAAAGTAAGTAGCTTTTTACTAGTTCAAAACCAACAGTTGAATAACCAACACAGGGCATTTTGAATTGTATTTAAAAACAAATGTTCTTCTTACTATAATCTTTAATGAAATTAAGCACGAACTTGTGTGCATTAGGGCAGCAGCTCCTAGAGACGTTGCTGTAACTCAGGCGAGAATAGAATCAATGCAACTAAATAGAGCAGCAGGTCGCAGGAAGGTGGATCAGGGAATTAGTTCCCGAAGTGGAGCAAAGGTTGACGCGGTCTCATGGAAAGGTGGATTTCTATTTAAGACAGTTATTAACCGGACATGGTTACTTCCGGGAAGACCTTCACAGAAAGGGAGAGGTTGAAACCCCGAACTCTCCTATCGTGGAGGCATAGACGACGTAAGATACATCTTCTTCGAATGCGAACAATTTCTCCAATAATGAAGACCGTTGGAAGATAAACTAGACTACCTATCCCTGAGCATTGTAATCCAAAAGATGATCTGCAGAAAGGATAACTGGCTTGTCTAGCCCATTAGCGTAAGAGTAGCTACACTCACTTCCGTACTTCAAGTAATACTAAAGCTGTACCTGGTATGGACCAATGCGCGGGGTGGGCAGTCGGGATTATATTTAAGTGGATAGTGCTTTAAAAGAAGGCTAGAGCCTCACACTCTTTCTGTTCACACATTTCCCCCTTTCCACGAACTACAACGAAAAAAAAAATAATTTCTTTAGGGATGTGACCTCGAGCAGGACAAATCGATAAATCTAGAGTCGTGTTTTTTTTTTGTTTAGAGATAAATCGCATTGTGAAATTTCGACTTCGAAAAAATATTTGACTTTTTCACTAATCGATTTTTGATACGAAAAACTTTCAACATTCTTCAATTTTTTTGACAGTAAAAAAATAAAAAAATTAAGAGTAAAAAATATAAAAATATTTTGGTGTCAAAACTGAAATACATCACTAAGTATAATTTAGGTTTAGGCAATATCTCATTACTGATGATATTGTGGTGAATTTTCTCAAATACGGCCACACTGTGGAGTTACCTAACTCATGACTCTGTATTGCGGGAATTACTAACAGATAAAACTAGCGTTTATTTCTTTGACTTTATAGCAATCGCACCCAAGAGGGAATAATTGAGAAATCATGAAATTCGCTACAATATGTTTAACATTTGAAGACATTAAAAATGAATTAAATGGTCGATGTCTACTATTAATGAAATTAATAAAAAAAATCGATAATAGAAAAATCGATAGTTAAAAAATCTATTAAAGTAAAAATCGATTATTTATTTACAACCCTTGTAGTGATACGGAATGCACTAGAAGCACTTCAGCGTTGAACTAAATCTTTTTCTACCGTGCATATGTATTTGAGGGCGTTGATGGTGATGTTACTGATGCCGTTGGCATTGATGTGTTGATGATGTGATGTTGATGTGATGTCATTGCTTGTACGATGCGGACGTGGCGTTGAATTAATGCTGCGTGTTGTCAGCTTTGCGCCGTTAGCAAATATAAGTGTATTCACACACCCAAACAAGCAAACATACGCATGCATAAGAGAGACGACCCTGCAGTGAAACAACAACCTCGTTAGCAGAGATATCAGTATACAAGTAGTGATATCTCATTGGTGTCCAACTAGCCCGAAAAAGAATGAACTTGTAGAAGTAAAAACTAAGAGCTAAGCAGACTAATGAAATGTTCAGAAATGCAAAAATCTTTGTAAAGCTTTTTTTAGTTTTATTGTTCCCCGAAAGAGGGTTCGAAAGCATTACCTCTACCGAGTAAGCTTATAACTTATTCCCAATGCATTGAGCTAAGATTTATTAAGATGTTTTATTAAGATGTTTTATTTTGAACTACATTGTTTAATACTGGTATACAAATATCTGTCCGAAATCTACATGCTCATGTGAAAAAAAACGCAGCTGGCTGACTAGTTGACTTAATATTCATACTTATTTTAGACTAGTTTCCAACTAGTCGTCTGCACGGTAAGTCAAAAGTGAAAGCGCTAGCTAGTGTCTATTATCCATGGTCTGGGTGACTACTTAGTTACTCGAATGTCATTTACGATGATCGTCTTTGGCAATGCAATTTATAGCCAAAGCGTGCGCTCTGATAGATTGCCATCAATATTTGGTAATGTGGCGTTGAATGAATTTAGCTAATGTTGCTATACGTGATGGAATAGCCAAGAACGCGACCAGAAGGCAGCAAAGAGAAAAATATAATTCTGACGTTTTCGCGACTCAGGGAGAAGGACTCTCTCTCTCTCTGTTCTTACAATGACATTTGAATTACTACGTAAATATTTCAATTGTCTTTGGCACTGCGAGCAAGTCAACTGTGTGTGTGGGAATTGGTGTTGAGTGAAGCACGGCGACTTTGGCAAATTGCATAGATAATTCATGTTGGTTGGCTTGTTTTTGGGATTCGGAGTTATTTTATTAAAATATATTACAAATTGGGCAATTTAAATTGAAAGAGATTAAGGAAGTAAAATATGAAAATCCTCAAAATCAAAGAAACTTCTAACGCAGAAATATTTTTTGTTGATTAAATTTACAACAACACTAATATACATACATAAATTGTTATTTTAATTATACAATAATGAAATATTTTTTACTTAAACTGTAAAAGATTATTCTAAGTGAAAATAGAAAGGCTGGGAGTAAAAAGTGAACGTATTTTTCAAGTAAGTCAAAGGGAAATTTATAGATTGTTTAATAACAAGGGGTGAAACAAAGTTTTTTCATTTAAAGGTAGACAAAATGTTTTTTTTAACTAAAAGGAAGAAATATTGCTTTTCTAGCAAAACGGAGACACATCGTTTTTTTAATAATACAGAGACATATCAGATTCCTCAATTTAAAGGGGATATATTATGTAACTTAGAAGAGTTTGGATGCCCCTGCATGTTAAATTTAAAAACTTAATTATTTAGATTTAAATTAAAGTAAGTATCCACCGACTTCATTTTTAATATGTTCCACAGGTCATATGTGTAAATTATTTCCATGTAATTATACATAAAAAGCGTTTATCTATATACGTATAGTATAATTTTACACGAGATATTCTTATATATGAATATGTACAGCTGAGTTCAATATGATAGTAGTGAAATTAAAATCTATATCGCTGAAGAAGCTGTGATTGTAATGATTTTCATTCAAATATAGCGAATCCCGTAACAGAAACCGCATAAAAAGAAGTCTCAAAGTTTACACAAAGTTCAGCAAAGTTGATTAAACTCTAAAAATGGCCATCAAAATCTTAAAATTTTTTGGAAAAAACTTCTAGAAAATTTTTTAATACGCAGTTATGTAGACCAATCAGTCTTAACATTTTGCAAGTTAGAACTTGCCCAAAAATTTTCCTGAATTTTCAGAATTTTTTTCGTCAAGGGTGTTAAGTGATTTCTTCTATGCAACGCATGTACAAAAATTAATTTTGTGTGGAAAAAAATACCACATCCTTGACAACAAAATTCTAAAAATTCAGAGAAAATTTTGTGGTCCTTCTTACTGGCATATACTTTTGCTAAAATTGATTGAGCTATAAAAATGCGTACTCAGAAATTTTTTCAAAATCTTGCCCAAAAATACTAAAATTTTGATGTAAATTTTTAAAAGTTTAATTGAATTTCCTGAACTTTGTGTAAGCTTTGAGATTTCTTTTTATGTGGTTTCTGTTATGGAATTTGCCATATTTTATATGAAAATTATTAAAAACGCAGACTCTTTTTACTTCGTCGAGCGATATCCAATTTAATTTCACTGCTATTATATTGAACACAACTGTACATATATGTACTTACCACTTCCCTGGTAAAAACGATGGAGTATCAGAGGACTCAAACAGTTATAATAATTAATATAAAAAATAAATAAATAAATACTTGGCGCGATATATACCTCCGAGGAGATTAAGGCCAAGCTTCTCTAACAATTTTTGGTGTGCTGCTTTGAATTTTTCCTAAAAATTGGCGGGACCTAACGTTTTTTGCCGACTTAGAATGGCATCTGCAAAGCAGATGAATTTTTGGTGGGAAGTCTTTCATGGAAAAAATACTCTAGGAGCGTTTACCAAACCACTGCCGAGGGTCACCCGGCTTTGAAAAAACTTTTAAAAACAAATTTTGATGTCACAGGACTACAACCTTGGACTTTCGGTGTGGTAGACCAACTACACTACCGCCACACCACGGCGGTGAGGGTACTTTAAGAAAGCTCTCAAAAAATGAATCCAAAGAGTATTCAACACCGAAAAGATAGAGGGAAGAGCTGTACTTTAAAGGACCATGGTTTTTGACCGCTATCTAAACCACGGTTTGGTTCATTATTTGAAAGCATAAATACAGGGAAACAAAAATACTATTATTCTTCCTTAATCAAACCTCACATCTGTGCGAAACATCTAGTAAAAAATATATAAGACGATCATAGCAACAGAAGAAAATTATCTCAGCAAAATAAAAGTCAAACAAAATAATTAGTTGTCATAAAATAAAATTACTGTTCCCAGATTTTTAAAATTTAATGGAATAACACGCAAAACTTTATGAAATTTAACATATTCATATAAGTTTCTAGATAAATTACTTACGGCAATATTTATTTCATATATGCTTTCCCATTAATTTTTGACATGACGGAAAAAGGAGGCGAACGAAAATGATAGAGAATACGCTGGCTAGACGAAATCGCCTGAGCTTTCGTACGCAATACATAATGATGCCCTATATCAAACATTTATGAAAACGATAAAAGGTGATAACTAAGTAACTTTTTCAGGGCCATATTCACCATAAACATTTAATGCTAACTGGCAGTTGAATTGCCTCAAGTTGTGCGGCTACATGCCAGACCATTTTCCCTGCAAGTGGGTGCTTACGGGTTAAGCTGATCTTATACTTTTTTACCTAATTTTTTTAATGTTATCTCTCACTTATGCCGACAAGCTCGGCCATTTTGAATGTTCAGTTAATTGTTGACAGCTGCTTTGCTTGCACGTGTTTTGGATCGTCTTCGATTTTTACCTATTCAAAAAAATGGATCAAAGAACCTGTATCAAATTTTGTGTGAAAAACGAAATTAAGTGCGCGGATGCATTCCGAATGTTGACTGTGGCATACGGAGAAGCTACCTTGGACCGAAGCAACGTTTACCGGTGGTACAAAATGTTCTCAGAAGGCGGAGAATATGAGAACGACGAAGAGCGTGCCGGACGCCCGAGCACTTCAACAACAGACGAAAAAATTAATGAAGTGGAGAAAATGGTATTGGCCAATCGTCGAATCACCGTTAGAGAAGTTGCTGAGGCCCTTAACATATCGATTGGCTCGTGCCATTCGATTTTTATCAATGATTTGGGCATGAGACCGGTCGCCGCGAAATTCGTACCAAAATTGCTCAATTGTGACCAAAAACAGCATCGCATGAACATTGCTAATGAGATGTTAAACTCTGTCCGCGACGACCAAAATTTGCTCCAGAGGGTCATAACTGGTGACGAATCGTGGGTTTATGGTTATGACGTGGAAACCAAAGCTCAATCATCTCAATGGAAGCTGCCGCACGAACCAAGACCGAAAAAAGCGCGCCAAGTTCGGTCGAATGTGAAAGTTTTGCTGACAGTTTTCTTCGATTGCAGGGGCGTGGTGCATCATGAGTTCTTGCCACAGGGAAGAACGGTCAATAAGGAATATTACCTGCAAGTTATGCGCAATTTGCGCGAAGCAATCCGCCAGAAACGCCCGGATTTGTGGAAGAACAAAAATTGGCTTTTGCACCACGATAACGCCCCTGCTCATGCATCGTTGCTTGTGCGCGACTTTTTGGCCAAAAACAACACACTAATGATGCCGCAGCCACCGTATTCCCCAGATCTGGCCCCCTGTGACTTTTTCTTGGTCCCTAAACTGAAGAGGCCCATGAAAGGACGACGTTACGCTTCTCTTGACGAGATAAAGACGGCATCGAAGGAGGAGCTGAACAAGATACAAAAAAATGATTTTTTGGAGTGCTTCGAAGATTGGAAAAACCGTTGGCACAAGTGTATAATATCTCATTGGGATTACTTTGAAGGGGACAAAATAGATATTCATGAATAAATAAATAATTTTTGAAAAAACACAAAATTCGCGATACTTTTTGAACACAACTTATAAATCAATGAAACACCCAATAGAGCGAAAATAATTTCGGCTATGCAAAAAGGCCTCACACCATTTTCGATTCGACTTTTGAAGTTTATGTATGTGTCCATATAACATCTTTTTCATTATGGTTTTCCTAAAAATAAAGTGCACTTAGGGTTAAGGATTTTGGAATTGTGAAAGTCTCTTTCTGTTTCCGGATCGATTATGCGTTACAACGAAATACTATTTCAAAAAAGTGGATGTGGTCATCCAACGATTTTGTCCGCACTACCCTGTATATATCCTGAAGCTAATTTACTGTTTCTGCTAAATTTAAACACGAGAGATCACAAAACTCTATTACAATTATTTGTCGGCGGCAACTCTGCCGGAATAGCTGATAAACCCCTTTATCACATTGTTGCCAATGCCGAAAATATTTTCCTTTTCCAACCATTTATTTCCGTATACGCGTACTATCTAATTGTCTATCACGTCTCCTTTTCCTCTTTATGAAAGGTACATATAAGGCACTCGTATTATTAACTGAAAACCTAATCTGCATACAAAATATTAATAATAAATGGAAAGCAAAAAAATGTGCGGTTGATTTGTTGTAACCGATATTTGCAAACAAACATACATGCTAGACTGGGCCAAAATAAATTTTTATTACAAAAATAAAAGCAATAATAATTACCACAAAAAACAAAAATTATTATACTTGGCCTTGAGCTCATTTAAAGCCATGGTACTTTGTACATTTTTTTGTTTTTGATTATATTATTACTTTTTAGAATAACACAAAAAAATGTTGATAAAGTTTCAGACCTTACTATAATTTTTACAAGATCTAGTGCAGATCTTTTAAGACTGCTCTAATTTTCGCTATAAATTGTCAACGAATTCGAGAAAATTTTTTAGCTGCATACAGTTTCGTAGGAAATTGAATTCCCCACAAAAAAGTTGGAGAAGTTGAAGTCATCCGGTGGGCTATTCCATTGTATATAATAAAACATTGTTGTGGTTTACTGATTTCATGTTTTTACATTGAAAGCTTGTTAAAAATGCAAAAAATTTATCTAAAAAAAGTAAAAACCGAAATTGGAAAACGGAAAATGGTCTTAAAGCACTGGTCAAACATTTTGTTTATAAATTTACTTTCAAAATTTATTTATTATTGAAGTTGAAAAAGGTAAAATTTCTTGTTTTTTGGTGGGGACAAAATTTTTTAAATTTAAAATTAACAAATTATTAATTTAAATTATAATTAACAATAAGTTGTAGTTTTTCGAGGTAGCCATATGGTTTAGATTGTTGTAAATACTCATCAGCATAGATATATAAGGGTTTACTTGCCAACCGTGTCTATTAATTAATTAGTTTCGTTAAAGAAAATGGCGGATATCGAAATAAATATATATGTTTGCCTAGCTGGTAACTCTACCTGAATATCCATTTTAGCATATCTCGCTCAGTTTATAAATATTTCAAGTAGGTCGTAGCCCCGTGAATATTTTCTATTATCAATGCTTCCAAGGCGAATTCAGTACAAGGTGGAACTAACCAATCAGCTGATAGCAACTTTTTTTTGAATTTTGACACTAAAAATTTCACCGCAGTTCGATTTAGACATTAGACCTACGATTTACAAAAACAAAGTACATGGAAAATGTGTGTGTGTATGTTCGCCTTGCTTTCACCTTGTATTGAATTCGCCTTGAAATTACCTATGTTAAAAAGTGAATATCTTTTGTTTGATATCCATACTGGCGTATCTTATTTCATAACAAAATAAATCAGTAGGTGGCAACTCTACAAAAACATCTTGAGTGACAACACCTAGGTAGAAAACCTTAGACGCGGTGAATCCAAACCCAGCATATGAATTTGTCTAGCGGGTCGGAATTTTCCCTACACTCAAAATACAAAAAAAAAAAAAAGACCGAATCTCGACACGTAATTAAATTCTGATGACGGATCCAGATGCAGCACTCAATTGTATGTGTGTAATTCAATTTCCTTTAAAACTATATTTTTTTAATTCAATATTTTGTCATTTTTAAGCCAAAAATGAAATCCGTCTTAGCAATCTAATCTATTAAGATCTGCAACTTTTACAGTATCTATTTTCGCCATTCCGAAAAATAAAAACAAAATATTAAGAAAAAAAAACAATATTTTTTCCGTCCCAGTCTAGTACTTGTATATAAAATGTTAATTTGTTTTCATTTGTAAATGATAATTATTGCTTGTTGCACTGATTTCATCGACATTTCGTTTTGACTTTTTCACTCGCCGACTCGGTGACCCATTTAATGCGGTTAATAATTTTCATATGGTGACTGTAACTGAAACGAAATAACAACAACAACAAAAGTGTGTGTTAGTAATACATAACAGTAAATAACAACATTAATATGGCATGTAGATAATTTGTTATTATAACCGACATGCCATTTATTTTGGAATGTAATTAATATTGGGTTTTGGTTTTTTTTGCAAGAAGTTGTGCGTTTGTCTGATGCAAAGTTAGGTTTGTTTGGTTGTAGGTACACAGTGATGTGCCTTAAAATACCCAGCAAGGAACCTATCAGATGTGTAGACCTGTGAAGCTGTGATCGCGTTGCTTTTCATAGTTTTCTTGCTATCATTCAATTTCTCACACTTGGATAATTACCATTACTTTTAATTTTTAATGACTATTTTCCAATTGATTAGAAACACAATAAAACAAATTATGATTTTTTACGATTATTAAAAGATCTGAATAATCGAATCAACTTTTTTTCTGATTTTTTTTGATTATAATTTATTTTTTTCAGTATTGTTGTAGCACCGCATTAATATGCACACCAACAATACTGCAAAAAAAAAAAATTAAAAATAATCAAAAGTAGTCAAAACAATTTTTTTGTTAATTGATATTAGAGGAAAAATTACAACGTTATGCACAGCGATGGTATGGGATGACATGTTTCGAAGTGCCCAACTTCTCATCAGACCCCTTCTCGGACACTGAGATATGAACCCAAGTGTCTGCACCAAAGCCGCTGTTAGAGTACTCTAACAACTAAGCTATGATGCCCTGTAGCGTCACGATGCATTTTTCCTCTAATGTGCCATTTGCTTATTCCTTTTATACATTCTTTGGTACATATATTTTATATGTCAACTCAAGGAAAGTGGAATATTTTTAGGCGCGTTCATAGACAACAATTTTTTTTGATTATTTTTTAATTTTTTTATCAAACGTAAAAAATCATGATTTTTTCTGATACTTTATTTAATTAATTAGAATTATAAAATTGAAAGTAATTGGTAATCAATCATTCTCAAGAAAATAATTAATCAAACCGGAAATCATTACTTAACAGGTCTGCCTTAAACAACCTACTTCCTAGATTGGCGTGAAAGCGAAAATGTTATTTAACATCGATGGGATTTCTGGAAAGTGGCCTACTTGTATGAAGTGTTAGGGGTATATGGCGGCACAGAACATCTTCCGGTAGCAATGCACCACCTCCATCTTTTATTATTATTATTATTATACAGAAAAGACGTAATGAATATAATATAATAACAAAAGCACATGTTACATAGACTTTTGGCTCCAAATCTATTTTTATTTTGAAACGATCCTTCGAAATCATAAAGTGAACTCTAGCGATTTACGTCCATTCGGAAAGTTATCCCTTAAAACTCTTTGGAAATTAAAACTCTTTGGGAATAATTAATAAAAACTAAAACGACTTCTAGTAACCTCTGACTATTTCTGACTACATCTGGCTTCTACGGGATCATTGTTAAATTGACAGCTTGCAGTCCTATCCTAGCACCTGCAGCGAGGAGATAACGTAGACAAATTTCAGAGGGCGACGTGCGTACCAAAATCGCAACTAAGCGAATTCGCCTAAAATTCTGTGAGTTTATTTGGAATATATTTACATATGTTAAAAAATGTTGGTTAATGGGTAGTTGGCCTCGCGTTAGTGGGAAAGCTCTGTTGGAAGCTGTTTTAAGTTAAATAAAATTTAGTTGCTGGGTTTTATTACTTTAACAATAGTAGCCTATAACAGCGTGTGAGCCTGTAACTTAAAAAGCAAGCGCCTTAATACACTCTTAGCCGCATTCATCTACAAGTTGTTGTATATAAGAACTTGACGGAACTTGTTGCGTATACGGCGATCTGCTTTTTAGTGTCATTGCTTTTGTGAATATTTTTTGTCTTCAAGTTGAAGGCCATGAAATGGCATACAAAGGTTAATAAAGTACTTGAACTGTGAAGTGTGGCCATTCGTCTGCGTCTGTAGCTATGTAGTGTGGCCAGCGCTACTCACAGATTACCAATGCGGGGAAGAGAAAAGCCAAATAACGTGCGTAAAGAAAATCAGTCACAACTGGGCAAATGAAAAAGGCAAAAAAGTGAAAAGGATGCTCAAGGAGTATGCCAAGTTGTCAATTCGAACCAAACTCTTAGACCGGATGAGACGAGAATAAGGAGTTTTCAACAGAAAAGTGAATCAGAAGAAGTGCTACACTGACTAGACTTTTATTATGCGAATGAATGAAGTTAGTGGGGTTATGAAAGTAATCCTATCGTCAATTGCTGACTAGAGTGGACGAAAGTGGGCGCTTGCAAAGTTGAGCTATGCACGTGTTTCCAATAGTGGTCACCTCTTAGTACTAGTCTAATCCTTTTTTCAAGTGAGCGACTTAAGCTCTTACTATAAGGAGTTTTCTTACGAACTTTTCAACCTTCAGCGCTTTAAAGTGCACAGCAAAGCAGTGAGAGGAGAATGACCGACAAAATGAATTTTGCATTTTTAATTTGCATCGCCTTGTGGTGGCGCGTCATTGAATATGCAATGAAATGCTAATCACTGTGCTCAGTCTCTCACTTCCGCTTACATGCTGGTAGCATGTTGGCTTTGTCACCTGTACTTCGTGGGTGCAACGCGTCAACTTGCAATTACCATTTTTATCTTTGGCCACGTAAAGCAACGCAACGCAATTGGAAGATAAATCCAGAAACTCAGTGGGAGGGTGGGGGATTGCAGTTGACGTTGGCATTATAATTTGCAACACCTGCAGCTTTTAAATGGATGCTACCAACGATGCAATCAGTTGACGGAAATAAATACGTTGGCTGTTACCTACTGCGCTCCGTCTTATTGCTTTCTACTCTACCCAACAACAAAATAAATATAAAAACGGCGCGATGGCACGGTGAATGGTTCGATAAGTGGTTGTACGTCAGAACAGATTTTCGACGCTCGAAAGCAAATTGGTATATTGTAGGGAATGTGGCACACAGTGTTACGCCTGCACAAAGTGAGGAGCAAAATTCCTATGGATGGGTGGTAAAAAGTAAGATGACAGCGGAATTGAATGAGAGGTCTATCAATAACTTAGCCACAAAAAATTTCGTTCACTCTCCTTAGTCCTTATTAGTTCGCTCCAAAAATGCTCTATTTCAGCTGAAAATGTATTGAACTTTCATTAAGATAGGGCGTTGTTTGAAAGAATTTTCAAGTAGGGCGTTATTGAAAAAAATTCTGAACCAGGTATTTTTTGGTTTTATAACAAATCGGTTTCGGCGTTCTGCCATCCTCAGTGTTTAGTTTCGTTCCACCCTGTCGAAAAATCAGCAAAGCAAGATTTAGGCAATTCCTTTATAGTTGGGAATCTTGCGATCGAGTTTTAACTATTTTCCGTGGTTCAGAATACGATTTTATATACAAAACTAGCTGACCCGCCGAACTTTGTTCCGCCTTAAAAGCACAAATCATACAGTCACCCTGGGTCCACATTTAGGTCAATAAATTGGGACCCGGGTAAAATATCGAGGAGAAAGATATCTTAAATTTTAGGAGAGACGTCTAAAGAATGATTTTTGAAAGTTTCATTCATTTCTATGCAGTCGTTTTTGTGTGACGCGGGCGTTAGGATAAAAAAACCAAATTTTTGGTCACATTTTTCCCACATTTTGGTCAATAACTCGGGAACTGGATGAGATATCCAAATGAAAGTTGTCCTAACTTTTAAGTTAGATGTTAAGTGATAGAATGGTGAAAGATTCATGCAAATCTATTCAGTAGTTTTTGCGTGATACGCGCACAATCATACAGACGGACAGACAGACAGACAGACAGACAAAAATTCTAAAAATTGAAGTTTTTCTTGAATATCTTCAATGTACAGACATCGACCTGTTACAATTTTATTATATGTAAAGATAATACTTAACTTTTCAAGTAATTTCACAGTCCCTTGGAGAAATGCAATGGGCAATTCGAGGAATGTAAGGGAAATTGGCTTCGTAATGTAATTGGAAAAAAAACATTACGTCAATTCGTGTGAGAAGAAAGCGCAACGGAGTTAATTCTTTTTCTTCTTTAAATGGTCATCTGACCGCCTGGGCGATTTTGACCGTCCAACATAGCTCGCCATTCGTTTCTTCGTTGCGCCAACTGGCGTCAATTGGAAACAACGCGGGAGCGCAAATCGGTCTCCACTTGGTCCTTCCATCGGAGTGGTGGTCTCCCTCTTCCTCTGCTTCCACCGGCGGGTGACGATAAGAATACCTTCTGGACTGGAGCATCTTCGCTCATTCGCACTACGTGGCCTAGCCAGCGAAGCCGCTGTGTTTTAATTCGCTGAACTATGTCGGCGTCTGCGTAAAGTTCATACAGCTCATCATTAAATCTTCTTCGGTACTTGCCGTCGCCAACGCGTAGAGGTCCACAAATCTTTCGAAGAACCTTTCTCTCGAATGTTAGTGTCGACGCTTCTGCACCATATAGCAGGACGGGTGCGATGAGTCACTTTTAAAGTGTTATTTTCGTTCGTCGAGAGAGGACTTTACTTTTCAATTGCCTACTCAGTCCGAAGTAGCATTTGTTTGCAAGAGTGATTCTTCGTCGGATTTCTAGGCTAACATTATTGTTGGTGTTAATGCTGGCTCCCAGGTAAACGAAGTCCTTTACTATTTCGAAATTATTGCTGCCACGGAATTGATTACTTTTTCCAATTACTGAGGAATGTTATTGTGATTGTAATGGAATTTAATTTACCCAGCTCGGGTGCGAAGAAAAGGCAACGGAGTTAATTAGTTTTCCCAATTACTGAGGAATGTTATTGTAATTGTAATGGAATTTAATTTACCCAGCGCATGTGCGAAGAAAAGGCAGAGGAGTTGATTACTTTTTCCGATTACTTAGGAATGAATTTGTTATGGAATTGATTCAACCCACATCTGATGGCAGGAAAATCATTCCGATTACTGAGTAATGTTATTGTAATTGCAATGAAATTTAATTTAAACAGCCCTGGTGAGTAGAAAGGCAGTCTTCCCCGACAACATTTTGTTAGTCATATTTGATCGCAGTGGTGACACTGTCAGAGGTGGCAAATAGTTGCCTTTGTCTCCTCTGTTACTCATACGCCCTGCGCTACGCGGTGACACAAAATGCTGTGCCAAATGTAAATAAGGCGAAGCAAGAATATTAAGAGAACAAGAAGAAGATGTGTAAAATACGCTGGAGCAAACAAAAAATACGAACAAATATTTAGCATCAACTTAACTGAATGCATGCACGAGCAGGACGAGCGGATATATGTGCTACAAATTGTAAGCGTTTACAGTTACTTTGCGGTTGCAGCGTAACGAATAAAAACGTAAATCGGCGGCGTAGCCATTTCAAAAGTTAATGAACGCATTAATTTGCAACTTGACGCTCTCTACAAAGTGGATGCGAACAGAGTGTCAATGAATGTATGGCGCAGAGAGTGCAATGGGGGGACGCTTAGGATGAGGAAGCCTACGTAAAAATGCATGCGTCTTGCGGTTGATTTGTGAAACGAGTTTTGTGTGCCGTCTTTGCAAGGTTTGTTTGTGTGCTGGCATGTTTGCACTTCCGCTTTCAACTTATGTGCGCACTTGCTGAGGATCTTCAAGAGCTTTTAGTTGCTTGCGGTTTGATAAAATCTTGGTATGAATATGCGAGTTATAAACACCCACAATGTTGGGATACAAATGCCGTCAGCATTTTCTAGAGCACTTTTGCGCCTTTGCTTTGTATCGCGCCACATTCACTTTCGTCTTGTGATGCGAGTAGGAGTTGGCAGTTTTATAATCAGAAACAGAACGGACGCAGCAACGCGCAACTTTGTGACAGATGTCATGAGGCATTTAGTTTTGCCGAGCTACTGGAAGTGACAGCGCATATCCCAAAGCCGCTGTAGTCCGCTCAACTCAACTCATTGAAACTTTCGTAGACTTTAACAGTCACTCAACTGTCTATGCAGTTGTCTGCCTGTCTGTCAGTCTGTCTATCTATCTACCTATTTATCTATCTTTCTATGCCAGCATAAAGTGAGTATGCGGATACACACATACATACCTATCTATATATATACAAAAGCACTCAAAAGTGAAAATCACCCGAATGTTTAGCGAAGGGTGGCTGCTCCGTCTGCTGTGGCATTAGTTGCAACTTTCAACTGAAAGAAGTTAGATCATTGTTGCAAACAAATAGGAATTAAGTTAAGCTGACTCTTAGGAAGAGTTGATTTACCTCTGAGTGCTAGTAATGATGCGCGCATATTGATATCAACTGGATTGTTCAATGTTTTCCATATGCAAAAGTGTAATATTCATGACAACGCCTGGGGGTTGTTGAAGAGGAGGCAAAGTGTTGCTATCTGCACGGCGCGCTGAAATGACTCGATTGTCCTCGACAGCTTCCAATTTTCTTTTGCTACAAATTAACTTCCATATATGGCCGTCTGCACAAATACATTCATAAGAAACTCACACACAAACGCCACTGCATTTGGCCTCTTGCTGCATTTGTCAATGAATTCAGCATTTCATTGCAGCTTCTCTATTTTCGTATGACTAGCCTTCCAAATTTACTTTGTTCACATTGTTACTTGGGCTGTATTTTTGTTTGTATGTATTACACTTTGTTGCAGCGTTTTCTCACATGAAAATTTGAGATTAATAACTCGACAGTCACGCCCATCCCGCCTCAGTTCCACTCTCACTCACCATCTTCCTCTTGCGTCCTACTATACCTTTGATTAGCTTCAAAGGTTATAAAAACTTTGCTGAGATGCTTGTGAGTATAAGAAGAAGCAGAGTAGGACCGAGCAAAAAGGTAACCGAAATGATCAGGACGATGAGTTGAGTCAGGTCCCAGTGATCCGACGTTTTGTTGAAAGACCTTGGCCACGAGAAACAGAGTAATCAAGCGGTTCTTTTTTGCTCCTCGCTAACCACCTTCGCCATTCCTGCGATATGGAAACAAGCAAGAGTAGTTATCTATTAAAACCTGGAAAGTCTGCGAATCCAGGAGAATCATATCGCCCGATATCTCTCCTGTCGCCGGTTGCGAAGTTATTATAGACTAATATCCTCCCCTACTGAACTAAAAATCTCTAATTGGCCGAACACTAACATGTCAAACATCCACCGAATTATAGGAAGGCGCTCGTGGCACTTGACCCGGCAACCACGCCACACTCCGAAAAGACCTGGGAGACCGCTCCCTGCCAGCCTAAAAGGTGAACCACTAACTACCTCAACGGCAAGCGTCAGCAGAATTTAGGGAAGCTAAATCTAAATCTCGAAGGATTAGACAGGGTGTGTCTTATCATTATAATTTCTATATTTCGAGACTTCCTTCTCCACCAGCAGGAGTCTCCATTATATCCTACGCTACGACCCTCCATTGAAGTACTCTGTACTAATATAAATTGTTATTTTCGACCACTATTCAGCTTTTTCAGATAAGCTGACCTTATTTCCGACCAAACTGACGGCGACTCTATTCACGTCTTGGAATTGCGCAGATGAGGCAAAAGTTACTCGTTCAAGTAAATTTAGTCACTCTACCTACTGTCAATCATCCCAAAATTTTCGGCGTAACGTTTCACAATGGCGTAATGTTGTAATAGCCTCAAATGTTCAAGTCGCAACAACATCCTCAAGTCACTTGACGCCAGCAATTGGGGTAAATATAAAGCTTGCGGCCGACCGGGTATTGATTACGCTGCGCCTATATGGTCGACCAACCTTGCTCATACCAACTGGAGGAAGTTGCTAGTCTGCCAAAAATACAAGCATAAGAACTGCCACGGGACGTCTTCTTATGGCATCTGAGTCTCACCTCCATCAAAAGACTATAATGCGAAATGTTCGTAAGCACGCGGAACTTTTGACCAGACAGTTTTTGCTCAACTGCCACAAACCAAGTCATCCAACACCGAGTCGGTAGACAGATCCCTCAGATCTCGACCTGTGAACCCTGGATGTTATAATAGGCTAAACTCTTGCTTATCCACACTGAAAACTATCATACCAAATACTTGTCCGGCATGTGGTATGTCGCCTCACGATACTAAACATTTCTTCACCTGTTCAATTGAACCTACTCTCCTAACACCAATATCACCCTGGTCTAACACTGTAGAAACTGCTCGTTTCCTTGGACTAGCGTTCGAAGAGACTTATGAGTCGATTTAGCCCTGTTTGTCCATATGTCTGTTGGAACGCAAACTAGTTCCTCAATTTTGGAGTTATCTGGTTGAAAATTGGTATGTGGCCGAAATCTTGTAATACATTAATCATTTGCCGTTACCAACAAGATCGGACCAATACAACGCATATCCCCCATACAATCGATTATAACCACATTCCCGATAAAGAGTCAGACAAGCGGTCATGGTTTAATTCACTTTTTCATCCCAAAGATTTCGTCTGAGTCTGGATTTTGTTGCACAGTGCTTTGAGATTCTGCATTCGCCAGCTTTGGGTTTTCTTTTCTAGTGTTTCTTAAAGCGAAATATATTGCCCTCTATCTTAAGACAAGTAAGCAATTGTCCATTGAAGGAAAAGTGCAAGCGATACATAATAGAGAACATATCGAGTGGGAAAAGATATCGGAGGCCCTTAAAGTAATACTATGCGATTTTATAAGATGAATATTGTTCGCGGTGCTTGCTTTAAGGGTGCGCTGTTATTGTATCTAAATTGGGTATTGTGCATCAACTTTACTTCGCTTGTGTGCATGTGTTCCGATTCAGTTGAATGCGCAATATTGGCAAATGCAAGACAAAGTCCTTTCACTAGACACCTGACATCCTATATATATGCAAAAGGTAAATCAGGTTTGTGAGCTGGCAGCTGAAGTCACTTGGAAGATTTGTAACCACTCAAGTGTATGTGGAAGATATGCAATACATATGTACATGTGTGTAAATCAACATCAGTAAATACTCAGCAAAAAATTGTATAAGCTTCTATAAGATATAGGAGCAAAGCGGCAGCGCATCCACTCAAATGAACGAGAGATCTTAGAATAAACGTATCATAAGCAAATTTTTATCAATATAAAAAAATTTATCAAAATAAAAGACAATTTAATAAAACAAAATAAAATAGAATAGAAAAAAAATTAAATAAAATAAAATAAAATAAGGGGTCTGATGAAAAGTTGGACACTTCGAAACATGTCATCCCATACCATCGCTGTGCATATCGTTGTAATTTTTCCTCTAATATCAGTTAACAAACAAAACATAAAAATTCGAGCTTTGCTCCAACAACAATTAAAATAAAATAAAATAAATTAAATTAAAATAAAATAAACTAAAATCAAATAAAAACAAACTAAAACAAAACCAAATAACCTAAAATAAAATAAAGTAAAATGAAAAAAATTAAACAAAACAAAATAAATTAAAATAAAATAAAATCAAATAAAATAAAATAAAATAAAACTAAATAAAATAAATTAAAATAAAATAAATTAAAATAAAATAAAATCAAATAAAATAAAACAAAATAAAATAAAATAAAATAAAATAAAATAAAATAAAATAAAATAAAATAAAATAAAATAAAATAAAATAAAATAAAATAAAGTAAAATAAATTAAAATAATATAAGATAAAATAAAATAAAATAAAATAAAATAAACTAAAGAAAAATAAAATAAAATAAAGTAAAATAAAATAAAATAAAATAAAATAAAATAAAATAAAATAAAATAAAATAAAATAAAATAAAATAAAATAAAATGAAATGAAATGAAATGAAATAAAATAAAATAAAATAAAATAAAACTAAATAAAATAAATTAAAATAAATTAATTAAAATAAAATAAAAGAAAATAAAATAAAATAAAATAAAATAAAATCAAATAAAATAAAATAAAATAAAATAAAATAAAATAAAATAAAACTAAATAAAATAAATTAAAATAAAATAAAACAAAATAAAATAAAATAAAATAAAATAAAATAAAATAAAATAAAATAAAATAAATTAAAATAAAATAAAATAAAATAAAATAAAATAAAATAAAATAAAATAAAATAAAATGAAATAAAATAAAATAAAATAAAAGAAAGGAAATAAAAGAAAGTAAAATAAAAGAAAACAAAGCAAAAAAAATAAAATAAAATAAAATAAAATAAAATAAAATAAAATAAAATAAAATAAAATGAAATAAAATAAAATAAAATGAAATAAAATAAAATAAAATAAAATAAAATAAAATAAAATAAAATAAAATAAAATAAAATAAAATAAAATAAAATAAAATAAAATTAAATAAAATGAAATGAAATAAAATAGAATAAAGTAAAATAAAATAAAATAAAATAAAATAAAATAAAATAAAACAAAATAAAATAAATAAAAATGAAATAAAATAAAATAAAAGAAAGGAAATAAAATAAAATAAAATAAAATAAAATAAAATAAAATAAGATAAAAGAAAACAAACCAAAATAAAATAAAATAAAATAAAATTAAATAAAATAAATTAAAATAAAATAAAATAAAGTAAAATAAAATAAAAATAAAAAAAAATAAAATAAAATAAAATAAAACCAAACAAAATAAAATTAAATAAAATAAAATTTAGCAAAAAAAAAAAAAAAAATTAAATAAAACCAAATAAAATAAATTAACATAGAATAAAATGAAATAAAATAAAATATAATAAAATTAAACTAAAAAAAAATAAAATAAAATAAAATAAAAGAAAGCAAAATAAAATAAAATAAAATAAATTACATAAATATAAAATAAAAAAAAAAATAAATATAAAAAAAAATAAAATAAAATAAAATAAAACCAAATAACCTTAAATAAAATAAAATAAGATAAATAAAATTAAATGAAACAAAATAAAACCAAACCAAATAACCTAAAATAAAATAAAATTCCACATATATGTGGGGGTATTCATATCTTTATAACTGCCCAAATACTATATTAAAGTTTGAATTACTTATCACTGTTTAATCGCTGCGATTTAATTGTTTTCTGAAGATTAACAATTAAGGCTATTTATTAATCGTGACATACTCACTAAAGATGACCTCGCACTTACACACATACAACGTGTAATACGATGCACTTGAAATTTAATAAATTCCATGAAATTCAATATTCGATCCACTTAAATATGAGCTCTTCACATCCGATTGATTACCGTTGCATATTTATGTGATTATAAGTTTCAATAAATGCTGATTGGTTCCGGGAAAATTAAGTCTTCGGGTGTGTGTACGTGTGTGCGTGTGCCTGTGCGTACGTGGTTGTGTGAATTTGCATAAATCTATCAGCAGCTGTGCGCTTGCGGCTATGTAGAAATTGGCGTTAATATCAATATTGGCATCAGCATTTGTGGTGGTGATGGTGACGCCGTCAATTCAAGAAAATTAATTTCAATGTACACATTTGAGTTGAATTTTAAGTATGCATGGCGAAGGTATACATATGTATGTATGCATGCTTATAATGTTGATTTCGTATGATGATGACCTTGCACTTATTCGAGCAATTCTTCTGGGGTGATTGTTGCCTTTGGTCCATCTCTTAACAGCTTTTATTTAAGCACATAACTCTCTCATTGGAATTTTAAGATAAATTTTGTAATATCCAGGCATACAATCGCATACAGCTCAGCACGAACCTATTTCTTTAATATTTTATATAAACATACATACAAACAAATGTACGTTAAGGAAGTGGCTTCATGTCATTGACAGAGGTGAAGAGCCAAGTAACTACTACTTTGGGTAAGGGTGAAAATGGCTTTGGCGTATTCAAGGCCCCCGAAGTATTGAAAAACGTTTATATGAAGGTGTCGTAAAATGTAGAATAAAATATGCATTATTGTAATAATAAACGAAAGCGTATGTATGTATAAAGTTGGGTAAAGGAAGTCACACAAACCCGGCAAGAAAATTATTTTTTTTTTTCATTTTTGGCAGAAACTTAATTTACCTATTGCACCCACTCAACTTAGTCTACTTTAGGAACTTTACTTATTAATTTTCACCACACTGTGGTAGGTAATTAGGTAGCTAGAATGGTTGCGATTCAGGTCACCCAAGTAGCTTTTAGAAGCCAGTTTAATGCCATAAAAGACTCGTCAAACCTACTGAGGTTAATATGGATGTATGCTACAGCCACCCAGAATTGTTCTTGAACTCAATTATATTTTGAATCCGTTTTCCAAAAACCTTCCTTAGAGTATCCAAAAATGGGTTTCCAAAGGATTTACACAGTAAATGCTCAGCGGTCTCTTTAGAAGTTGTATCCTTGTAACTTTTGCAGTGATCATAATGCGGAATGTGCTACTTTTTTAAATAAGTGCATATTACCCAGTAACCTATCCAGACTCCTACATGTTTGTGGACATCCCTTTTGGATCTACCGAGGAGACTCCTTATTCACCTTTCGGCCAGGTTCGCTGTTGATATTGCACAGGTAGTGGTATTCTTTTACTTTCGCTAAAATATTTGAACTCAGACTAGCAGAAAGCATTTAAGGTCTTCCGCACCCACTGCTCGATGCATCGATCAGTCCTAGATACTAAGTACTGGGCTAACTGCTGACCACTTAATCTTGGTAGTTCGAAAGTGAGTGAGCAGTAGATTCGTTTTGTTTGGAGTCAGCCTGAGGCCACATTTCTGAGCCCACCTACTTAGCTAGCCAGCATTTTTTCCCATGATTTTACTCATCTCAGGACTGAAAGGAGGTTACTACGATCGCCACGTCTTCGGCATACGCCACAATCTAAACCCCATTTGCATTGAGTTGTTTTAGAATAGCCTTCATAGTAAGGATCCACAGCACTTTTACTTATGTCATGTTCGCTTCTGAACGACCTCAGAATGAGAAAAAGCTCTTGTTTTCTTCCACGTGCATGCTGCGAAGATCTCCATTAGCTTCTTAACAAAAGATTTTGGGATCTTCTGCAGCATAATTTACAGTATACCTTCCACTTCCGGTGACAGTTGGCTATTAACCTGACTGCTTCTTTCTGCACCATTTTTCTTCTTTTCTTTGCTTCCCCGTTGCCGCCCGGAAAATTCTGATATTAGGATGCCAAGGGCCTGTCTTTGTACCACCAACGCACTTAACGATGGTCTTGTTTGAGTGATTCCTAACAAGCGTTGTTCAATACTTCGTTGGGTCAAGCGACTGTCAGCGTTCCACCCCTGCTGGTTACGTGGTTAGAATATGCCCGAGGTAGGTATGCCGTTCGTAAGAAGCGACTAAAATCTGCAAAAAGTAATGATGTCCAACTTGATGCTTGATCTACGGATATGATGCCTCTTACCTCTCATTAACCATCTCTCCATGTGACATGACCTAGAAGGTTCCACTGTTCATACCAAATCGCTCCCACTACAGTCAGGCATGTACCGCAAGGGAGTACCGGAGCGTACCGGGTTCATATCCGGCAAAGAACTGCCACTTCTGACAACACTTTCAAAAACCTCCGGCGAGTGTTTTTGTCGCTAAAAAACAACAACAACAACCACAACTGTCAGTGTTCCTGCCTGGATTCCATCTTTGCAATTCATAGGACTTTTTTATACTAATATCTCATGGAAGACTAGTACTTCTGAAAGTTCATTCCTAAGTAGCAGGTCGTAAAATCTTGCTGAGGTCTGAACTTAGGCCACCAAGGCTTTTGTATCACCATAAAGGGAAGGTCTTCTTTTACCTTGCTGGACACCTTGTAATTTGTTTAGTGACCTAGCTCTATCGTCTTGTGATTGAATGGGTGTATTGTTTCTACGTAGCCCATTCATGATCATCTTGTCAAAAAGTCCACAAGAAATACGTTTCGGATTGCGCTGATGTGCATTTATCCTCAGTCCCCACTCTATGTTAAAGATTATCGTTCGATGGGCAGACAGAGATAATCGTTTCGACACCTCCCAATTCCTTACTAAAAGAGCCGGCAAGTGACTTACTTTGGTGATATCAAGGACTTCTTCCTACCCGCAAGTTCTATAAACCAGTAAATATATTGTCTTTCATATTTTAGACTTGGCCTTCCCTAGGTTAGAACAAAGTAACCGAAATAGTGTTAACAGTTTTCATCGCAATATTTTCTTTATTCACTAACATCACTTCAAGTTCAACTCTGGAGGCTAGAGTGCATTAAATTTTCAAACATTACTGCCTTGACAGAAACTGGAACTGGAATCTGAAAGTACTGAACTCATTTTCTTTGTTTTAAATTTAAGCTTAAAATTCCCAAAGATCTTGTCGCTCGAAAAAGGCGAATATACCATGACAATAATATTCGAACATTTCCTACGGGGTGCCCTTATTCAGTTAAAGACGCCATCCTACAATTCGACGCAGTACCGAATGTGCGCAGAAATTTCCCACCCACTCAAGCAAGTGCGTCCTACTGTATGTACGTGCTGTGCAACTTTAGTACTGTAATAAAAATTGACATATGTGCGACATTTCGTCAATTGCATGAGCTTCCATGTATGATGGATTGTTATTTGAACCCCGTTGGCAAAGCTGGAACGTCATACCTACACAGAGGCATGCATGAAGACATAGACGGATCGGTGTTGGCAAACTCCAATATGTTAGAAAGATGGAATGTGAATCGATAGCTGGATATTTGAATGGTTCTACATCGTCTGCTGCATACCAGCTCACTGGGAAGTTACGTGCAAATTGTGATTGTCTGTGTTATGGGCGATGACTTAGCTCGATACGCAGTACCATCGACATTGTTGAGCTAAATCTACTGGCTTAAGGTTGGGTTTATCAGAGTATGATTTCTAAGGCTCTATCTTCTTAGCATGCGTATGTGTGCGTGAGTGTGTGTGGATTCTATATATTTATAACGTACATACAAAATGCACTTTCAATGACGCTTAATAGCTCCTAAAGCTGAAATTGTTAGTGCTCAAAAGCAAATAGGCTTCAAGATATATAAAGCGCCAAGCACAACGCTGTCCTTCCCCCACACAAAATGCCAAAAACTCTTCTGCAGTATTGTAGTTGTGTGTGTGTGTGTTGTTGTTGTATTTGTGCATGTAATGTTGACGCTTGCAATTTGTGTGTAAACATCTTTTTTATTATCCGAACAACACATTTTCGAAAGCTTTTAGCAATTTCACTTGAATTTAAGTGCATACGTGTGCGTGTGTGCGTGCGTGTGTGTTTGTTCTCTCCATTTTCTGGGTCACTTTAAGCCCAATGAAATTTGCATTGGTAACCACTTAAAAACATCTCAGTTCGAATCCATTGAGAGTTACTTGCTTACTTAGTTCCTTTGTATGTTTGCTCATTCAAATGTTTGAGCTTTCACTTTGAATAAATTTTCATAAATACAATTATTATTATATAAACAGTTAGAAATGGGTATTTCATGGGTTGCCGACACTACGTAAGGATGATTTTTTGTCGAATTTTCTTAGAAGAAATACTGTGGAGAATTGAATCTACAGGGAAAGAATTGAAGTGAGAGCAATATGTTGACAACTAGAACATAATTTGATGCCGCTGTTTTAGCGAGCTGAACTTATTCCAAATTTTTTTAATACTTCTTATTTTATTCTATTTTATTTTTTATATTATTTTTTATTTTATTTTACTTTATTTCATTTTATTTTATTTTATTTTATTTTATTTTATTTTTTATTTTCTTTTATTTTATTTTAACAAATATCAGATTTTTTGCGACCTTTTTGGTTTGTAATTCAACGGTTAATTATAGCTGGCTCTAGGTCAGGTGCATTAAAACACGTTATTTTATTTTCTTCCCAATATATTTCAGTCTCCGCTGGAGATCGTCATCAGGAGCTACAACAACAATTTTTACAACTAGACATTTTACTGTATTAAATTTAATTTAATTTTATATTATTTTATATTATTTTCATTTTATTTTGTTTTATTTTATTTTATTTGTTTTATTTTTTTTATATTTATTTTGTTTTATTTCAGTTTATTTTATTTTGTTTTATTTTATTTTGTTTTATTTTATTTTGTTTTATTTTATTTGATTTTGTTCTATTTTATTTTATTTTATTTTATTTTATTTTATTTTATTTTATTTTATTTTATTTTATTTTATGTTGATTTATTTTATTTTATTTTGTTTTAGTTTATTTTATTTTATTTTATTTTATTTTATTTTATTTTGTTTTATTTTATTTTGTTTTATATAATTCGATTTTGTTTTATTTTATTTTGTTTTATTTTATTTTATTTTAATTTTATTTTATTTTAATTTATTTTATTTTATTTTATTTGGTTTTATTTTATTTTATTTTGTTTTCTTTTGTTTTTGTCATATTAATTTTATTTTATTTTATATTATTGTAGTTTATGTTATTTTATTTTATTTTTTTTTTTTTAGTTTTATTTTGTTTTATTTAATTAATTTAATTTAATTTTTTTATTTTATTTTAATTTACATCTAATTAGTCTGACGAGAAATCGTGGCTGTTTTCGAAATAGTACTATAACTAAAGCCTGTAATGTTTGTTGCTTTAAATTTTTCCTCTAATCAAAAATAATAATAATTAACCAAGAATTATTATTAACTGATCTTGAGCTTGTTAAACTTTCAAAAATATGTAAAAATGAACAGACCATAAAACCAACAACAAAAATAATTACATTTTATTTAATTTAATTTAATTTTATTTTGTTTATTTTATGTTGTTTAATTTTTTTTTATTTTAATTTATTTTAGTTTATATTATTTGATTGGATTTTTTTTTATTTTATTTTATTTTATTTTATTTTATTTTATTCTATTTTATTTTGGAGTCTTAAACTCTTACTAGATCACGAGACTTTACATTGTACTGATAAAGCATTACTCTAAGTATATTTTGCTACCAAAGTACATATGTAAATGTGCCGCTATATCAGCTGCCAGCACAGCCACCGTAGCATCAGCATTATTAAGAATCGCTCAGCTGAAACAAAACGCCAATCAAAACCTACAAACAACTCATTTACTAGACACTAACAACCAATTTTGCTGGGTCATTCACTAAGTTGCCAGCAAATCATCGGCAAACAGTATCAAATGGGAGTGCTACTGCAACTCGGAGGCACACACACATATGCAGTCAAATATTGAATGCTCACAAAAACGGTCAAATACAGTCCAGCGTTTGAAATGTTGAATAGATTACACACAGAGTGCCACCAATGCAGCGTAGATTTCCAAAGCCTTCCCCGAATGCCCCGCTGCCCTCCTGCCCAGTCACCCAGCAAACTTAGCATTTTGCCTGTCACTTGAATCTTGCCACTGCCGTATTTCATTTTCATCGATTTATTCGAATGCAAATGGCTATAGCAACAAATTTGAGTTGCTGGAAGCAAGTTTTAAGCCACCCAAAGAGGCAGGAAAGTACACTGACACCAATTCAATCACAGCTCGAATTTGTTGGTTGTTCTCTGAGCCACTTTGTTTGTATTCCATTTCGGTATGCGGATGTCGTAGCTGCTTGTCCAAGGAATAAACTGATATAAATGTATCGCTAGCTTTTCTCAAGGTGGGTTGACATCCACCCAACAAATTTTAGAAAAAAATTAATTATAGTATAGAAAAATCAGCTTAAGAGTGATACAAATGCTAAACATTTATTCATACTATAGAGCCGCTGTTAAGTAAGCAGACATGCTTGTTTGAGTTGATGTTATTGTATTGATTGATGATGGGCACGAAAAGTTGCTTTGCTGGAAAGCCAGCAACACGAAAACATGGGCCGCTATATAAAATACATTGAAAATATAAAGAAAACAAAACAAAATAAACTAAAATATACTAAAAGAAAACAAAGTATAATAAAATAAAATAAAATAAAATAAAATAAAATAAAATAAAATAAAATAAAATAAAATAAAATAAAATAAAATAAAATAAAATAAAATAAAATAAAATAAAATAAAATAAAATAAAATAAAATAATAGTTATGGTGATTTGCTGTTGGAGCAAAGCTCGAATTTTTATGTTTCTTTGTTAATTGATATAATAAAATAAAATAAAATGAGATACAATAAAAAAATAAAATAAAATAAAATAAAACAAAATAAAACAAAATAAAATAAAATAAAATAAAATAAAATAAAATAAAATAAAATAAAATAAAATGAAATAAAATAAAATAAAATAAAATAAACTAAAGTAAAATGAAAAAAAAATAAAACAAAAAAAAAAAAACAAAATAAAGGAGGGAAGGGACAGCAAATAACTAAATTAAACAATTTTGCAGTTGAATAACAACTTGGGTGATATACCCCATGAGTTTAAGGTAGAGCTTCTTTTCAATTTATGTTGTGCTGTTTAAATTTTTCTCCTACACTTCGGTTGGAGCGCATGGTTTTATGGCATCCGCCTGGGAAGCTAAATTTTTGGTAAGCAGTTTTTCTTGGCAGAAATACATTATAAGGGCTTGATGATCAGTACCGAGAGGCGACCCCGTCTGTGTTTCACATTTATTTAAATCAATAATAAATGTTAAAAATCTTAGTGAACAATTTCTTGAGTTTGGCAATTCTATGTATAGTAGCTTCGTTCCTCACTGCCGCAATTGGAATTTATTGTGCTATGCCTGGGTGATTTTTCAATTTTTTTTTGCATTTCAATGTGTAATCACGGCATGAGTTGAATAGTGCTAGCACAAAAACAAACACAACTGCACTGACATTGATTATTGACAGGACCAGTGGTATTTCCGTGTTTTTGAGCTTTGTTTGCACATTTTACACATATTTTCTTTCAAGTTTGCATTTTATTCTCACTATAGAGATATCCTTATCTCTACCTACCTTTACCTCTATCTCTATCTCTATCTCTATCTCTATCTCTATCTCTATCTCTATCTCTATTTTTTTCTTTATCTCTAGAGTGTAGCTGCTATACTCTCAATGTTTTAACCATTGTTGAGTAAAAGAGATTATAGAGTAGAAGTCTCATACAAAAATTATCTAGGAAGCCTGTGCTTTTTTTATTACAGCTTTGCATTTTCTCCAAGCTACTCCTCCTTTGCCCTTGTTTTGCGAATAAATTCCTGCCGCGGGGAATCTTTGTGGTTTTCCGCTGCTTTTAAGGCTATGGGGGGCGGTACCGTTTGCCCTGAGACTGGTTGCTTCGGTGTCGCTGTTGTTTGTGACAGCGTTGCTTCTTCTTCTGAATACAGCTCTTCGGCTTTTACATACTTCTTCTTCCTGTGGTTTTTGTGTTTTTTGTTTTACAGTTTTCTCTATTGGGTACCCGTTCCAAACCGCTATCTCTGCCTGTTGTCCAGTCGCTCAACAAAAGGTCCCCGTGGTTATGTTTGCAAGCAGGGAGGTCACGCTAGGGTTGACACAAGTCCTTATAAGATTTTGACTTCAGAGTTGGGACAGGCGCTAATCAGGAGTACATATCAACTGTCATCGAACGTACTTGGAGACCTGCCAACGTTTAACAGGATGGAGGCGATTACAGCATTACCTCACCAGCCATTTCGGGACGTTTCACCCTTCCGTACAAAGGTGGTAGTTTACTACTTTCACCAGCCCTGTATTCACCTATTTCACTATCGTATTTCCAGTATACTATAAGAGCTTTATAATATAGAGTATACTATAATCAGCCCTGAGGGGCGTTTGCACCGAATAATACTTACTTGGCGTGGTGCGTGTGATTATAACATTAGTCTCTGGTCGCACTGTTGCCTCCTTCTCATAGGTAGATCGTCCCTCGTGGCAATTCGATTAGGGTTGGTGATGATTAGTTCTCGGGCGCCATCTGCTCGCCTGGTCTCCGGAGGTTCTTTGGGCGCATGCGGTCTTTTCAACCAAGCCCTCCGCTCCTGCTGATGTTGTTATTGTTGTAGTAACGACAAAGACACTCCCCGAAGGTTTTGGGGAGTGCTGTCGAACTGACAGTCTTTGACCGGATATGAATCCGGTACGCTACGGTACTCCCTTGCGATACTGCCCGACTGTAGTGGTAGCGATTTGGTATGACTGGTGGAACCTTCTAAGTCCTGTCACCCCTTTTTCCGTAAGGAAGGAGAGATGGGCAATGAGAGGTGAGAGGTCGAGTTTTACGTCATTACCTTTGTGCATAGTAGTCGCCTCTTACGACCGGTAGGCCTACCTCGGGCATATTCTAAACCCCTAACCCTCAGAGGGTACTCTCCTGCTGCTCTTGGTCGAGTGCTGCTTATTGTTTATTCACAGCTCACCTAGCTAGGTAAGCCGTCCACTATCTGCAAGTAGTGACCCTCTTGGCCAATCATATCCAACTTCTTCTTTTACTTTTTGTTAATTATTAATACTTCATTTGCACATTTATGACGGCCTTGTGAACGCCTTGATTGCCGTAATAACAAAGCATCTTTTGAATTCTTCTAAGGCATTTTGCAGTTTAAAGTTTTGGCAAAAATGCTTTTCTCGTTTCTTAAAAAACAAAAAAATTTAAGAAAATATTATCCCGGGCACGCCTCGTTTTGCTTCAATGGTTAACACTCCAGCTCCAGCATCTGTCGGCTGCATATTTTATAACGCCCTTGGGCCTTTCTTTTAATCAAAATATATCAAAAGAAACACAACGAAAACAACAATTACACTTTCAACTATTGCTGCGTTGCAGGCACAGCACGTTGTAGCCGAATAAGTGGAGTTGGCAACATTTTTTCCATCAGCACTTAGCCATAGCCAAGATGGTGTGGAGTATGGGCAGATCATCAGGCTTGCTATTTTATTCCACGTTGATGATAGTTTACTTTTGCCCTTACCCCCGCTAAATTTTATTTGCCATACGTTTTATGTGAGCAACACGCAACTTTCATAGCAACGCCCCTACGACCCGGATGCCAGTTGCAGGACGTTCGGTTTGAAAGTGTTGCTTGGTCTCGGTAATGCGGAAGGCAGACTTATTTGAGTACAAAGAATGCCAGAGGATATACTTTTCTCATTACCTCTTTTGTTTGTGTGTAAATATGTGGATTGCCTGTATGTATGTATGTGTTGATGCCGGCTACAAAGCCTACCCCACACAGGTTGTCCTTCTCCAACTACAATAACACCTTTTTATTATTACTCTCCACTTCGGTTATCTTACATCTTTTATTTTCCCTCACTACACACAAACACACAAACACACACACATGCACAACAGCCAAACACTTGAACATAAACTCAATCTTGGGTTCACATATGCTTCTCGCAGTTTTCGTTGTTCGCTTTTCCGGCTCCACTTTCAAAGCCCATTTTCGTCTGCCTGTTTTGTGCTCTGCTTCAAGAATTTCTCTTTCCAACTTTTTCTTCTACTTTGCTCACATCTTATCGTTAAATGCAACATTGGATGTGTATGTGTGTGTGCTGGTTAGTGATTTGCCATACGCTTCCTCTCGAGTTGAGTATTTAATGACATGCACTGACTGTTGCTTTGTAGGGTTGATGAAGTTGCTGATAGGCGAGTAGTGCTATTAGACTACTTGTTGTTCTTGTTGTTGCTGTACTACTTTGGTGGCATTTACGTTTCTTTATGGCAAGTCGACATACTTCTAAGAGCATTCTAAGCGGTTAGTTTTTTGTAAGGTGAATGCCTGCTGGACTTATAATTAAACATTTGCCTTATTTGGCTGCTTCCGGCTTATTTTGTGTACAACTATTTGGGCCATGTTAATGCACTCACAAACGTTTATCTACTCAGACATACTTGTATTTGTACTACCTACGATGCTAACTCATTGGAACATGTTATCTAATTCTGTCCAATTAGAGTTATTCCTTAAGTGGTCCCATTTCGTGCCATATGGGACTAGTTCCAGTCTCGGAATCTGTTTATTGGACTCGTGGTAAATCGTACCTTGATTAAATTTTTGATTTGTGAACATCTATTGGCTCGGTAGGGGCTGTCCAGAAAAGTTACGCGTTGCTGCCTGTAAGCGTGCCTCTGCCGCCGTTTGTAATCGTGCTTCTGTCTGTGCCTTGTACAGGGTGGCTGATGAAAGGCGCTACCAAAAAAAAAATTAAATAACTTTTTTTCTATTTAATGAATCTGGTAAATTTTTTTTTTATTTTGCAGATTGACTTTTACATTTAACAAAAATGGATAACTGGGACACTGAAACAAGAATTTGGATTGTCCGCCGCTATCACGCACTGGAGTCCGTAGTTTCGGTTCAAAGAGAGTATAGGCGCACGTTTGGCGGCAATCCTCCGAGCAGATGGACCATAATAAGACTTGTAAACAATTTTGCTGAGCATGGGACAGTCAACAGAAGACCTTACCATCGAAACCCTTCAGTTCGAACGGAGGAAACAATCACTGCTGTAGCTGCTGCCATACAAAACAATCCACGTGTTTCGACAAAAAGCTTATATGCTCAAATGGGTGTAAGCAGACAGTCATTACAGTGAATTATGAACAAAGATTTGGACTTATTCCCATATAAAATTCAAATGGCCAACAAACTGAACGCTGCAGACTTGCCGATTAGCTTGGAATTTTGCCAGAAGATGCTTCAAATGGTGGAAGAGGATGGAAACATGTTGAACTGTCTTTTCATGTCTGACGAGGCCCATTTCGATTTAAACGGCAACATAAACAAACAAAATTGTCGAATATGGAGTGCTTCTAACCCACAGATACTCCATGAGACGGAATTGCATCCACTTCGTGTCGCAGTGTGGTGTGCAGTTTCATCACGCTGCATTCTCGGGCCCTACTTCTTCGAAGAAAACGGTCACACCGTTACGGTTACTGGAGACCGTTACTTGAGCATGTTGAGAGAGTTTTTCTATCCAGAATTACGCCGAATGAGAATTTCTTTCAACTCTGTGTGGTTTCAGCAATATGGTGCAGCTCCTCATATAGCCCAACCTGTTATGACAGAATTGCGACGAAAATTTCCCAATAAGCTGATATCCAGAAACTCCACATTCCGTTGGCCACCCAGGTCGCCTGACCTTACTGCACCTGACTTTTTCTTGTGGGGTTATTGCAAACAGGAAGTCTTCAAAGCAAAACCAACAAATTTGAATGAACTAAGGCAATCCATTCGAGAAACAATTGCGGCTATTCCTGTCTCAACTCTCCAAGCAGTAATGAACAACTTTTTGGTAAGATGCCGCACATGCATCGACGAGCAGGGGGGGCATTTAAATTCCATTATTTTTAAAACTAATTAAGCTATATTTAATAAAATTTAATGAGCTTTAACATGAATAAAAGAAAAATGAATTCCATACACTGAAAAAAAAAATTATTTGAGTTTCTTAATGTAGCAAAATTCATCAGCCACCCTGTATATAGAAATCTGGTTTGACTGCTTTGCTGATATGTATGTGATGCTCTGATTATGTGGATGTGTGCGTATGAAGGTGCTTTGCTAATTGTTATTATTCGCTAATCGTGCCTAAACACGATGAATGCTATCAATCGGAAAAAGTCGAAGGCAACTGCGGTTATCATAAATAAGTGATTATTCATGTTAAATTTATTTTAGCTCAGAATACTCAACGCGGTAGTTAATTTGATTTGTTTGTGTAATCTTTGGTTTATACTTATACAACATAAACTAAAATAAATAAAAATAAAATAAAATAAAATAAAATAAGATAAAAAAAAATAAATTAAAAAAACAATAAAATAAAATGAAATAAAAAAAAAAAATAAAAAAAATGAAATAAAATAGAATAACATATACTAACATAAAATAAAGTACAATAAAATAAAATAAAATAAGATAGAATAAAATAAAGTAAAATAAAAAATAAATAAATTCACTGTCTTCTTCGCTTGTACCTATGAGCATGCTTCATGTTTTGTATGTGTATGCGTGTGTATGTATGTGTGCATAAGCTGTAGTGATATCCGTTAAACTATTCGAATACCTGTTGTTCGAATAGTTGCCATTTAATAATAAATATTATTCGAATTTTTTATAGCCTTCGAATAAATGGACTTTTTATTCGAATAATTTTTATTTTATAATAGTATTATTCCTGCCTAGTTCATAGCAATCCAAATATATTACATACTAGCTTTTACCCGCGGCTCCGCCCACACGAAGATAATAAGCAAAATAACAAAAGTTCTCCTGGTCCACTTTTCCGGAACCTCATCAATCTGTTACCTATTTTATGCTCCTGAGACTAAGTGTACACAATTTCGTAGAGATCGGTTTAGTAGTATAGACGTTAAAGACCCACAAACAAGCTCACAAACTTAAGCATTTATAATATTAGTCAGATGTATAGCAGAGTCCCGAAAACTTAAATTTTGCAGCAGAGAAATCTCGGTGTTGTTGGCCTTTCCGCATGTCTGCTCGATTTGAAAAGAAATTTCTTAATGGTAGTAGGTCTGCGGTCGTGGTTTTGCTCATCTACGTCCTATTGCTTGCTGACTTGATATGATTTTTTCAAGCTTAAAATTTGGTATTTTGTTATTTTACCAAAATTAGAAAAAATAATTATACAACCATAACAAAGGCAGCATTAAACCCTCTGAGTTTTGTGGTTTGCCAATTAGAAAACAGATCCTGCAAGTAGATACCCGCTTGGGAGAAACTTACATGAAAAAGTTGGAAATGAATTTTCAAATTTTCTTTGGTTTCACAATTTTTTTGTTGTTGTGAAATATTGCGGCATTTATACAAAGGTTAATTAAGTGACCCCTTAACATGACGATAAAAAGGAAGTTTAAATTCTATTTGCGCATTTAAACAAAAAAAAAATTATTTCGAAATTTGTTTATGCCACATTTTCTGCAAAAAACATAAATCAGTAACTCAAGACTGCGAGTGGCGTATTTGGTAGTTCCATTCAATTTCACTGATTTCATAATGTTGTCTGTAGAATTTCAAATACCAGTATTTGCTACGTGATTTTCATTCCATAAAATTAGCTATCTGCCTTTTATACAACAACAACGTACACAAGAAAAACTATGCTGAACCAACTTAAATTTCGGAAATGAGAAAACGGGGGGATGGCAAGAGGGAGTGTGGGTGTATTGATGTGTGGTTACTTTGAAACCCAGCATATCCGGTGCGTTGAGGTGTAGGATGGCTGCTTGTGTTAAGTCTCAGCTCCATTTACCCAGCTCAAAATGATTGCAGTGACATAATTCGAGCTGTTACTTACATTTTTCAGTTGGCAGGCAATTTCACGTGTTTTTCAATTTAAAGGTGACTCGTTTGTAGGTGTGAATTTATATGTAAAAATGTTTGTATGAAGAGTGCTAAAGGAATAAGGTGCCTTTAGGAATTTTAACACCATTTGGAAGCCTTTTTAAATCGAATATTTAAATAAGCGCCTCAGCTGAAAATTTCATCCTTTCATATTATGACTAGAAAAGCCAGTCATGCTTCGTTGCGTCTCACAACTTTAAATTGACTGTTTCCGATTATTATTTATATCGGCGAAACTGGTTGAGATCTGGAACTTAATCACAGCGCTTATTGCAGCACTAATTAGCACCTTTCCTTTGATATCCATATTGTACCAACATATTTTGAGTCAGTCTGGTTGACATATTGGTCGATTACTCCAAAGGCGGTCAAGCTATCGAAATGAATGGTATATTTAACTTTAAATTAGACGATTATTAAAGCATTAATGAAACTTGCATTCAATTCCACTTAGTGGTATTTGATTGATGCGTGTTCAAACGTACAGACAGACAGACCAAAATTCTAGAACCCGTTGGTTTGCAATCTTTTAACTCAATAATGATCCCTCCTCTCAATTTTACTGGCATATCTGCAACGTATAGACATCGAGCTGTTACAATTTGATTTTATGTAGTGATTTGTATTAAGCCTAGGGATGTGTGATTAATGGATTGAAGAAGTTTTCAGTTAATGCATTTTTGATTAAAAAAAAAAAAAAAAAGTACTAAAATCTGAGTAAAGGTTTATTCAATTCGCTGGACTACTTAAAAAAAAAAGAAAGGTCGATTAGTATAAGATGAACAGGTTTTTTGCAATTATCAAATATCGATTAATCTGGAAGTTAATCGGTTTCATTAATCGGTAACGATTATTCTCTGATTAATGCATTCATCAAGTTAACGTCAGATTTCTAGTTCAATTTGCTGATTTGATGCACCTTCCTAATTTAGTCCTATACCCGAAAAGAAATAACGCCCAACTTACAAGGAAGTAAAGCCCAGCGGCGGTATTGTACTGCTCCGAAATATAACGAGCGCATTGCTTCGTTTGTTTCTAAATGAATAGAATTTAAGAATGAGAATTTCAGAATGAGTTAAAAAACCACAAAGATTTTAAAAGCTCGAAACTCTTTCAAGTCATTTCTTTCTCATTTCAACCCCTACGACGAAAGTTATAATTAGAGATAGGACTTATATGCAAAAAAGCTCAGCCTGAAATAAAATTTATATTTGAAACACCTATCAATGGTAGAACATAGATTTAACTATGCGTTCTATGATTGCCCTAACAGAGAAGCTTTTGAGCACTATAGTTTTTTCATGTGAAATTATTTAAAAATTTTCCTAGAGGTTTCTTGCTTACCACCTAAAAATGTCATTGTAATAGAACGTGTGTTGGAATATTTCGTAAAAACACAATGTGTTGAATAGCAAATATTAAATTGTAACGTGATCTGAATGAATTTGAAACATTACAGAACCTAAGTGAATATTATGCGAGATATTTCCATCACCTGCACACCAAACCTGACAAGGGTCATGCGTGCTGTGCTCGACCAACGCTGACTGATGGCAGTTGGTGGGTGAGTGGTGCGCGATAACAGAAAATTGGGAAATAAATACAACAACTAAATATGTTCAAGTGAGATAAAAACAATTGTTTGGTGAAGAATTTAAAATCGCTAATGTAATGAATTACAATTTGTTAGATAATCCATATCAAAGTGCTAGTCACATAAAGCCTATTTGGAGTAATTTTATCTAATTATAAGACTTGCCATAATAAATCACGAGATAGCACATAGACTTTGCATGTATTCTAATGTAATTTGGGAACCCAGAAAATTAATCAATTCTTTGTGCTTAAATAATTAAAGTGGATAGCAGCGAATTTCGATATGATGCCTTACCAGCCTATTTTTGGTGAGGGGAAAAAAATACTACCCAAAAGTGCCAAGAGACTGATTTGCTCGATCGCGACGAACCTTGGTTATCAAAGCCGCCAGCCATCAGTTTTGACGTCAATTCGAAACTTTGCTGCGGAATTCAGGTGCGGATAGGAAAACCTTCAGTGCCGAAGCTTCTTTGTTCATTCATATTGCATGACTCAACTAGCACAGTTTTTTCGTTTTTATTCGCTGTACTAAGGTCATATTTATGTAGAACTCGTACAGGTCATCGTTAAATTTTCTTCATCTGCGTCAGTGGGAGGAACCATCTATCTTTCGTGGAAGTTTTTTCACTAATACTTCGAAGGTCGTCTCATCTTTTTTCGATGCAGTTCATGATTCCGAACCGTACATGAGGACAGCTTTGATAAGAGACTTATAGAACGTGATCGTTGTTCTTGGCGAGAGTACTATACTTCTTAGTTGCCTACTCAGCCAAAGTAGAACTTGATTCCAACATTTATTCTCAGTTGAATTTTTTTGCTGAAATTATTTTGGAGTTTTAACGCCGGTTTCAAAATAGAAAAAAATCCACCACAGTTTAAATTTGTAACTATCAACAATGATTGGGGTATCGTGGATATTTGTTGGATGGTGGTTCTACTTGATCTGAAGCCGCAATGATAAGGTCCAGTCAGCTACCTGACTGTTCCTAGATCAAAGCACGCGAAACCGAAATTGATTTAGTCGGGATCGATGGCAGATATAGCAACCGCAAGTGCAACTGAACTGAGGCCGAAAAGCATGTGTGTGAGTCGCTGGTGGTTCTACCTGAAGACTCTACGAATGAAGGAAACTTTCAAGACTGGGAAAATGTCTGCAGCGACAGTAGTGGCTACCTGATCTCCGACGAACAGGGCTTGCTTAAGTTATGCACTTTCCATTATTGCTAAATTGCGAGGAAGATGATGAACCCGAAACCCCAATGACGGACAATAAAAAAAGCGTCCCACCATCCGACTATAATGAAGCAGGGATCTCAATTTTCTTGTTCAAAAATAAAGTAGTTGTAGGGCATACATCAACTCCTATGCCACATATGGTCGGACGAATTAATGGGTCGAGGTTGAAACTCAAGTATGATCTGCCCCCCCCCCACAAGAAAGGGGATTTCACAATTTGTCACAAATACACCGCAATAGGTCTCTTCCTTATCGCATATAAGGTACTCTCTAGCTCATTGTGAAGCCCATCATGTGTAGTTATCTTTCTTAGAGAATATGTTATAATCACAAATTTTAGCTTTTGATCTAGCTTAGACCATCTTAAGTTCGGCGAATGCAATGCTTTAAAATGCTATCAATTCTAAAACAAAAAATTTTGAGGATGAATAGCTAAAGTTTCCGCACATAAAGAAGTTCAACAATAACTATTGCCATTAAATAGTACGAGCTCAAGACAATTAGAATAGCCCGTGTCTTTTGATCAGAAACCAACGGTTCGTCACCATTTAAATCCTTCGTGCTCCAAACTAAATAGTAAAGTATCTGTTGAATCAGATCTGGGGCTCTTGAACTAATTTTTTTACATCTTTTGATTTTTTTATGGGATGCTTGTTCTTGCTTGCTAACGATCTTAACACTCCTTTGTTTTCAGTTTATTTTCTATAATTTATTTTGTATATTTATTTAATTTTATTTCACGCAAATCTAACAATAAAAAAAACAAAACTTACTCCTGTGTTAAATATTCTTAGCTCCAATATATTTAACATGATTAAAAACTTATTTTGTTCTGTTAAACATCACAGCAAACCATAGCAGTCATAAACGAGTCAGAAAGGAGTCCTAAATTGGAGCATTTACGCTCTTTATGAGCTTATTTATGAGTTCAAAGAGAAGGTATTTCCGTTCTGGCGATGGTCGTCCAATATGAGCCGAATAGAAGTCATATATGACACCTTTCTGTCTCATAATCGACATATATTGGACTCCAAAACGACTCCACTACGAAGCTTTTCGGAGTGATTTATCTTTATTTATGAATATCTGCTCCAAAATTGCTCTGTGCAACGAACACTGCCAGTATAAGGCTCATAATTTTCATCACATGGAGTCATAAAAGCCTCCTTTATGATCGTATTTCTGAGGTTCATATTTTTTTTTACATGTTAAGGACTCATATCGGACTCTTTTATACAAATTTTTTATGGAAAATATTTTTTCTTTTCAAAAACAAACATAAAAGTCATAAAAGACTATTATATGATCGTATTTCTGATGCTCATTCTACTCACATATTTAGGACTCATATGAAACTCCTAAATTATAAGCACTCCGAGAATGTTTGTGGGGACTTTTCTATCATGAATGAAGTTTCCATTATTGCTCATGGTTTACATTGCTGGCTTAATGCTTTCAACAAAACAACTCTTCAGTGTATGACAGCGTTCAATACAATAAAAACAACTCAAGCAAGAATGCATGACAAGTCTACTCACACAACAACGGCTCTTTAGTGTGAATTTATGCTTGGCATTTGTAGTGGTGTCCTTTTCAAACCAACTTTTTTTTATTATAATTAAATAATTTAAAATTTTTTTGGTTGGTCGCACTGCAGCTTGAGCCGACCAAAGATTCATATCCAATTGTTCATACCTTAGACTATTGTTTGGCGCTAAAACGGGGACAAACTTTTCCAACTTGTGCATTTCTCGGTTTGACATTTTTACCTTGTAGGCCAGGGTACACGGACTGCATTACCGACTTTTACGAATATCGGTGGAATTTCAATATGTTGTAAATAGTACTTATTTATGTTTCATATGCAAGATTTTGTTTCCAATCCGTAAGTTCTCTCATGCATTTCCATTCTCTTTCATTTTACCATCTTTATTCACGCACTCAACTTATTAGGCATGTTGTTGGAAACATATGACCTTTAAAAGTTTTTCTGTTTCCATGAACATTCACATAACTTTTATAAATTGCACTTATGTTGTTGTTATTGCTTTGACATCCAAGCTTGTTGAGATTATAAGATTTGTTCAATAGCGCACCAGAAGTACAGCAATATAAATGACAGCTATGCAAAAACTTACTTTACAGCATTGAGGACACATTTCACCTCTCCTAGCCACTGAGTCCTGATCCACTTGGCCTTGTGCTTCTTTCATTTTTGATGTTTGTTTTATTACAAATTCGCCCTAATTTTGCTTTGCAGAACTGTCAGTTGAGGAAGTTGAGGAGTTCATGCATTTATTCTTTTCAGTCAGTTGTTTGTGTACATATGCATGTGTGTGTGGGTGTGATTAAATTTATTTAAAGAATTTATTTTGCGGAACAGATGGTTCGAGATGTTTGGATATGACTACGCATAAAGATAATGCAGGCGTAAGCGCAAAACGGCACATAGCAGGGAATTGCGAGTAAATTTGTATTACGAATTTTCTGAAAATAATTGAATTTGACAGGAATTTGTTTATATTATAACTGTGCGTCTTACAGTTGGTATAATGAGTGAAGCGCTATTTACCGTTATTTCGAGTTTATAGTAATAATATTCAGGAAAGTGGACGCGAGTCCGAAAAATAGATTACTCAATAATCGGTTTTTTTTTGTTAAGAGATAAAATTATTTGTGAAAAATGGATTTTTGTCATAGATCGGTTTTTTTTATAAGAATAATGTTTATTCGATGTATTACAAAAAAACTATTGTGAACTTTTGCTGCATGTCAGAACTTATAATATACTGATCATTATATCTTCCAAACCAGTTATGGCACATATTAACATCGTTTATTGTAGCACTCTTTAGCATCTGTGATCCCCATATTATACTAACAGATATTGGGTCACTCTGAATCACATATTGCTCGATAACTCCAAAACCCGTTGAGTTATCGGAATAAGCCACTGACTTAAGCTTTAAGTTTTACATCTGGTAATACAACACTGAAAATGGCATTCAATTCTATTCATTAGTTTTTGAGTGATACGCGAACAAACATGCATACAGACAGTCTAAAATTCTAAACATTGTTGATTTTTATTCTTTTGGTTGAATATGGTCTTTCTTACAATTTTTCTTCAATAACTGTAATGTCCAGCCATCGACCTGCTACAACTTTATGACTAAATGGATGATTTTCGGAATTAATTTTATTCGAACTCGAACTAGTACAGGTAACATCAAAAGTGATTTGAAAAAAAGTTTTTCAAAACGGGGTCGCCCCTCGGCAGTGGTTTGGCAAACTCTCCGAGTGTATTTCTGCCATGACAGGCTTCTCAGCAAAAATTCGTCTCCTTTGTAGATGCCGTTCGGAGTCGGCAAAAAACTGTAGGTCCCACCAATTTGTAGGGAAAATTCAAATCGGCACACCACAAATTGGAAGAGAAGCTTGGCGCAAAAATCTCTTAGGAGGTTTATGATGATATACCTGTTGTATATCGCGCCATAGAGAGAGAGAGAGAACTAGAAATATTCATATAAAAACTGTGAATACTCTTGCTAGTGCTGCCTTCATATTAGTGATGCCAATAGCTAGTGCTGCCTACATATTAGTGATGCCAATAAGCTAAGTTCGAACGAGTGCTACCTAATCACAGTACCAGAGTCACCTATTTTCACTAAATTTGTTGATGAAACTTGGAGGCAGATATAAAAATTTGTTTCCAATTATCGTATGTTATTCAAGTAAAAATCGATGATTAAAAATAATCGACTATTTATGCACTTCAAGAGTTGTTTTGCAAATCTTATTGAATTTATTTGAATTGGAAATATTTGCTACATTGCCAATAAGGTTTATGGTTACCTAGCAATCCTCATTCATTTAACTTCAAAGGTAAAGCAAAACTTATTCTTAACTTAATATTTATTCTATTATAATATCAGAGTTATAAATAGATATGTATATAAGCGTATATCCGTATCGATGCCAGCTTTATGTGTGTAATTAAGTTTACGTTGACAGCGTGACACAATAACCCCGCTTGGTTAGTGACCCAAATCAAATAAATTGACTGCCATGCTCGTTCGTCATGCTCAGCTGTTCACACCACACTTGGATTGCTTCACTGTTATTATGCAAGTTGTTGTTGTTGTTATTCCGTACACAAAAACAAACATCATTTGCAAGAGAGACTGAATTTGGTCAGTTTCTTTGTATACTTTCAACGGATTGCTGGTTGTCCTGCTAAGCCCAATACGTCCTTCCTAGGCTTTGTTTATTTGTAGTTTCAAGCGACTTACGGTAATAAGCTGGGCAAGCAACGAGTTTGTATTTGAACTTAACGCTGTGGAGGTGTTGGAGCAGCGCGTAGTAAGTTCAGTGGTTCACTGCTTTTGTGGTTGGTTTTGTCAAATCCTTCTGCTAACTGAATAACATTTTTTTTAAATTTTAATGTGTTTTTGAATGTCGCTCCTAGCAAATTGTAAACTAGTTTTTAATTTCCTTTCTATTTCGTATTTTAGCCAGCAACGACGCCAACTTTCGTTCGTGACTTTAATGAGAATGCGAAAGCGTAAGCGAAAAGGGGCATGTTGGGGGTGGTATAGTTGCAACTTACGTTTTGCCTTCGCTTTGTTTTAAATGTATTCAGGAAAAGGGCAAAAAGCAAAAGTAAAATATAGCACAAATAGTTCTCGTACGTGTTTATCTGAAAGTCAGGTAAATGAGATTTACTTCGTCTTATGATATTATCTGTTGTTTTGAGGTAATTAGGGTAATGTTATTCGCGTTTCTTTATGATTTTCGCTTGACCAGGAAAGCCATTGCGACTAATTATGTATACGAGACTTTAGAATGTTTAAACTTTTGCTTGCAAGGATAATTTGTTTGGTATTATTTAACTTGCAGGTTAGGTTGGGCTTCATTGGGAGGAGGAATTGCTGATTTGGGTAAACTGATCTGCCTTACTTAATTGTTAGAAATTTAGCTGCTCTCCAAAATGAAAATGAGGAGAACAGACTAAACGCTCTCTGCATGTTTGTATAATTTTTTTTTATTTATTTAGTTTTTTTATGCTATTTTTTAAATTTATTTTATGTATTTAATTTAATTTAATTTAATTTAATTTCCTTTCATTTCATTTCATGTCATTTCATGTCTTTTCATTTCACTTCATTTCATTTCATTTCGTTTCATTTTATTTTATTCTATTTTATTTTAGTTTATTTTATGTTATTTTGTTTTATTTTTTTTTGTTTTATTTTATTTTATTTTATTTTAATTTATTTTGTTTTATTTTATTTTATTTTATTTTATTTTATTTTATTTTATTTCATTTTATTTTATTTTATTTTATTTTATTTTATTTTATTTTTTTTATTTTTCTTTTCTTTTCTTTTCTTTTCTTTTCTTTTCTTTTCTTTTCTTTTCTTTTCTTTTCTTTTCTTTTCTTTTCTTTTCTTTTCTTTTCTTTTCTTTTCTTTTCTTTTCTTTTCTTTTCTTTTCTTTCCTTTTCTTTTCTTTTTTGTATTTTTCTCTTCTTTTCTTTTCTTTTCATTCTTTTCTTTTCTTTTCTTTTCTTTTCTTTTCTTTTCTTTTCTTTTCTTTTCTTTTATTTTCTTTTATTTTCTTTTCTTTTCTTTTCTTTTATTTTATTTTATTTTATTTTCTTTTATTTTTTATCTTATTTTATTTTATTGTTGGTTTTATGGTCTGTTCATTTTACATTATTAAAATAAAAAATTATTTTATTTTATTTGATTTTATTTTAGTTAATTTTATTTAATTTTATTTTTTATTATTTTATTTTATTTTATTTTATTTTATTTTATTTTATTTTATTTTATTTTATTTTATTTTATTTTATTTTATTTTATTTTATTTTATTTTATTTTATTTTATTTTATTTTATTTTATTTCACTTTTTTTATTTTACTTTATTTAATTTTTCATTTTATTTTCTTTTCTTTTCTTTTCTTTTCTTTTCTTTTCTTTTCTTTTCTTTTCTTTTCTTTTCTTTTCTTTTCTTTTCTTTTCTTTTCTTTTCTTTTCTTTTCTTTTCTTTTATTTTATTTTCTCTTCTTTTCTTTTCTTTTCTTTTCTTTTCTTTTCTTTTTTCTTTTATTTTTTTCTTTTATTTTTTATCTTATTTTATTTCATTGTTGGTTTTATGGTCTGTTCATTTTACATTATTAAAATAAAAAATTATTTTATTTTATTTGATTTTATTTTAGTTAATTTTAGTTAATTTTATTTAATTTTATTTTTTATTATTTTATTTTATTTTATTTTATTTTATTTTATTTTATTTCACTTTTTTTATTTTACTTTATTTAAGTTTTCATTTTATTTTCTTTTCTTTTCTTTTCTTTTCTTTTCTTTTCTTTTCTTTTCTTTTCTTTTCTTTTCTTTTCTTTTCTTTTCTTTTCTTTTCTTTTCTTTTCTTTTCTTTTCTTTTCTTTTCTTTTCTTTTCTTTTCTTTTCTTTTCTTTTCTTTTCTTTTCTTTTCTTTTCTTTTCTTTTCTTTTCTTTTCTTTTATTTTCTCTTCTTTTCTTTTCTTTTCTTTTCTTTTCTTTTTTCTTTTATTTTTTTCTTTTATTTTTTATCTTATTTTATTTCATTGTTGGTTTTATGGTCTGTTCATTTTACATTATTAAAATAAAAAATTATTTTATTTTATTTGATTTTATTTTAGTTAATTTTATTTAATTTTATTTTTTATTATTTTATTTTATTTTATTTTATTTTATTTTATTTTATTTCATTTTTTTTATTTTACTTTATTTAAGTTTTCATTTTATTTTCTTTTCTTTTCTTTTCTTTTCTTTTCTTTTCTTTTCTTTTCTTTTCTTTTCTTTTCTTTTCTTTTCTTTTCTTTTCTTTTCTTTTCTTTTCTTTTCTTTTCTTTTCTTTTCTTTTCTTTTCTTTTCTTTTCTTTTCTTTTCTTTTCTTTTCTTTTCTTTTCTTTTCTTTTCTTTTATTTTATTTTCTCTTCTTTTCTTTTCTTTTCTTTTCTTTTGTTTTCTTTTCTTTTCTTTTCTTTTCTTTTCTTCTCTTTTCTTTTCTTTTCTTTTCTTTCCTTTTCTTTTCTTTTATTTTCTTTTCTTTTTTTTTCTTTTCTTTTCTTTTATTTGTTTTCTTTTATTTTCTTTTATTTTTTATCTTATTTTATTTTATTGTTGGTTTTATGGTCTGTTCATTTTACATTATTAAAATAAAAAATTATTTTATTTTATTTGATTTTATTTTAGTTAATTTTATTTAATTTTATTTTTTATTATTTTATTTTATTTTATTTTATTTTATTTTATTTTATTTTATTTTATTTCACTTTTTTTATTTTACTTTATTTAAGTTTTCATTTTATTTTCTTTTCTTTTCTTTTCTTTTCTTTTCTTTTCTTTTCTTTTCTTTTCTTTTCTTTTCTTTTATTTTATTTTCTCTTCTTTTCTTTTCTTTTCTTTTCTTTTCTTTTTTCTTTTATTTTTTTCTTTTATTTTTTATCTTATTTTATTTCATTGTTGGTTTTATGGTCTGTTCATTTTACATTATTAAAATAAAAAATTATTTTGTGATAATATTTGTTGGGCCAATATTTAATTTATAATGGGGTATTCCTATGGAGCTTTTTTGGCCGTTAATTATAAGCGAAAAATAATTTTTTCCTCTTTCCTCCTACTAGTTTCGATGCATTTTGCATCTTCCTCAGGGAGTCTGCCTTTATTTCACAAAAAACATAAAACAATTAGTAAAACAATACATTTAGACGAATAATACACTTACTGAATAGTTAACAATTAAAATATAACATTACATCATTATTTTGAACATTTCACAAAACCAAACAACTTTTTTCAACATATAACAATAAATTTTAACATCCATTCCGTCCACTTGTTTGTTTTGTTATGGCTGTCAGGTAAGCGCTGTTTATAGTGTCCACATCTTCCTTGTAGTTTACAGCATCTTTTATTCGTTCCTGTATTCGTAAGCTTTCAAGTGTCAATCTTGTTTTGGTTCGTTTCTCCACATCTAATATTCTTATATTAGTGAAGTCAGCTGTATGGTTGTTGTTGCTGAGATGTTGGGCAAGTGCAGTGGTACCTCTGTTTTTTCGCGCGTCCGCTTTGTGCTCATTTATTCTAATACCCAACTGGCGCTTGCTTTGGCCGATGTAAACCTTGTTACAGTCGTCTCCAAATTTTCCATTGCATTTTATTTCGTATATTACGTTGTGTTGTTGTTCTTTGTCCACTCTGTCTTTTGTTTTTGTAAATATTTTGTTGAGTGTACAGTGTGGCCGATGTGCAAATTTGACATTGTTGTTGTTTATGATTTTGCTTAAAGTTTTGTTGTCCGTTAATCCTGGTATGTATGTGACTCCCGTGTATATTTTGTTTTCTGGTTCATTATTTGTTTGTGTATTAATGTTCGGATATTTTATTTTGTTTGTTGCTGTTGTTATAAGCATCTCCGTAACAGCATTAGGGTACCCATTTTTATAAAGTATATTTTTTATTTTCTGTATGTTATCATTTCTGAACTCCTGTTCACTTAGTGTAAAAATTTTTCTTATTAGGTTCACTGCCGTATTCTTTTTCTGGGACCATGGGTGATTTGAGTTAAAGTTGATCATTCGGGATGATGCAATCGATTTCGAGTACCAATCCGTTTTTAAATTCATATTTTCTCGTATAATTTCAATGTCTAGGAAGGCCAATTTTCTATCTTTTTCTTTTTCTGTGGTGAATTGGATTTTCTTATGCTGAGTATTTAAGGTTTTTAAAATGTCTTCCACGTCCTTGGTCTTAACTATGGCTAATATATCATCTACATATTTGTCTATGTATTTGATATATATGTCCTTTGATTGCAGTTCAGCAATGCTGTCGTCAAGAATTTTGTCCAATACAATGTCTGCCACAGTGGGGGATAGGGGATTTCCCATTGGCATACCATGGATCTGTTGGTAGATAGTGCCATCATAAATAAAATAATTATTATCTCGCAGACAGAAATCTAAAATTGATTTGAACTGTGTTCGAGTTAGGGATGTGTGTTCTTGTACTGTCTGCCATTTTTGCATAATGTTCTGGATGGCTAGTTGTGTTGGTATGTTGGTAAACAAGGACACTACATCGAAGGATATGAGGACTTCATCGTCGTTAATTTGTATTTTTTCAAGTTTTTCTTTCACTTGTATAGAATTTTGGACGTTATATTTTTTGGACGTGATTTTCTTTAGAATATGACCTATGTACTTCGACAGTTTATAACAAGGGACGTTTACGGACGATGAGATCGGACGTAGAGGTGTATTATTTTTATGTATTTTGGGTAGTCCATAGAGTCTCGGTGCTGTAGCTGCTGTGCAAGTGAGTTCTGTTTTTTGTCTCAGATCAATGTTCTTTTGTTTGTAGATGTCATTGACGATGGTGTTGTTTTTTCTGAGTAGTTGTTGTGTTGGGTCCGCTCTTGTTGTTTTGTAGGTGTTTTTGTCATTTAATAAGTTATTCATCTTCTTAAAAAATTATTTTATTTTATTTGATTTTATTTTAGTTAATTTTATTTAATTTTATTTTTTATTATTTTATTTTATTTTATTTTATTTTATTTTATTTCACTTTTTTTATTTTACTTTATTTAATTTTTCATTTTATTTTCTTTTCTTTTCTTTTCTTTTCTTTTCTTTTCTTTTCTTTTCTTTTCTTTTCTTTTCTTTTCTTTTCTTTTCTTTTCTTTTCTTTTCTTTTCTTTTCTTTTCTTTTCTTTTCTTTTCCTTTCGTTTCTTTCTTTTATTTTATTTTCTTTTCTTTTTTTCTTTTATTTTATTTTTATGCACGGTATAGCATAATTCGTTCAGTTATTGAAAACAAAAATTTATTTGTTATATTTCAAATTTCCACAAATTCCATGATATATATGTAGAAAAATCATCAAAGCTGTTTCGTTTTAGCGAAAAAAGAAATAGATATATAAAAAACCGGAAATAAGTCTTTTAAAGTTATTAAGTGCAAAATTATTAAATTCAATTTAAGCCCGCTAGAAAAGTAATTTGAAACTTCATTCGCGCTTTTGCTTCGCATCCGGATGCATATTCAGAGAATTTATAAAATGCTCGCGTGAACTGATTCACCTAAATATCTTCACGCTTTCATTTATGTGAATGTATTTGTATATTATGTTGGTGTGTGGTTAGAACTGAGGGAAATGTAGCCACGTACACACCGTCGATTACCTTTGTAACCATGATTATATATAACTAAAATGATAATGGAATTTGCTACGAATGCGTACACCAACAACAAATGCGTTCCTTGTTGTAAATGGGAAAGATGCGCGCAAAAATGTTTTCACCTCTCTTACGGGTAAAATAGTGCAATCAGTGCTGCCAAGTCGAAATAAATGGTGCACAAATTATGTGCGTCAGGTAGCACAACCTTGAACACAATCACCCGTACATCTGGTATGTACATACACAAATACATACTCCTATTAGTTGATGCCACTTAAAGTACGGGAAGCCAGGAGGTGCTATAGAGGTTGCATTAGACAGTGCAGCTCTTAAAGCGTGGATAGAATTTTAAACGATATCAACAAATCTTACAACTTAAGTTTTTGTGTAAGCAGTTGAAGCTATTCTTACTGGATTTTTTTCTCAAGGGACGATATACCTACGAATGTAGTTACTAATTTAAAATAAAGTGCGTACCTATACCAAGGTAATATGAAGGATTGAAAATATCCATGTATGTGTTCTGTATTCTCCTCTGATTAAAAGGCTGTTTATTGCAAAGGTCAAAGACCATATCTTCAAAAAAGGAATAAGAAAACAAACCCTGTACCTTAACTTAAACATAAGCCTTTATTTAGACTAGGAAATCCGTCCACGCTTCGCTGGTGCTCAGAATTTATGATAGCCGGCGACGGATTTAAATAATTGTACTCCCGAAACCAGTTGAGATATGGAGCTCAATCACATTGCTTATTGCAGCACTCCTTAACACCTTTCGTTTGATAACCATATCATATTGATATATGTACATTGGGTCATCCTGGTCCACATATTGGTCGATAACTCGGAAACCAGTGTAGTTATGGAAATATATGATATCTAAAATTTTAAGTTAGATATCTAGTAAAGTAGCGGTGAGTGTACCATTCAATTATAGCCATGCATTTTTGAGTGATACGCGAACAAGCAAGCATACATAAAGACAACAATTTTGAAAACTACTGCTTTAGATTCTTTCGGCTCAGTAATGATCCGTGCCATAAACTTTTCTTGAATATCTGCACTGTGCAGACATCCATAACTTTATTATATGTAGAGAAAAATAATTATTCAATATCTAATAAAAAAAAAAAAAAAAAAATGTTGACAAACAATTTTTGCATAACTTCGAAACTGATCGGTTAACCGCATTGTGGTTTGCATTATTTTGTTGCGTATACGACACGTAGGCCAACGATACAGGTCATAATGGGCTTTTATCAGTTTAGAGCCGATTAGTGTTGTTGCAAACGATATAACATAATTGTCATTATTGTGCAATCAAAACAGCCTACTGAACCCAGCATATTGTGTGGCAAAAATTGTAACGAATCTTATTGGTCACAGACAGAACTAATTGGATTACGTCGTTTAAAAGCAATCAAAAATGTGGACGTAGCGCTCGTGTTAGGTGTCTATCAATGTAGTAGTGTGTGGTAGTAAATGCGTGTTATTGCTTAATGCAACACCCAAGTCACAACTAACTATGCCAAGTTTAAAAAATTATTTTGCAAAATTCAACACATAAATTTGGTCTAAAAATGTTGATACATGAGGGCTCTCACGTTGCACCACTCACGCTGACCGCGAAAAACTGTTACGTTTTTGTCATCGATTTAAGAATTTTTATAGAAATCGCTCACACATCCAAATGATGTTTTAGAAGTATGTAAAATTGAGTTTAGGTTCTATGTATGTACATATACACGATGAACGTTTTTGGAGCACAAGAGGAATGCCTAAATAAACCCACACATAGTTGAGTGCCGCTGCCTAGCAAGAGCAGAGCCATTGAGGGCATGACTGAAAGCCTCACAAAGGCGACCACGTTCACACCTCAGCGCGCTTACTCGCCCATGGCTTCCTAATATAAGTGCACCTTTGCATGCATAAGCAAATATTTATATTTACATATATATGAAGGTGTTTACATAAATACTATATATATGTATAAGTATACGCACATTGGCATTTGAAAAACCACAAAGTTTGACGCGAGTAGATTTTTACTCATATCTCATATTTTTAAAGCTACATTTATGGAAGTTTTACCCTGAAGGAAACTGGTACAGAATTAGCTCTAGAATGGCAAATAAGAACTAGTTTCATAGTAACCAGATTTTCATATGTTCAAAAATAGACAGTTGAGTAACCATTACAAGGACTTTGAGTTTCATTTAAAAAACAAGAATGATTTTCATTACAAAGCCCTATCACCATTTAAATTTTTATTTTTATACTAAGTAGTGCTACGCACACAAGGTATATTAACTTTAGTCGCGTAACGGCAGTGTGTAACGGCATTAACGGATCGAGATAGATATTGACTTATATATATCAAAATGTTCAGGATGAAAAAAGAAATTGATTAAGCCAATCCGTCCGTCCGTCTGTCCATCCTTCTGTTAGCACGATAACTTGAGTAAATTTTGAAATATCTAATGAAATTTAGTATGCAGGTTCCTTGGCACTCATCTCCGAGCGCTATTTAAAATGGGCGAAATGGGATGATAGCCACGCCCACTTTTTATATATATAATATTTTCGAAAACACAAAAAAAGTGATTACTCAGTACATAATACACCTATAAGGATAAAATTTGGTGAATACATTGAGATTGAGGCATAAAATAAAATTTTCAAGAAATTTTTGCAAATGGGCGTGGCAACGCCCACTTTTGACTAAGTCAAATTTAGAAATAATATTAATCATAAATCAGAAACCGTTCAAGATATCGAAACGAAATTCAGTACGCAGGTTTTCAGGTATGCAAGGAATGTTCCTGGAAAAAATGTACGGGATCGGTTAAGGTCCACGCCCACTTTTATATGAAAGATTTTGAAAAGGATCGTAGATATATTAAATAGGCAATAACTTTGCGTAAAATAGCTTTACATCATTTATATTTCAGTTTTAAAGTTTCCGTAAACAAAGAAATCCAAAAACTTAAAATTTTAGGAAATGGGCGTGGTCCCGCCCTTTTTATAGTGGACTATTCCACAAAACTTTTTATGCCATAGCTCTGCCAAAAATTGATTTGTGGAAACGAAATTTGGTGATAATGTTCTATATATAAAGGTAACTGTTTGCTGTAAAATTGGGCGAAATCGGTTAATGGCCACGCCCAGTTTTTTCACATAGTTCTGAGTTTTTTTTGTAAAATTTAAAGAGCGATATTTCTTCAACTAAGCAAGTTATATCAATTAGATTTTGCACACATAATAAGCTTTTTAAGAAAAACTCGGCCGCAAAAAAATGTTTTCAATTTCGAAGAAGTAGGCGTGGCGTCGCCCACTTTTAAGCATACAATTTCTGCTATTTTCAAAGTCAATCGCTTATAATTCAATATTGATATTTCAATTAAAATTGGTCAGCTGCTTCTCAGTAGTATGTATTATACTCCTGCCAAAAGTTAGCCAAATCGGGAAACACACAAGCGAAATATTCGGGCACGTAGTTAATAGCCCACTGCAATAGCGAAGTTATATATCTTTTTTGTTTTTCATACCTTTCATAAACATTAAATGTATGTAAGTATGAGAACAAGAAGAGAAAAGTTCACTAAAATGATCAGCACGATGAGCGGAGTCGATTTAGCCATGTCCGTTTTACAAAAGAATGCTGAAATTCGTGATTTGCTTTGGCCGTTTTATAATACACTAGCAAATCCGATAGACATTGTTTTGACGTTTTGATATATAGAACACATCTATATATAAAATTTCATTCACTTGAACCAAATAAACTCCTAACTATACCGAACTGCAGCTTTATATGACCTGGGGGATTTTCCAAAAGCTATATACAGACTGTGTCGTGCCCAGCGAACTCCTGAACTTATCGTAGGGTTCAAGAGCAAAAGAAAACACGAAACATGTGGGCGTGGCACCGCCCACTTTTGAAAAATGATGTAGATATTGACTAAGTGACACATATATCCAAATTTCATTAATTTAGACCAAAAAACTTGGGAATTATGACGAATTGAAACTTTATATAGCCTAGGGGCGTGGCTCCGCCTACTTTTCCAATACTATAACACAAGTATATATTGTGAACATTTCACAAAGATCGGTTGAGTTCTTTGGCGCCTATAAAAGACACCCTTTTTTATATCTATTTTTGTTACGCACACAAGGTATATTACTTGATTCGGCATAAACGATTCGAGATACATATTTATTAATGTATATCAAAACGTTCAGGATGAAAAGTAAAATATCCGTGCAAGTAGTTACTACCCCACTGCAAAAGCGAAGTTGTATATCTTTTTTTTATATTCATTCCTTTCATGAAATGTTTGTACGTATACTGAAATGATCAGGAGGATGAGCTGAGTCAATGTAGCCATCCGTCTTTCGATACATCTGTCTGTCTGTTCGTCGGGCTATTTAAACGCAAATACGAACTGAAAGTATCAAGATAGACCTGCGTAAATTGGGGTGACATAATAGATCACTACTAGGTATATAATGTTCGGTTCCACCCGAACTTAGACTTTCTGACTTGTTTTTATTATTCATTATTCATTATCTATCATTTGTTAGTTATTATTGATTAACTATTATTTATTATGAACTATTTATTATTTTTTGTTTAATATTTATAATTTTTCCTTTGTTATTTATAATCTATTATTTATTTTTATTATTTATTATAAATTTTTTATTATTTATGATTTATTCTTTCTTTTAATTATTTTTGATTTTTTATTATTTAAACGCAATATTTTTTGAAAATTTTTTCGATAATTTTTGAAACAGTAAAGTTGAAAAAAACTGGTTTTCTTGTAAGTGAAGCCATGTAATAATCTTTCCAAGCCAGCGTTGGATTGAAGAGGTGTTACTCAAATAAAGGGAATCAATTAATAAGCAACACTAGTATGGTGGGCATACCACTGACAAAATCCACTAACTACTAAAAAACTATTTTGTTCCTCTGCTATAGATTAAACAAAACTAAATTTAGTGGTAAACCTACTGCGGTGGCAACACCGGTTCGAATAGGAACAATTTAGAGTTTCGCTATCTGAAAATTGGTACTTGTAGTAAGTATAACTTTAAAGTTAGATATTTCATATATTTAGTTGCCGACACTAACGTCAAGTATTATTTACTGTGAAGTAGTATTTTTTGGTGAATATGACTTCATAGTTATTTATTCGAAGGCACGCCATTCTCTTAGTTGCAAGATTAAGCCATCAAGAAGTTAAAGGGATACTTCTGTGCGTCAAGTTCCCTGAAAGTTGCTGTTACCACGCTTCCACATTATTGCTACATATACCTTCAATGGAACGTTGCCAACTAATTATTTCCAATTTTGGTTGCAAGTACGTAACAGATACGTTCCAATTACGTTCCCAAGACTCGTGGCCCAGCACTTTAAAGTCACTGCAGTGGTTGCTGCTCCATTTCAGCGACTGGTTGCTCTAGTTGGGATAACAGTTGAGTCAAATCAGCTCAGTAAATTTAAATTGATACTGAAATTTTCTTAAAACACCAATATAAATGCGTTACTCTTATGCAATACTTTTCGAAATAGTTTTATAATCACTAAAAAAAATTTTTTTATTTTTCCGAAGCAAGGAAAATACTCAATGAATGAATTAGAACGAACTGAATAATATTTCACTACCTCAAATCTGTAGAAAAGTTTATGCATGTTAAAAAGAGATGGAAGACGAACTAGTACTGGCTCCTAATATCACCAGTACAGGTTTTCCCTACAGGGTATATTTCAACCTTTGTATACTTACATGTACGGGAGCATATTCGAGTCACGTTTGAAGTGACGTCGCCCTTCACAATTCACCTTAGTCAGCTTTGCGCCGTGGGGATGCCGCAAGCCGAAGTTGTTGCCAAAATTGTTAACATGAAAAAGTGCTCACCCATTGATGTTGCATTTTATGAATGCAACGCCAGCACTCTTCAACGTAAATACATCCATATGCTCATAGGTGGAATACAGCACGTCGGACAATCGGTCGATGTTGGTTGAATAAAAGCTGATATATGTTTCCGTTATTTGGCTTATTTTAATGAAAGGAGAAAAATGTTTGGCAGGTATGAAACCGTTTTTACACCGCATATCTACACTTGCAAACGGATATGGGAAAATCAGGATGCTGTTGATAGCTTGACGGTATTTATTACAACAGAAGTCAAGATAGGGTTTCTTGGACTTGGAGAGTTTAAACACCACGTTGTATTTAGGTTTGAGCACCGGACCCAGATTATCCGCTCCGTTGATCGGGTAGACGAATATGCCTGGTTGGTTGATGCCCTCATGAAAGCAAAGACGGAAATCACTGCCGTACAAAAAATGCTATAGACGGGGCAAAGAAACACGCCCACTACACCGTGCGACTTCTCCTTAAGACGTCATACAGAAAAACACAAATTCGGCGTTAGATTTGTGATTAGAGAAAGACTTCGTCGCCAAGTACAATCGTTCACACCTGTGGATGAACGCCTTGCCGTGATCCGCATAAAAGCAATATTCTTCAACATCTTATTAAGCTACGCTCACGCAGCGTGGGCATAGATGGACGACATGGAAACTGGGGCATTCTATGATCGGTTGTAACGCACATACGAGCGCTGCTCCAGTCCTGATGTCAAGTCGAGCTTAACGAATTTAACGTCGGGGTTGGTAAGAGGGGGCCAAATGGATTTTGCCAGATTGACTTAGGATGTGCCCGAAACATATCCATATCTAGCCCCAGCTTAAAGCAAAAAAAGATGCATGAAGCTACATCCCCCGATCGAAAACAATTACACCAAATCGACCATGTTGCGTTAGACAGACGACATGTTAGGTTCGTATGATTCGAGTTCCCCAAGACGACTACGACGAGATGCAAATAGCCATATCTCAATTGAAAAACAATAAAACATCAGGAGCGGATGGACTACCTGCTGCGGTATTCAAGCACGGCGGCGAGGAGCTGGTAAAGTGAATTCGTCAGCTTCTACGCAGAATATGGTAGGATGAATGCATGCTTTAAGATTGGAATCTAAATGTTCTCTGTCTAATCGAGAAGAAAGGGGATCCTGCAAACTGCGCCAACTATCGTGCCATCCGCCTTCCGAATATTGCAAATTAGGTTCTTTCAAATGCGTTTTGCTTCTACCTGACGAGAACCTACTGATTAGGCCTTAGCATTGTGGCTTTCGATCGACCTGATTTGTACAATACGCCAAAGGAAAAGATCTTGCTCTACGCCGCTATGCGCGGATTCGGTTTCCCCGCACAACACCATCAGCTTGGTCAGATTTGGGAACAACTTTTCCGAGCCTTTCGAAACTAAAGGATAACCGCATAACGTGAGATTTCTTCGTATCGTGGCGTTTGTTTATGTTAGTTCGAATTTTTTTTAATCGACCTTCGAACTTTTCAGTCAAATGCCAATTTTCAGCAATTGTTTGTATGGTTTTTTGGCTGTAACTCGTAGAATAATTGATATTTTTTCAATCTGTTAAAGCCAAATTATTGCTAGAGACCTGTGCAACAACAAAAAAAATAGATTTATAAAATTTTTGTAATGCTTTTGAAGCAAAATGTTGGACATTTTTTTTTATGCTTCTTGAACATATTTTCCACAAAACTAAATCTTTTTTCTTTCTGTTTGATCTATAATATGCTTCTCAATTTTTTCGGTGTTGGTTTTGAAGAAACATTGAAAAAGAAATTATAAAAATACGGAAAAAAATATAATTTTGAAATGTTGGTTATGAAAAGTTTTAAGTAAAAAAATTAAATAAATTAAATTAATGATTAGGCCAGTTGCCGTTTAGCAGGCGGCTGTGGATCAACATCACTGCTCTCTCTAATATCTTGGTCATCGTCATCATCATCAGAAATGTCGATAAATTCGTCCAACTGATATTCTGGAATTTCATCTTTGTCTTCCCCTTCTTCCTCTTTTTCCTCGTCTTCCTCATCTTCAAAGGTGTTTTTTTACCACCAACAAATTTCAGCGAGTATTGCATCTGGAGATTTCTTTCCTCTGTACCTGAAAAGAAAATAGTTTTCAATCGTTAACATATTTAAATTGTGCACTATGACAAAGATATTAGAACAATCTAATTACCTTATTTCCATTGGAAGCGCAGTTTGGTAAAAACGTTCGCCTTGATCATCAGATTCAGTTCGCAACTATTGAGCGAGTTTATCAAGATGCTGATGCAAGAGATGAATTTTGTACGACATATTAACCTCAATTTCATCGAAAGCTGCCAACATGTTTGCAACAGATTCCCTGTAGTTGTCTTTGCGTTCTTTACCCAAAAGTTCTTTAATGACTGCTTTCAATGCGAGCCATGCATTTAATTCTCGGTCTGTCAGAACTTGGTCAAAATCTTGACGACTCATTAGTTTCCGTATGTCGGGACCATTAACAACCCGCGTAGCTGAATCTTGGAAAAATGTCTTTTAAGTGGGTGAATACTGCTGGTCTTTTTGCGAAACATTTAAAAAATTTTTAGCAATGCTAAGTTTTATGTGGAGCAACGGTAACGAAGTTTTCATTTCAGGAACAATACTTTCATGTAGCCTATTGTCTTCAGGCCATTCCGTTCCAGTTATGCTGTTTGTACTGGTTTCTTCCTCTAATACCTTTTCCGTATTGTGAATCCCAATCGCACAAAAAAACACGGATATTAAGCCTGTAATCAATGAAATTATTTTGAGGTCGCAGCAAATGCGCCACAGGTGTTTGTTATATTTGACTACTTCCAGAATGTGTTTCAAATTATCGAAATTTTCACTAAGTAGTGTCAGTGCTATGCGCAATTGGAACAGAAGGCATTCTATTCGTCTTGCGCAAAAGCACAACTTTTAAGCTGATTAGTGAACTATCGATGAATAAACGCCAATCATCTTTTTTATAGGTTAACCCTATCGTCTCCATTAAGTTTTCGATATCGTTGCAATAAGCGACATTTTTTGGATCATTCACATTGAAGAACTTTTCTAACTCTTTTTGGCATTTTCGATATGCTGTTACTTTGGTACCTTACGCCAGCAAATTATTTCCTTCCAAAAATGAAGCCAGTTCTTCTGATTTCTTCTAAATCAAACACAAAATTGCAACAATTGCATCCAATTGCTTTTGTGTGCCTAGGATTGGGTCCTTTGATATTTCATAGGATGCACCTTCACCAGGGTCGTATTCTGAGAAGAAATGCATGGATATAGCACCGGCGGTTGGAACGAATTCTGAGTACGGTAATGGTAATTGGTAAATGGTAAATTGATTTCCTTCTATTCAAAGCTTTATGGTAGTTGATAGATCCATAGCAATTTTCTTGTTGATGCGGGCTGTTGTCTTACCACATTATTGGTATACCAAAAGGAATAGCCTTCTTCTTTTCACTTTTCCATTGCATAACACTTGAATAACAATTAAAGCAAACTTTTTTAGGGGCATAGTTTACGTCAGTGATAAACTCCTGCGAGAAATATTGTTTATAGGATTCCAAAAAACAATCACTCGCATTGCCACATTTTTCATCGCTTGCTATGAAACGTCCACAAACATTACAAAAATGGTCCATTTAAATTTTAGTCCCGACATTTTTAATACAATATATATTATACGATGTTGTTTTTGTTATTTTTATGAAACCGATCACTCACAAAATGAAATAAATTCCAAAAATATTAATAGCGAATTTTATCACGACCGAGCGAAAATTAAAAGACATCAGCTTCGGCGGAGTTTCGAGTCTTAACTGAATCTTTATTTTTGATATTAGTTCGCTTGTACGAAATAAATAAAAATCGCTACCTGTGCGGTGGTTGGAGAAAAAAAAGAGGAGGACGAGGAAAAAGAGGGAGAAGGGGAAGAAATTTATTGCATTTGACTGCAAAGTTCGAAGGTCGATTAAAAAAAAATTCGAACTAACATAAATAAACGCCGAGATACGGGTCTTCTAATTTAGCCTCTATTTTCACCCCTCACGCTCAGAATCGACCTAACTTTTGCTAACCTGAATTTGTTCCACAGTCTAATGGTACAAATCACTACATATTATAAAACAAAGTCATAGGGCTGTCCCCTTAAATGCTTAAATCTTGAAAACTAAGCAACGGATTTTGATGCGGATTTTTTTTTAATAGATAGATTGGTTGAAGAGGAAGGTTTATGCCATTATAATGTGAAGAAATATATAAAGGGGGCCTGGCAATCGGACAAAATGTGATAAAAAACCATAAATTTTTTGTTTACACAGCCATAAATCATAAAAGAATCCACCGATTAAAATGAAACTTACTTGAAGTTAAACTTTGAAATATTTACTTTCGTTCTGCATCAAAAAAAATAGTTCATTCATATCTTATTTAACCAAAATTGTTTAAACAAAAGCAGCACTTTTTCCAAAAAAAGCTGTTTGTGTGTTTGTTCGCTGTCAACCCCACCTCATTCATGTTGAATTAGATCGTATGGTGAAAGAACTCGGTACGTATGTATGTAAGTACATATGTACGAATCTCTCGCATAATTAAATTTCGGACGTATGTACGAGGTGTGTTCAAAAAGTATCGCGAATTTTGAATTTTTGCTGGTTACGTATATTCGAATTTCGAATTTTTTTATGGCGTTATGTTGGTACTCATGTCTCTGACTTATGCCGAAAAGCTCGGCCATTTTGAATGTTCAGTTAATTGTTGACAGCTGCTTTGCTTGCACGTGTTTTGGATCGTCTTCGATTTTTACGCGAAATTCGTACCAAAATTGCTCAATTGTGACCAAAAACAGCATCGCATGAACATTGCTAATGAGATGTTAAACTCTGTCCGCGACGACCCAAAATTGCTCCAAAGGGTCATAACTGGTGACGAATCGTGGGTTTATGGTTATGACGTGGAAACCAAAGCTCAATCATCTCAATGGAAGCTGCCGCACGAACCAACACCGAAAAAAGCGCGCCAAGTTCGGTCGAATGTGAAAGTTTTGCTGACAGTTTTCTTCGATTGCAGGGGCGTGGTGCATCATGAGTTCTTGCCACAGGGAAGAACGGTCAATAAGGAATATTACCTGCAAGTTATGCGCAATTTGCGAGAAGCAATCCGCCAGAAACGCCCGGATTTGTGGAAGAACAAAAATTGGCTTTTGCACCACGATAACGCCCCTGCTCACGCATCGTTGCTTGTGCGCGACTTTTTGGCCAAAAACAACCCACTAATGATGCCGCAGCCACCGTATTCCCCAGATCTGGCCCCCTGTGACTTTTTCTTGTTCCCTAAACTGAAGAGGCCCATGAAAGGACGACGTTACGCTTCTCTTGACGAGATAAAGACGGCATCGAAGGAGGAGCTGAACAGGATACAAAAAAACGATTTTTTGAAGTGCTTCGAAGATTGGAAAAACCGTTGGCACAAGTGTATAATATCTCATGGCGATTACTTTGAAGGGGACAAAATAGATATTCATGAATAAATAAATAATTTTTGAAAAAACACAAAATTCGCGATACTTTTTGAACACACCTCGTATGTATGTATTTTCAATTCATGTCTTTAGGCAGGACAAAGTCTGCCGGGCCCTCTAGTATGTTTTATATAATTAAATTATAAGTGTTTTCTGTGATGTTTTTTATGTTTATAGTATAAGTTAAACCCCATGTAAGTGTTTAATTTTGCCAAAAGTATGTGATTTAGTCTTATTTTTCAATGTTTGTCACTTTTGTTTTCTTTTTGTTGTTTCATGTGAAAAAATAAAGATTAGCCCCTGACGATGCCAAGGAGATTGGCGAAACGTAGAAAAAAATTATAAACAGAAAATATTGTGTTTTTCTCGTACCAACAGTATCAGACCAGCAAAGCCTGCATAAAATCGAATCTAATAATAATAAATATGGTTGGAAGCTTTTAGTGTACTTTTGTTTGCCATTGCAAAAATTATATCAATGCAGTTCAAAAATGTTTTTTTTTTTGCTCAGCTTAGTTAAAATTCAGAACAAAAATTTGTTAACCGATAAAAACCCTACGCAAAACAAATAATAACATTATTTTCCTCCAGCCACTTTTTGGTAGATTTTCCATGTTACTTGTGAGCCACGCAGTAGTAAACCAAATGCACCACACTCTTTCAGACAAAGCAAACCGCCCTCGATACCTTATTTCCGTTAGTTATACTACACGACTTGTTCATAAAATAGACGAGTGTATAACTCGTGTGCGCCTCCAGAGAGAAAGTTTTGTCCTATTTAGTTCCGCTTTTGCACCTAGACGTTTTTGCACTCCCAGCAAATATAAACAATTTGTACAAAGTTTTTCCGGCCACAATTGACTAGCAAATCCATTCCCTGGGCTTGCTGCTGCTGCTGCTTGCTTTCATGACCAAAATAAAACTCAGCACAACAAGCTTACTACAAACTGAAGACAAGTGACAAAAACAACGTGGGCCCACGCACCTGTAAGCGGTGCTGCTGGTCTCTCAACCCCTTCTATATGCACCAAAACGCCGGTGGATCTTAAATGGAGGGCGTTTTCAGCAGATAAATACTCAACTTTTGTTAAAGGCGAGTTCTATGAACAACTTTTGTCTTTGCACTGCCGCCAAAAGCGTCCTACAGGCTGATGCTGTTTAGTGATGCGGCTACTGCAGCCGCTGCTGCAACTACTGCCGTTACTCATTCGGGTCAGATTATTATTTTTTTTTTTTGTTGGAAATTTGCAGCACCAAAGTTTCGATTTTATTTTCATTTTATGTACTTCGCCAGTGACTAACTTCTTTTGTTGATTTTGCTTTGGTTTCTTGTAAAAGTTTTCGAATCTACTTTTTGGCATTTTTCTTTTTCTTTTTTCCATTTAACTAAATGTTTGCACATTCTGTGGCATTGTTCGCACATTTGTTATTGCATTTGTTGCATTCTTTGTTTCAACTCAGCGCAGCTAATTAAATAACAAATTGCTAGCATTTGCTTTGGAATTCCTACATTCATTCGAACTAAGTTTAGTAGAGCAAATAGTTCTGCTTACGTTTCGCTTCTACCTTAATATGCCCCTTTGTGTGTGTGTGTCTATTCGCGTTTTTAGATAAAAATCTACCTACGCAGTGTTATTGCACCCTATTAATATTTATTCTTTTTCAAAAAAAAAAAAATTCATTCAATTTCTTCGATTTTTAGCATTTACTCAAGCGCATTTCGTGATGAGATTTTTAAATTGCATACTTTAAGGCGTCGATTAAGCGCCTCTTGTCTCCTTCGTTTGTGGAGCAACAATTACTAACTGCTAACCCAAAGCGGTATGCTCCATGCCAATTAATGACGACCTCAGCTACGGCTCACCGAACTGCAACGCCCCATTTCAGCTAACCGTAGGCATGAGCGACTGTGCTTTCTTCTCTTTGTTTTACTATTTGCATTTCCATTGTTGCGCGCGGTGTTGGCTAGGTGCTGGTAGTGCGGTGGTGTTGTAGTGCATTGGCTGCATGAGTGCGTTGAGTTTATTTAGTTTGCACTTAAAAAAAGCGCAATAACGGACACTGGAAGTCACAAGTGTACCGTTAAGTATGCCAAAGTGGCTGAAAGGGAGCAGTGAGCGCTTTAAATTTGAGTAGCAGATCTTCTTCTTCTTTAATTGCCCTGAATAGTTGACTTCAAAATAATCTAATTGATTTAAAAACGGAAGTTAAATTTATTAAATTGTTGTAACTTATTAGTTGAAATGAAAAATTTAGCCGAAAAAGTAGAGAAAAGAAAAGGTTAAAATATATTGTGCAATAAAAATATATTGAGTAAAAAATATATTGTGCAATAGTTTTGGGTTGGCTGGAGGAAAATCTTTTTATACCTTTCACGAACATGAAATGGTATTATAACTTTGGTCCGATGTTTGTAAGTATGAGAAGAAGAAGAGATATACCCACCAATAAGTATACAGAAATGATCAGGGCGTTGAGCTGAGTCGATTTAGTCATGCCCGTCTGTCTGTTTTTACCCAAACTAGTCCCTCAGTTTTTGAGATACCTTGATGAAATTTGGTATGGAGCATGAGTCAGCAAGATCGGAGCAATACAGCGCATAGCTGCCATACAATCGATTGTTCCGATAAACGAGTTTTGGCCTATAACTATTAAACGTAAAAAGCTGGGAACGTAAAATTTCGCAGTTTTAGTACGCGTTATATGTGTAATGTGTGTAGTGAAAATCAGCCAGATCGGATCAACATAACATATAGCTTCCAAAAAGAAAAACTCCAAAATCTTCCCAAATTCGCACGAAAACTATAGGCTCAATTTTTGTGGTATCTCTAGCTAGTACGCTTCGCTGCGTGAGAGCTCATAGTAGACTGAGTACAACTTTAATCTAGCTATCTCTGAATTCAGTTGAAAGCACTCATTACCACCTTCAATTTCATACCCATATTGAAACAACACATTTTGGGTCAGCCTGGTCCACATATTGTTCGATAACTTCGCAACCGGACGAGTTATCGGAATAAGAGATACCTTAGACTTTAAGTTAGACGTCTAGTAATGCGGCAGTAAAATTTATATTTAATTATATTCAGCAGGTTTTGAGGGATACGCGAACAAACAAACATACACACAGACAAAATTTCTAAAAATTGTTACTTTGTATTCCATTGGCTCAAGTTTTCTTGAATAATTAAAAAAAAACGAAATAATCCAGTCTTATACATGGAAATAAAAACAATTCATTATATATTTTACTTTATTTGAATAAATTTTGCTGAAATTTCCCAGTTAGCCGATTAATCACTAAATCGATTATTTCGGAATCCTATCACCTTTTCCACTCCTTGCATTACATCGACCTACCCTTAAATTTTTATAAACTTGTGCAATCGCCATTTTTGTGGTGTACTCGTGATGAATATCATTCACTGACGCTGCACAGATAGAAGCCACTTCATCACTCACCGCTGACCATTCACCACACTTGAGTTCACAGAAATATGTGATATTCTTCTATTGTGCAAGTAAGACGCTGTGGGAGCAACTGCATCCTTTATCAGCTTTGTAACTTTATTTGCACAATGTCATTGCCATCCACTGCTGGGCCATCTTTACACCAGCGTCCTTGTGCACAGGTCACAAGCTCACACAGTTTGCGAATATGAATTACGTATATGACTCCGATTGTGTATTGTGTCTGCCGTATGAAATTTGTACGTGTAGAATACCAGTTGAGTGTGAAAATTGTGGCAAGAGTCGTGGCTTAGTTGCTCTTGACTGCACTTACGTGAAACGCGGTTGGCCGCTCTGGGAATGAATGGCATATAAAGACCACATGGCGCATGATATGTACAAATTTCAATTGATATCTTTATTGAGGACATAACGAATGGCACAATGGTTTAAGGTGGTGAATTCAATGAAAGTACTAACAGGCACATCTCTTTCAATTGAGTAGCGAAATATTAGCAAGGCCGGAAACAGTTTTTTTTTTTTATAAAATTTTTCAATTGGTCTTAGCTCGGTGAGATAAGACATGGACTAATTTCATTAAAACTGTGCGAAGCTTATAACGAAGTGTGTTTGACCTTCGAAAAACCTTGAAATGCCAAAATAAGAACTATGAGCAACTAAAGTTTCCCACTCCACTGAAATGTGTATCGATCATTAACGTGTGCTTGGGTGCAATTAAAAGCTAAAAGCATTTTAATGCGACTACGTGCTGAACGACTTATTACGCATTTAGAATGTGGTTTATAAACTATTCATTACGCTAAGATGCATCAAAAAGAAAAAAAGAATGGTGCGCGATAGCCCAAAACAGCATCCCAGCAGGAACTATCCTTCGTTATACATAAAACAAAATAAGATAAAAGAAAATAAAATAAAATCAAATAAAATAAAATAAAATAAAATCAAATAAAATAAAATGAAATGAAATGAAATGAAATGAAATGAAATAAAATAAAATAAATTAAAATAAAATAAAATAAAATAAAATAAAATAAAATAAAATAAAATAAAATTAAATAAAATAAAATAAAATAAAATTAAATAAAATAAAATTAAATAAAATAAAATGAAATGAAATAAAATTAAATAAAATAAAATAAAATAAAATAAAATAAAATAAAGCAAAATAAAATAAAATTAAATTAAAAAAAATTAAATAAAATGAAATGAAATAAAATAAAATAGAAAAAATATAATAAAAAAGGGAAAATAAAGTCAAATAAGATAAAACGAAATAAACTAAAATAAAATAAAATAAAATGAAATAAAATGAAATAAAATAAAATAAAATAAAATAAAATAAAATAAAATAAAATTAAATAAAATAAAATAAAATAAAATAAAAAAAAATAAAATAAAATAAAGCAATATAAAATAAAATAAAATTAAAAAAAAATTTAAATAAAATAAAATGAAATAAAATAAAATAAAAAAAAATATAATAAAAAAAGGAAAATAAAGTCAAATAAGATAAAACGAAATAAATTAAAATAAAATAAAATAAAATGAAATGAAATAAAATAAAATAGAAAAAATATAATAAAAAAAGGAAAATAAAGTCAAATAAGATAAAACGAAATAAACTAAAATAAAATAAAATAAAATGAAATAAAATGAAATAAAATAAAATAAAATTAAATAAAATAAAATAAAATAAAAAAAATAAAATAAAATAAAGCAAAATAAAATAAAATAAAATTAAAAAAAATTTAAATAAAATAAAATGAAATAAAATAAAATAAAAAAAATATAATGAAAAAAGGAAAACAAAGTCAAATAAGATAAAACGAAATAAATTAAAATAAAATAAAATAAAATAAAATAAAATAAAATAAAATAAAATAAAATGAAATAAAATAAAATAAAATTAAATGAAATAAAATAAAATGAAATGAAATAAAATTAAATAAAATAAAATAAAATAAAATAAAATAAAGCAAAATAAAATAAAATTAAATTAAAAAAAATTAAATAAAATGAAATGAAATAAAATAAAATAAAATAAAATAAAATAAAATTAAATAAAATAAAATAAAATTAAATAAAATAAAATTAAATAAAATAAAATGAAATGAAATAAAATTAAATAAAATAAAATAAAATAAAATAAAATAAAGCAAAATAAAATAAAATTAAATTAAAAAAAATTAAATAAAATGAAATGAAATAAAATAAAATAGAAAAAATATAATAAAAAAGGGAAAATAAAGTCAAATAAGATAAAACGAAATAAACTAAAATAAAATAAAATAAAATGAAATAAAATGAAATAAAATAAAATAAAATAAAATTAAATAAAATAAAATAAAATAAAATAAAATAAAATAAAAAAAAATAAAATAAAATAAAGCAATATAAAATAAAATAAAATTAAAAAAAAATTTAAATAAAATAAAATGAAATAAAATAAAATAAAAAAAAATATAATAAAAAAAGGAAAATAAAGTCAAATAAGATAAAACGAAATAAATTAAAATAAAATAAAATAAAATGAAATGAAATAAAATAAAATAGAAAAAATATAATAAAAAAAGGAAAATAAAGTCAAATAAGATAAAACGAAATAAACTAAAATAAAATAAAATAAAATGAAATAAAATGAAATAAAATAAAATAAAATTAAATAAAATAAAATAAAATAAAAAAAATAAAATAAAATAAAGCAAAATAAAATAAAATAAAATTAAAAAAAAATTTAAATAAAATAAAATGAAATAAAATAAAATAAAAAAAAATATAATAAAAAAAGGAAAATAAAGTCAAATAAGATAAAACGAAATAAATTAAAATAAAATAAAATGAAATGAAATAAAATAAAATAGAAAAAATATAATAAAAAAAGGAAAATAAAGTCAAATAAGATAAAACGAAATAAACTAAAATAAAATAAAATAAAATGTAACAAAATGAAATATAAAAAAATAAAATAAAATAAAATAAAATAAAAATAAAATAAAATAAAGCAAAATAAAATAAAATTAAATTAAAAAAAATTTAAATAAAATAAAATGAAATAAAATAAAATAAAAAAAATATAATAAAAACAGGAAAATAAAGTCAAATAAGATAAAACGAAATAAATTAAAATAAAATGAAATAAAATGAAATAAAATGAAATGAAAAAAAATAAAAAAATAAAATAAAATAAAATAAAATAAAATCAAATAAAATCAAATAAAATAAAATAAAATGAAATTAAATAAAACAAAATAAGATAAAATAAAATAAAATAATTTAAAAAATTCCCTGCGAGAAAGATTTGAGAGAACTTTAGGTCTCTATTAATAAAGCGCTCCGGAAGTAAAATACAGAATTATAATTGTCTTTAACCTCAAAGAATATTTTTATGTTTTTTATTGGTATGATTAACTTTCACAGAGCACCCGAAACTTTACACCAAAGTAATAGGACATAAATATTTAAGCTTGAGATAATACCATACATGGATATCTGTCTATCTGTTTATGTGAGCATGTGAGACGCATACTAATAAACCATCTAATTAATTGAAGACGAAACAAATGACCAAAATGCACGTTCCGCCCTAGAGTGGACTATAATTATCATTTTTTGTGTGTGATTTAAGTACACACTTTGTACGTGCGCGGTCAACGGCAACTAACTCGTCAGTTCTATGGTCAACTCGTGCATACATATTTATCCTGTAAATACAATTGCACGAAAGCAAAAGTAGAGATACGCGTTTGTGGAAAAAAGGGAACGTGGGTGTGAATCAAGCTAGTTGCGCTGCAGTTGGCAATGGCGGAAAGTGAAACAGATGAACAAGCAAAACTTGCTGCGACAACTGTCCACCATTGTACGTGAGCTGTATTCGTAGTGGCCAATGTATGTATGTCACATGCCCGGTGAGAGAGTGAGCGCGGTTATTTCAGTTTGAATCAATGGTGGGCAAAAAGGGAACTCTTCAACCTGTGTTCACACAGGGACATAAATTACATAGTTTCATAAGTTAGTTAATATATGATATGGTTTGAATAAAAGCATTTTAAAGAATTTATCTGGGTTGCTGATTATTTTAGTTGCATCTAGATATTCAACAGAAAAGAAAGTCTTATAGTTTACACTACTTCTAAATCTTCTTGTTGAAAGACGACGTAAAATACCTTCCGCTTGATCGCATAATAGGAACACTTCATTTGATTTTTTCAAATTTTCAAAAACGTGGCCTGAAAACATATTAAGTGGCAACACTTAAGTAAAACATCTTTGATTGTAGCAGACAAACAATGTAAAATTTTTTTATAGAAATGTGTAAAATGAACATAATATGTTTACTGCCATCACTTACTTGAATTTAAAAAAATTAAATAAGTGGTAACCTTGTAAAAATCATACGTAGCAGCACTTATTTTAAAAGTCTTACAATAATTTAATAGATTATCTAGGCACTGTTTTTCTTCTAAGTCGATTGAACCCGAAATAGAAGTTTAGAGTTATGAGATATATATATATGCATATATCTCATTTCCGCCGAAGCCAAATTTTATGCGTCCAATGTAACACAAATAACAACACTATTTTCAGTTTTTATTTTTTTAATACTGAAAAAGTAGCGTTTATAAATAAATATACTATGTTATCATACTTTTCACTATACTATAAGAATTCCGAAGTTTTTTTTTAACTATTTAATCAGAACATGAAATGGTATATTAACTTTGGTCCGATGTTTGTAACGTTTAGAAATATAAGATTAGACCCACCATTAAGTATACCAAATTGATCAGGACGATGAACTAAGTTGATACAGCCATGTCCGTCGATCTGTCCGTCCGTCTGTTTGAACGCAAGCTAATCCCTCAATTTTTGAGATATCTCAATGAAATTTGGCACACGGATGTCTTTTTGGATTATATTAGACATATGTCGGATCCGGTTTAATCGGGTCACTATAGCATATATCTCCTATACAACCGATCGTTCAAATAAGAGGATTATGACCATTTCTCCCTCATTTTTAAAGATTAAAACTTGAAACCTGGTGAGATATTTTCTTATGGATAGAAAAAGATTTCGTAAAAAAATCACCAAGATCGGAGCTATATATAGTATATATCATATACAACAGATCGTTCAGATAAGAGGATTATGGCCATTTATCCCTCATTTTGGAAGATTAAAACTTGAAACTTGGTGAGATATTTGCTTACAGATAATAAAAAATTTGGTAAAAAAGTCGCTATGATTGGAGCTATATATAGTATATATCCCATACAACCGATCGTTCAGATAAGAGGATTATGGCCATTTCTCCCTCATTTTGGAAGATTAAAACTTGAAACTTGGTGAGATATTTTTTTTAGAGAACTTTGAACAATGCGTATTTAAGTTTGTACGTATTCATGAAAGGTATAAAGCCTTCGGCACAGCCGAAGACAGCGCCGTCCTTACTTGTTTTTTTATTAGCTTTAGTCATTCAGCTTTGTAAATTGAATGATTTTACTTAGAACCGACTCAAATAAATTTATCAATTATACTATTCACACGATATACAGTAACCCCCATATTCACAAAAAATAAAAAAGCTTTATATGGGTCTTCAAAATTATTATGTACAGGGTGGCTGATGAATTTTGCTACATTAAGAAACTCAAATAATTTTTTTTTCAGTGTATGGAATTCATTTTTCTTTTATTCATGTTAAAGCTCATTAAATTTTATTAAATATAGCTTAATTAGTTTTAAAAATAATGGAATTTAAATGCCCCTCCTGCTCGTCGATGCATGTGCGGCATCTTACCAAAAAGTTGTTCATTACTGCTTGGAGAGTTGAGACAGGAATAGCCGCAATTGTTTCTCGAATGGATTGCCTTAGTTCATTCAAATTTTTTGGTTTTGCTTTGAAGACTTCCTGTTTGCAATAACCCCACAAGAAAAAGTCAGGTGCAGTAAGGTCAGGCGACCTGGGTGGCCAACGGAATGTGGAGTTTCTGGATATCAGCTTATTGGGAAATTTTCGTCGCAATTCTGTCATAACAGGTTGGGCTATATGAGGAGCTGCACCATCTTGCTGAAACCACACAGAGTTGAAAGAAATTCTCATTCGGCGTAATTCTGGATAGAAAAACTCTCTCAACATGCTCAAGTAACGGTCTCCAGTAACCGTAACGGTGTGACCGTTTTCTTCGAAGAAGTAGGGCCCGACAATGCAGCGTGATGAAACTGCACACCACACTGTGACACGAAGTGGATGCAATTCCGTCTCATGGAGTATCTGTGGGTTGGAAGCACTCCATATTCGACAATTTTGTTTGTTTATGTTGCCGTTTAAATCGAAATAGGCCTCGTCAGACATGAAAAGACAGTTTCGTCAGACATGAAAAGACAGTTTCAACATGTTTCCATCCTCTTCCACCATTTGAAGCATCTTCTGGCAAAATTCCAAGCGAATCGGCAAGTCTGCAGCATTCAGTTTGTTGGCCATTTGAATTTTATACGGGAATAAGTCCAAATCTTTGTGCATAATTGACTGTAATGACTGTCTGCTTACACCCATTTGAGCAGATAAGCTTCTTGTCGAAACACGTGGATTGTTTTGTATGGCAGCAGCTACAGCAGCGATTGTTTCCTCCGTTCGAACTGAAGGGTTTCGATGGTAAGGTCTTCTGTTGACTGTCCCATGCTCGGCAAAATTGTTTACAAGTCTTATTATGGTCCATCTGCTCGGAGGATTGCCGCCAAACGTGCGCCTATACTCTCTTTGAACCGAAACTACGGACTCCAGTGCGTGATAGCGGCGGACAATCCAAATTCTTGTTTCAGTGTCCCAGTTATCCATTTTTGTTAAATGTAAAAGTCAATCTGCAAAATAAAAAAAAAATTAACCAGATTCATTAAATAGAAAAAAAGTTATTTAATTTTTTTTTGGTAGCGGCTTTCATCAGCCACCCTGTAAATGTCATTTTAAAAAGCTTTATAAACCAACCTTAATTTTTATGAATATAGGAGTAACATTATAACCTACAATGGGAGGAGGCTCAAAGTTTGGACTCTTTAGCAACTAAGGCTATATCTACATAAGATTCGTATTTACGAACAAAAGATTTAATAACTTTTACTATAGCATACAATTCCATAATTACATTTAGCAAAAATTATTCTTATTCTTCGAAAAATATCTATCGCGAAAACACATGGTCCGCGAAAATCTGACCATTTTCTTACTTGTCATCGCGGAAAAATTTGCACTTTAAATTTTCAGTAAAAAAATAGCTCAAATCGGTTATCAAATAATGCAGGCATTGCCAACTCTAACTACTCGCTGGCCCACTAACCACTTCAAAAGTAAACAAACCGATTGTAAGATAACGAGCTGTATTTCCTGAAAATCTATTAAATACTTTAAAAGCACCAGGGAAATTTCAAAATGAAGATAATATTGGGGTAAATTTGAGATTTGATTAAATAGCTAACTGATTAAAACTAAAAGAAAAATGGTATACTTAAATTTTCCGAGAAACAGGAACTTTAACAAGTTTTAGAATTTAAAAGGGAAAACAAAACAAAAAGTTAAAAATATTTGAACTTTATCTGAGTGGTGTGTTATTTGATGATTCACAGAAAAATATTTCAGACATCATTTTTCTCTCTAATCTAAAGAGTTCACGAGCAGAAAATTTTTTTTAAATTTTTATATGAAAAATTACTATTGTGTACATATTCCTGAATGAATAAATGTTTAGACGCATGTGTCGCAAGTAGATTAAGCAAAGTTAGAAGGTCAAATGGTCACTCACTGCAACTAAACAAGTGAAGGGGTTGAGGCTTGGTTTACTTCCGCGCATGCAGTTGAGTCGGAAATTCAAGGCACGTCGCTTTCACATTACATTTTTCGTGTTTCGTATTAAACGGACAACAAAACTACGGCTTGAGGTATTTTATAAGTGTAGCAACAAAAATTGAAACAACAATGCTCTTGAAAATTGCTTAAAATGTGCTCAAATGAGTGGTAAAAATTAGGTGAGATAGGAGTTCTGATTTAAAACGTAAAATCCTTTGGTCAGTCAATTCTACATGCAAAGTACTAAGAAGACCCAACCCTTTTGCAAAATTTCGGCTGGGCTAATGTTACAGTTAAGTTGTAAAAAAAACAGTTTATTTCAAAATTTGTTTGGCCCCAAAGCGACTCACCTAAAATATGCCAAAATACTAAAGCAAAGGAACTCTCAGAATTTTAAGCGATTTCGCTTAATTGCGATACTGAAACACAAGTCACCTAGTTAGCTAAAGTTTTGTTGCATTATCTAGTCGCAGGAGGCGCTAGGATGGTACTGTCAGCTGATTTCGCACGAGCCAGATGTAAGCAGAAGTGGTCAGAGGGTACTTGAAGTCAAACACGTACTTTTTAGCTTCAATTTATCCTACTCAGCAAATTTGCATTTTTGATATTTTTACTAATTTTAGTGAGAAAATTATGGGATTGAACCAAAACCCTGGCTACATTGCAAATGGAAAAAAAAAACCTAAAATATTGAGAAAATCTTGAAAAAGAAGTACTTACAATTAAAGGGAAGTGACGATTGCCCCCAGAAGATATGGTAATCAGAATTTAATCAATACCCAACGAATTTTAAGAGGTAGCTTCGGCAAAAGTCGTATATGGTTACAAGAATCCGAGGATCCCTTCATAATTTCGAAGGCTCGCTAAACAATAATAATAAATAGATTGAGGCAGTGCACTGCGGTAGTCCCGGCTACCTTCCTAAAGCAATTTCGGCTTTACTTAACTGTTGCGCTTGCACTCTTGTCAAAGCAGTTCGACGGCCTTGAGTATGAGCTCCGCTTTTTCTTTGTAGTCATCACAGAGAAGGAGCCAATTGCTTCATTTGTTCATATGAACACCTATTAGGATCTTAAGATTATTCTTGAATATACTGATTACTGTTTTGGTTAGTATTGTAACCACCCCTCATTGCTTTAGGCTGACGTAGCCGGACCGTCTGATATTAGTCTTATTAACTCATATTCGAATCCTCATTTCGGACCTGGTCATTTATGGAATGTTAGCCTATTGATATTGTTCGGAGTTAATCTATTTACACTGTTATTATGTCCCAGGTGAATTTGTCTCCCACTCCTGTTTTGCATCTCTTCGCAAGGTTGATTGCGCAATTTTTTTAGTTTTTATACGACAAGAGAAGAACTGACTTTTTTGGTGATGAAGTAAGTAGGTAAAAGAGAAATTTTAACATTAAATAAAACACATACTTATTGGCTAACGTGCTCCTTATGTAAAACGCAACAAGTTACTTTTTCTCGTTTGAAGCAAAGTTCATATGATATAAGGGCATAAACTCACCTCAGTAACTTGCAATAAATGGGAGTGCTGAATGCGAGTCTCTGCAACGCAAAGTGTTATGGTCGCTTACATAATCAGCCCCTGAAGACTTAAACGCCATAATAATACACTTTATTTTATTTATTTTGCCTTTCTTCTTCTTTAGAAGAAAAGTAACAATTTTACAGCGACTTTTAACAAAACCTCGTTTAGAAACGAAACATAGTTTCCTAAGTTATTGCTGTTATTAACATATATATATTGAATCATTATTAGAAATGGAATAATTGGAACAGTTTCCGATGAGTAACGAAATCGTAACGAAACGTCTTTTTAAAGAAACAATACTAGTAACGTGCCTTGTGTACCGTAACCGTAACGTAACTGTTTGCGGTTTCTGCTGAGAAGTTTTTATTTATAATTATATGCAATATTTATTTTACCACAAATTCTACTCATTATAAACTAGTAAGTAATTTAGACTTTTTTAATCCTGTTAAGTTTTGTGAGCCTTTTCAAAGTTTTTGAGACATTTTGAAAAAAAAAAAACTGTTTCGCCGTAAAAAATTATTAAAAAATTTGAACATGATTCATGATTGATTTCAAATTTTTCAAATTTTTTGGGAATAAATAATTTTTTTTATCCAAATTGAATCGAAGAACTTAAAGGAACCCATTTCAAATCAATTAGGCTATCGCAAAAAACTTACTTTATTATTTTTTTTTTTTGATTTTTCATATAAAATCAAGTGAACACGTTGTTCCACTTAAATATTTTAAATAATGATTACTAGTCGTAATAATTACTGGTTTGATAACTTATTTACTTGAGAAACCATTAAATGATTGATTCCCATTACTTAAAATTTTTAATGACTATTTTCCAATTAATTAAAAAAATAATCAAAAAAATAAAAAAATTATAATTTGTTACGATTATTCAAAAAAATCAAAAAAAGTTATTTTGATTACTTTTGATTTCTTTTTGATTTTTTGGTTTATTTTTATTTAATTCTGAATATTTTTTTTCCAGTATGGTTGTAGAAGCACATAAATATACACATCAACAATACTGTAAAAGATCAGAAATAATAAAAAAAAATATATAAAAAAAGTCGAAAATAATAAAAAATTATCAAAGGTAATCAAAACCACTTTTTTTTTGATTATTTTTGATAACTTTTTTGATTTTTTTTAATCGTAATCAATTGCCTCTTCTTGAAAAAGCAATTAAAACAATCATTACCAATTAAAAAGGCTGTCTAATTGTTTGATTACTAATTACTAATCAAATTTAACAGGTCTGAGTCCACTGAATTTAGTATGTTCAAATATGTCTAGCGTTTCGGTGCGAGTTCGGGTTCTATCCCCGAACGTTCCGTTACAGTTTCGTTACGTTGCTGGAGTAGCGTTACTAGTTTCGCTTCGTTTGAGTAACAGTTCTGTTCTTATGAACATATTTGTGTGCAGTTTCTGAGTAGAGGTTTAGTTTCCACTGAAACTGTTTGCAGGAAATTGTTACTCATTCTGTTACAAAAGGGTATCGTTACGCACAGTTTCGTTACACGTCACGTTATCTAATATTTTAATACAATTCTGTTGCGTTACTTACCTGCAGAATAATAACGAAACAGAAATAAAAATGTAGCAAAAAATGGCGATTTACAAAATATTTGAAAACAAGGAGCTGGTAAGCAAAATGATCTGGCTTATCAGATGCCGTTCGAAGTCGCTTAATTTGTAAAGGGTGTTTTTTTTAGGGGTATAGAACTTCGAATTGAAATAAAACACAAGAAAATCGTTTTAAGGTCCATCAATTTGGCTTTATTGGAAGGATAATTTTATGCCATTAATGTTTAAATATGATTTCGGGCATGTGGCCGCCGCGGCTGGCTCGAATAAAGCCAATTCTACAGGTCCAATTTTCAACCACTTTTTCGAGCATATGGGGCCGTATGTCGGCAATAACGCCACGAATGTTGGCTTCCAATTCCCCTAACGTTTCTGGTTTGTTGGTGTAGACGAGCGACTTCACATATCCTCAAAGAAAATAATCCAATGGTGTCAAATCACACGACCTTGGTGGCCAATTGACAGGTCCATTCCGCGAAATTATGCGCTCATCGAATGTTTCCTTCAATAAATCGATTGTGACGTGCGCTGTGTGGCATGTAGCGCCGTCTTGTTGGAACCACAACTCATCCACATTCATGCCATCCAATTCGGGAACAAAATAGTCGGTTATCATGGCTCTATACCGGTCTCCATTAACGGTAGCTGCCTCTCCAGCATTATTGCGGAAGAAGTATGGCCCAATGACTCCACCAGCCCATAGAGCACACCAAACAGTCAGTTTTTGTGGATTTAATGGCGTTTCAAGGGTCTCATGTGGATTCTCTTCACTCCAAATGCGGCAATTTTGCTTGTTGACGTAGCCATTCAACCAAAAATGAGCCTCATCACTGAACAAAATTTTGCGATGAAAATCAGCATCGAAATCAATCTCATTTTCGGCCCATACACCAAAATCACGACGCATTGCATGGTCTCGCGGCTTTAATTCTTGCACAAGCTGGATCTTGTAAGGTCGCAAGCCAAGATCTTTGCGCAAAATCTTCCATAAAGTTGATGGACAAAGCTCCAATTGCTGTGCACGGTGGCGAAACGATTCATTCGGGTCCTCTTCAACACTTTGCTCTACAGCGGCAATTGTTTCTTCGGTGCGCACTGTTCGACGTCTCTGCGGATGCGTATTATCACATAGAGTAAACGTAGTGCGAAAACGATCCATGGTTAACCGAATTAATTGCTCTGATGGACGATTATGTCGACCATAAAATGGACGGAGCTCACGGTAAACTTCGCGAACTGAACCATTATTTTCGAAATAAATTTGCACGATTTGCAAGCGTTGTTCTTTTGTCAACCTGTTCATGATGAAATGGCAAACCAAACTGAACATAAATGACATTAGAGTTACCCGATTTGACCACAAAATGCCAGTTTTATCTCTATTCGAAAAACAAACCTGTAAAAAAAACACCCTATAGTAACAAATTAGAAGCAGTACACTACAAAAATGGAAGCAAAGCTCGGCCTTAAGTTGCTCGGAGGTATATCGCGTGAAATCATTCTTATTATTTATAAGACAATCCTAGCGTTTAACAAACTGTACTTATACTTCCCTGCATATTTGTGGCATGACATATGTCAGCCTTTTTTAGTTTTCTCAAACTTTTGCGTACAAGGATTTGACCATACAATCGATCATATTTACCTACAAAAAAAAAAAAAAAACAAGTAAGGAAAGGGCTGTCTTTAACTATGCCGCAGACTTTATACCTTTCATGAATACGCATCACGGTTTTAAGTGGCCGATCCTTACTCACCTTTAGTAAAAACTGATCATTTAAAGATACATAGGCCAGACCCCATTTACCGGCACAATCGATTGTATGGGAGATATATGTTAGGTTGGTCCGATCTGGGTGATTTTCACTACACACATTACATATAATATAAGTACCAAACCTGCAAGACTTTACGTTCCTAGCTTTTTAATTGCAAAATTTATAGCCCAAAACCCATTTATCCAAACTATCGATTGTATGGGAGCTATGCGTTGTATTTCTTCGATCTTGCTGATTCCGACAAATGATTAATCCCATGCAAAATGTCGGCCCCATACCAAATTTCATCAGGATATCTCAAAAACTGAGGGACTAGTTTGCGTACAAACAGACAGACTGACAAATCGACTCAGCTCGTCGACCTGATCATTTCGGTATACTTATTGGTGGGTCTATCTCTTCTTCACCTCATACATACAAACATCGGACCAAAGTTATAATAACATTTCATGTTCATGAAAGGTATAAAAAGTAAACAATAATATTCATGCAGCTGTCAGCGAAAGTGGTAGAAGTTATCATGTAGCTTGTGCGGTACCGAAAACAACAAAAAAGCTAATAAAAATGAGAGCGAATTTTTTATTCAATGTTTTTGCAAATTTTGCTTAAAATGTTTTTTTCTTCTTTCTTTTAGATATCTGTCATGTATGTATTTGCATTTGTTTTTATACTTTATAGCTTTATTCTTCGCAGTCACAACTTCCATTTTTTATTCCTTCCCAAAACTTTTCTGCGAGTGCATGTGCTCGCTGCTTTTTTGCGAAAAATTTGCTGCTCAACTTTCGAAAGTATGCAAAAATCCTTTGGATCAATACATTTATTTTTCAAGTCACAATTGTTTGTTTATATGTTTGCGCATATGTATGTCATACGGCTTGATTGCTCCACAAATTTGTTCATATGCATTTTTTCGTTGGTTTTATGACTTTCACAAACAAGTTTCCAACTGCGTACGTGTGTGCTAAGCTTATTTACATATGAACGAACGTCTTCACACACACACGCTTTCATCCTGAATTTGTATTTTCCTTTAAAAGTTGTGGTCCCCATTGCAGATACTTTGAAGCATAAATCCAAATTCGATGTGAATGTTTTCATTAGTTCGATCAAGCATTCAAGTCAGGTGAACGAAGCGTTAACTTAATTACGAAGATTGGGCTGTAGAGCTTTTGACACATGCTCGTTCGACAGTAACTGTAACAAGAACAGAACTTTTAGTCAGCTTTTTATGATTTGCACACTTTCCTAGAAATCCTGCATATTTATTTTATGAATAAAGACAACACGCTGAACTTTGTCCGCTAACAAATAATTTATATTAACGTACTTTTTTTCATGTGTTGTCATGTTTTTATGTTTAAGGTAATAATCGTAAAATTATTTGGAAGAAAACAAAAAAATGCAGACGTGAGCTGGATTTCCAAACATCCATAAACATCTTTGGGCTCGGTAGGCCAGCGAAATTACGCCTAAGATCTGCCTGTGTCTCTGTCTGTGCCTTGTTGTTGATGTTGTTTCTGTGCATAACTGAGTTGTAAGTGAAATTTGGCTTAGTATGCTTGTATAGAATCTAGTTTGACTGCTTTGCTAATATGTGCGTGACTCTCTGCCCTGCAAAAATCGAATGACTGAAACTCCAATTCATATTTATTCGGTAAAATTGCGGTAATTTTACGTGTTATTTACGAGTCAAATGACTAGAAGCTTTGACACCGGTGTCAAAAAATAAATGAGAAAGAGCGAGATGTTAAACCGCACACACAGGAACGCGAGGAAAGAAACAGTCAAAAAGTCTACCGATGCTCTTTAAAACGTGATGGGAGAAATACGGAAACTTTCGGCATGGCTCCGTGTAAATTGACTAATCATTTTACGCGTAACGTTTTTGCAGGGTGGTTATGTGGGTGCCTGTGTATACAAATGCTTTGCTGATTGAAATTATTCGGTAATCGTGCCTAAACTCAATGAATGCTATCAATCGGCCAAAGACGAAGGCAACTGCGTTTATCATAAAAATACACAGTGTTTACAAAAACAAAATAAGTGATTATTCATGTTACACTTATTTTAGCTCAGAATACTCAAGACTTTAGTTAATTTGTTTTGTTTGTGTAATCTTTGTGGTTATACTTATTGGTTGAAATGCAAGACTAATATGACATAACATAAAATGAAGTATTATAAATTAAATCTAATAAAGTAAATAAAATAATTGTTGTTGGATCAAAGCTCGAATTTTTATGTTTGTTTGTTAAAAATTAATGTTATCAATTAACAAACAAACGTAAATAAAATAATGTAAAATAAAATAAAATAAAATAAAATAAAATAAAATAAAATAAAATAAAATAAAACAAAATAAAAGAAAAGAAAAGAAACGAAAATAAAAGAAAAGAAAAGAAAAGAAAAGAAAAGAAAAGAAAAGAAAAGAAAAGAAAAGAAAAGAAAAGAAAAGAAAAGAAAAGAAAAGAAAAGAAAAGAAAAGAAAAGAAAAGAAAAGAAAAGAACAGAAAAGAAAATAAAAAAAAAAATAAAAAAAAAAAAAATAAAATAAAATAAAATAAAATAAAATAAAACAAAATAAAATAAAATAAAATAAAATAAAATAACATAAAAGAAAATAAAATGAAATAAAATAAAATAAAATAAAATAAAATAAAATAAAATAAAATAAAATAAAATAAAACAAATTCAAAATTTTGTTTATGTCGTTTATTAGTTTACAAATACAAATATTCTTCGAATTTTTTATTCGCTTGGAAAAATTATTGTAAAACTTTGGGGTAGGCTGAAAACCTTTTGCATACTTGAATGAAAGAGATCGATACAACAGCTAATTTTTGTTCGTAAGCACTTACCAACATGTGAATAAAACAGCAAGCAGATTTTTTTTTTTTCGAAATTTGAAAATTCTTATGAAAATCAAATGTGTAGTCGCTTGCGAAATAGCATCAAAAATTGTGAACGCTTATAATCCTTCACAGTAGAACTTGAAACGAGATCTCCCCAAGCGATGAATAAAAGGGTACTCTCTTTGACATCTTTTTGGAACAACGGAAGACATTTTTTTGTTTTCTGTTTTTATTATACTTTTTGTGGAGGACAAGGAGAGATATCGCCAAGCGATGAATAAGAGAGTAATCCCCTTAATATCCTTATGGATCGATAACTGGGATTTCTACATTATATGCTCCAAGTGTTCTTATCTTGGAGCAATAGGGGAGATCTCCTGAAGTTATTAATATAATATTAATACCTTCTACTAATTGTTCGTACTAAAGTAGAGATTTCTCCTACTTCTACTCCAGCCTAACATTTTTTTGAGTAAGTCGAATTTCTCTGTCAACAAAAGAAAAAAATTTCACAAAAAGAAAAAACTCAAAGTCTTAGAAAATGTATTATTTAATTCAGATTCGACACCATTTGCGGATATTTAATTTTTTTAAATGAATGTTATTTGTGCCATTTTCCATAATTCATACCTTTTTGCTGGTATGTGAGGTATTTATGAGTTCTCTTCCATTGATATTTCATTGGCCCTTTAAGAGGAATACAAAATGTGTGCCTCATTACTCTAAAATTCTCCAAAACTTCCCATAAATCCCGTTAACATCCTTTCGGATCAACACCACAGATTTCTACACTCTGTGCTCCGAATTTACTAATCTTAGAGCAATAGGGGATACCTCCTTAAGTTATTAATACAATCTTTTGTATCACTGCTATATAATATTGGATCGAAAGTAGAGATTTCTCCAACTTCTACTTCTAGCTAAAACCTTTTTGGTCTTTTAGGAGTAATGTGAAGTTTCTACCTCATTACTCTCCTGGGAGGTTTTCTAAAATTCTCCCCCATTATTATACTGTGAGTCATAAAAAAGTAATAACAAAAACTCCATAATTATTTTTTGAAAGCTGAAAGGGAGTTTTTCTATTATTCCATTTCTATTTCTTTCCTCGGACATGCAATGTGAAAATGGAGTATACAAGATTATATGGTAATACATAGAAGTATAGGGAGTAATAGGGGTAATTTAATACTCTCAAGAGAGTGTTCCGGGATTAATAAAACGATGATCCCTGGTTGTACTCGGTTCTTTGAAAATCAAGTGAGTAGTCGCTTGCGAGATAGTAGCCAAAATTGTGAACGCTTATTTTTTTTCTTGCTTGCCTAATTTTTTTTATAACCAAATAAAATTTTTTTTTCGCGAGCATAGAGGCGACGATTAAAAACGGTCAATAGAAAATATAAACTGCTTATTTATCACGAACTAAACATGAAGGAAAGGGTTGTCGGGAAGGACATATTGATATTAATTTGGCCCTCAAGAATTAAATCTTTTATATATAGCCCATGTGAAACACATAGGTGAATCATATTGGCCGAATCATTTTCGTATAGATGAGAATGATAGTACATTCTCTCAACCAGCAGTGGAACAGGTAAAGGATCATTAAAATAGTACTCGTCATGTCAAACATTCTCGAAATGCCCTGTCATGTCATTTTACTCGAAGATATCCAATTCTGTCCACCTCATCTAACAACCTTTCATCTGAAAATCCCCAATAACTAGAATCCAGATATAGCTTGGCTGGCGCAGTGTGTTCCAGCTGTCTCTTGGATAACGCTCACTACTTCAGTGACAGAGGCCATTCCCTTTCCCAACCAATTCCTCTCACACAGTCGTTACCGTAATACCGCGAAAAGTTATACTCGGTTACTACATGTAAGGGACTTGTAAAGCATTGCTGTTTCGTTCGTGGTCTACAGGTAATTAACGAGAATTGTGAGAAACCATACTCTTTTGTATCAGGACGAGTAACAATTTCCTGGAAACGAATTCAGCTGAAATAAAAATCTTACAGAAACTGCCCACAACGGTGATCGTATGAACAGAACAGTAACCGAAACGTGGGATACCGAATTGAAACCGGAAACGCTACATAAGTAACGAAACTGTAACGAAGCATTCGGGTACAGAAACGGAACTCGAACGAAACCATAGAAATATTTGAGCATTCTACGTGCAGTGCAGCATCGTCGGCATTTTATTTTATATGAACGATAACAACATAGTTGATTTGGTTTTGTGTTTTTCCGACAGGGTGAATACTGGATTTATATTGGAACGAAATCAAGCACTGAAGATGGCGGTTCGCCGAAACCGGTTTGTTACAAAACCAAAATTGACAAGGGATGACGAAAATTCGTTCCAATATAAATCCGATAACAACATACGTTGAACGCTATTGGGTAAACAAATTAGGGATGGGTTCGTTAAATTGGATCCATTTTGTAACAAAAAGATCTTTTGATGTATTTTATTTAAAAAAAAAAATATTATTCCGAAAAAAATTTTAAGAAAAATATTTTAAGCTCTTCTTTTGAAATGCCTCACAATAATACACAAAGTACCATGAGCTCAAGCAGCGGGAATACCGTAACAACAACCAGAGGAGCTCTTAATAAGGGACCGCAGCATGATAAAAAAAAAATTCTTAAACTTGCACCCTGCCAGTGATTATGAAAAAGTTTTAAATAAATAGAGAAAACAGTTTGAGAACCCAAACCGAGTTCCATCTCGAATAGTTTCTTCTTCATCTTTCAAATTCCCAGTTCATGGTCCTGAATGAAAATTATGTATTCAAGTTTTCAGAATATAAGGAAGGTCAAACAGCAAAATCCCCAATGTATGGTATGAGACTTCGTTTCACCATATATTCCCTTGACACCAAAGCAGCTATAATAATCTGTTTTTCTGAGTGTAACTATCGGTAATGCAGTTCATGTAACCGCGATTCTGGCCTACATAAGAACCTAAAATATATTTTAGATATGAAAAAATAAAATTGGAAAAGAAAATGTGAATAAATCGCCTGAAATTTATTAATTAAGTTAAATTTTAGATTATTTTTAGCAGTTTATGCAACTTTCTTCAAAATGCAAGCAAACCATCGTTCTCAAAATGGTATATTCTAGAAAGCTGCTCATTGCCCTATCGAGCTCTGCCCGTCACTTACTTATCAAGCGATATCGTACTCTACCTCATGGAATTGAAAATTCATTTATTAATGAAGTTTTTTTTTCTTTTTTAGCGAAACTAGATTTCCACCTTCGTTTATTTCATGCCACATAGGCCGATCTGACTTATATTTACAATCAGAATGTGAGATGCGATCGCTTCAGCATCAAACGTGAAAAATGGTGTTGGTAGTTAAGGGTATGGCTACGCACGGGTCCATGAACAATATTTTTCAACTTCATAAGTCTAGAAGTTTCCATTAAATTAAATTGAGTAGAGTAAGAACTAGTAAATATTCTCAAGAACTTTTTCATATTTGTACTTGCTTAGTCAATAAAAGTAAATAAATAGTATTTTAGCAGATATAGAATTAGTAGATATAGAACGAAATATAATATTTAACTTTTTATATAACTGCCTTTTTTATTCGTCACTTTAAGTGATCCCAGTTAGTTCACATCTATCGCGGAATCAGCCTTTTGAATATCGCATATAAGGTCCTATCAAGCGTATTGTGCGAAAGACTGAAGCCTGATGTAAGCAGACTGATTGGACCTTACCAGTGTGGCTTCAGACCTGGTAAATCTACCATCGACCAGATTTTTACAATACGCCAAATCTTGGAAAAAACCCGTGAAAAGAGAATCGACACACATCATCTCAATTCAGCCGCTTTCGATAGCACGAAAAGGAGCTGCCTATATGCCGCTATGTCTGAATTTGGTTTCCCCGCAAAACTTATACGGCTATGCAAAATGACCTTGAGCAACACCGCCAGCTCGGTCAGAATTGGGAAGTACCTCTCCGAGCCGTTCGAAACTAAACGAGGTTTCAGACAGGGTGACCCCCTATCGTGCGATTTCTTTAATTTAATGCTGGAGAAAATAATACAAGCTGCAGAACTTAACCGCGCTGGAACAATATTTTATAAAAGCGTCCAACTGTTGGCATATGCTGACGATATTGATATCATTGGCCTTAACAACCGCGCCGTAACTTCTGCTTACTCCAAATTAGAAAAAGAAGCAGAGAAAATGGGATTGGTGGTGAACGAGGGCAAAACGAAGTACCTTCTGTCATCATGCAAAAGGTCAGCGCATTCGCGCCTTGGCAACCAAGCCACTGTTGGCAGCAATAATTTCGAAATAGTAAAGGACTTCGTTTACCTAGGAACCAGAATTAACACCAACAATAATGTTAGCCTAAAAATCCGACGAAGAATTACTCTTACAAACAAATGCTACTTCGGACTGAGTAGGCAATTGAAAAGTAAAGTCCTCTCTCGACGAACGAAAATAACACTCTACAAGTCACTCATCGCACCCGTCCTGCTATATGGTGCAGAAGCGTGGACACTAACAACATCTGATGAGGCGGCTCTGGGAGTATTCGAGAGAAAGGTTCTTCGAAAGATTTGTGGACCTCTACGCGTTGGCGACGGCGAGTACCGAAGAAGATTTAATGATGAGCTGTATGAACTTTACGCAGACGCCGACATAGTTCAGCGAATTAAAACACAGCGGCTTCGCTGGCTAGGCCACGTAGTGCGAATGAGCGAAGATGCTCCAGCCCAGAAGGTATTCTTATCGGCACCCGCCGGTGGAAGCAGAGGAAGAGGGAGACCACCACTCCGATGGAAGGACCAAGTGGAGACCGATTTGCGATCCCGCGGTGTTTCCAATTGGCGCCAGTTGGCGCAACGAAGAAACGACTGGCGAGCTATGTTGGACGGTCAAAATCGCCCAGGCGGTTAGATGACCATTTAAAGAAGAAGTTAGTTGACATTCAAGCTTCAAAGAAAATTTCAAATTAAAAAAAAAAAAAAATATTTTGGTGTTTATGCTAAGCGCTTACAAAAAAAAAAAAAAAAAAAAAAAAAATCGGCTACTACTTCAACTTTATCTATTAAACAAATATTTTTCTGCTAGTTTATTTTAAAATACGTCATTATTCCAAAAGAACTAAATTTAATTTTTTTTTTTGAAATAAAGTTTTACTTTGTCTGTGACTTCAAAACCCAAATTAAGTCTTTTTAATTATTAAAGCTGCTTTTCCCAACCATTACATGATTTTTGTTTTTCGTACGCACGTAGCGACTTATGAATAAAATAACAAAATGAAATTGCCTTTGAAAAGCAAATATGAACTTATCGTTTTTGTAGGGGAGCCAGCAAAGCCATTGATTTTTAAGTTGCGTCAGTGTACGGTCTCAACTTACACACAATTTCGAAGAACTTAAAAAATAAAATGTGAAAAGTACTATGCTCGTTAGTCTATTAATAGAAAAGATCAAAAGTTCTATCAGATTTTCTCAAAAAATATTGTCGAATATTTGCTTAATAATTTGTTGTAGTAAGAGCAACTGTTTGCTTGTATTTCTAATATTTCCTTATACTTATTAATGCCCGTACCACACGATATATTCGCACACCATTAAATCGGGAAACATATTTACTACGTCAGCGCTTACCTCATATACTTACTATATAAATATCTTCTATCATGCACATCATCTTAATGAGACACTGGCAAGCGTATGCACCGACAATTTGAATATGAACACTCGCTGCTGATAAAGTGCGTGCCAAACAAGACCCATTTATTGATAGCGCTTAACGTGAACGCTCAGTCAACGAGCAATAATACCCCTGCTCCCTTTCACTTAGCACATATCAAGGCTCATTGAAGTAGACCAAAGTTTATAGGAAACTTTCATGTTAATCCTGCTGTGATAGCAAAATTAAAGTTGTGGTCTAAGCCGAAACCCGAACCCCACCTTCAGTTTCTGCCTGGGCACCATACGAGTAGTTGAGCTGGCACTCACAACACTTTAAGTGATTTCATGAAATTTTCAAACTTTCTAGCCATTGAACCCGACAGGCAAGCAGTTCAACGAAGTTCATAGGAGTTCACAGACAAAAACAAAAAAAAAAAACAAAAAAAAAAACACACCAACAATGGGAAAACATTCTGGCCACATAAAGTAACAACATGGCGGTGTTCACTGAGCGGAAAATACTACATAAATTCGATGGTGATGTACTACAAAAGTACGAGTACTTTGTGCTGAGTGTTGCGATAGTAGGTTTTAATTGTGGCAGACAATAGTATGCCCCACCCACAAGTTACTGCATGCCATGTATGCTGGTGCTAGTACACATGGAATGCTGCCAAATAACTGCAGAGTTCATTAGCGCAAAACTCGAGGAGCAAAGTGTTTTACTTCAATTTTAACTGTGAATAGTAAAAGCAAAAACAAAGCGAAATTATCTCAAAACTGTAATTTCTGTAAAATGTTTCAAAAGTAATTTGTGTGACAAAAATTAGTGAAGTAACAGACAGTTGGGTGCTTTCAAGACTCAAATACAAATGTGAAAATTAAAAAAAATTACAGACGAATAAAGCCATTCGGAAATAGTTTAAACCTGTATTTGAGCCTAATATAGACTTACGTAGCTGCTATATACTTTAACTCAAACTAATAAAATAAAATAAAAAAAATATAAAAAAACATAAAAAACAAAAATAAGATAAAATGAAATAAAATAAAACAAAATAAAATAAAATCAATAAATTAAAAAAATAAAATAAAATAAAATAAAAAAAAATAATAAAATAAAATAAAATGAAACAAAATAAAATAAAACAAAATAAAATAAAATCAAATAAAATAAAAAAAAATAAAATAAAATAAAATAAAATAAAATAAAACAAAATAAAATAAAATCAATAAATTAAAAAAATAAAATTAAATAAAATAAAAAAAACTAATAAAATAAAATAAAATGAAACAAAATAAAATAAAACAAAATAAAATAAAATCAAATAAAATAAAAAAAAATAAAATAAAATAAAATAAAATAAAATAATATAAAATAAAACAAAATAAAATAAAATGAAATGAAATGCAATGATATAAAATGAAATGAAATAAAATAAAATAACATAAGGTTAAATAGAATAAAATAAGATAGAGTAAAATAAAACAAAATAGAGTAAAATAAAATAACAAAAAAAAAAAGAAATTAAATAAAATTAAATAAAAAGAAAACAAAATTTAATAAAATAATATTAAATAAAATAATAAAATAAAATAAACTGACCATAATTTGGATTTGCCGGCTTAAGGTCAGTAAAATAAGTGAAAAGCACCACTTTAGGTTTTTTCTCCGATAATATTTCGGTTACTCTACGGTAACCGTCTTCAGGGAAATTTAATTCACGTCCGTAAATAAAATAACATAAAATAAATTAAAATAAAATAAAATAAAATAAAATACATTAAAAGGCAATTAAATTAAATAAAAAAAGTTAAAAAAAAAATAAAATGACATAGATTAAAATAAAATAAAATAAAGTAAAATAAAATAAAATAAAGTAAAATAAAATACAATAAAATAAAATAAAATAAAATAAAATAAAATAAAACAGAATAAAATAAAATGACATAAGATAAAATAACATAGAATAAAATAAAATTAAATTAAGTTTAATAAAATAAAATAAACAAAATAAAATAATATAAAATAAAATAATTAAAATTAGATAAAATAAAATAAAATAAAATAAAATGATATGAAGTGAAATGAAATAAAATAAGATAAAATAAAATAAAACAGAATAAAATAAAATGACATAAGATAAAATAACATAGAATAAAATAAAATAAAATTAAATTAAGTTTAATAAAATAAAATAAAATAATATAAAATAAAATAATTAAAATTAAATAAAATAAAATAAAATAAAATAAAATAAAATAAAATAAAATGATATGAAGTGAAATGAAATAAAATAAGATAAAATAAAATAAAACAGAATAAAATAAAATGACATAAGATAAAATAATATAGAATAAAATAAAATAAAATTAAATTAAGTTTAATAAAATAAAATAAATAAAATAAAATAATATAAAATAAAATAATTAAAATTAAATAAAATAAAATAAATAAAATAAAATAAAATAAAATAAAATAAAATGATATGAAGTGAAATGAAATAAAATAAGATAAAATAAAATAAAACAGAATAAAATAAAATGACATAAGATAAAATAACATAGAATAAAATAAAATTAAATTAAGGTTAATAAAATAAAATAAATAAAATAAAAAAATATAAAAAAAAATAATTAAAATTAAATAAAATAAAATAAAACAGAATAAAATAAAATGACATAAGATAAAATAACATAGAATAAAATTAAATTAAGTTTAATAAAATAAAATAAATAAAATAAAATAATATAAAATAAAATAATTAAAATTAAATAAAATAAATAAAATAAAATAAAATAAAATAAAATAAAATAAAATAAAATAAAATAAAATAAAATAAAATGATATGAAGTGAAATGAAATAAAATAAGATAAAATAAAATAAAACAGAATAAAATAAAATGACATAAGATAAAATAACATAGAATAAAATAAAATTAAATTAAGTTTAATAAAATAAAATAAATAAAATAAAAAAATATAAAATAAAATAATTAAAATTAAATAAAATAAAATAAACAAAACAAAATAAAATAAAATAAAATTTATGGCAGAGATTTTTTCTATTACCGAAACACGAAATACTATAACACACAAAACCGGTTTCAATGTACGTATATTTTGAACTGCGAAAAAGTTTTAGATAAGTTTTATTTCATTAAAATAAATTCCAAAGTCAATACAACTATTTTAAATATTATATGTAGTTACAAAGTAGTAAGTTAGCAAAGTAGTTTTTCTAACACTGCTTCTCAACATATACATATTTTAAATTCAAATTCAAGTTACATAGTTCAATAAATTCCCACATCTCTTAGAAATTTACAGTGTTTAAATTTTTATAAATTTTTGATTAAAAAATTTGAAATCATAATTTCGGTACATATATAATTTAATTCAATTTCTTTATATTTAATATCAATGTGCTTACTCCGTGCGTGATAAACCGGATTTTGTACGAAATGTTGAGTTCCCTGATTATCGCTATTGATGAGAGTAGGCTCATTAATTTTGAAACCCATTTCAGCAAGTAGTTTTCTTATATAGATAGCTTCCTTAGCAGCCGAAGACAACGCGACGTATTCAGGCTCTGTGCTGCTTAAGGATGGAATAAAGTGAAGTAAAATAAAACAAACAAAAAAATAGAATAAAATAAAATAAAACGAAAAAAAGACATAAAAAAAGAAAGAAAAAGAAAAAATATTGTAAAATAACAAAAAAAATAAAATTAAAAATTAAATAAAATAAAAATATAATAAAAAGGAAAGAAAGGTAAGCAAAAAGGGCAAAATAATTATGCAAAAAGGACAAAACATTATGGGAAAGCAACATGAAAGAAATTAGAGTAATGAGAAAGACCATATGTTATGAAGGCGAAGGGGAATATGAGAAGAGAGAGAAAGTCCAAAGATGAGGAAAATGAAGACAAGAAAAATATACTGAAAGGAAGGAACAGAAGAACTAAATTAAAACAGTTAATTTCAAATGCCGTTTTATGTTTCTATATTTTCCTGATTTCTGATAGCACCAGCAGACTCAGAGAAAAGCGTTTAATAAACTGAAAGAAAAGTGATCACATTATCACAACAGAAAAGCCAACCATCTAACGAGCTATCGTGGCTGTGAGTCTTACCCATCTTCTGAACAGAAAGGAGACTAATAAAACTCGTGTGTATGTAATGTATGTGAGTATTTCTTACCATTTTTCTAAAGCTTTCAAGAATTTCCTAAAAAATAAAAAAAGAGTGCACAGTTAGCAGAAATAGTTTAGTGCGTCGTTTAGTAATTTTATTTTTTGCTTTAATGTGTCGCGTGTATGACAGACAGCCAGCCTTTAACGCCTATCGCTGATAGTTGTCATTCTCATATTTTGTTGCTCACATAAAATGCAAAGCGAATGCCATTGCTGTCTCACTGCTTGACACCCATGCGCTAAATTCGCGTTTTATTTACACTTTTTTGTTGTTTACAAATATCGTCGCATGTTTCAGTGAAGAACAGGAAATACATTTTTTGCACACAAATGCCAAGAGTGTTAATTTTAAAACATCGCCAGCAAAATGTGAGAAAGATTGAAGAATAAGGAAGGGACTAGTAGAATTGCGATTAAATAAAATAAAAGACTAAAATCACGGATTTCTACCTACTTTAACTATTGACAACTATAAATATTCACCAAAAAATTCATGGTACATATATCAACATGCTAACAACAGCATTAGACCGGTCCAAACATAAAGTTTTCTCTTTGGAAATTATTTTGATATAAGTTTTCAGCATATCGAAAAAAAAAATTACGGTAAAACCTTCAGACCTTAGTGTTAACTTTTAACTGATCTGATTTACCTAGCTCGTCTTGGTTCGGTTCTAACTTTAAAGAACTGTATCGTTTTTACATTCTGCTTTCTCCCCTTAAGTGTCTGTATTTATTCATTTTATTTATTGAGTCTTGCGTTTTTGAAAAATTACCAAAACTGCAAACATAATTTCAGAAAACCGTACCAATGTTTAAAACTTGATTACTCTGGAACAGCCCAGCTGACAAAAATTTTAATCCACTACAATTTTGTGTGGAATTCAATTTGCATTGAAACTATGCAGTTTACTTACTTTCTTACTTGAAGAATCTAAACTAGCCATAATAGAGCTCTTAAAATGAATAATAAGGTCTGAAGATTTTGCAGTCATTTTTTTACAGCATTTTTTTTTTTGGCTCAGTCTAATGAACATACATGACTTGTTTCGGTACCATTGTTAATTCCTGCAGGTGATAATGCTTTAGCATTCCTCTTTGACCTCAATCCTCTGTCAAAAATTGTGACAGGGTATCTGGAAGTTACGCATTTAAAAAGAATTTGAGATTTATGCAAAAATGGTTTGTTCTTTTCTCACCTTTTTCCACATTTTTTGCCTTGATTGACCGCCAATGTATTCCTTATTCGCCTTTTACATCTTTTATGTAAGGTAAAATGAGATCAGTCCGAAAAAATCTAAACTAGCACTGATTCTAAAGTGACTGACTCTAAAGAAATTAAATATATTAACGCCTAAAACTTTTACAATATTTATTTTATACAATCTGACACTAATATTAATTTATTAAAACCTTCTTTTTTTGGTCCACTCTAATGAGCGTACACATTTGACATTTTTTTTTTTTTTTTTTTGTGTTCGTGGGAGGAGGAAATGCTTTATGCACTAACCGGGCGGAACTCTCCGAGTGTGGGACTCCTTCTTATCTTGAAGTATACCGCACTAAAACCTAACCTCCCACGGCCCGCGCATTCTTCCTTACCTGGAACCGCGCTTAGCATTACTTCAGGTAAGGAAGCGCGTTACGTGAGCTCTATGGCTACTCTCACGCTAACTGGCTAGACAACCGTCTTCCCGTTTCGCAAGGAGGACATTCCTCGCGTATCGTCTGACTATGTCCCATCTAACGATTTCGCAGGTCATCTTGCGAATGACACTGCCCGGGGAAAGTTCGCCAATTGTCTCTTCCACCCGCCTTCTTTCTTCTGCGAATTGCTCGCATTCGAAGAAGGTGTAGCGTACGTCGTCTATGGCTCCGCAGTAGGTGCAGTTCGGAGTTTGAACTTTGCCCATTCTATGGAGATATTCACGGAAATAACCGTGTCCGGTTAAGAACTGGGTCAGGTAGAAGTCGACTTCTCCATGAGGTCGGTTCAGCCATGGTTCTAGTTCGGGGATTAATACCCTGGTCCACCTTCCAGCAGCACTGCTGCTCCATTGTAGTTTCCACCGCCGGATCGAATCGCATCGCGCCTGCGTTACAGCAACGTCTCTACGTACCTATGCACGAGTGTCGTAAGTCATTTTTCTTTCTTCAGCGAGGAGATATATCGGTATAGTCCCCGCGATGATCAGAACAGCATCTGCGGAGACCGTACGGTATGCTGAGGCGATTCTCAGGGCCCCTCTACGTTGGACTGCGGTAATAGCGGCCCGATACTTCCCAAATTTTATTGCGTCCGCCCAGACTTCTGCACCGTACAACAGTATAGAATCTGAGGCGGACGCCAGCAGCTTTCTTATGCATGGCTTTGGTCCACCTGTATTTGCCATTAGCCGACTCAGACTTGCGATGGTCTTCACAGCCTTCTCGCAGGAGCTTCTTAGACGCTCCGAGAAGGTCAGCTTGTTGTCCAATTTCACCCCTAGATATTTCGTAGAGCGGCGCGTCTCTATCTGTTGATCCCCAACATTCATGTTGGTGATTGTGGGAATCCTTCTTTTCGTTAGTATCACGATCTCTGTCCTGGCTGTAGCCAGTTGGAGGCCGTGATTATTCATCCACTCGTCTACACTGCGCATCACTTGGTTCAGTTTAAGCTGTGCCAGGTCGCAGTTTCGTGCTGTTATCACCGCAGCCACGTCGTCTGCAAAAGCAACTAGAAAAGTGCTTTCTGGCATCTGCATTCGAAGGAGACTGTCATAGGTAACATTCCAAAGATCAGGGCCGAGCACCGACCCTTGTGCTGCCCCGCCTGTTAGCTTCACCTTTCTTTGGCCTTGCGTCGTTTCATAGATTAGCCAGCTTTCTTAAGTAGTCCCTCAATATATCTAACAAGTATATCGGGACCTTAAAGGAGCGTTCTAATGCATCAAGCATGTCTTCCCACCTGGCAGAGTTAAAAGCGTTTTTAACATCTAACGTCACCAATAGTACCACTGGCCTTGCTTGATGGCTTGCCGTCTCGGCCTTCCGGACTGCCTCTACGACTTCTGCTATGGCGTCTATTGTGGAGTGCCCTCTCCGAAAGCCATGTTGCCGGTGGGAGAGTCCACCCTCGTCTTCTATGGCTGCTGTTAGATGTTGCTTTATAAGGCTCTCCATCATTTTTCCCGCTGTGTCGAGCATACATAGTGGGCGAAAGGATGATGGAGAGTTTGGGTCCCCTTTGTCTTTCGGTATGAGGACGAGCCCTGCTGTCTTCCATCTGGCGGGGAATACACCTGCTTCTAGACATTTGACATTACCTGTTTCGATACCATTGTAAATTCCTACATAAGCTAAGTCCTTGCCATTCCTTTATTTTTATTATTTGAAGAAATTTGTATTTGTATTTCACGAAATGAAGAATAATTTCAGAATTGTGCAAAAAGGGTTTGTTCTTTTTTTCTCACCTTTGGTGCTCTGAACTGCCACCGCTGTGTTTCTTTATTCGATTTTTGGACTTCAATAAAAAAAACTTGTTAGGTAATATTATTCAATTCATAGAAGTTAGTAAATGATGGAAGTATCGCAGTCTTTCAATCAAACAAATATATGTTACATGGTAAATATGGGTAATATGGACTAAGGGGCTAATATCCACTTGCTTATCTTGAATTTAAATTGTTAAGTTTTAACTTATTGTAGTTTGATTTCTTCGTTTATTCGCGCAAACTTTTTCAGATCCGAGAGAAAAGTTTAACTTTTTTTTTTTTCTTTCAACAATATCGGCCAACAAACAATAAATTTGGAATTTGGCACAAAATTATATACAATCTTCAGATTGAATTTATTGCTAAGCAAATTTTCCAATTCGAACAAAAGCCTTGTTTGCAACATAATGGTTGCTGCTAATAATTATAAGTGAGAAGTCAAGCGGTTCGGACTCGAACAGGAACTTTATTGCACAAAAGTAATGTGATAAAGCAAGAATGCTGTCGCTTTAAAAAATACAATGGTGCTTGCTATGAACAATATACGAGTATACCTAGCGGTTTACTATTGTGAATGTTTCCTATGCTCCTTATGTAGGAATTCACAATGTTTTGTACCTACAAACTAAGAATAAAAGACAATGGATAGTCGTAGATCAGAACCAAACAAGATACTGAAGATGGCACAATGTTGAAACCGGCCTGTCTGCTCACAAATTTGGGCAACCAATGGGGAAGAATCCCTCTAGTGGGTCAAAAAAGGGAGTATTCACAATATTAACTCAAATTCTATGTATCATAATTACCACGTAGTACCCCATCAGCACCAAAGCGGTTATGAATGAAGTCTTTTGCTACCAACGCACCTTAAGGATATCATCTTGTTTCAAGTAGCAGTTCTTTTTTTGCTATATTCCTTAGCTCTTTTCTGCCGTTTGCCTCTGTTTGCACTTCTGAAGTGCTGCAACTTTTTGTGACTGCATTTCTCGCTTACACAATGCAATGAACGAACTTATCGGCTTTTTTAATATTACCAAACGAAGTGGAAAACTACAAGAAGGTAATAAAAAAGTAAGAATGAAACAATAAAATTGTGAAACAATAAAAAGCAAATCAAATTGCAATGAGAGGGAGTAGAAAAATATAAAATTCTTTTCGTCTCTATTCGAGTTCATAGTCGTGTGCTTTTTTAGAAGTTCTTATGAGTGTTCTGCTAACTGTCTGCTCTTAACCATTTGGTTATGTTGCCGTCAAGTGCACTTGCGTTGTAATCTGTATTTGTGCGTTCGTATTCTCTAGATGATGCAGATAGAAGTTTGTTGTGTCACAAGCGGGAAATGAGGTGTTTAGTGGGAATGCGATGTTGTGGAGTATTTAAGGGCGTTGACAAACAATAAATGAAAAGGTTTCAATGAAAGCGCAAAGTAACAAAGTGTAAAATTTCAATATGCGCGTCTTTCCATGATAAATCGCCAAATGGTTTGGAAGCGATCTCTTACAAATTAATTGAAATTTTGTGGCGATTTTCGGTTTTTCATAAAACGAAATCCTGCCAAAGAAAACAAATTAAAAAATTTTTTTTTCAAAACGTATGCAAATTCAAAAGTTCATATGTTTCTTCTTCTTTTTTATTTTGTAAAATTTGGTTTTTCAATATTTCCGAAACTACTCTATTAAAAAAATAAACTTTGGCATTTTCGAAATTAGTACTAAGAGGTACAAAACATAAATATTAAAAAAAAAAAATTTTAATTTCTTTAAAAAATTAGAAATTTTTCTAAATCAAAAAAATTCAACACTAAATTTTGGACTAACATTTTTATGTCTATACCTCCAGTATATCTTAATATCTACTGAAGTTTTCGAAAGGTTGTTTTTTGTTTTTTCAAAAACATGAATTTTTAAATTTTGTCCAAAAAAAATTTGTTTTTAAATTTTTTTAACTTTCACTAGTTAAGTTATTAAAGTATTAGTTAAACGCAAAATTACTCAATTTTGACTACCGAAAATGTTTTCTCGTGCTAGTGCAATGTAAAAAAATGTCAATTTGGTTTTATTTTTACATTCTACGAGCACAAGAAAAAATTTTCATTGATCAAAATTGAGTAATACGGTGTTCAACTAATGAACTCAGCAGAAAGTTAAACAATTAAAAAAAAATTTTTGGACAAAAATTCATATTTCTGAGAAATCATAAAACCTCTTTTGAAAATTTCAGAACTTTAAGTTTTTCTAGGTTTTAAAAAATTTAAGCTTTTGTAAAATTAGATATTTAGAAAGTTTTTCTCAAAATATTTTTTTTTTACCCATGATATCTTTATATACATAAGTCAGAGGTATGATACAAAAAAATTTGATTCCAAAATTGAACTTTCCTTAAACCTTAAATTTTATGACTGCTAAAAATTTTCTTAAGTCAGAAATTGAAAAAATTTTTTTTTCAAAATACTTTTTTTTTCTTCTTCAAGATATCTTTATATAAATCAGAGTTATAATAGAAAAAAATTTGAGTCCAAAATTTAATTGGGACCTTTAATTTTTTCATTTAAAAAAAATTAAATTTTCTAAAGTTGGAAATTTTAATTTTATTTTTTCCAAAATATTTTTTTTTTTCTAACTCAGTATATCTCTTTAAAATTCAGACGTATAACATAAAAAAATTCAGTCCAAAATTCAATGGCGACCTCAAATTTTCCGATTGTTAAAAATTTTTAAATTCCTTAAGTCAGAAATTAAAAATTTTTTTTAAAAAATTTTGTTTTCTTCCTCAGTATATCGACTGCTGAGTGGAAGATCACCCTATTTTAAAATCTTTTTCAAAAACGCCCCATATCAAAATTTGTTTCAATAACACCCTATCTGAGAATTTGATTCAAAAACGCCCTATCTCAGCTAAAAATGTATTGAATTTTCGTTCGGATAGGGCTCATTCTGAGATAGGGCGTTCTTTAGCCAAGTTTTGAAAAGTTTCGAAAATTAAAAATTTTCAATTTTTTTTCAAAATATTTTTGTTTTGTACTCGAAGTGAAACGTTAAATTTTCACAACTTAAAAAAAATTTTTTGATTTATAATAAATAAAAAATTGATTTAAAGGGAAACTAGCCACCAATTTTCATTCAAATCGGAAAGGGTCGACTCCAAAAATTTAACGATTGACTTGGAAAGACCCATACAAGTTTGCATGTTAATTAAAGCTTGCTAACAATATTTTTAATTTTTAACGATTTTTTTGAAATATTTTTTTTTTAGATTTGTTGAGCAATTTTTTGTTTCAGTGCTGTCACATTGATTTTAGCATTTTTATTTATGTGGCTTACTTTTTTGCCAAATCAACAAAACCAAAGGCTTTGCGAGCAAATTGAGATAATCTCAGTATGAAAGAGAAAAAAAAAATAAATAAAAAATTGTAAAATTAAAAGTAGGTTGGCTAGAACTACAAAACACACAAGCAAATCAAACGTGTTTTTGTTGTTGTTTGCGAACTAAATTGTGCTCTACTTATGTAAATGTATTTGTAGATATGTGCATAACCACAAATAACAGCATAGAAGACATTACAGAAACAAGCAACAACAACAAGTGGAGTAGCACTGCCAAAATGATTAATATGATATTGCAGCGCTGTGGCTTGCGAAAGTGGTCTATTTCACATAAAAAATAAGAGTAAAGACGTACGAAAAATGCGCACGAGAGCAACAACTATTTCATGTTTACTGCTGTCATGCTGATTAAAGCAATGCCACATGCGGCAGTGCAGTTTACGACTGAAGCGAGTCAAAGCAGCAAGCGCAATTTAATATGAATTGACCAAGTCTTCAAACTGTAGAGCACAGGACGTTGAGAACAGTTCAATGCAGTGCCCGAGAGCGGGAGAGTGGAACAGAGAGAAAAGGAACGAGAAATACCGCGAGTTATCGTGCAAGGACATGCGCGCACCTATTGTTTCAAGTATAAGAGTTGGAAGCTTTTACGTGTCAGCGTGCTTTCTTGCGAAACGAGTGCAGCGTGAAGTGTAGGCAAAGGACGTTGGGGCCGGAAATGGTTTGTTGACACTACGAACACGACACGACCGAGAAATGCCGACACAAGCAAATGGGCGAAAGTGTGCAAAACGCTCAAATGAAAATGATAGCAAGCCAGTTTGTGAACAGCGCGCGGGAATAGTTGACGTCGGTAAATAAAAACGGTTAAAAGTGCGTGTACCGTGTGGCGCGAAAACACTAAAAGAGTACTAAAAAGTGCTTGCGTTGCGTGCGAGTTGAATTCAAGAGTGAAATTTTCAAAAGGAGATTATGCGTTTAAATGCAGAGTGAAGCCAAGTGCTAGTTCGTTTGTTTAAAAATGAACTTTGCTGAGTAAGAAAAAACTAATTTTCATAATAATAATAAAAAAAATTAAAAAATTAAAAATTTTAATAAAAAAAAAAGAAATTGTAATTAATAAAATAAAAAAAAAATTTTGCGATTACTGCCAACACATGAAAAAAACATATCAAATACAAAACGCATTTATTTTACGCAGCGCCATTTTGACCAAAAATTTTTTGTTTTTCAGTAGCCAAAACTGCCACTTTATTTGTGCCACTTTTGCAGTTTTCATAGTTAAAGCAAGCGAAATTTGTTGTGCCCATATTTCCAAATAGTAGCCGTGTGTGCTGTCATGCTCCTTTGCTACGCTCGCTAACTCACGGCTGGTGTGCTTGGTGTGTTAAACAGGCTTAGCCGGCCGAAATTAAATGTCACTCATACGCCATGTCAATCGTGCAATGCAGCACTAACGCTGCTTGTGTGTGCAAGTGCATGTGTTGTGCGTGTGTAATCAAGTGCCAAACAGGATTTTAGGCAGTGATAGCATTCAAAAAAAGTTAAAAATAAAGTTAAAAGCAAACGAAAAGAAAGTAAAAAAGTGCAACTTGCTTTAAAATGGAAAGTGCGTTGAAATAAAAAAGTGCGAGAAGCGTGCACCTGAAATGTAAACAAATATCTAAGAAGAAGAAGAAAAAGAAATATAGTAAACTTGTGCGCGCTCGTTCGTAGTTGTAACGCGCGCGTGTGTGTTGGTGTGTTTTGCGAGTGGGCGCGTTTTCGTGTGTTCGTGTGCGGCGTGGCGGGTTTGATTCAAGGCAAACGTCGCGTGTTGTGAATAGCATATTTTTCGATATTTCCGCTTTTATCTAAACGCTTTGCTACACAAATTACAAATTAAAAAAACCAAAAAAATAAAAAAAAATCTAAAGCATTTGCACACAAACGTTAAGTGTAATAGCTCACAAGGCCACCCAACGGCATGAGTTATCATTATGTGACAAGCTTTTTGGCTAAGCGCGTGAAATATATCAGTGTGTTTGTGCATTAGTATTTGATCTGGCGCAATTATAGTTGTATGTGTTTTTAAATATATTTATCTCCATAAAAGGAGTAAATTACGCAAATTATTTTAAGTATCCTGAATTAAGTTGATGACCGAAAATGCAATTTCCACTAAACAGCTGAGCTCTAAAAATCGAAAAATTAATTCTTGCTCTAAGCAAGTATTTGTGCATTTTATAACTACTAATGATACATATGAATGCATCTAAAAATACAATAAGCAACAACAAAATCAGTGTTTATGCCGCGTTGTTCGATTTGTGTCCTGTGGTAAATCTCATTCGACCTGGTAAATAAACCACGGTGATTCAGTGATTGAACGTATATTAAGCGGTTGCTCGAATTGTAGTTAAGGTGCAAGATTACCAGTAGGCGGTAACACAGTTCAACTTCACATTTTAAAAGTGAGGTGAGTATTTTACAGTTGAAATAATAAGTTGCCTACAGCGCGATAGTTTATTAAGAATGGTGTTTAAATTACATAATCTGTAATTATTTCTTTCGCTTATTTCATTTGCATTGCATGCTATTGTAATTCGCAATCAGCTTATGAAGTATTCCAAACATATAGGTTATGTTTGTGATCCAAAAAAGGCGTTTTTTCAAAGCAAAAATGAGGAGGCCAATTCCGCGCTAGTACCTCAGTAATAGGTGCCCCGCACCCGCCGTTCTATAAATAACAAATAGGTTAAATAAAAAAATAATGTAGTATTATTCAAAGGTTGACACTATGCAACATGTGCTCCGCAACCTCCATTCTACTCTTTGAACAATCAATAAAATAAAATAAATAAATTGACTTAAATAAGCTACTCGCCCGCCATAACATCAAATCTGTATCCAGGATTGAGTGGACAGGGTCATATACAGTGTACGACAAACCTAAAGCACCAAGGTGATATCCAACAGTATAATTAGAACTAATGACTGGGTAGGTTCTGCATGATTCTTACAAACCCACTTGGAAACTTTGGTACCGTACAGTTAGTGGTGAATTCCTCAACAGAAAAATCGCAATTAGCCGTTGTCAAAATGTTTGCGCGAGTAAAAGGCAAAAGAGTAGACGCCTCGTTGACAGTGTCATGCAGTAATTCACCATAATAGCCGATTGCAGTGGTGACTTAGTGCTTCCTTCGGTGTTCTCACTCCTTTAAATGACGATAAAATGTGCCTTGGACATTGTTTGTGTTTTTTTATTTCGGAAAAAAAATGAATGCCGTTCATTAAATTAAAAAATAAATTTTTTTTTTCTTGTCGGTTTTATTGTCTGTTAATTTTTACATTTGTAAGTTTAATGAGATCAAGACCAGTTGAAGTAGTTAAAATTAAAGTTAAATAAAAATTTCATAAATTGGATATAGGCAAAATGAAGCACATTGTAAGAAAAATTGTTCTAGAGAGAAATATGGTGATGAAACTGGGGACTTGCCAGGAGTCGGAGAGGGGCAAAGAAGAGGACACTAACGAGAAATCTCAGGCGACTTACGTCTTGCATGATACAAGAGTGGATATGATGAGGGAGATTTATGGGGGGTTGTATTCGTCGGTTTAAGCAATTTTTTAATTTTTTTTTGTAATAGATTCCCAACCGTTTAATTAACTACACCAATTTTCAATTTATTGTGGTTTAAAATTTAAAAAAATTAAAAAAAACTTCTGAAATCGGTTTCGTTTCTTTTAATTTATTTTTTAAATCTTTTTCTTGTCATTTTATTTTTCTCTAAGCACTTTTGTTGGTGCCTTAGCTCAGTAGGTAGAGCACACGATTTTGGTGCGGGGAGCGTCGGTTCGAGTACTGGCAACTGATACAAATGTCTTTTATTTTTTTCAATTGCTAAGACATTTCTGGTTTTAAATTTAAACTCTTTTCTTCATGCTCATCTTCTCGAAAACTGGCATAATTTAAATTCTTAACCAAATTATATATATATGTAGCCCAAAAAAGTTTTATGTGTAGGCTCAAATTTCACTGGATCACAAATTCCAACTTTTTTTCTGCACCAGAGACGCCATAGTGAAATTCCTATGTAAAATCACCTCCTAATTCCGAAAATCAAGGTTATTTTTACTTGAATGGTACCGTTTTTGAGATATTTACGATTTACCGTTATTTCAAAAAACAAAAAAGATGGCTCCATTTAATCGTGTATATCTCAAGAACAAACTGAGCTCTTCCAAGACGGTTTGAAAAATTTGAAAGCTTATAAAATTTACTATAATCAGTACATACAACACTTTTTGCTAGGTCCTGCAGATTCAAACATATTGAACAATCATTACGGATTTTTTAAATTTTTTTTGTAAAAATATAAAAAAATTTGTACTTTGCGAGGAAGCATCTCGAAAACTTTTTGTTTTTTTGCAGATATTTTTTCCCCCCTCTAAGCTCTGTTTAATTACAAAAAAAAGAAGCTATCAGTGAACAAAATCGATGAACTAATACAAAAGTTATAAGCATTCAAGTAAATATATCCATTTAATACTTAAGTACCCTACAAATAATAGCATATGTACATATGGTCCTGTCTTAACTCTATGATCTTATTTTATAATTGAAAAAGTTATGTGTCTTGTTTTGACGCTTATTTAGATTAGGATCGGTTTCTCTTATGAGAAACCAACAGTAGTCGCCCATCATAGCGACATCCCAGAATCCTTGATACCGACTTTCAATCACTTTCATTTGCTGGTGAAACCTTTCGCCATGCTCGTCACTTTCGTCGCCAAGATTTTGCGGGAAAAAATTTAAGTGGGAGTGTAAGAAATTAATTTTTAAAGACATATTTACTCCTGAAAGAAAATAAAAAAGTTAATTAGATAAATACATAAGTGACACATTAGTATATAATTTTCTTAGGCTGGATTTATCTTTCAATTCAGAACAAATTTTTTGTTTATATTTTTCCCGTTCTTGTTTGTTCGGACGATGAATTCAGATTTATGGCTATATATTCTCATGTAAATTTATGTAATATATAATTTATTATAATATGTTTTTTTATTTACCCATTTCCGCATAGTTTTTGATTAAGTCGTTCGCTATCATCTCGTAGTTAGGACTTTTGTGTTTGCCTAAAAAAGAAGTAACGACCTTTTCAAAAGAATCCCACGCTGCTGCCTCCACTGGTGACAATAGTTCTTTGAAATGGTTATTGGTCATCATTTTCCTTATTTGCGGTCCCACAAAAATCCCTTCCTTTATTTTTGCTTCTGAAATCTCTGGGAAGATTGTCTTCAAATGATGAAAAGCTTCGCCTTCTTTGTCCAAAGCCTTCACAAAGTTTTTGATAAGGCCGAGCTTGATGTGGAGCGGAGGTAGAATTATTTTTTCCTTCTTTATAAGTGGAGAGTATTTTATGTTATCTACCCCAACTTGAAACTCGATTTGTTCTGGCCAATCCTTTATGATGTAGTGGTCTTGACGAGCTCGGCTATCCCATTTGCATAGAAAGCAACAGTATTTTGTGTATCCACTTTGTAGACCACATAGCATTCTAACGACTTTAAGATCGGCACATATTTTCCAATCATGTTCTTCGTATTTGATTAACTTGAGCAATTTTTGCATTATCTCATATGTTTCCTTCGTATTTACTGCATGCGCGATCGGGATAGATGGCTTTTGGTTGCCAATATGCAATAATACGGCCTTTAAACTTAATTTATTGCCGTCTATGAACAATCGCCACTCTTTTGAATCATATGGTTCACCAAATTGTTTGAATAGACCAGCAATGTCTTTGCAGTAACAAACACTGTCCTCCTTCGTATAGTACTTGGAAAATTCTTCGTGACGAGTTCTATAATATGTTACCTTAACATCGGATGAAACAAATTTAAATTGTTGCATTCGAGAGGCGTGTAGTTCGGCCTTTTCCTTTGACAATTCCAAATCCCTTATCCAATCATTGAGTTGTGCTTGTGACAAAGAATTTCTTTCGTTTTCCGTTTGAAATTCAGTACAACATGATGCCGCGTAATCAGATACTACTGTTGACAATGAAACTGGAGCCGGAACTAAAGTTAAATTTGATTCTGGCAATGTCGCTTCTGTTGAAATTAGTTCTGGTAATGACACTGTAGATACGCTCGCATAGGTTACTTTTGTGGACTTTCCAACCCCAAGTACTTTTGTAGTACAAATATAGCAGTCCGTTGAATGGCAAGTTGGTTCCCTCCACTTCATTGGTGTAATAAATTTCACACGTCGCCTAAATAGATAGTTTCAGGAATTAGTCAGCTATGCATTAAAAGGGAACAAATTCCTAATTTTTACAACGTACCTTTTTGTTCCGGTTTCCGAAGAAATCAATTCGACTCGGCATGTGGTGCACACAGTGTTCGGTGTCCATGGTTTTTCATTGTTTTTAGGCTCAATTCCAAAACACTTATAGTATGTAACTTTCAAAGGATTTGAAAACACACGTCTCATACTTTTAACAATAAATTGACCGCAGATGAAACAGAACATATCTGGATCATTTGTACACTCAAACTCTCGCGCCCTTTTATTCATTTTTTATTTTAAGTAAATGACGGGTTATAAACTGCAATTATAAACTGAACAGTATCCGGCGAGCCTTGCAGATATTATGAAGGAACAAGGCGCATGTACTCTTATTTATACTTAGATCCAGTAAAAATTCAAGCCTACCTAAACAAAAAGGTTCCCTATTTCTACAAAGAAAACACTACCTGCCTCAAAAATATGCTCTTGTTTAAAATGTACCTAGGTTTGAGAAAACGACACTAACAGCTTTTTGTATATAATAACTTTTCGAAAATCTACCTGCTAACTAACTGATATACGAATACTAACACATATGTACCAGTAGGGTACTTAAGCATTAAATGGATATATTTACTTGAATGCTTATAACTTTTGTATTAGTTCATCGATTTTGTTCACTGATAGCTTATTTTTTTTGTAATAAAACAGAGCTTAGAGGGGGGAAAAAATATCTGCAAAAAAACAAAAAGTTTTCGAGATGCTTCCTCGCAAAGTACAAATTTTTTTATATTTTTACAAAAAAAATTTAAAAAATCCGTAATGATTGTTCAATATGTTTGAATCTGCAGGACCTAGCAAAAAGTGTTGTATGTACTGATTATAGTAAATTTTATAAGCTTTCAAATTTTTCAAACCGTTTTGGAAGAGCTCAGTTTGTTCTTGAGATATACACGATTAAGTGGAGCCATCTTTTTTGTTTTTTGAAATAACGTTAAATCGTAAATATCTCAAAAACGGTACCATTCAAGTAAAAATAACCTTGGTTTTCGGAATTAGGAGGTGATTTTACATAGGAATTTCACTATGGCGTCTCTGGTGCATTTTGGCTGTAAACCAGTGTTTTTAACCGTGTACCTGAAACAGTTTAGAGTTTTCATTCAAGATATCGTTCACCACAAATTATAATTTTTCTGAATAATATGGATATCATATGAGAAATGGCTATAAGGGGTTTTAGTAGTTTTGGCTATAAATAAACTAAAATACGTCATGAAATTTTTTTAGACTACTAAAACTCGGTCGGCACTGTGTCAACCTACTACGTCGCTGGTCACATGCTTTCGTGCATGAAGAAAGTGTCCCCCTTAGAATATATTTATTCTGTGTATGGAAAACATCGGCTTAAGATTACTCTTAGTTTTGGGAAAGAGCTGCGGTATGACCAGATTGCAATGAGCAACTCAGATATACAAAAAAGTGTTGATGGAGAGCCCGCAACACTCAATATCCGTCAGCTTGGTTTGACTCTATCTATCAATTACCCAATATAGTTTTAAAACAACCTTAGCGCACCTGAACTTCGTTATACAATTTATATGTTCACGCCCCTAGCACTTCTTCAACAAAGGCTGGTTATAAGGAAGGATTATAAGATACATAATTCCAATAAAAATAAAGTTTTAAAGCATTGCCACCAGATACTTCAAATATCTTTGTATACAAATACATACGTTCCGGCTTATCGCTTTCACTGTTTGATTTAATCGAATGGAATTTCATTCAATTTTATTGCTTCACTGTTTGATTTAATCGAATGGAATTTCATTCAATTTTATTGCCCTGCTGGCTTTTATATTGGACAACCCTTAATAAAGCTAATTAAAATTAATTAGTCATACTTTAAGCTTTGTGAGTTATACTCGTATTAATATTTGGATAGAACGAGTGACAGGCATGAGTGAACAGGGGAAGGAGTAAAGAAGTTATGGGGGAAGATAAAACGGGCTTGGAAAGCAAAGGCAAGGAGTATTTAGAAAACTGAGGACCACCCTAAAAAACGTTTGCCAACTGAGAAACGTTTGGTAACCTACTGATATTATAATACAAGTTACTCAATTTGTCTATTTTACATATTTTGTAAGATTGACGAGCCCAGGATGTGTTGATAGTAATTATAGTTGTTAGTTTAAGGTGAATTGAAGAATCTTAATTTTTATTCAATTTGTTTGAAGTATAACCCAGCAGAACTGCGGAACATCGTTTGTTGATGCCGGAGTGCTCCCTTGGGAGTATTCACTTTCTATTACTTCCTATACTTCTGTGCATTTCCACACAACTTTGTATACTCCATTTTAACATTGCATGCCCTAGGAGGGCGAGTAATAGAAAAACTCTCTTTCACCACCCAAAAAACAATAATGGAGTTTTTGTTATTACTTTCTTATGATTTTTTTTGAATTTTAGAATAGAACTCATACATAAATAGCTCCCATATCCGCAACTAAGGGATTCATTATGTAAAACAATAGTTATTATAATTTAAATCTTTATTTAAATTGTGTTTGTTTCTGATATTTGTAGGTTTGCAGCCTTTTCTTTTTATGAAATTTTTTTTCCATTTCTTAAACGGGAGAAATTTGGCGAACTCAAACAGATGCTAGCTAGGAGTAGCAGATGGCGAAATCTCTACTTTCCCTCCAAAAATATAGAAAAGTGAGTAATCTTTTATGAATAATTTGAGAGGGTCTCCATTATCTCTCCCAAATTAGTAAAAGCGGAGCACAGAGTACAGAAATCTCTATTATTGATCCGAAATAATGTTAAGGGGATTACTCTCTTAATCATCACTTTAGAATATCTCTTTCTGTGCTCCACAAAGAGTAGCATCAGACTAGAAAATTAGAAGACAATCTTCCATTGTTCCAAAAAGATGTCAAATAGAGTACTCTGTTATGCATCGCTTAAAGAGATCTCGCACCAAGTTCTACAGGAAATAGGCAAAAACTTAATGAGCCTAAGTTTTGAAAGATAATAGCAATTTAAAAAAAAAAACCCTGTAATACGACTAGCACTTGATCAAAGAGACTTTTTAACCGGTGGCATGATTTTGGGCCGTGTTCGCTTGATCAATTGTTTGCATCTTGGCTGCTTTTCAGTACTCCCAACCTCATTCGAGTTTAAGAAATGTCCCATTCTTGGACTACACATCATCACTTCCATTTCCATCTATGCCCAAGCGACCATGGACCCAGCATAAATCTACGTTCTAAACTGGAAAATTTTCCTAACACTTGTTTGCACTAAAGGACGCTGTTGGTTGTTGCGCTGTGCGAGGTTATTGTCTCAATAGCTTAAACTGGAACTTGGAAAAAAGGCACATAAAAAGATAATTTTAATTCTAGGCAAGTCCACTTAAGTGGATTACACTGTACTAGGGTTGTGAGGAAATGATAAATTTTTGCTTTTTTCGATTTTTGGAATAATTTTATTCATATTAAATATTGTTTGCTAATAAATCGATTCTGTGAACGACACGTGCGAAAAATAGGTTATAAACTCTGCTCATACTAGAGCTAAAAATACATAGTTTCGTATAAATCAGTCTTGATTCAAGTCAAATGTTAGGTAGCACCTTACTTTCCAGCCAATTTATTATTTAAACTCAAAGTTTAAGGATAAACTTATTATATTTTATACTTTTAAGGCCGAACGATTTCCGTTTCATTTATCGACATGAGGTTACATCCCTAACTCTCACATGAGTGCGTATGCCTTTTTCGCTTAATTGGTCATGAAAAATAACTTCCCTTAAACATGCCAATATTTACAGATGTAGCCATGATCGACACTCATTGAATTATTCTGCCATTGAATTTGCCGACACATCCCACATGGGAAGCCGTCTCTTATTGCGAATCTAAGCACAAAATCGCGCAATAATACCAGAGAGATACGAGCACAAAGGCAAAACTGCATCTAAATGAGAACAAATGGCAATGAAAATCCTTGCAGTTGCCACAAAGCATCAATATTTTAGCGATTCAGTGATTTATACGCCCACCAAAGCTCCGCCTCAATACCACAAACAAAAGCGTCACACAAAAGAATGCCCACATCAAGCACTTACACATACGCAGCATACACACAATGGCACAAAAAAGCGAAAACCCACAAATGAGTAAACAATGAGTCGATGATGATGTTGACTTTGGTGGCGTTGATGTCTCTGTTAGGGCGCTGCTGGATACGGCAAATCAAACGCGAAACGAAATCAACAAAAGGGAGCTCTGCTGCGGTTCAATTTCAGCGTTGTATTGTGTTCACAAAAATACTGAAACGCAACAGGTTAGTGCTCGTAAACGTGAAAGTGGCTAATCAATCTCAGAACTGAATTGGACTAATTTGTGAAACCAAGTTTAGCCAAGGCGATCAAGTAGGCTGTGATATTTATTTGTGTCACATTGGCGAAAGTTAGATTCAGCATATCGCATGCTTTTCTGGTTTTGTGTGTGTAATTTCCTGACTAGGATAGTTCTAAACTCAGAAAGGTGTCTGTCATGGGACTGCATGAAGTAAATGTAGAACAAACTCGATTTTCTGGGAAGACTTTTTTTCTTGTGTAATTCATACAAATTTAAATTTTTCTATACATTATTTTACTAAAATGGCAATTTCCTGTCTATACAAGAGTTGTAGCTTGAAAATCATTTTGGTTGTTAACAGTGCATCGTTCTGCCTAATGGGCACGATCACTCTGAGCTTCGTCAGCGAACTCTTCTAACGGAAGTCCAAGGAAACGAGCAGTATGAAGAAGGTTGGACCAGATTGATATTGGTGCTAGAAGACAAGGTTCAGTTGGCCAGTTAAAGAGATGTTTAGTATAATGAGGGGACATACCACATGCAGGGCAAGTATTTGGTATGTTGGGGGCCTCCCTAGGAAGGGCGCGCTTTTCTTTAGCCATATCAGGTGATCTGAGAATCCGTCTACCTACCAGGTGCGAAGGCCGTTTAGAGTCCGTTTGTGGTTACGCAGATCCAGCGGCAAGGTAATGTGATGCCGGATGTGATCATAGATGTGTTACCGGATGTCTGTAGAAGGCGGAACTTCTTTCAAAATGTCTGTTTGGATGACTGGGTTTGTTTGCAGTTAAGTAAAAACTGTCGGGTCAACAGTTTCGCGTGCTCTTGAGTATTGAGCATTTTAGTCTTATTTTATATGGTTGTGAGACTTAGATGGCATAAGAAGACATACCCTGGCAGTTATGATGCTGGTATTTTGCAGATTAGGGTGTCAGCAACATTCGGCAAAAACATCGGAGCAGGGTAGTCAATAACTGTTAGGTCAAATAGCCATAGCTATAGCAAGCAACGTTTCCGTATCTTTCCCCCAAGTACTGCCGTCAACTGACTTGAAGATCTTGTTGCGGCTCTCTATCTTTGAGGCTATTGCAGTGGCATAATTAGCAAAGGTGAGGCCGTTGTCAAAAGTCACGTCCAAGATTTTGGGGGGTTGAGAGTAGGTAGAGTTTCCTCCATCTACGTGGGCGTTTAACTCTTGCGCATTCCACATCGTTAAGTGAGCCGCCATCGATTTGGTCGGAGACGTGGTCAGATTTCTCTTCCGTGAAAAAGCATGAAAGGCCTCGCAATCCTGGTAGAGAGTTCATGGCAATACATTGTTCATTATTATTTTCCAATTAATTTAATAAAATTAAAATAAAAACGACATTTTTCGATTATTGAATGAAACCAAAAATAATAAAAACAAGTAAGGACGGTGCTGTCTTCGGCTGTGCCGAAGCCTTTATACCTTTCATGAATACCTGCAAACTTAAATACGCATTGTTTAAAGTTCTCTAAAACTTTGTCAGCAATACATTTAATTTTCTTTAATCTTAACAAATGAGGGATAAATCGCCATAATCCTCTTATCTGAACGATCGGTTGTATGGGATATATACTATATATAGCTCCGATCTTGGTGATCTTTTTACGAAATCTTTTACCATCTATAAGAAAATATCTCACCAAGTTTCGAGTTTTAATATTTCAAAATGAGGGATAAATGGCCATAATCCTCTTATCTGAACGATCGGTTGTATGGGATATGTACTATATATAGCTCCGATCTTGCTGACTTTTTACGAAATCTTTTGCTATCCATAAGAAAATATCTCACCAAGTTTCAAGTTTTAATCTTTAAAAATGAGCGAGAAATGGTCATAATCCTCTTATTTGAACGATCGGTTGTATGGGAGATATATGCTATAGTAACCCGCTTATACCGGATCCGACAAATGTCTAATATAATACAAAAATACATACGTGTGCCAAATTTAATCGAGATATCTCAACAATTCAGGGACTAGTTTGCGTTCAAACAGACGGACGGACGGACGGACAGACGGACGGACAGAGGGGCATGGCTGTATCAACTCAGTTCATCGTCCTGATCAATTTGGTATACTAAATGGTGGGTCTATCTCTTATATTTCTAAACGTTACAAACATCGGACCAAAGTTAATATACCATTTCATGTTCATGAAAGGTATAAAAATGTTGTGGCTTTTTCTTGTTTTTTCGTCTTAATTTTAATTTGTATATATATTTTTGTATTTAAATTTATGTGTCGTTTTAAAATTCAAGTTTGTGAGGTACCAAGTGCACTGAACCTTCTGTAGGCCGTTGAGATTGTTGTACTTACCTAACCAATGGATTAAAAATTCTAATTATAGTTACCAGCTCTGCTTCTATCACACTTTATAATGACTGAAGAATTTCAAATATACTCGTACATAAAATTCGGTTGCTGTTATATCTGTAAAAGTAAGAAAAAATATATAGTTAAAGTAAGAACACAAGTCATATGTTTTTATGCCCTCCAAAAAATGTTTGCTTTAAGTATGATTGTAAACCCTGCTACATGCACCTTTCAGTCCCAAAAATATTTGTCTGCCTTCCTTACCATCTTTGATTATAGTAAATTGTTGTTAGTGTATTTGTAAGCATCCTTCCTGCTGTCGCTTCAGCTTTCATCTGCTTCAACTTCATTCTTTTAGCGTTCTAAACTGGTACATCTTGTCTTCGAATTTAACCTTTCCAAGTACTTTTAGCCGATTGGCGTTGCTATTTGTAAATATACAATATGTATATCTGCTTGCGTGTATGTATGTATGTGTATATGTTTGTTGTTTCATGGAATTTCAGAGTCATGCTGCAAATATTTACTAAATGTGCAACAACGCAATCAATTTTTAATGAAAGGAAAACAAGTTCGAAATCTCCGTTACCCCGCCATATTCCACTTTGTTTGCTATTACATTGCGGCACGTGTATGCGTGTTTGTATCGACATTAGACTGTTAGTTACTTGCAATTTTTATGGAAATAACTTTTTTACTGGAGGAAAGTTTTTTTTTAAGTAGCACCGGAGAGTTTTTGAACAACGCGGGAATGGCGTACTCTCAACATTTAAAGAGATCTAAATTGGCGAATTAAAATAAAAACAGCTTAATTGAAATATACAATTTGTTTCATTCACTTTGAAAGCCTGTTAATTATTTCCCTCGTTAAAATAGTATAAAATTCTCTGTCATCATTTAGTTTATAAGAGATGGAACTCTACGATTCTTTGCATAGGCTTGAATGCACCAAAGTGCAGCATGTTTCAACCGGCAAACAATTTTTTTTTTTCCAACAGCCTAATGTTCATATTTGTATTTAAAATACTTGCTGTATCGTTTTTTACTGTTTTTATTTTATTGTCGGCGGCCGTTTGCTATTGAATCGAATGGCTTCGGGTTGGATGCAAATTATAGTGCGTTTCATAACTAAAGCACAAGCGCAATTGACAGCTTTGAGTAATTTATATAATATCACTTGTTTTTCAATCTACTGCTCATAGAAATATAATTCTTAATATGCAATATAACTATCGAAATTAAAAAAAAAAAACCCCCATCACGTAGCACGGTATTTATCACTTGTTAGAAGTTAACGTTTTACTTTTTTGGGTTCACTTTAGGTACATTTCGGAATGGATTTCAAACTTTGCTGGGCCATTACCGGATTGTTTCGGGATTGTTTTTGAGATCTTTTATTGATTTTTTAGGCCCGTTTCGCGATATTTACTTGCAAACAAGCTATAAATGATGCTAAAAAGTCCTGAAAAGTGCCCGAAAAGGGTCCAAGCACATATCCAAATAAAAGTTCCACAAAGAGGGGTACAAAAGTGTGAAAGAGTTGTCTCGGACCCTCCCAAATGTCGAACTACTTTTTTTAAGTAAAAGCGCGGCCGCTCGTTTTCGCGAGATATATCATTATAACCCTTTTAGAGCTCTAAAACAATACATTTGACCAAAAAATCTTTTCAAAAATAGCTTTTGTATGTTTGTTGGTGTAGAGGGTTTCTATTACTCAGCTAAATTGACAAAAGTCACACATTTAAGAAAAATTGCAAAACTACTATTAAATAAAATTAATTATTCGTATTTGGGGCCCTAGTTACAGGATCCTGTATTTTGTATGCAAAAAAGAAATAAAAATTATTTCTTAAGGACTTTTTTATGCTGAACACGAATGCGGAGTCAAAAATTTCCCATCGTGTCTCCTTCCTGAGGAAAAATGTTTTGTGACCCAAAATTGGTATAATTTGAGCACGCCCCCCGTTCTCTGGGTGTGCATACATGATTTGATTCTCAGCTTATTTATAGAACAAGGTTCAGAAAATATTATCTGATATAAGACAAAATTGTGTCATAGCACAATTGTTTTATGCAATTTTTAAAAGTTGGCCAAAATCGGAAAATTCGTTTTTTTGCACATTTTTGAAAAATTATATAAATTGACGCTGATGTTCCACAAACTTTTTGCATATCAAAAAATATTGTATGTGCTCGCTAGTCTTTAATTGTTAAGAAACCCTATTTGTTAACACCAACCATAAAAATAATATCTTCATTTATTACCACCTCACTTCATTAAACTTTTTATGTAATATTTTTAATAGAGTAATTGATTATGTATTGAAATGAATGAAAGAATTTATAAAATTTATACCGAAAAAAAATTTGGGACAGTACCGAAAGCAATCTCTACTTTTTCTTGCTAAACTTTTTTTACGACTTTAACTAGTTCCGACCATTCTCGGAGTGCTCATAATTTAGGAGTTCGATATGAGTCCTTAATCTGATATGGAACTGCATTATTGCTTCTCAAATTTTACTTTAAGATATATATATATATATACATTTTTGTTTTTATTTATTCGGCATTTTCCTTACATCTATGTATGTACATCTTGTGAAATTTAAATAAAAAGTAAACAATTCAAACTTATATAGGACTAGCTGACCCGCCGAACTTTGTTCCGCCTTAAAAGCACAAATCATACAGTCAGCCTGGGCCCACATTTAGGTCAATAAAATGGGACCCGGGTAAAATATCGAGGTGAAAGATATCTTAAATTTTAGGAGAGACTTCTAGAGAATGATTATTGAAAGTTTCATTCATTTCTATGCAGTCGTTTTTGTGTGACGCGGGCGGTATGGTAAAAAAAACCACATTTTTGGTCACATTTTTCCCACAGTTTGGTCAATAACTCGGGAACTGGATGAGATATCCAAATGAAAGTTATCCTAAATTTTAAGTTAGACTTTAAGTGATAGAATGGTGAAAGTTTCATGCAATGGTATTCAGTAGTTTTTGCGTGATTAGCGCACAATCATACAGACGGACAGACAGACAGACAAAAATTCTAAAAGTTGTAGATTTGGGTTCCGCTGGTCCAATAACGACCTCTCCTCTCAGTTTTTCTTGAATATCTTCAATGTACAGACATCGACTTGTTACAATTTTATTATATGTAAAGTTATACAACTAGATGCAGGAAAAGGTAAGACATTTTATATGCTAAATTTAACATAGTGCCTAATGTCATTTCTAGCAAATGAATTTTTTCTGGAACGATTTTCCGTCATCCCTTGTCAATTTTGGCTTGGAGACAAACCGGTTTCGGCGCTGTGCCATCTTCAGTGTCTTTCTTCGTTCTATTCTTTCTTTCTTTTCTAGCAAACATAATAATACAGTGGGGTGGACTGTTAAATAACGAGATTAAAATAGAGATAATGGTTTGATAAACTTATGATAGGACTAATCAAATTTTAAGATAATTTACAACAAAAACGCATCAGTAAATGAAAAAAAAACGTAAATACTTTGTTATTTGGACGGCTTATGTAGGTGTGCGAAGCAAAAATTTCGATTTCATTGAGTGAAAGGCTTTAAACTAAGGGCTTTGCACATCTCGTAAATTGGCGTAGATTCCTTAGTGAAGGGAGTGTATTGAAAAGTTTTCGTGCAACAATTGTGTAAAACCTGAATGTGTGGTTCTCGAAGAGTGTGAGTTAACCCTCAGGGTATAGGTTTCCGACCTGTTGTTGTTGTTATTGTTGTGGTAACGACAAAAACACTCCCCGAAGCATTTGGGTAGTGTTGTCGAATTAACAGTTCTTGGCCGGATTTGAACCCGGTACGCTTCGGTACTCCCTTGCGGTACTGCCCGACTGTCGTGGTAGCGATTTGGTATGCCCAGTGAAACCTTCTAGGTCAGGTCACTCCTCCACCTGGGTCATGTCACTCCTCCTTCCTAAATTCATAGCTACTAATTGTTTCTTATTCTTTGACTTCTATATTAACTTTTAACAATAATTTTATTCTGTTAACTAGTTATTTCTTAATGTATAATCTATCCTATATCTACTTTACTTAGCTGATGAGGTTTTCTCTGTAGCTGAGCAGTTTTAGATCTCGACGATTAACAAACCAAAGCCTTTCAACGACTCGGCACGAACGAATAATCCGCGCGATATACGGATGCGCCGGTCGGGTGGGATATGGTGGGTAATCCATTGGGAATTATTATTATTATTAAAAAAAAAAAAAGGTTGGTCATGTCACTCCTCCTGGGCAATGATAGGTGAGAGGCATCATATCCGCAGATCAACCATCGAATTGCACGGCATTACCTTTGCGCATATTAGTCGCCTCTTGCGACCGGTATGCCTACCTCGGGCAAATTCTAACCGCCTAACCCGCAGGGGTTAGGTTTCCGACCTCATACTTTGCAGGTAACCACACCTAATGAACACAATTTTTAAAACTTTAAAATGAAACAGATTCCTAACTGGAAGAATCTCTAGTCTTCTAAATAACTCTCTTGATGGATGCAGTCGATTAACATAAGATATTTTTCGAATGCCACATTTTTGCAATACTAGTAAAGGCTTTATTTTGTTAAGCTGATTCCATAAAGTAATTTAGAATTAAAAAGTGCATAATAAACTATAGGTTATAAGCAGAACAACACTTTCTGAGGTGATAAAAGCAGCGTAAAGAGGATTGAAGATATTTTTCAGACGAGATATTTGGTTGCCGCAGTTCATGTTCTGATCAACAGTAACACCCAGATACTGAAATTCATCAACATAGTCTATTGTGAAGTAGTCGTTATTACAATCCGCAAGCGGGTCGAAGGTACCGGATTGTAAAACTTGGCACACATTCTCATGCAAAGGAAATCGGTCGCAAATCGCCGAATGAAAAACAATACTTACATCTGGAGATTTTCTTGTATTCAAACTAAAACTTTGCATCCGATGAAACTAATCTTCGAAACAATTTTGCCACTTTGAGCAAGGTACCCCCAAAACAAGTTATTTAAATACTTCAACGACTTCTTCAAGCGATGTAAAACGCTAGCCACGCATTCAATTTTTTTGGTTTTTCGAACAGTCATTACAAGGCTAGAAAATAGACAATTGTGGCAACCAGTCATTAATTAGATGTTGTTGTTGGTCAAAAGCTCTACAGTTCATCGTGCTGTATCACTTCATGTTCTTCCTTCTAATTTCAGGCGATAGCGAACAAATTCTAGTATATCAGTCACGTCCTTCGATTCTCGTATTCAACCGTTGCAAAATGCGCAATTTTTCTGATAAAACAAGCACTCATTCTTTTCGAAACCGTGTCGAAATTTATAAAAAAAAAATCATCTCTCGGAAATCACGTTTCGAAATTTCGATTTTTCACACCCTGAAATGAGTTGTATGCATACACGGAGCATGCATGCTGTATAGATGAGAAAGCATATTTATTCACAAAGAAAGCATGCGTGCTGAACGAATTCTTTGAATGCATGAAAAAGTCATGCTGTACCAGTAAAAAGTTATTTAATTTGAAATGATACACCTCTCCGTACATAGAATGTTTAATGACATGAAAAATGTATTCAAATTTAAGAAACAATATTAATGTCTTCAGAAATATTCCATATTTGAATAGATTTTCTGCACAACCCTTACACTATTGTCCTTGGTTCATGAAAGTTACTGATTCAGTGACGATTGCACACCTTTCAACCATCGACCTCAAGCATATATGAACAATTGAACACACAGCCAACCGTTTGGAGCCCAATAAGATATGCGATTAGAAAGCAGCTGAGCGTTCGAGAACTCACTACGCATATCAGCCATTGTAAATAAATTTTATTAAATAATGTCGTGCAAAGAAAATTCCAACTATAAAGGAAATGTACGAGAAGAAGGTGAACCTTCCCCGACATATATTTGTATATCCACTACTATCTCAGGAACGACTTAACCGATTTCGATGAAATTTGGTATATGGGTAGTATCCTTTGTTTTAAGATTTTCTACTTTGGTGTTGCCACTTGGGGTGGTTCACAGGGTTGCCACCTATATCAATTTTTTTTAAATATTAAGCAATATATGGGAATATGGGTATCAAATGAAAGGTATTTTAGGCCGTATACCAACCAAAGTATTTTTGAGTAGGGTTGCCACCTGACCGCATTTTATTTATTCCTTCAGGTATCGACCACTATCTCGGGAACGGCTAAACCGATTTCGATGAAATTTGGTAGATGGATAGTATGCTTCCTTCTAAGGTTTTCTACTTGGATGTTGCCACTAAAGGAAGCTTAGAGGGTTGCCACCTTTCCGATTTTTTTAAAAATATTAAGCAATATATGGCAATATGGGTATCAAACGGAAGGTATTTGAGGCCGTATACCAACCAGAATATTTTTAAGTAGGATTGCCACCTAGGGTTGCCTTAAGTGACTTTTTGTGGTTAGTGTTCGATATTTTGGATATCTGTTTTGGAAATTTATGCTCTTGGTAAGTAAGATTATGCGACAAATTCGAAAAATACCGAGCAAGGCTCGGTCACCCAGGTACTTCTTATATTAATGGTTGAAAGTTGTGCAACCTGTCTTCACTTTGCCCCTGACCAATATATGAATGCAAATGTTATTGACGTATGCATGAAAAACCCATACTATGTCATCCATGGAGAATAAGTGATTTTGAAAGAATAAATCATGTGTACGTACTAGCATTTCTGTATGCGTTTAGAATTAATACAGATACATGCATACAAAAGTAATACAAAAGAAGGGATAGTGAATGCATGCTCCATGAGAAACAATAAGTGTAAAAGGGAAATAAACGAGCTTCAATTCCTGCCTGAAATACTGCTGCCGGATGCATAAATTTCCAACTGGGACCTTGTTACAATATGAAACAAATATTAATATCGTTTGTTTTTGAAAAAAAAAAAATCCATAAATAATGTTTATAACATGTTACGATGTTCCTGTTATAAATATGTGCAATATCGTAACTACTTTCTCTATTGCGTCTGTTTCTTAGTGTTTATTTTTTCCAAATACATGGTAAATATGGCAAGATGAGCCTTATGGCCCATTTCTTTCAAAAATCTGTCTTTCAAGGACCCAAAAAGAGCTGATTGTAAGGCACATAAATCACTCCTATAAACTTCGTTCAGTACTCTTTTTGGAGTCCAAGAAGTGTCGATTTAAAGTCTACAAAGTGTTATATATTACTGTTATTCAAACTTATATAGGACGACCATCGCAAGAGGGCGAATACCTACATCTTGGACTCACAATTGAGCTCATAAAGAGTATAAGCGGTCCCTGACTCATTTATAACTCCAATGGTATGCTGAGCTTCTAAGAGTCTTGAGTTTCATTTCTTTAAAAAAATATTGAAATGCAAATGTTATGAATGTATACATATATGTTTAAAGCTGAGTGTGCTACAGTTATGAAACACATTATATATTCATTTGTGTTTAAACGTATATATTTATTGTATTGATGAAGCGTTTCTCTCTTGCCGGTTGTTGCTGCATTTGTTGCTCGATACGCAGTAGAATGCGATAAATGAAAGAAATGGGAAATACGTAAACATTAACGATTGCAAAGAGGGAATTGACTTTTTGATTTCATACGCCATTGGCAGTTGCTAACCGAAGAACGCGTGCAACGTGGCGTATACGTAACAGAAAATTTGTAAAATAAAATGCAACTTGATTGCCGCTCTCTCTGGCTAATAAACTTGTTTGGATATAAAGCGACACGTTTTGGAATTTTTTCTAAGCTTCAACGATTATTTTTTGGTAGTTAGAAGTACACGATTTTGGCGCAAATAGAGTTTTGAATTAATTATTAATTTTTAATTAAGTTTACGGAGTATTTTTCTGCGTATTCATGAAGTCATTAGGAAAATAGCTGTGGAACTATATTAAATGATCACATGCTCTTTTCTGTGTCATGGTTAAATATGCACAGAAACATATATACATCCATTGGTAATACAGACAACAACTGGCTGTCTGTTTCACGCACGCAAAGCAGGAATGAGCAAAATTTACAAATGTTCACAAATTGTGCCTTGTTACCAGACCTGTTCAATTTGATTAGTAATTGGTAATTAATTAATTAGACGGCTTTTTTAATTGGTAATGATTATTTTAGTTGTTTTTTGCGAAAAAGCAGTTATTAATTGATTACGATTAGAAAAATTCAAAACATAATCAAAAATCATCAAAAAAAGTGGTTTTGATTACTTTTGATTATTTTTTTGATGTTTTCTAATCGTAAACAATTACTAATTGCCTTTTCTTGAAAAACATAAAAATAATCATTACCAATTACTAATTCCGCCGTTTTTATTACTTTTGATTATTTTTGATTATTGTTTTTGATTTTTTTAAATTTGTTTCAGTATTTTTGATTTGTATATTTATGTGCTTCTACAACAACAGTCAAAGAAAAAATAAAAAAAAATTAAAAATAATCCAAAGTAATAAAAAAATTTTTTTTATCTATCTCTATATGGCGCGATATACAACAGGTATATCATCATAAACCTCCTAAGAGATTTTTGCGCCAAGCTTCTCTTCCAATTTGTGGTGTGCCGATTTGAATTTTCCCTACAAATTGGTGGGACCTACAGTTTTTTGCCGACTCCGAACGGCATCTACAAAGAAGACGAATTTTTGCTGAGAAGCCTGTCATGGCAGAAATACACTCGGAGAGTTTGCCAAACCACTGCCGAGGGGCGACCCCGTTTTGAAAAACTTTTTTCAAATCACTTTTGATGTTACCTGTACCAGGGCTCGAACCATTATTTAATTTATTAATTATTTTTTTTTAATAATCGTAAAAACATATGATTTTTTTTTGATACTTTTTTAAACTAATTGGAAAATAATCATTATAAAATCAAAGATAACCTCAAAAAAAATTTAAAATAATCGAAAGTAATAAAAAAAATTTTTTTTTATTTTTTTTTAGTAATCGTGAAAACATGTTTTTTTTTTTTGATAATTTTTTAAATTAATTGGAAAATAATCATTAAAATTGAAAGTAATAGCAGTCAATCATTAAATGGATTCTTACAAAAATATTTAATCGAACCGGTAGTCATTACGATTAGTAATATTTATTTAACAGGTCTGCTTGTTACACATTCAAAAAGGTAACCGTATTGCGGTTGTTATTGCATTGCTTTTTTGTTGTCTGCTGTGGCGTTCAGGCGTAATTTTAGATTAACAAACAGATATGTATGATGTGGTTATTACAGAACTTACAAGTCAAATGGATATTTATATATTTTGTAAATTTGTTACATTTGGGCCTCAGCAGTTTTTTTAAGTTGAAAGCTTGAGCAGTTTGGGTGTGTAAGTTTGCGCTATACTGTCTACGAGTATTATAATCTTTATTGTTACCTTTAATTTATGCTTTTATTGTTTATTAATTGTTTAATAGCTGATTAATAAAATGATTGTAGTTAGACGATAAACGTGGTAACGCTGGCAATCATGTTAAATATATGGCAATGCCAGTCATATGTCAAAAAAAGTGAATTATAAAAATTCAATTAAAAAATCTCAAGGAAGTATTCAATATTATTAATAAAAATTAATGTTTGTCTGTGTTTACTTTATAGGTGTCCAAAGTGTTCAACCAATTTGTATGAAATTTTCACAGTATATTCTCTGGATCGCTGGTTACAGCATAGGCTATATCTAGTTTTGGAATAGTGGGCGGTGCCACGCCCACGACTATATAAAATTACAATTTGTTGTTACTCTGAACTTATTTCTTCTAAATTAATCTTATATGGATATATCAGAACGATAAAACTTGGAAACGCATTATATGAGGTTAGTCTCTAATATCTCAAATAAAAATGTTATAAGGAAAAAAAGCTCCTTCCATAGAGACCTAATTTTTCATCCAGAGAATCTTTGAGAATATTCATATGTCTACATCTATGCCCATAATCAGAAAAATTAAGAGTTTTCTGCCAGCGGCCTGGCACCTTGAATTCGAACTAAGTTTTATGCTGAATATGTTTGGAAGAGATGATAGTAGTGTACTGAAACTTGAAATGGCACGGAGTGTGATAACTTCTATTTAATTTCAGCATTTTGGTGGATGATATTACTATCACTTCCAAAGGATTCGAAAACAACACAGAAGAATGATTAAATTTAACCGAATCTATTATAAGTTCTGTGACACAGCCAAGCGTGGCCGGGTTTTATAATATTTTTTCTAAGGTATGAGTGAAAAATAATGTTTTGAGAAAGGCGCGACTTGCTGACATCGCCTTGAAATTTGTCACTATAGCTCGGAGAATAACTCGCTTAATTGTGGCCGCTGGACAGCATATTTTAAGAAGTTTTTAAACATTTCCTTTCAGCAACACAAAGTTTGGGATTCATCGTTTTACCTGAATCAGTTACTAACTTCTCATAGTTTTGGTATTTTTAAATTTCCAAAAAGTGATCATAACTATTTTCAGATTTTAAAATTTTCACTAAAAATGTGTCTTGAACACAACGCAACCTCTAGAACTAATTTGGTATATATTGCGCAATATTTGACGTACATGGCGCAATCTATTTCTCTACAATAGTGTTGGGCAAATTATAATTGTTAAAACAATTAATAATTATCAATTAATTAATTGTTAATTGCTACTTCTACAATTAACAATTTTTAATTGTAATTGAAAAAATGTACAATTAACAACTAACTAATTGGAATGCTCGCAATTAACAACTAATTAATTATTAATTGTGTTTCTCTATAATTAACAATTTGTTAATTACAATTGTATTAGGGCATATTATAAGCAGGGTACCGTGATATGGCAAAAAATTGCGTCATTTCTTTCAAATATCATTTTCCTGAAAATTCTGTGCCCCTGATCAATTGTATTGAGTATTTGAATGAAATCAATCAAGAATTACCCGGGTAATTGTAAAAAATGGTTATTTGTTATTACTTGCTTCATAATACAATTACAAATTCGATAGAACTTGTTCAATTGTAATTAATTTAATTTTAATTAATTTAATTGCAACAAGCAAATAAAATTTTAATTGTAATTAATTTTAAATCAATTCCTTTAATTGCAATTACTTTCTTAATCAATTAATTAAACGTTCAAAATTTAATTGATTAACGCCCAACACTGCTCTATGGATGCTGATAATTTTGATGAAAGTTTACACATACTATTTCCTTAAATCTAGACTCCAACCACTGAGAAGTGAGCGGCGTACACAAAGTCGCCAATGACGTGCATTTCAAAGAATTCATTAATTAAAAATACTTTTAATGTTCGCAATTTATTTGTAGTTTTCCTCACACACACACACACATACACCACCTGCAGAATAATTAAAGACCACCTGCAATGTTGCAATCAAAGTGAACATTTTCCAGACTCCTTTCATCCTACTCTACCCTAAGTGCCATGTGCCAGGTAATCCAATCAAAATTGCAATGCGGAAAATTATCGATAGTCAAGAGGCTTATCTCGCTACAAACAAGCAACTAAGAGAAAAATGCGCAAAAATTTGTTTTAAAATTGCAATCATTAAGCACGAAGATTTTTCCTTGTTTCAATTGAATTTTAATTGCATCACGGCATGACCACAAAGCACAGCAAAGCATGGCTTTCACATGAACTGATGAGCCCGGTGGGTTGTTGTACAAGCAATCATTTATTGAGAAAAAAGGGCTTAAGCCATTTTCATTTGGCTACTTATTGGCACAGCTGTGTAGTAATTTCAATGGATTTAAGCGTTGATTAACTAACATTTCAAACAGCTTACTGGGTAGCGCAATAAATTATGCGCCCGCTGAGAGTTACGGCGTTTAAGTTGTCACAAAGCACAGAGGTGAGACCGAAGGTGCGAAATTGCAATTTAATACATTTTATATTTAATTTTTTTCTTTGCTGTTTGCAATTTAACGGCGAAGCTGTTATTCCCTTTAGTGTCGGCTAGCGGCTGCGTAAAGGCATAACTTTCGCATTGACATAAATTCATTACAAAGAAGAGCATAAACAGACATTCTTACAATATGTGTGAGCAAAACGGGTAATACATTTTTTAGATCGTCAAGAATTAATATAAATTCACAGCTACAAGGAAAGTGATTGGGGCGTGGTTTTCTAAATGTGTTTGGTTTTATAGCACGCATAAACAATTTAGGTTATGTACTCTATAGTTGGTAGATATAATCTTCATTATGAAGACAATTTTAAATTGAAAGTGAGCGTGTGTTATAGAATCATAGGCGCAAAAATCACAAATGTATGTGTAAATAAATGTGGGATAAATAAGCAGAAAAACTGTACATGTAGCATTAGACTGAGCCAAACAAATTATTTTTGTTTTCCAAATTATTTTAATACAAGAAAACCCGCCACGAGTCGGGTTTTAATCATTATTTCTCCGAAACCAGAAAATAAAGAACTCTAAGAAATGTAATCACGCCGCATAATACAGTACTCATTAGTACCTATCGTTTAATACCCATATTGTACTAACACATTTTGGGTCACCCTGTTCCACATATTGGACTTTAACTCCGAAACCGGGTTAGTTATCGAACTAAGCGACATTTAAAACTTTAAGTTGGACGTCTAGTAAGATAACGACGAAAGTTTCTTGGAATTATATTTAGCAGCTTTTGAGTGATGCGCGCACAAACATACATACAGATAAATGAAAATACTAGACACTTTTGGTTTGGGCTATATTGGCTTATAAAAGATTCCTCCTATAAATTTCTCTTGTATATCTGCAATATACAGACAACAAGCGGTTACAATTTAATTATATTCGGAAAACAAATATAATTAGGGGTCACAAACCCCACCCCCATAGGTTAAGCCATGTATTTCGCCATAACTTTTTTTCCGTTTATGCTTTCATCACCATTTAGATGTTGCTGAAAAGATGTTGTTTCGCCGCTTTACCTGTATATGAAGTGGTAAAGTTTTTTTTTCTTTTTTAATAATTTTTTTTAAGTTATACTCGTACACCATTTTCAGTCATAAATGGGAAAGCGCCACATGGGAATTAACAGTTTTTTTTTTTAATGAGAAAGCTTCATTTGAATATAAGAAAAAAATATAAGTAATAAGTAATATTAATCCATATAATTGGAGTCTTTCCTATAAAAACTCAGTTCATTAACAAAAATTGTTAATTTTCTCTCGATATTAAAAAAAAAAGGATTTATTTTTAAAACAGATCGATTTTGTCGACTCTAAGTGGCATTCCTAATAACAAAACTTTGCTAGATCTTATTCCGATTAGTAGGCGGTGAAATACATAATAACAGATTCCTTGTTCTATGAATCATATGTGATTCACGTTAGCAATTTTGTAACAAGCGTATAAAAGCTCGGGTATCATACATGAAATGATTCACAAAACCTGCAGCGTGAAAAACCTCTAGAGGACGTTCATGAATCACATATGAACCAATTTGTTTTTTTTTTTTTTTTCTAATATCATTTAAAAGTTCATACTTGCAAATAACCATAATATAGGATATGTTTAAAAATAATTGAGCGTGGAACCTGCTAAGTATATAACAGTCCTAGTTCTATCAGCATGGGAATTGAGCTGGCCCAAATGATCTGGTCATCTAATTTTAGGGCTAACAGAGTAACTTCGAGTCAGCTATCCGATCTTGACATCTGAAATTTGTTCCTTTTTAAAAAATGAACTTGAACCACTTGAATTATATTTCCTGGCTGATGATTGCCTTAAGTACTCTAAAATGGCATACAAGTAATTTGGGTAGGGCTAGAGCCATATTTATAGACCGTAGAATTATAAGTAGTGTTTCTTCAACCGAACTAACAATTTATTATATTTATTCACTTTTAATATATATTTTATTTGCGTCTTTTCATTTCAAATCGCCAGATAGTTAGAAACGGTTTTTTCAGATATTAATGAACTTTGGTAAGCAGTTTTTTTATCATAAACCGAAGTTCGAATAACACAATTTTTTTTCTAACTTTAAATATAATTAGCAATAACGTTGTAATTTTTCCTCTAATATCAATTAACAAACAAACATAAAAATTCGAGCTTTGTTCCAACAAAAATCACCATTAATAGAAAAATGTTAAATTTTGAACTTGCATAACTTTAAAAAAAAAGGTAGATTTTTTGGCAGAACTCGTTTTATGATAAAAGGAAAATCCCTATATATAAATTAAACAGAGGAATCAATACAGAAGTTGTAGCTTGGAGTTAAAATATTTTAAAATTGTTGTAAAATACCACTAAAATGGGTTGCACTGTATTCTCGTTATATTCTTTGGGCTAGGTTTAGGTTTTAAATCATTTGCTTTATCTTTTTTCGGATAGGATAAGCCATTTTCCTAACTTGGCTGCATATTTGTGAGTCAGCTAACAAGCATTTTAATGGACCAAAACCCAGCAAAAGAAAAACAAAAACAAAACATTTTATGGATATATATAAACTTTGGAACATATTTGTAAATGTGTGTGTGTATGTTGTGATCCAACCACGCCGGGAGTTTTGTCTTGTCCTCTCAAAAAGTTAGCGTCGTAACACTTTTCTGACGTTTTAGTGTCACTCTGCATGACCCACTTAAACATAATCACTAGTACAGCTGACAAAAGTGAAATTGTTTCATCCTCCATTTGCATTTATATTTCAAAGACACTACCCCCCGCCTACCACAAATAAAAAGTCAACAAATCCTGCTTTGCAAAATAAAGTATTGCCGCTAAAAACGTTTCATTTTTGTACTGCAACTTATGTTTGTTTGTACGTAGTCTTCATTCCTGTTGTTGTTGGACAGGTAAAATGGCTGAACAAAAATGCATTTTGTCGAAATGAGGAAAGTGAGCGTCACTGGCTTGTCTGCCGCTCTTAATTACGCTTTTAATTAACTGCGCTCTGTTTTTAATGTTGGATTTCGTTTATCATTTGTATTTAGCTTTGAACTTCTTTTTTTGGTTATCTTTTGACTTTGTTAAAGGTTTTTTTTTCCTATTTAGCGCTGTTAGTTTCTTATTGCCTTCTGTACAATACAAAAACAAAAACTTTCGCTTTTGTGTCATAATCAACGACTTCGATTTCAACTCAAATTTTTGTACTTAAGAATCAGGAAATGAGTCGAAAACTTCTACAAATAAATCGAACTTGCCAAATGGATTTTCAACATTGACGTCAAGTGAATTCCATTAGCGCCTCATTGTTCTATTTTGAAATATTTGTGCTTTGTTCAATTTATTGCTTGGAACTAATTGAGTTAATTCGTCATTAGGCTGAATGAGTTTTGTTCGCAGTTTATTTTTGTTTGGTCTTAAGTTACAAGTTTCGATGTCATTTGCTTTGATGTATTTACATTAGCAGAATCTCAAATGGCAGTGCCGTTAAGTTTATTACACCTTCGTGTTACATTTTGAGGGAAAAGGTATGTTGGCTTAGCTAAATGCTATATATCGAGTATGTACAGCTGTGTTCAATATAATAGTAGTGAAGTTGGATTGGATATCGTGCGTCGAAATAAAAAGAAGAAGCACAGAAACCACATAAAAAGAAATCTCAAAGTTTAAGCAAAATTCAAAAGAGTTAATTGAACTCTAAAAAAGGGACATCAAAATCTTAAAATTTTTTGGAAGTACGAGTATTTCTAGAAAATGTTTGTGTAGCCAATTTTGTAGACCAATCAATTTTAGTATAATATTGTAGAACTAGCTCAAAAATTTTGCTGAATTTTCAGAATTTTTTCGTCAATTGTGTTGAGTGATTTCTTCCATAGAACGAATAAAGGAAAATTAATTTTGCATGGGGAAAAATATCCAACATCCTTGACAAAGAAAATTCTAAGACTCCAGGGGAAAGTTTGAGCTTCTACTTACTTGCGCATTATTATGCTAAAATCACATCACCTATAAAATTGTGTACACAAGAACTTTCTAAAACTCTTTCCAAATATATTGAAATTTTGATAGCCATTTTTTAAGTTAAATTAACTTACCTAAACTGTGGAAATCCCTGTGTTTTAAATGCAAATTATTAAAAACACAGCTTCTCCTTCTTTTGTCGAACGATATCCAATTTAATTTCACTACTATTATTGTGAACATGACTGTATACAATAATTTTCAATTTCGATTAACTGCCGCACGTATTGAACTTGTAGTTGTGAGACTGAAAATGTTTTCGCAAAACTTGCAGCTATTACAGAAAAACGCCTACATTCTTACACTTATATTTAAATGCGTATATATTTGGAATGCCAAACGCTGTACTCTTTAGGTGCCAAATATCCCGGGTTTTCTTGCTTTCATTTTCGGGATTTTCGGAATCTCTACATATCATAAAACTTTAACAAGTTGATGTCTCTACAATGCAGATATTAAAAAAAATTTTTAGTAGGTATCATTAATGAACCAAAAAAATCCATAGCAACAGTTTTCAGAATTTTTGTATGTCTGTCTGTTTGTATGTTCGTGCATCACTCCAAAACTGCTTAATAGAATTGAATGCAATTTTCACTGTTGCATTACCAGAAGGCTAACTTAAAGCTCAAGATATCTTTCATTTCAAAGACTCTACCGGTTTCGGAGTTTTTGAATAATATGAGGACCAGGGTGACGCGAAATAAAGGAAAAAAAAAGATATATATATATATTAGTACAAAATCGGTATAAAAGGAAAGGTGCTAATGTGTGCTGCAACCAGCGATGTGACTAGTTTTCACATTTCAAATGGTTTCGGATGTATAATGATTAAAAATGGACTCAATTTATTGTAAGTTATGTGAAGCAGCGAAGGGTTTCCAAGTTTTCTAGCATGAAATATATTACTAAATATCAAATATCTGTGATTTATTTATGCTTAAAGAAAATTTATGCTTATCGAGATAATCTATTTTTAAAGATCTCGTGAAAAATATCGATTTTGCCATTCAGGCTGTGAATTACAAAAATTTAAAACATTTAAAAAGAAAAACATTTTTTAAGTTTTTAAAGAATTCACGACTATTAATTAGCTTAAGGCCAAGGTAAATAAAATTTTATATGAAAATTAATATTGTATTTTCTTGAATCATTTTTTAATTAATTATTAAAAGCTTTTATTAGAGTTGAGGATAAAAATTTAGAGACAACCCCGATAACATTTTATAGACCCATTTCAGGAGCTGCTAGACTTCTACATCAGCGAAATTTTTTCACTCTTTGTTAAACATGAGGCTAACAGAAGGCTGGTTTTTGGGCAGTTTAACTCTTTTTATCCATTTTTGCCACTCATTCTGTGGTCTTCGAGTTTGTTCATCCTCTACTTTAATAAAAACTTTTGATAGTTAATTAAGAAATAATTATTAAAAAAATTAAAATTGTTTCCATACAAAAAATCATTATTCTTGGCCTTGAGCTCATTTAAATAAATGAATACTTAAAAAAAAATTCGAATTTATACATAACTGACTTTGCTTTGTTTAAAATTAACCCTTTCGGGCCAACTTTTGCAGAGTGTATATGGAAACATAATTTTGGTATATTTAAAGTTGAAATAAGTGAGTATGTATGTGGCAACATATACTCGTAAACTTAATAGCTTGTGGTAGAACAATAGTGTTCTCCGAGAATCGCAAGGGTTAAATCATTTTTATTTGTCATAAAAGAATTATATTAAAAATTAAAATTTCTTTTACATATTTTAAAGTAAAGGGTTCTTACACGATTTATTCAATTTGCTCAAGCTCAACCCGGCATCGCGGGATTGTAGAAAGGCAAATATTGCCGGTATCTCGTAGCTATGAATAATCTTCACCAGGTAAAGTTTTTTCTACATATTTGTGTTTATAACGAAATTCATAATTTGAATAATGATCTGCATTTGTTTCTGATAAACTTTCACAAAATGTAAATGCTGTCCTATGCTGTTTGAAGCTCGTTCCTTCTTGTAGAAAAATTATGTTTTTCTTTAAGTTTTTAAAGATACAGATAAGATAGAGGTAGTGGCACTAAACTTCATTTTCTGAAATAACCCTAAAACTATTGGTGTCAGCTGAACAAAAGTGATGATAGACAACAATCTTGAAATTAATAGATCAAAAAGAAAACAAAGAAGTGTTCCTTAACGTAGAGGTAGTCCTTGCCCACGGTAATTTTCAGGTTTTTCATTCAACTCTATGACTTTAAGAAGCCTTAGCATGTTGGCAGCGTCATCATGTGCTGTTGTCAGGTGGCATTGTTTTCATTATCTAAATATCTATCCCGCTCGGTTAAGTCCAAGGTGTCTAATTTTTTGTTAAATATAACTGTTTTCCAGTCTAACAATTGGAAAGTTCTAATAAGTTATTATGTAAATTGAAAAAAAAAAACTGCAGATACTATACAACTATTTTCAGCAAAAGCAGTATCCAGTGGCTACATAACTGTTTTCAAACTGTGCTTATACAGTGACATTCAAACCCTCTAAGGTAGCGCAGTTTTTAATTTTTACAACTCTTGCTGACCTAATGAAAGCATACGTTAATTTTTTGATCACTGTCGTTAAACTTGGTTAAGAGTATGACTATTTCATGCTTGTACAAAAACTGCAGTTTAAAATGCAAGTCGAAGTGTTCTCCGACTTGGTGGCTATGTTATGATGTAGCTCATATTACATTTTTTGGTATGACTGGAATACTAACCAACCTGATAAGTAGTGGGAAGGGACTTCGCTGGTTATATGCAGAATGTTGAGCTACTGATATTGTACTCTAGAAGCTAAACAATAAAACCAGGAATGGAGACCTTGAACCAAACCTATTTAGCACAAATTTACGAAGCGAGAATCACCTGTGTCTAGGAAGAAACAAATTTTAAAACTCCTCTTTCTTTGTCAGCTCCTGCTCTAAGAAATAGTGATCGAAAAAAAAAGATTATTTCTTTACACCATGAATCATTACCTTCTATGTCGTTAGCGTCTGCGATTCAGCACAATCAAACGAAAGTTCTACAACAATCTAGTTGTCGTATAAATGAAGCCATCGGCAAGAAAGCTTCTTTTAGCGGGTTAGGTTTTTTGAATATACCAGCGATAAGGCGTGACTGTTCTAAGAGGCAACATAGTCCACAAAGGGTAATGACGTACAACTTGATGGTTGATCTACAGATATGTAGCCTCTCATTACCCATCTTCCCCTTACGAAAGGAGAGGTGATATGACCTAAGAACTTTCGGCGAGTGTTTTTGTCGCTAAAAACAACAACAGCAATGTTTTTTTTTCACTTCTAAGAAATTGTGATCCCTCGAAAGCCATGTAACTTCCTCAAATGGTAGTTAATAATATTGCTTAAGTAAATCCCCCTGGCTTTTAAGTAGTTGTCGTTTTTTTTTCCCACGTCGAACTTATCTTCCAGAAATCCAGCCTCGAATTCGAACTGTGTTTATGACCAATTCAGTAGAGATCGCTAGTAGTGGTGTTTATATAAATACTCAAAACCTTTACAATATTTATTGCGTGGCGGTGAGATATCTCTTTCTTCTTACCTAATTTTTTTTTTTTTGAATGTGAGCTATAGGGATTCTTGCTCCACCTAGCGGATTTTGTTCCCTTCGTATTGTCATCCAGCAATTAGATGATTAAACAAATTAAAAGTAAAGTCCTAAAGAGAAGTCTTCGTGCCTCCCTAGAATAGTCAAAGAAAGTTTCTGTGATGAAACTAAATACAGGAATAAAGAGTTGCCAGATTTCAGATTTACCGAAATTACTACCCACATTCTATATTTTCAAAGTGCATTAATGCTGTTGTTAAAATTTCCTTAATTTGAAAAATTATGACATTGCAATAAATTCTAAAATTTACTTACTTTGCGATACTAAAGTGCCCTACTAAACATATAACCCTGCTTAAGTAGTTGACAACAAATGAAAAGTTGTAGTACCAGTGGAATAAAATGTTACGTATACGCAGTGGCGTACGAATTTCTTAAAATGAATAAGCGCAAATTAAATGAAAATCTTAAGATTATACCAAGAAAAGAAATATAAAATGTTAAATAATATGCAACTAAATATAAAAAAATGTATTCTAGCAAGCCCACTACCCTGCTTTACCGCCTCCTCGCATTGAGCTGTTCAGGTCAAGCGATGGCGTCTTAAATGTGTTACAACTGAAGTGGCCTGCAAACGCGAATGTATGTAAGTACGGACATGTAATAATTCATAAGAGCCAACAGTAGTGTTGTGAGGGCTATTTAAACACTTCATTTGAAATTTCACACAAAAACACAGCTGACACCCACAACGCAAACGCACAAACACACACAAACTTACTGCTGCACAGACATATGTGGACTCGACTTTCAACGAAATTTAATGACAAAAATATGTGCATTTTCATTTACTTAAACAGAAACAAGGTGAAAAACGAATTGCGAACACAAGCCAAGATCCAACAAAGCGCGCATTGCTCAGCAACAACAAAACATACAAATGCGGCCAATCTTAACTTGTTACAATTGCGCTTGTGTGTCTTTGTTTGTGTTTATATGCGAGGAGAATTGGATAAGGCGGTTTTTGCTGTTGTTGTTACGGCATGTCATGCGAGGCTACTTTTGTTTGTCGCGCTTTTGCAATGTCGCAAAGTGTAATTGTATCCCACTTGAAAATGCCTAGCAGTTGGAAAATTGTGTTTTTATGTCAAGATTGTAATTTCCTTTAACGCCCCCCACTCGTTAGCAACGTGGACAGTTTCCTTTGAGGTGAATGAGTTTTTTATTTAAATACAATTAGAATGCAAAACCAAAACGTAAAGAAATGCCTACAATGGCGAGCTTCAGGTGTGTCAAGTGGATTTAAAGAATTGCGCGACACAGGTAAAAGGCACAAAGCATAGACTTTTTATAGACAGTGTGTGTGCAAGATTTGGAGTAAGCTTTTGAAGTTGAAGTTTTATGCAACAATAGAAATATATGCATGAGTATACGACGTTGGCTTTTAATTGAGTATATAGTGCTTGAGAGCTCTGCGCCTCACAGATATTCATAGATTTGAATACTCATATATGTACAGCTGAGTTCAATCAATAGTAGTGAAACTAAAATGGATATCGCTTGACGAAATAAGAAAAAGCTTGTGCTATTAATAATTTTAATTTAAAATATGGCGAATTCCATAATCGAAACCACATCAAAAGAAATTTAGAACTCGCTCAACAATTTTCTTGAATTCTTATACCTAGTAGTGCTGCGCACACAAGGTATATTAACTTTAGTCGCGTAACGGTGGTATGTAACGGCATAAACGGATCGAGACAGATATTGACTTATACGAGGTGTGTTCAAAAAGTATCGCGAATTTGGAATTTTCGCTGGTTACGTATATTCGCATTTCGAATTTTTTGTGGCGTTATGTTGGTACTCATGTCTCTCACTTATGCCGACAAGCTCGGCCATTTAGAATGTTCAGTTAATTGCTGACAGCTGCTTTGCTTGCACGTGTTTTGGATCGTCTTCGATTTTTACGCGAAATTCGTACCAAAATTGCTCAATTGTGACCAAAAACAGCATCGCATGAACATTGCTAATGAGATGTTAAACTCTGTCCGCGACGACCCAAATTTGCTCCAGAGGGTCATAACTGGTGACGAATCGTGGGTTTTTGGTTATGACGGTGAAACCAAAGCTCAATCATCTCAATGGAAGCTGCCACACGAACCAAGACCGAAAAAAGCGCGTCAAGTTCCGTCGAATGTGAAAGTTTTGCTGACAGTTTTCTTCGATTGCAGGGGCGTGGTGCATCATGAGTTCTTGCCACAGGGAAGAACGGTCAATAAGGAATATTACCTGCAAGTTATGCGCAATTTTCGAGAAGCAATCCGCCAGAAACGCCCGGATTTGTGGAAGAACAAAAATTAGCTTTTGCACCACGATAACGCCCCTGCTCACGCATCGTTGATTGTGCGCGACTTTTTGGCCAAAAACAACACACTAATGATGCCGGAGCCACCGTATTCCCCAGATCTGGCCCCCTGTGTCTTTTTCTTGTTCCCTAAACTGAAGAGGCCCATGAAAAGACGACGTAACGCTTCTCTTGACGAGAGAAAGACGGCGTCGAAGGAGGAGCTGAACAAGATACAAAAAAATGATTTTTTGAAGTGCATCGAAGATTGGAAAAACCGTTGGCACAAGTGTATAACATCTCATGGGGATTACTTTGAAGGGGACAAAATAGATATTCATGAATAAATAAATAATTTTTGAAAAAACACAAAATTCGCGATACTTTTTGAACACACCTCGTATATATCAAAATGTTCAGGAGGAAAAAAGAAATTGATTAAGCCAATCCGTTCGTCCGTCCGTCCATCCGTCTGTTAGCACGATAACTTGAGTAAATTTTGAAATATCTTAATGAAATTTGGTGTGCAGGTTCCTTGGCACTCATCTCCGAGCGCTATTTAAAATGGGCGAAATCGGATGATAGCCACGCCCATTTTTTGTATATAGAATATTTTCGAAAACACAAAAAAGGTGATTACTCAGTACATAACACACCTATAAGTATAAAATTTGGTGAATACATTGAGATTGAGGCAGAAAATAAATTTTTCAAGCAATTTTTCAAAACGGGTGTGGCACCGCCCACTTTTGATTAAGTCAAGTTTAGAAATAATATTAATCATAAATCAGAAACCGTTCAAGATATCGAAACGAAATTCAGCACGCAGGTTTTCAAGTATGCAAGGAATGTTCCTAGAAAAAATGTACGGGATCGGTTAAGGTCCACGCCCACTTTTATATGAAAGATTTTGAAAAGGATCGTAGATATATTAAATAGGCAATAACTTTGCGTAAAATAGCTTTACATCATTTATATTTCAGTTTTAAAGTTTCCGTAAACAAACAAATCCAAAAACTTAAAATTTTAGGAAATGGGCGTGGTCCCGCCCTTTTTATAGTGGACTATTCCACAAAACTTTTTGTGCCATAACTCCGCCAAAAATTGATTTGTGGAAACGAAATTTGGTGATAATGTTCTATATATAAAGGTAACTGTTTGCTGTAAAATTGGGCGAAATCGGTTAAGGTCCACGCCCACTTTTACGAAAGATTTTTAAAAGGATCATAGATATATTTAATAGGCAATAAATTTGCGTACAAAAGCTTTATATCATTTCTATTTCACTTTCCAAGTGTCCGTGAAGGAAGAAAGTGGAAAAATATAAATTTTGAAAATGGGCGTGGACCCGACACTTTTATAGTGGATTAGTCCACAAAACTTTTTATACCATAACTCCGGCAAAAATTGATTTATCCAAACGATATTTGGCGAAAATATATCAATAAGATATTGCACACATAATAAGTGTTTAAGCAAAACTCGACCGCAAACAAATTTTATGGATTTTGGGAAGTAGGCGTGGCACCGCCCATTTTTCATCAAACAAATTATGCTACTTTCAAAGGCGCTTGCTTGTAGTTTAAACTAGATATTTCAATCAAAATAGGTCAGCTGCTTCTCAATAGTATGAAGTATACTCCTGCCAAAAATTAGGCAAATCGGATAACACACAGGGAAATATCCGGGCAAGTTGTTAATACCCCACTGCAATAGGGAAGTTATATACCTTCTTTGAATTTTATACCTTCAATGAACATGAAATGTTTGTAAGTATGAGAAGAAGAAGAGATGGGCCCATCAGTAAGTAAACTAAAATAATAAGGACGATGAGCTGAGCCGATTTATCCATGCCCGTCTCCCCGTTCCTTCTGTCTGTCTGTTCGTCGGTCTATTTGAACGCAAATTTTCCAAACATAAAATGTGCATGTATTGTAAAATGTGGCTAGCAGTTGTTGTTAGGGAATACAAATAAATTGATGGCAACCGCCGTGGTGTGGCGGTAGTGTTGCCGGCCTACCACACCGAAGGTCCAAGGTTAGAGTCCTGGGACAGGTAAAATCAAAAGTGGTTTGAAAAGGTTTTTCAAAACGGGGTCGCCCCTCGGCATTGGTTTTACAAACTCTCCGAGTGTCGTTCTGCCATGGAAGGCTTTTCAGGAAAAATTCATCTCCTTTGTAGGTGCCGTTCGTAGTCGGCAAAAATCTGTAGGTCCCGCCAATTTGTAGGAAAAAATTCTAATTGGAAGGGAAGCTCGGCGCAAAAATTTCTCGGGAGGATTATGATGATATACATGTTGTATATGACGGCATACAATTATATTTTTTTTTTAAATAAAATTACTCCTCAAAACTCATCAACTCAGAAGTGTTTTTTATTGAAATTTTTTATTGAATTTTCAAAAATTAAATTAACTTTCCTAAACTTTTGTGCAAACTTTGAAATTTCTTTTTATGTGGTTATAAGGGATTTTAAATGAAAATTATTAATATCACAAGCTTTTTCTTATTTCTCTGAACGATATCTAATTTAGAGGTTTAGAATATGCCCGAGGTAGGCATACCGGTCGTAAGAAGCGACTAATATGCACAAAGGTAATGACGTGCAACTCGATGGTTGATCTACGGATATGATGCCTCTCACCTCTGATTACCCATCTTATCCTTCCTTACGAAAGGAGGGGTGACATGAGGTAAAAGGTTTATTCCAAAACACTCCTCAAAACCTTCGGGGAGTGTTTTTGTCGTTACCACAACAACAACAACAAAGATAATTGAAATTTTTGGTTCAAATCAGACCTGTTAAATTTGATTAGTAATTAGTAATCAGTTTATTAAACGAATTTTTTTTTTATTAACTATTATTTTAATTGTTTTTCAAGAAAAATTAATTGATTACGATTAGAAAAAATCAAAAAAAATTAAAAAAAATCAAAATTATTAAAAAAAAAATTCTTTTTGATTACTTTTAATTATTTTTCATTATTTAGAATTTTTTTGTTATTTTCGACTTTTTTCAGTATTGTTGATGCGTATATTTATGTGCTTCTAATGACTTCTGTGAAGCGGTGCACAACGAAATAAACCAAAAAATGGTTTTTTATGTATACAAAAAAAAAAAAAAAATATTGGAAAGCCTTTTCGTTTTACCAAACACCAAAACGAAAAATATTTCGTTTCAATTTTTAACTAAAATTATTAGACTCCATAATTTTGTTTCGTTGATATTAAAAAAAATATTAAAAAAATTTCGTTTTGGTGTTTAAAAAAAAATCCTATGTAGATGCATATGTAGGTACATATTTATGAATACGTAACATATATTTTCCAAAAATTCAATATTTGACATCAAACTTTTTGCTGCAGCAAAAACAAAAATTTTTTGATATTTTTTGGTGACATTTGTCGAAACTATTTATTTTTTTGTTATACACACAACTATTACGATACTTGTTATCTCAACAAAATCAAAATTTTTTATTGCTTTTTGATACAAATAACTTTATTGTGCAGGCCTGCTTTTGAGAAGCTAAATACAAGTGATTGAGCTTTACGAGCATATAGATTTAACACACACATTTGTATTTACAAATATTACTGTCTTAGTTAAGCATACTATTAATGTTGTTCTTGACTACCCAAAGACGATCTCAAGCAGCTGCCCTTTCATGGCTTTATTTTATTTTGATGTGAATCCGATTAAGTAAAATCTTTTATATACGAGTATATTTCTAATGTAACAAACTTTGACCGCAATGACGATTTCGATCAAACTTGTTACCGACTTAAAAGACTCTTCAACTTAAAATAAAGGATACCGCTAAGCTGACACATTTTTACATACTGCAAACGAGATTAGTCGTGGACGCGAGCAAGTGGGATTTTTCAAAAGTAAGCTTCCGATGTTGAGCATATCGGTTGTGGCACGTGCAGTGTGTGCTATTGCACCGTCTTGTTGGAACCACATGTTTTCCAATCCCAATTCATCAAGTTGCGGCAAAAAGAACTCGTTGATCATTGCTCTGTAGCGCTCACCATTCACAGTAACCGTTTGGCCCCGACCGATTATTCGTCAAATAAATAGTCAGCAATATTCTGCGTTCTGGAGCAGTGTAGCGTAACATTGTTTATTAACGTGTATTTCGCATGTGTTTATTACACAAATGTCAAAACAGAACTGACTTTAGGGGCCAATCGCAAAATTTATATCATTTTCTGATAGGAGGATTACTTTTGCGCCACCTTGTATATGCAAGCATTTATTTTAGAAAAATCAAACTCTGAAATAAGTCATTTGAGGTATATCTATGTATTACACCTTCAGAAAAATATGGGATGCTCACCTTTTATATGTAAGTTCTGAGACCCAACGGACGGGCTGCTAGTTTTATTAAACGTATTGCAAGTAGGCAGAAATATCACGTGGGTTCTTATTGATACAAACATATATAGTTAAGTACATGTATCATAGTGCAGTATAGTAGCAACCCTTATTTGCATTTGAATGAGACCACAAAACGTGAAATTTAAATGTCTGAAAATGTGAAAATTGAAAAGTAAAACTTTCACGCCACACAATAACTGAACTACAACACAGCAACTTGCCACAGAAAGCTGCAAACGATCATGTATGACTGCATGTTGCAACAACGTAATTTACTTGTATGTGGCAACACTGGAGTGGACACTGAAGTACGACAAATCCACTTAGAGCCGAGTAAAAATGCTTGTTGCCCCACAATTGTGTTTTAAAATTTTTGCCCGATTTAAGGTTTTTTATTTTTTATTTTTGCTTTTTGCTTTCGCTTGAGTGTTTTGTATATGTGAGCTGGCCACCCTTGTGGTGTGCTACCATGCATGCTGCTCACACTCACTCACACACACACTCACCAGCAAAACACTTGAGCAAATGTTGTTGGAGTGGCGCTTTTGTTATTTACTTGTGATTTGCACTTTGTTTATTTGCTTTGTATGCAGTTGCAACAGTGATTTTTAATATTTTTATGTTTTTTTTTTTATTTGTTTTTGTATTTTAAGTCACAGTTGCAATAAATGTAAGTTCTACAATAAAATTTCTATTAAAACTATATTCAAGCAAAGGCTAGGGTTGGTATATACTTTGTATATTTTTATGTAGTTAGTTGTTGTAAGTGGAGAGTGTTTGTAATTATTGTTATTGTGGTTAAACTTAGTGCATGTGTGCACAATCAAACAAACATTACGTGGCTGCACTTGGGATATTATGAAAAACATTTTTTTACAGCTTCTGAGTAGCAAAATTTATGCAGCAATTTTTGACTTGAAAGCGCTGCTTAGCTACACACATTCACATCACTGATATATTTATATTAGTATGTAATCTGAAATAATATAGCACATGCGACATTCTGTATGTTGAGCAAATTATTATGCTTAAAATACTTCTTGTTTTACTTATATTAAATTAAAATTTTTAATTTAAAAAAAATAAAAAAATTGTATTTCAATAAATTAAGTGGCAACTTTCAACATTTTACTAGAAATGAAATATTATTGAAATTTAATATTTATTTATTCGTTTTTATTTAATTGACTTATTTGAATCTAAGATCAGTTTTGTTACTTTCACAATCTTATAAATAACAGGTAAGGAAGTATAAGCTCGGCTGGAACCGAACACTAAGTATCTTGCTATGTAAAGTGGTCGGGATAAACTTGGAAGGAGATATGGCATGTTGTTAGGAAAACATCTCCTCCCTCTTAGAAAACTTTAGTACAAAAGTGGGCGTGATAGTTAACCGAGTTTGCTTATTTTCCATGAGCGTACTCTTCACGTTCATAGTATACCTCGTAACAAGTTTCGTTATTCTATCGAAAATGCTTCTAAAGTTATTAACAGTGGAAATTAAAAATGACTTAACTTATAAGTAGACGTTGCCACGCCCACTTTCCAAAATTTTGCTAAAATCGTATAAAAGTAAATTGATGTAACTGCGAAATTACATCATTCCACCTGTATTAGCCAATGAGATATGACCAGTTCAGAATTTCTACCTCCTTTCAGAAAACTTTTATGAAAAAGTAGGCGTGATCGAAAAGCGATTCCACCTATTTTCTGTGGTTGAATGTATCACGACAATAGTATGCCTTCGACCAAGTTTCGTTATTATATCGTAAATGGTTCTGAAGTTAGTAACAGTCGAATTTGGAAAATTTGTTTATTCATAAGTGGGCGTTGCTAAGCCCCTTTTCCAAAAATTTCTTGAAATCGTCAATGGGACAACCAACTAAATAAATCTACGAAATTTCATTATTGTAGCAGCTTTTATTTTTGAATTATTTTATTTTATACGTTTTTCAAAATTTTCGATATCGAAAAAGGGGCGTGGTTACCATTCAGTTTCACTCATTTTAAAGAGCAACCTACCTTGGCCAATGAGAAACCTGTGCTAAATTTGGCGCATTTATATATTGAAATTTTTACTCAAGTTATCGCGTCCACGGACGGACGGACGGAAGGACAGATGGACATGACTTCATAGATTCCTCTGTTCATTCGAAAAAGTTTGCTATATGGAACTCTTTATCTAACTCCATTATTTTATACCGTTACAAACCACCGTTATATGAACAAATCTATAATACCCTGCCCAGTAATAGAGCTGGGTATAAAAATTGCATTCCAATCCGTGCAGTTGTGTCCGAGATCTTGTCATTCAAAAATTTTAGACTTTGTATAACAGAGGCTATACATATGTGGTTTTGGAAAAGTGGGCGGTGCCACGCCCCCAGAGTATATGAAGTTTCAGCTCGTCATAACTCTGAACGTGTTTGGTCTAAATAAATGATATTCGGATAAATGTGTCACGTGGTCAGTATTTACATAATTTTGGAAAAGTAGGCGGTGACACGCCCACATATTTTGTGTTTTGTTTGTACTTCATTAATATTCACAGTTTATTGTCGATGTCGTTGGGTGCTTTTAAAAAAGCCCCCAGGTTATATAAAGCTGCAACTAGGAATTTATTTCGTTCAAGTTAATGATAAAAAAAACTTGGAAAAAGTAAGCGATACGAAGACCAAAAAAAATTAAAACCGCTATATCTTTGACACTATGTACATATCAGCACCAGCAGAGAAAAATGGAGAAGAAGGGGAGCAGGAATAGAAAATTTGAGAATTAGCGTTTAAGGAAGATGAAGATTGTGAAATAAATTAACCGGATATGGGAGTGGGGGGAACGCAAAAGTAGAAAGCAAAGTTAAGATATAGGAATAAGTTACGAGGAAGTGCCAAATGGGGAGGGAAGCCAGTACAATTTGTTAAATGTAGGCAACTAAAATTTTAGGCAGGACAACGTCTGCCGGGTCTGCTAATTTTAAAATAAAACTAGAAACCTGCGTAGAGGGGGATGACATAGTAAATCAGTATTGGTTATATAATGTTCGTTTTCACCTAAATATTGACTCGCTTACTTGGTTTAATTTGAGTTCGACAATTTGTTTACAGTTCTATGAATCAGAGGCCTACAAAAGTGGCCCTGTTTCAACGTTTCATCGAGTTTTTAAACAAGAAAATAGATTGGAAAAAGTTTTAATTTTAAAATATGCAATTATAGGTTTTAAATTTAAGTCACTTCAAATAGAAATACTTCTAAGAAGCTGCACTTCTAATAACGCATTTATGTATGTAGGATATTTAGCAATAAATGCGCTGGCATATGAAAGATTGGAATCAGTTGCCTCAAGTTTCGTAAGAAGTATATGTAACACTGTGTTGCAATGGAAACTCTTCATCAATAATAAATGCGTCTGCATCTTAGATAAACATATACGTGCACATTTTTTATTTCAACATATATATAAACTTACATATATATGTTTGTATATATATGTACTCAAGCTATTTGGTATAGGTTCATTAACTTTGCATTTCGTCTCAATTGAAGCTAAGTTGACAAAGAACTAGGCCAAGTGAAAGAGAATCCTACAACATTTTTCCGTTCCAAATGTGCATCCATTATTTATGCAGAATGTAACTTTGCAGATCTTGAGTTCGGAATGCCAAGAAGTGCACACAAATATGTAGCAGAAGTATTCATGTAACAACAACAAAGACATACTCACTTTAACAACTGAACTTCAATAAATTTGATAAAAGAATTCGAAGTTTATTTTCCATGTGGCTGTTGTTGTTGTTAATTTAGCATCCATGTAAACTTGACCCTGTTAAATAAAAGTTTAGGGGTTCGTTGCCTATAGTTTAAAAATTAAAGGAAAAAAAGAAAATAAAAAGCCACGAACTGAATGCGCTTAAAATGTTTTCCTAACACCTGTTCCTACCTTTTTTTTTTTGATTTACTATAAATTAAGCAGAAGAACAGTAGACAAGTCAAGACAAGAAAAAAATGAAAACGGACGGTAAAAGAAAGAAGACTACGCTCGAGTTTAGTCCTTATATCTCCGAAACCAGCTGAGAAAGTTCCATATTCCACTGCTTATCGTGGCACTCATTAGCACCTTTCGTTTAAAACCCATAGTGTACGAACATATTTCGGGTCAACCTGGCCCACATATAGGCCAATAACTTTGAAAGCGTTTGAGTTATCAAAATCAGGAATATCTTAAACTTTAAGGCACTCATCTAGTAATGAAACGGTGGAAGCTGCATTTAATTCTATTGCGCAGTATTGGTATGATACGCGCGCAAACATACAGACATACAGACACAAATTCTAAAAGCTGTTGATTTAGATTCTTTTGGCTGAATAATGATCTCCGTTATACATGTTTTTTGAATTGCTGCAATGTACAGACATCGACCTTTCACAATTTTATTATATACATATATAGATTAGTCTCGAAACGAGCACAGTTTGTATTGCTGAAAAGTGGGCGCGCGCCACGCCTACTTATAGAAAATCAACAAACCTAATTCGCTGTAAAAATTTATTTATGAACGTCATTACATAAAACAAAAGTCTTATTGTTATAACTTGCACTCTTACAGAAATGGCGCATTTTAGACTTTACAAATAAATTTCTTGAATTGCAATAAAAAAGTAGGCGGGGACTTCTACCGATTATGCCTATTTTTACAAAAAAACATTTTTATACCTTTTATGAACATGAAACGGTATTATAACTTTGGTCCGATGTTTGTAAGTATGAGAAGAAGAAGAGGTAGGCCCACCAATAAGTATACCGAATCGATCAGGGCGTTGAGCTGAGTCGATTTAGCCATGCCCGTCTGCCGGTCTGTCTGTTTGTACGCAAACTAGTCCCTGAGTTTTTGAGATATCTTGATGAAGTTTGGCATGGAGCCGCCATTTTGCATGAGATTAATCATTTGCCGGAACCAGCAAGATCGGAGAAATACAACGCATAGCTCCCATACAATCGATAGTTTCGATAAATGGGTTTTGGGCTCAAATTTTGCAATTAAAAAGCTAGGAACGTAACAACTTTGCTGATTTGGTAGTTATTATATATGTAATGTGTGTGGCGAAAATCACACATATCGGAACTACATAGCATATAGCTCCCATACAATCGATTCTTCCGATAAATGTGGGTTGGGCTATGTATCTTTAAATTATCAGTTTTGCAGAGTTTTTACTAATTGTGAGTACGGATCGGACACTTAAAACTGTGATGCGTATTTATGAAAGGTATAAAGTCTTCGGCACAGTCGAAGACAGCCCTTTCCTTACTTGTTTACTTTTATTTTTGTTAAAAAATTCACATTTTAAGCTAATTTCGCAACGAGAAAAGTTTTTTTCGAGTTATGACATTAAAAGTATTATACAATAATCCGCTATAAAAGGGGCGTGACCACGCCCACTTTCGCAAAAAAATTTTTTTTTAAATCTTCATACACTCTCACTTTTGAAACGATATAGAGTTGACATTAAGTTATTTTTCGCATAAATATTGCCTATTATATGCCGCTGTGATCTTTTTAAAAATCTTTTATATTTACAAGGTGGCGCAAAAGTAATCCTCCTATCAGAAAATGCTATAAATTTTGCGATTGGCCCCTAAAGTCAGTTCTGTTTTGACATTTGTGTAGTAAACACATGCGAAATACACGTTAATAAATAATGTTACGCTACACTGCTCCAGAACGCGGAATATTGCTGACTATTTATTTGACCAATAATCGGTCGGGGCCAAACGGTTACTGTGAATGGTGAGCGCTACAGAGCAATGATCAACGAGTTCTTTTAGCCGCAACTTGATGAATTGGGATTGGAAAACATGTGGTTCCAACAAGACGGTGCAACAGCACACACTGCACGTGCCACAACCGATATGCTGAACATCGGAAGCTTACTTTTGCGCCACCTTGTATAAAAGTGGGCATGTTTCATAGTCGATTGCGTAGAATTCACTGCACAATTCTAATCTTTGTGTGACTTTGTTATGATATTAGCAATGGTTTTAGTTTGCTCATTATACGATTTGTAGAATTAACTGTATCAAAAGTAGGTGGTGCCACACCCATTTTAAAAGTTTTGTAAAAAAACAGTTTTGTGTATTAATTTTAATGTACACACCAGCTATAAGTTGTGAATATTTAAGAAACATTGATTGTTGGGTTCACTATTGAGGCAATATTATCCCAAGCAACATTTTTTAGAATTTTTGTCTGTCTGTCTGTATGTTTGAACGCGCATCAGTCAAAAACTGCGGAAACGGATTGAATGCAACTGTCACCGTTCCAGTACTCTTTGTCTAGCTTACGGCTCAAGACATCTCTTATTTCGATAACTAGACCGGTTTCGGAGTTATTGACCAATAAGTGGACCAGTGCTGACCCAAAATGAGTTAGTACAATATGGGTTTCAAAGGAAAGGCGCTAATGAGTGCTGCAATAACCGAAGTAATTCATCTCCATATCTCAATCGTATCGGAGATCTAATGATTAAAATCGGATTTCTGTTAATATGTGTTCTGAGAAGCATGGAAGAGATAAAAGTTGGTCGCTTGAGAACTAAGTTATTTCTTAAACCCCGAATAACATTTAGTTCACTTGATGATTTGTTGTAGAGTGAAAATGTCACTACAGTTTGAAGTTTAATTACGCCTTAAAGTTAGGGATTCGCGGTTTATCTCGATCTCTATGTACGTTGACATAGAAGTTGCAGTCCTCCTGGACTCAGCCAAGTACTTCACCTGCCGCTTTACACCACTCACATATATACATATGTGTAAACAGACACAGCGCTGACTATATTTTAGGACTCTTTATTACATTTCTAAGTCCTAATTTAGTGACTAACATTTTTCGAATAACTTATGCTCATTTAAATCAGCTCCATTTACAAAATCTCAAATCACACAAAGCACATTTTTTGGCTTACAATTTAACTTTTGTTATCCAGCGATTTAGCACAATTTTCTTCCCCACTAAAAGGCGCCAGATCCAAGGCAACAAAAAATGAAAAAGTACATAAGTTGGCGAAATTGAGTAAACTGACTAACAACAACAAAAGTGTGGGAAATCAGCGAAATCGCTAGAGATGAGTAAGTCAAAGCATTTCGTTGCATAAAAATTTCATGCAAGCCAAGGCAGCAACAGTCAATGAACAATAACAACAAAAACAATAGACTAAATTCCTTGAATGAAAAGTGTGATACACCGAATGAAAAAGAAAAGAAATAACAGCTATTTGCGCTTTCGTGCAAATTCACTTGGCATCTAAGGATATGCACACTCTGGCAGGTGCGCCAACGAGACAAGGCGACAAACAGACAAACTTGAAAAAAAAAAAAAAATTAAGAAATGAAAATAGTAAAATTCTTTACATAGTCAATAGCACAGGCATAAGCGAAATCCCTTACTCTACAGGATATTATCAAGTTACAGCAACATCCTGACAAAGGAAAAATGTAGTTCGTACTCACCAGGGCTTCTTTAAAATGCATGTGTATGTGTGTATGTATAAGGCGAGCCGAGAACCTGGTACACATGTGCAGCGCCGCCGCTCCAGCAGCTGTGGCATGGAGTTAAGGTGCATACGTGTGCCACACGCTGTGCATTGACTGTGGGGCTGGGGCGTTTAAAGTTGCAATTCTTCAACGACGCATTTAATTTTTACGTCATGTAGGCAAAGTTTTTGACCTCATTTCCATGGACAACGTGAAGTCAAGACCTTTCGTTGGAAGGCTAACAATGCGCCTGAGTCGTTTACAACGTCTGGCATGCTTTGTACCTTTCATTGGGGTTTTTTTTGTTGTTTGTTCAGTTTCTTGCGTTATTTAAATTATGCAAACATAGTTTTCTTGGCTTTTCGCTTCTTACTTCTTTCGCTAAGGACATTTTTGAGATCAAGATTTCAGCAGAAACATTTCACTGGTTGGATATTAGAGTTAAGATGAGATATAACAACGTTTGTTCAACCAATAAATTTCTGAAGAGTAGCAATGTCTTTACTTAACTCTGAAGTATGAATTCAGTCTTTGTTCTAACTTGCGCGGTTACGAGTTATTTGCGCTTGAGAAAATGTAAGCATGTTGTTGTTGGTCAATGATCTTAAAGCGCCGCTATTAACAGCTTAAAACTGCAAGAGTGTGGGTTCACTCCCTAGAAAAATCTTTAAAGAGATGTATCGTGGTGGCATCAAAACAGCAGTCGGCTTGTCCACTGACCGCTCTAGTTTTTCCCAGAATTTTTTCAATATGTGCCCTATATTTCAAAATGGACTTGTAGAAATACAGCGCTGAAGAAATCATTCAATTCCCTCTAGTAATTATTTAGTGATGCGCGACCAAACATAAATACAATCAGAAAAAATTTCCATTCTGCTTCTGCTGCTGTAATTAGAAGGGCTTGTATGCGCTTTTATGTAGTATTTTCTTATAACTTTAAACGATCTATTCTTGTATATTTGTATGTATCGTATATCTGCACTGTCTCGTAAAAATATTAACCGATATGGATGGAATTTTCTATATAGTGTACAACACCAAAAGAATTTCTACAAAGTGTTGCCACTTAGGCTACTTTTATGGGGTTGCCACTTAGCTGTTTTTTGCATTGAACGGAGAATACCTTTCGTCGCATTTCAAAAATATAGTTCTAGGTATAGATATAGAGTTGCCACCTAATCGCATTATATTTATTTTTTGGCATATCCGCTATTGCCCCGAAAATGTCTTGAACCGTTTGAATGAACTTTTAAACATAGCTTGTAGCTAAATATTAAGCTCTTCCATTCAAGCCTTGCCACAAGGCAGGTTTACAGGGTTGCCACCTATTTGCAATTCTAAAATTTGGGTGAGATATGTCAATATGATACAAAACGAAAGGTATTTTAAGTCGTATTTCAAGAAAAATACTTCTTTTTGGGGTTGCCACCTAATCCGATAAACTTTTTTTTCGTAGTAGTGGTATATAAAAACAAAATGAAAAAAAAAATTTTAGTTTTTACTGCACAAAAAAATGTTTCAGTGATGAAAATTGGTTAATTTTGTATTTAACTTATTGAACTCGACTAAAAAATTAGAAAAATTTTAAGAATTCAAAAAAGTTTTTTCGAAAAAATTCAAAAATTCATATTTAAAAAAAAAATTTCTTTTTTTAAGATATATCAGGGATTAAATATAAAAAAATGATAGTCCAAAATATTGGCGAACTTTAAATTTTCGATTTTGAAAATTTTTCTTAGATTAGAAATTTCAAAACTTTTTTTTTTAATTTTTTTATAGCTCTTAGTGATCCATTTGTAAGTGCCAAAGCTCAGCTTCAAAACAACAGTAGTTTGCGAAGTAATGAAAAAAAAACTTTACAAAATTTGCGTAGCAAAAAAAATAAAATTTGAATTTTTTCTATGGCAGAAATTCGTTTTATGATAAAAGAAAACATGGAAAGACCCAGGTATAAATATTTATTTATTTTTTAGTGACTTGAAAATTAGCAAAGCAATCCGAATTTTATAATATTTCAACTTTAAAACAAGTTAAGCCCTATGTAAAATTCTTATGTGAAGTGGCCTTCCAAATCCAAATGAGAAAGCATCCGAAGCAGACAAATAAAAAGCTAAGAATATTGACATATTCTGTTATTTAATTCTTTTTGTTATTTAAGGTGGAAGTGCAAGCAAGAAAAAAAAAAATACTGAAGATATAAAAAATACAGCAAACACATCCAATACACATGTGTTTGTTAAAAATGTGCACGTCATATTTGATTTATTATTTATGACAACATATTGACATCCTTTTATGCTTCACCAACTCTTTCTTTATGCAAGATGCAAGGATGCGAGCTACGGCTGAAAGCCAATGAACTTCCGAAGAGCACCTGAATACCCGCGAGGAAGTTTCTCAGTTTGCCATTGTAAATAAGT